>ML675612.1:25742277-26174725 GCA_007922155.1 Mesoclemmys tuberculata | reverse complement strand
TGATTTGGTTCCAGCCTAAGGCCTCCTGTCTTGATTTTATTCCACAAGTAGTAATCATGATGCTAACCATAACCAATAATGGTATCTAAAAAGGCACACGAAGGGCACAAAACATTTTCAGCAACTAATGAGACAGTGAATTGGAAGTTTTGCAAAAGGACATTTTCTTTCAAAAAAAATGCCATAAGTGGGAATTTATAGTTGTTTACCCTACATCCCACCACCGATTATATGATTTCAAAATATAATATGAAGGAAGTTAACCAAAGGCCAAATTGAAATCAGTGGGAGTATTCCCATCCATTTCAATAGACATTAGATGAGAGTTCAAAGTATCATCATCATCCAGGAAGTACTTCGTTACGTTCATATAACCATTTACATTTGGGAAGGAGAGCACATTCCGAATTTATCCCATTCCAACTAAGCACCTCACACCAGCATCCAAGAATGCTTTCTACCATCTGTGCATAGGCAGGACATTGTGACTTTCTTTCAGATGCTGTTCTTACTACCATGATCCAGGCCTTTATCACCTTGAGACTGGATTACTGAAAAATGCTCTACATAGGGCAATACATTAAATCTACTGAGAAGCTTTAGCTAATGCAGAATATGGCAGCCCTTGTGCTAAAGGGTGACTCTCAATGACAGCACATATCTCTGCTCTGTGATTTTCACTGGCTGCTCACTGGGTTTTAGAGTTTATTTAAGGACTTATAGGTCAAAAAAAGCCGTCTTAGCTTGGGCCCTTCCTACTTAGAAACTGCTTCTCTCTCCATGACATAACTGCGATAGTTCTATCAGCAAATGCCCTTGTGTTTCCCCATTGTTATAAAGGAGGCTGCTGGCAGAGTGGTCTCTGTGAAGGGTTGCTTCCTTTGAACTGGTCTGCTTCCCTAGGATCCAAAATAACCTGAATTTGTTGACCTTTTGGACACATGGCGAAGTCCATCACTGTGAGTGGATATTGGCTGAGGGTTGAAGCAATGGGTGTAAGAATTTTTTCAGGGAGTTTTAAAATGTGTGAATCATATGACTAATGAAAATGATGTGTGCTAGGAAGAAGTGCTGCTACTGTAGTTCATTTTTACTTCATATCACATATATTCTCTTGTTTTTTTAAATATCTGAACTGCTCCTATAGCTTTGGAGAGCAGCCTCTGATGTGCAGTTTGTCTAAGATTGAAATTTGAACAACAAATATCTCCTGGCTCAGTAAGGAGTGCATGGACAGGTTATAGAATCATAGAAATGCAGTGCTGGAAGATGACTTCTTGAGGTCCCAAATCCATTCCCTGCACTGGGGCAGGACCAACTAAACCTAGACACTCCCTGACAGATGTTTGTCCAGCCTGTTCTTAAAAACAGCCTGTTCTTAAAAACCTCAAAATAAGAGGGATTATACAACCTCTCTTGGAAGCCTATTCCAAAACTTAACTGCACTAACAGTTCAAAAGTTATTCCTAATATCTAACCAAAATCTCCCTTGCTGCAGAGTAAAAACCTGTTACGTCTTGTCCTACCTTCAGTGGACATGGAGAACAACTGATCATAGTTCTCTCTTTAGAGCACATTTTAATATTATCAGTCCCTCCTCCCCTTAGTCTTCTTTTCTCAAGAATAAAAACATGCCAAGTATTTTTTTTAAACCTTTCTTCATAGGTCAGGCTTTCCAAAATTGTTATAATTCTTGTTGCTCTCCAGTTTGCATATCTTCCCCAATATGTGGCACCAAAATTGGATCAAGTATTTCAGCTGAGTTATCACCAGTACTAAGCAAAGCAGAACAATTACCTCCCATATCCGACACACACGACTCAGGTTAATATTTCCATGAATGATATTAGCCTGTTTTGCAACCACATCATCTTGTTGACTCGTATTTAATTTGTCAAATACAAAGTGTATTTTATTTATAAATTACAAGTTTAATTTATTTACAAGTGATTGATTTTTCATTGTTTTAGACTACTGAAACTCACCAGTGATTTTACTGAAGTTGCACCGACATAAAACTAGTCCTGAGTCTATAAATATAGAATCTGACAATGAAGTAAATTCACTGTACACCTGCTTACACAATTTTGAGAAGCAACCATCAAAAAAATGTATACAGGAAACAAATTCAAACTGGCAAAACTGTCCCAGGCAGATCCCTCAATATGTTATATAAAACTATTTGGAATTCCTTATGGAATGGAAAAGGTGATTTGATTCCATGACAGATATTTGCGCCAAACGGCCTTCAGCAGAAAAATAACTGCCATTAGCTTATGCTAATTAATGTCCTAGACAAGGCCAAAAACTATTATGCAGTTAAATCTGTTTTGAACATTTCAATAACAGATCAATAATACTTCCAATAGTTGTAGACAGTTCTGTATACTCACAGGAGACTGAGACAGCTATGAAATTAAAATACCAGCAGTATGCTTAGAGAAAGGTCCAATTTTCTATCTAGCCAAAGTTACAACTGTATATGTGAATAAGGTTAATAAAAAATGGAAAACGGTAAAGCATTTATTAATAAGTTCTTTAAAAATGACCAGTACCAAATTCCCAACGGCTGGGATTTTCAAAGAAGTCTATTGAATTTAGGAAACCCAAATCCCACTATATGTATCTGGGTATTGACAGCATGCTTAACTCCCTTAAGCTCCTTTGAAAATCCAAGACGCAGCATGGGAGCTCACTAATTCCCAATTAACTCTTAAAAAATAATTTTTGGGGAAATCTCCTAAAGTAAAAGTGACAATTTTCCTAACCACTGGAGCTGTCAACATTGAAATTTATCACATATATGTATAATATTTATTAGGAACTGCATATTATGACCAAATGCACCCCTTTATTCACACCATACACACCAATACCTCGCTAGTCAATAATATCATGGTGAAATGTATGTAGGAGCATTATATGTAAAGTTATGAATCCCCCTGAATGATGTTGGTAGCACATATTCAAACCCATGTAGCCCTGATTAGGAGTGGTTAAACAGATCTATCTTAAACAAAGGAACGTGTGCGTGCGCTTACCTCAATTTACATGTAAGCAGTAAACAAGATCCTAGAGACAGCAAGGGGGCAGGAACAGACCAATCTGCATTTTAGCAAACAACAGCATGGACCTCTTTTGTCACAGGACTCTGTCCCCATCCTCACAGCGGGAATAACTTTGTTAGAGGTAGCTCAGGCAAATGCATTTCAAAGGGTGACTGGACTATAAAAGCGAGAGGCAAATAAACCCCACGATATCTCTCTCACTCACCAAAGACGACAAAAGAAACAAGCCCTTTGGACTTTGAGGGCAGATCCTGATTTGAGAATTTGGGCAGCAATGTTACTGGGAACCTGTGGTGAGAATTTTAGCTTGAACCAAGATTAGTTTAAGTTTAGTTACTAGAAATCAATTTATCTTAATTTCTCTTATAACTATTTCTGACTTTAATGCCTTATACTTGTACTCACTTAAAATCTATCTCCTTGTAGTGAAATAAACTAAGTGCTGTCTTTAAACTGAACTGTGCGGGTAACTCCATTTAAAGTAGCAAACTATACATTGACCCATTACAGGGGACAACAGAGCAGGCAAGGGCTGGACTGTGCAGAACACATGTTTGGGGGAGAAATCCATGACAGGGAGTACATTGGGGTCACCCTGCAAGTGACAACCCAGAGTGGTGGAAGCCAATGTGTGGCCTGCATGCTGTTTGAGAGGGGCCCAGGCTTGGACTTACAGCAGCACAGCATTGTAAGGCATCTAGGATTGCAGGGCAGGTGGTGCCTCAGCACCTCACTTGTCTGATTTACAGCCCAGAATGTTATACATTTGCAAGATGGAGAAATGGAGTACTGGATCAACCAGTTTTGTTGCCTTGGGATAAACTAAAAGCACTGCCATGAAGTCCACTGCTGAGAAAAAGTAAAACTTTTCCCCATTATCTGCATCATATTTAGATATGTAATAAATTAATAGCTAAAACATGTTTGTATGGTATACAACCTATATAATGAAAACCTGCATAACAAAGATTACATGTCAAAGAGATTGTATTAATTTAGAGCTACATTATTTTGTCTCGAGTCCACCTCACATTTCAGCCTACACTGGATGACTAATGGTCCACTTTGCATCATCCTACACTTGTCTCCTTGCTTGCTACCAGGAAACTCTCTGCATTCATCACCCACTCCTAGACTCAGTCTTCTGTGATTCTACCCTGGACTCCTTTAAAGCACATTTCTCCCACAGGCCTATAATCTTCAGCCTTCCCTCAAGAAAGGTGTCAAAATACGTGGATAGAAATTTTTTAAAATAAAAACAGAAGTATCAAGGCCTATATAAACAGCACCTCTCAATGATTTGCTTTCCCTTGAACTCACCGCCTTCCTTTGTCTTGTCTTGACAATAAAATAGGGACCTCCCCTTCTTTGCTTTGTAAATGCCTATCCGAGTTTTGGCAAGACACACATAAATTAAGAACAAATGAATGATAAGTTCACCTCTTGTTCTGGTTTCTGCTGTGCTTTGTAACAGAAAATGAATCCACAACCATTTAATTAAATTTCATTGCAATAACTACTTGAACTGACATAACAAATAGTGAGATTAGTGTGTTTTGAACCATTCTCCTTCTATAATAATTATTCTTTCCAATTTAAAACACTAACAGTAATATTTCAGATGAACATATCCCTTGTCTCTCTTTCTTTTGACCTCTGGATATTATGCCCCAGGATTCGGCCCACATGGTTGACAGCTAATTATAACAATGGAGAACTGTCCTAATTTTGAGGAGATCAAAACAGAAGGGAGAGTCTTTGTGGATAATTTAGTAACTGACTTTCTGAAACTTTTTATACATGGGGTTAAAAGGAACATAAGAAATGTCTTGCTTGATAGTGTATTCCCTTTAAGAAATTATTACTTATGGGAAAGTCTTCATTTAAAAAAAAGTCTTCAGATATTTGGGTGCTCCTCTGATGAGTCCATAACCAAGAGATGCCCACTATTATAAAACAGCCCTATTTCTACATAGTAAATACAACTTTTCTGGACTGGTTCTGGGAAATGGGTTATGCACAAAACATGACTTATTTTCTTTAACATGAAACAAATATTCAGAGGAAAAGTTTCTTGAAGTTCAATTTGCATTTTGGGTGAAAGTTCATGTTTTATTCAGTCTTAATTTTTTGAAGGGTACCTCTGAAAGTGTTTAATACTTCATATGTTTAACCTCCCTTTCTTTGGAAATAAACTGCAATATCAGGGTTGGAAGGAGACTAAAACATGCCACGTTTGTGGCTCATGGGGTTACATTATAAAAATGGAAATGTAATTGAAAACTATTTAGAGCTGTCCATCAGTAAGGGCATCTTTTGGATTTCTGCATATGGCAGCGTACTATATTTAATAAGGCTTTTCTTTGAAACATGGATTTCATTTATCTGATTACACAAGTGGTTCATGTGATTGATGGGAAACAAAAGGGATGGATGGAATACAGTGGGTCCATGGCACAAAATCTATTCAAAGCTGGACTTTTTTAATAAAGTCTTTAAGAAATAAAATCGACAGAAACACTGAACGTTAGGTAGTTCTTTATGGACATGCAGAATCTGATAGCAGAAGAAAAATTGTATTTGTGCTGTTCAGAATTCTGGGCCACCTCCAAATCCTGCAAAAGTGCTGAAGAGAAATAGAACCTTCCCCACAACTGGAGTCAGGGCACAGGGTTCTTCTGTAGCAAAACCATGTCAGCAGTAATCATGGCACACTGTTCTCTTCTCTCTGGGAGGTTTTGGCCAATGGATCTATGCTGGCTGTGGATACATGTGCCACGCCCCTGCCATTTTTCTTTGACTGTGTCCTGGGAAGAGAAGTAGCTACCAGAGAGTTTAGGCCTGGTCAACACCTAAAATTTAGGTCAACCTAGCTACTTTGCTGAAGGGGTGTCAAAATTTACACCTCTAAGAGACATAGTTAAGTCACCCTAAGCCCTGCTATAGATGCCACTGGGTCGGCAGAAAAAAATTTTCCACCAACCTAGCTACTGCCTCTTCAGTGGGTGGATTTATAACAGCAGCAGCAAAAGCCCTTCTACTGGTGAAGCAAGTGTCTACACTACAGCACTCTGGTGACACAGCTACAGGCTCGCTGCTGCAGAGCTTGTAGTATAGACATAGCCTGAGTGTCATGGTGCACCAGGGATTGCTCATAGCATAGGGGAACTATATTGGATTACTACATTTTAGACCCTGTGGCTACAGGAGGACTTAGAGGATTTAGCATTAATTTACACAAAAACAATTGGGACAGTTTACTGAAGTTTCTCCATCTCACGCAATGTGTGGGAGACAAAGTTCATGAAAGAGTAAGTACAAATTGTACTGTGCTACCTAATTAGATGACACACAACAAAATATGAGCATTAGAGAGGAGACTGAACAGAACCCTTGATCTGACACCCTCCTTCCCCTAATAAACTGAGAAATTTTAATTCCACACTTCAAAATGTGACCTCTCTGTAACTGGCCCAAACTAAAACCCAATTCCTAAATTCTCAAATGAGAAAGTTTGCATCCAGATATAATTTTGTGGCTCTAGTCCATATTAAGATTAAATTCATTCCTAACCCATAACAATGCTGATCAAATTAATCATCAACAATACCAGCAGCTGTACAATTTTACCCTACCAAAAGACTTTATCCAATTACTGTCATGGCACCTTGTTCCTGGCTGTAATGACTCTCAGTCTAGAGCTAGGCAAAATTTTTCAGCTGAAACTTCTTTTTTGGCTGAAAAATGCACATTTGGGTCGACAAACATTTGGTGAATTGTTTCAGTCAAAAAAAAATTCTGAAAAAATTGAAAAGTTTCTTATTCACTTTTTTAAATAAAACAGATTTTTCTATTTGGAGCTACTTATTGTTTAGAATTTTACTTCAATGTTATTTAAAACAGTTTAAAAAACCAAACAAAGAAACATTTCTTTTCAGAGCAAATTAAACATTTTGTCTGATCTAAAACAAACGTGATTTGACTTTTTGGTTCAGCTATCTCACCAAAAAAATCAGTTATTTGTACAGCTGCATCTCCATCACCAACTGTACTTAGACATAATTATACAGCAGAAGAAACAGCAACTTTCATTGTTCAGACCATCAGGAAAACCACAAGTTGTTTCAACTGGTGGGTTTAGCACTGCCATCCTTGCTCAATGGCCTTAATGGAGGATGTGTAAGTATGGTCTGGGATGCAGGCATTACTCCACCCCTTACACTTCAAACAACACTTGGATGGCTGCGCTGGGATAGAAGGCACAGGATTTTTCCAACGAGTAGCAAAGCCTGCCCAGGCGTGCACTCCCTTCAGTGCACTGGGAAGCATTACACTACCATGCCACAAAGGTACAATGCTTACCCATACAGACAGCACTGCTGTTACAGTACATCGCAGCCACCACAGGTGGCCTCTACATCTAGCCACCTTTATTTGGCCTTTTCCATGGTGGTCCATTCACTCATTTTGGTGCTATCGAGAAGAGCGTTATCAAATGAAAATATGAAAGCTAAAATCATAGCTAGATGACAAGGTAGATTGGTAAGGTGGAGTTATTTTATTTTATTTTTGGAGAACAAAAGATACGTAATAAATTCTTTCACTTTCTGAAAAGTGCAATTCTTTAGTCCTTAATTTTTTTCATTACATGATACAAACATTACCTATGCAGTAAGTAGCTTATCCGTGAATGTCACATAGAATTTGACAATCTTGTCATCCTCTCTCCAGTAGACGCTATAGTGGTAATTAGATTTTTAAGGTATCTTCTTTACCTATTAATACTACACTGAGTAGTCAGAATTTCCAGAATAGTTAGAGTATAAGCAGAGACAACGGTGCTTTGATACAGAGGCAATGGAGTGAAACATTGGCATCCATTATTTCTGTATGAAGACCTAAATGACAGTTTAACCAAGTCAAAAAAAACCAAAACAAAAAAAAAACACGTTCTGTACACTCCAGCGATACGGCAAAACCTTACAATAATATTTTTCAAACCATTAAAATTAAGTCTTAACTAAAATATCCAACAGCAGAGACATTCATTTATTGAGTTCCTTCACTCACTCCAACCCTATCAGATGAATTACAGATGCAATTCAAGCAGCTCCATTCAGGAGCATTCAGGGCCTCACTGTGGGAGAAAGTTGTACCAGCATAATTTTAAATACTGAGACTAATACAAAAGGTACAAAATCTTATATGTGTAAAAGTAGTTTACTTCAGTTTAGTTAAATCTTTTCCTAACGGAGTTAACCTAAACAAAAATAAGTCACTCATATCAAAATAAAAATGTCCACAGAATTTTGCATGAGTTCAGCTATTTTTTGGTTTAAATTCATGCCTTAAAGTTATACTGTTATAACTTCCCATGTAGACAACGCTTTAGTAACTACTCACTAACTGAACAACACTAGCAGTAGCCTGAGAGTATCAAAGTCATGCAAAGAAGGAAGATGAATGAGCTGTGCAGAATTAAAATGTAACTTCAAAATTAAGAGATGTATTGTACAACAATGTGTGTGGGGAAAGAGGGTCAATATAAAATGTAGGTGTGCGACTGTCAGGTAGTCATACATTAAAGAGTGAACAGCCTTGTACTGGTCCGGTAATCTAATCTCAAATTCAGAAGGTGATTTACTCACTGCCATATCCAAACTATACTAGCAACAGACAGTGAAGCACACACTAGAATCTAGTACTTCTTTGTACAACTAGCAAGTCATTTCTGAGCTAGAAACACTATGGTTATAAATTAGACACGACTTAGATTTTTCAGGAATTTCTTCACATGTATGAATAATTTTAGCTTCAGGGATTACTACTATCTGCATATGGCATAATGGACATGTAGCAATTCCTTCTACTACCAGAAGAAAGAAATGTGAACAGTGTGAGTTTCAAACATTTAAAATACTGTTCTGGCATGGAAGTTGCATGGACAAACATTTTAGAAGACTATCTGTGAGTCAGAGTTACAACTTGTTAGCTCCCATCCCTTTTTACAATGTCTGGAAGTAGACAAGTAACAACACATTAAGACGAGCACCTTTTTTTGCTAATGCACTGTATGTCTTCTGCATGCCACCTTAAAAGTAAGTTTAGGGCTCAGTTAGTGTGAACATTTAGTCCCTATTTTTTTTTCCTCAGCATATTTTGAAAAACAGTTTAAAAACTGCCTGAAACGTAGCACAGCAAGTTTTAGTTTTCAAGCAGGTTTTTCTAGCCAAGTCACCAACTCTGAAAACAGGACTAATAAGAGTAATTCTGACAGACCAATCAATGCAGCATTATAAACAGAGACTGATACATTCATTTTGAAAAGATGAAACTCAGTAAGGTACTAAGTTCTTTGCTGCAGGGGAGAAGAGACTATACAAAATGAAACTTTAAAACTAAGTACACATTGTCTAACATGGAGTGCAGTATCATGATGAGAAATGTAATGCCAACCTGTCTGCAGAAGTTTCTTTTGCGGAAGCTGAAAATAAACACTTTCACATTTTAAAAAAAATTTATTTAGTACAGTTATCATCAGTCTCAGATGGAAAAGAAAATTATTTACAACAGACATTGTTTTCAGATTTCATTTTGAATCACACGCCCTTTTCAGGGATGGTTTCATGTTTGCTATTTAAACAAATATTTGCTTTAGGTAATGCCTCGGTATATCATGTATATTCTCTAGGTAGTGCCTCTGTCTATCTTATTTTCTTGCCCTCTAAGCCTCTTCAGGAGATCTCCCTCTCTTTTTGCTGAACTGCTAACTCAACTGCCCCAGGTCACAGAACTATTCCTTCTTGGAAGCACTTGCATTAGGAAGCTGTTAATGCCATTCCTCACATCCTCTGCAGGAGTTATTAACTAACAATGCGAGCATTTGTTTCTTTATATTGCAAATAATCAGTCTGATTAGGTTTTATTTTTCAATTTGAAAAGCTAAAACAGTTTTTAACATTGTGTTCATTCAAAAAATTAAGAAAATCGTCTTCAGTGAATTTTTACCAATTTAGGTCCTCATTTTAGGATCATTGAAGTCAATCGGAAACTCCCCTTGAAATCAATAGGGTAGTACTGAGTCCTTACATAGGAAAATATCTCCAAATCTGAGGCAAGAAATAAGAAGCTTTGCATATCATTATTGGAGGACTAAGTCATAATAACCCATATGCTTTTTAACATTTCCCAAATTCCTTCAGTTTCACTTCTGTGGTGAAAGCAATTTTTATTCGAATTCTGAGCTGAAATATTTTCATTATGAACAGCAGTAGATATTAGATTTAGGGATTTAAATGTTATGTTTTACTTTTACTTTAGAGATTATACCACACTTCTTGTCATGCCAAATATAAATTTGTCAGATATTTTAATTTGCACTGCATAATACAATTCCCAGAGTTGCTAACAGGTCTAATACATTGGTATTTTCCCTGAGAATACTGAAAGTAAGGCAGATTACAGTTAATGCAATGACTGCATTATCTAGTCTGCTAGTGAATTCCCATGACTAATACTACGCTAGTGGAGCTGACTGCATAGCAAAAAAATGGCCACAGAGTAAATATTCATTAGAGATATCATATTGTTGAGTCAATTGATAAGAATAAAACAGATATACTTAATGCCAGCTAGGGTCATTAAGGGTCCTTCAAAGATTGTTAATTGAAAAAATGGGGACAATAAGAACAGACAGATGATTTCCCCACAGAATATTGTTTATATACAATATGGACTATAATCAGGGTTCCCCCTCCTTTCCTTCCCTTTATATTTGGCCTTAGACAAATATGCATACAATATATTACTTCCTTTCTCCTTATTTTGAAACTTCCCCTCCCCTTCATTCTTCCATAGCTTTCTGCTGGCTGAGGATGGAATGGGGAAAGTGACTGGGATGCACTTTCCCTATGGAAACTAAATGTACTAGGTCAAATTCAGCCTAGTTTAAGCACACATATCTCCATTAAAATGAACTGAATTGCATCTGCTTACTCTAACATTCAGTTTGGACATTTGGGGGAAATTATGCAGTGTCTGCTAAACTGGAATACCAACAAACTCAACTTTGGTGGCCTGCCTGGTAGAATATAAACTACTGTACCACCAGGTCAGCAAGAACCCACTTATCTGGAATCCAATTAGGAGTAAAGCTCTTAATGCCAGTTAATTTTTCAAGCAGATTTTATTGGGCAATAACAAGCACTAACACATATACTAGTCTTTAAAGGACTCTGAAAATATGATTTTCTGTTGCATAGAAACAGAGGTTATATATCTAGCAAAGACAGTAAGACCTGAAAAATTCAGACTTAAAAATATTCATAAAAATACCCTTTTGATATTGTTAGAAAATTCTATGCTCCTTGGAACAGATTTCTTAAAAATAACCTGTTTTCTTCCTTTTGGCCAAATATTGATGCAAATTTTGTCTTAATACACTTTAGAGTATGGAACTAATTTAACTAAATACCAGAATAAATTCTGAAAATGGATTTTTCACCCTTCAAATAAAATCCCTTCAGTGACTTGAAAGTAAACCTTCAACTGGCATCAATAGTGCAAATCTTCACAGGAAATCTCAATAATGCATTCTCCATAGGAGACCTACTACCCTGTCCTCCTGCTCAAATACTAACTGAATGCTGGAAGCAGACATCCCCTTAACACTGTAAGCCTCTTTATAGAATTTTGAAAGCGTTACCTGCCTCAGCAGCCAATCAGAACTCTGCATTTCTGAACCACCTGGAAAATTCTAACTATTAAAATTCTCTCAAGTCGCACCCCCAAGGTTCAGCAACAGAAAGAGAGAATGAATGTTGGCTAAATGTGCCCTCTCAGAAATAAATTTTGCTCAAACAAAACACAAGAGGAAAACCCAACAAGATGACAAAAATACTTCACTTCAAGGTGTAATAATATTCAGATGCCTGCTCACAAGAAGAAATTCAATGTGACCTCCTTAGGAACTCAGAAGTACTCTCTCCCCCCAGGTCCTGCCACCAGAGCCCCCACATGGGGGGGAAAGGATACTTTACACGGGGGGCTGCAACCCCCATGGGTATGTGTGTGGGAGGGGGTCTGTGTTGCACATTTGTACTGGGTCCCAAAAAATTATGCTTGTGCCCTGCCTTCCACATCTGCCATCCATCCCAAACCACAGAAACTTGTCCTTCCTCTGGGTCTTCCCTTCTCTTTACCTCTTTCAAGTTTCTGGGTGCTCTGCCTCTCTCTTCCCTCTTTCCAAATGTCTGAAGATAACCACATCCACTGCAGTTGGAAAGAGTGTAACTACCTGCATCACTGGTTGGTAAGTAGGTGGCTGACAGAGAGGAATGAGCAACAAGTAGACAATAGCTGCTTGATGCTTTTACCTTCACCCATCTAACAGAAATAGAAGCCTCCTGCAATGAAGATGGAGAGTTGACCTTAATCTCTCTATCAGTTTAACCCTCAGTATCAAGAAGTGTTTTGAAGCTTAATTCCCTCATTCTTGACTTTTTCCAGAGATGAAGAGTGTGGGGATCAATGACATCTGGAAGAAGAGGTAGAAGATGCAGTAAGGTTTGTGGTGCATGAGGATCAAATGGAAGCAGTACTGGTTTAGTCAGAAGAAGGGGAAAATAGCAGGGAGTGGAGAGCTTTGGTTGGATGGGGAACTTGCACAGCAGCTCAACATTTGAGGTAAAGACAGAGGCCCAGAGAAGCTCCTAGCTGGCATGCTGCTTTAAAGCAATGTTTACCACTTTTATTGCCAGTGGCAAGTAGCAAGAGAAAGCTGAAAGGACAAGACAGGGGAAGAGCTGATTTATAGTATTCAAAGTTTTAATTACATTTGGTTTTTTATTTGGATTTCTTTCCTGAATTTCCTGTGCAGCAAAGAAGGGCTTTGAAATGAAAGAGTTAATAAATCAATGCTCATAAATATAATGCGACCCTTTGCTGACAGGTGCTATACAAGCGGGTTGTTATTCCAAGAGACTTGCATACACAGTTAAAAATACAAACAGTATTACTACAGACACAGTCATGAAGTACATTAATATTACTATATCACACCAATTAGTTAGATTGTGTTACTTATGGCATTAGCCTTGCAGAATATGAACCATAAATAAATAAGAAAATGTAACATAACACAAAGACATACTAACAAGTACAATATAAATTCATAGTAACAAATGCACTCCAGCCTCACAGCTAACAGATTGTGACACGAGTCTGCATTACTCAAACCTGAGGAAGAGCTCTGTGTAAGATTGAAAGCTTGTTTCTTCCTCACCAACAGAAGTTAGTCCAATAAAAAAGACACTACCTCACCCACCTTCTCTCTCTAATATCCTGGAAGCAACACTGCTACAATAACAATGCATATAAAGTCACCGTGTGTGTTTGCTGGATTGGGGCCACAGTTGATTGAATCTGGGAGTAATTGTAATCTTCAGTTGTAGGATTTTGGGATAAATTTAACTTAAATCCATTGTCCCAAAATCTTACAGAATGCCCACCACTCAGTTATTAAGTCACTCACTTCAACATCTATTCTTATTTTAAGGTGGTTTTAAATATCTAAAACAGCCCAGGATATCAAGATTAGAAAATGCTGAAGAATCTGGGACTGCATTCTCTAAGCACACAACTTGTACAATGTAAAAACAGATGCAATTCGTTTCTACTTTAACTAGAAAATTTTCCACAAATGTTTCTTACATTTAAAATTAAAATGAAATGATTCTATATGAATATATTGAAAAATACATTCAAATCTGCTAATGAACTACACTAATCTTCTCCATTTTATAGCAAAATGTTTGCAATGAAAGATTTATTTTCTTCCTATAAAGACACCATCCTTAATTAACTAGTTAAAGTAATCTGTTCCTAAATATAATGCAGAAATTTCTTCTCATGCAGAGAAACAAAATCTTACAAGTCTTCTAAACAAAAACTGCCAACTAATTCTGTCAGTTCGGGTCCTCTTAGATCAATTAGCATTAGGTAATAGTCCAGAAATCACCAGGGTTAGCAAGAATCTTGTGCAAGAAACCAGCAAATACTTGAACATACTTTTTCCATTAGAAAGTTATATCTGAATACTCCATTCAATAAACATACCCATTACATTTTTATACATAGACATTTATTATCGGGGAGCTAGTAGCAACCCCTATATTTAGGTTGCCTAATAGTTTCCACAACAAAAGATTCTTGTGACTTTTTCTTTAGGAAATCTCAGACCTCACAGGTTTGCAACAGGACATAATATTCAGCAGGGGATCAGCCCTCAGACTAGGCTAATGTGTTTCCTTTATTTCATGAACTTCTGTTCAATTTTTGCTGGAAAAAAAAAAATCACCACTTCCCTTCTGTTCTCTTTCTTGTGCTCCTCAGGAAAGTTTTGGCAATCTGATAAAGTAACTGAACATGAAGTTTGCGAGGCTGGGCTGCTGCTGCTTTGGTGGCAGCAGCAGCCCACTGTGCTGGGAACATCTGGGAGTTGCCCAAGGAGTTTGGGCAAGTTTGTGGGTAGGGGGAACCAATCCAACCTTACATCAACCCCGTTGTGTGTATTCTTTATGGCAGTCTTGAATTGCATGATCCCATAGTAGTTTTTCCACAGGATCCCCTACCTCAATCAGTGCACAGGAAGGACACACAAAATGGACATAATTAAAGTTTCATTGGCAACCATAAATCTGTCATTTCCTAACTTTTGAGTATGAGATTTTTGCAATCTAAGTAACATTTTTTGCATGTAATTTGACATATAATGCATGTGTTAATATACACGGTAACTCTTTGTGAAGCAGTTAGAGTTATAACATATATACCGGACACAAAGCCAGAACTGTAAGGCTGCCTTAGGGTTGCCAATCCTCCAGTATTGTCCTGGAATCTCCAGGAATTAAAGATTGTTATACCACGAAATCTCCAGGAACACATCCAACCAAAATTGACAACCCTACAATCTGCACCCAGCACATGTGACTATTATGACAACTAATTGTACACCTCACAACTTTAAATCTTCTCCAGAATCCTCCTTCAGAATAGGATATATTCTGGCAAAATATATCTGGTGTTGAAGAAGATTTTATTTAATACAGAATATTTTGTCCCCTCCTATCCCCACAATCCTGTGGCACTGCACAAACTTTCAGTTATGAAGTACAGGATAAGAGCTAAAATTGATGCTAAATCTAAATTTTCAACTCCCTAAACTTCCTCTTGCCCCATATTTACTCCACCTCTCTACTAAATTGTGTGGAGACAAAAAAAAAAAAAAAAAAAATACAACACAGGAATTATACCTGTAAACAACAAGAAGCAAGACTGTCAAGAAAAACATTCAGCCAAGGTTCAAATATAAAGACTTATACACATATGAAAAGAAAAACAAAAAATGCAAAGGAAGTGCAAACAGGCCTAAAAAATTATCCTGCATGAAGTATTACGTTGATTGGCAATATGCTCTTAGAGGAAAAACAGGAATTTTTACCCCTTTGCAAACCCATTTTAGAGCACAACTCTGTTTATGGAGTACTACCAGGTGCCTCTATATAATAAATACACTCACATGCACACATGCCTGCTCCCCACTGTTGCTGAAACTGGTGGCATGCATGTCACCTTTTAGAGGGCACTAGCACAGAATTCTGGCTGGTGTGGCAATACGCACATACACATCCTTCTGTAAACCATTATTGTGTTTAGATCTTTATGATTGTGTTGTGGGAAAGAATATTTTTTAAAAGAAACTCAAGCGTGCACCTGTGTGTGTATTATTTATTCCACTTGGTAGAATTTTTGATCTTCTCACTGCAGTAAAGCAAGAGTCCCTACTTCTAAATTCCTTGGAAACCAATTGCTCATGATAAAAGCAAAGGATATCAGAATGTGAAGGTGCTAGAACATCTAGTTTCAACCTCCAATTTGGGTGAAAAAGTAAAGAGGTTTGATTTATAACTTTTTTTAAATATCTCATTCCCTTCAGAAATCTGATTCTCTTCTATCCAAAAGACAATAAGTAATGTAACAGCAGTAATGTAGCAGCAGTCATCTGTAAAGTGAAAGCAACATAAAGATGTTGGAATTACACATAACTCTCCATATTTTATGAAAAACTCATGAACACTAACTACGCCCAGGTTTCTGTCTGAATATTACATGTGCAAACTGGTAAAAGCGATGTCCTTTTTCACCAATCCTTTGTGAAAGAAATCATCTATGATATCTTATACAATATGCCTAAAATTTTCAGAGTAGTGGTTGAATATAGCACTTCATAAAGTACTCTACTACAAACGTGATCTGAAGAAAGGAGTGCTAGCAAGCGGAAAGGAAAGCCACATTTTTTCTGCTGTACCTAATCATTTCGTGAGCCAAACTTCAGTGTCCACCTGCCCTAATGATAGTGTAAATGGTGTTTACCATATTGACATCACAACATCAGACTATGCTAATTGACTAATACTGGGATGTCTTCTCCCAAAGTATAGCGTACAAACATGGCAACCTCCAATTTATTGGCCATCCATTTCGGTATATGCATATCCATTTTTATCCTGTTAAAATTAATTGTTTAAAGTTTAATTAAAAAGAAACCTAAGTATGCATGCCAGTAATAATGTAACAAAGATAGCAATGTTGGCACTTTAATAACCCAATTACTAAAATATCTACTTTTGCTCTGTCAAGATAATGAAACTGAGAATAGAAGATGCAATATTAATATTCATCCATTGTGTACCACATCTCCAGAAACCCCAAAGGCATACCATTTAGGAGATTCTGATGGCTTACAGAATATTACGGTGTGTAGTGTATGCCTACGTGCTGCAAGTGCTCTTTCCTTAAATGAATGATGTAACTTATAAGTAAGGCTAAGATTTAATCATGGGTATTTTTAGTAAAAGTCATGGACAGGTCATGGGCAATAAACAAAAATTCATAGCCTGTGACCTGTACTTGACTTTTCGCTATAAATACCTCTAACTCACTCTTAGCTGCGCCCGGGGGTGCCACAGGGACTGATGACTGCCCACTGCCCTCAGCCTCAAGCTGCGCTGAGGCCTCTGAGACTGCTCTCCAACAGCCTCCGGGGTCACCCCCAGAACCGCTGCTCAGGCCACCCCCACTGCCACCCCCACTGCTGCCAGGGTGGTTCCCAGGGCCATCCCTCAGGTGGTCCCCAGAGCCAGCTGCCCTGACACTGCAGCTGTGGAAGTCACTGAGATTGCAGAAAGTCACAGAATTCGTGACTTCAGCGACCTCTGTGATAGACTCACAGCCTTACTTATAAGGCACTCCATGGCTAAAAGAAGTCACCATCACACAGCAGAGTGGACAACTTTTATGTTATTGATTTCACCCACAAAACAGCACCAAAAGATTACCTTTTTGCCTACTGCAGATATGTGTCTCTCGTAAAGCGTGTAGGAAAAACAGAAATAAATTAGGCACAGGAGAAGGATTCAGATTTATCTATTAAAGCTTCACAAAATGAAACAGACAAGAGTTCTGGGAGCAGACATTTTGCCCAGAAGGTGACTTTTAGCCAAACCATTCATCTACAGGATTGTTCTTGAGTTTTACTAGTTAAAGTTCAAATTCTACTCACCAGGACTTTTGAATCTCAATCACATCATCAACAGAGTTCACTGTTGCAATAGAGGAATCTTGGAAAGGGATCAAAAGACAAACTAAATAATCAATCAAATTATTGGGATTTGAAAGGATTTGGCTCACATATACAGGCAGCAAAGGCAAGTAAAATTAAGCTTAACGATTGCTGTGGAAAGTTAGTGTGGTATCATTGTTATTTTATCTGGAGATCAATAGTTGTAATATGGTTGTGTGTGCACATGTTATATCACAGATCAGCATCAGATATTGGGAAAGGTAGCCAGCTCCCCTCTTTCCTCCTACCCCCCCAAAAAAAATTAAGACAAATTTTGCTGTTCCTTTCTTAGTGTAATTAGGAAATTAGAAAGAGACCTATACTGTAGTCTAATCCACCCTTTGCCAATACAGGATTGTCCATTATGTTTTCTACTATTTTTTCTAATCTTGTTTTTCTGTTACCAGATTCTCTCGCTTTTTTAGCTGTCAAATTCTGTTACAAAAGGACTCAATAGATAAGCTGCAGAGTAAGGCCCAGATCCTGAAAAGACTTACATGGTCTTAGCTTTATGTATGCGACAATCATGTCTGGTCATTCACATAAAGTCAAGTCCTTGCAGGATTAGGGCCTAAAGATAAACATCAACTGGAAAACATTTTTGCTTCTATCAGTTCATATAAAAAAATTAACACAAATGATATTTAAGTCAATAGATTCCTAAACCTATGCCAACAACTATTTCCAGCTCCCCAATTTTTTTGTAATATTAAAAGGGTCACAATTAGCTTGAAAAAAATATATATATTGTGGTAAAGTCAAGCCAGATGGCTATGGCAGGGTACTTCAGGGCCAATATGTGAGCCCTAGAATGCTTAAAGCCCTCTTCCCTACAGGCAGGAAAGCGGTTTCAGCTGGGGCTGCTTAACTAATTAGGCCACCTGGGGCCAATCAAGGAGCCCCGCCCCAAACACTTAAAAGCCTCCAGTGCAAGCAGGCAGTTGGAGGTAGTAGAGTGAGGAGGAGAGGAAGGAGCTGTTAGAAAGTGAATTGGAGTCAGAGTTTCCTACTGTTAGGGAAGCAGAGCAGAGGAGACCCTGGTCCTGGTTCCCAGCCTACAGGGAGAACAGGTACCTCCACTGGGCCACAGGCCCAACGGGTTAGCTGCCCTCCCCAGTGAGGGTGGGGAGACAACCCTCAGGCCCATAGTGAGGCCTGCACCTGCTTGCCCGTGGGAAGGGCCGAAGAGGAGGGGAAAACCTAGAGATTTACCTAGGCTGGGCTAGGACTACCTTAGGCCCCACGGCCTACAGAGACTGTCGCTAGTGGATGAGCGCCAGAACAGGGGGCCTGGCGTACCACAATATATATTAAATAGTTACTAGTAGGCGTGGCCAGCAAACAAGAATTCTGTTTTATGCAAGTTTCCAAACTTTGAAAATTTTCATTCTGCATAGAATTCTGAAATATTTCATTGAAAAACTGTATAGAAAGAGACCAGGATAGCCAGTAGCCTGGTGTCCAGGTCACTCACTTGGAATGTAGAGCACCTAGGTTCAAGTCCCTGCTCAGCCTGACCATGGTCTACTTCATATAAATAATTAAATATTCATCGGGCCAGAGAAAGAAAGTGACTGATTATAGCCCAAGGGTTAGGGCACTTGCTTCGGATGCAGGAGACCTAAGTTCGAATTCCTGCTCTTAGATATTACACCTGTCCCTGAGCCGGCCTGCCAGTATTTGTTGTTTTACAGTCATTTTCTTATTTTAAAAAATACCTTCCTCTTCCTAGTTGCAGCATGAAAGACTATCCTGGGTTTGCCTCAATATATTTTTCATTTTGGGCTGTTCTCTGTCTTTCCCGTTCTTGAAGCAGATGGGAAAGCAGGGAGGCTGAGCCTCTGGCTTTCTGCTGATCTAGTTCATGGAACTGAAAGAGAAGCAAGGAGGCAGTGAGCCAGGATGCTCAGCCTGGCAGCCCTCCAGGAAAGCTTTTGTCAGATTCACAGGTGGAAATTGAAATTGACAAGAGCCTTCCAGGTGGGCACCCAGAGGTAAGAGTCCTATTTTTCCAGTGGAAATTTTGGCAAAACTGAAATACTCAGGGAAAGTTTTGATTTTATAAAAAGGGCATTTAAAAAAAATATGGAGGATGATTATTAGTGGTGAGATGATAGATAAGATGTGAGAGAGAATACTGTAGATGAGGGTTACTAACAGAGTAAATATAGCACTGCACCAGGGACTGAATGACTCTGGACATTCAAAAGGGGACTGGCACCAGAAAAAGAAAGATTTGGTTTTGAAAGTGCCATATTAGTAAAAAGTCACTATGAGCACTCCAGAACATTTTCTCAGAGTTCCAGTGTCTGGGAAACATAAGATCTGTGTTTATAGAATGCCTGATGGCAGAAACTAGAACGAGCAAGAAGGCAGTAAAGAGCAAACTCACCAAACTGAAAGAATGTATCAGGCTTGTATCTCCTCAACTGTTAAAGGACAGTATTTATTCAAATCCTCTGCACTTCAACTTACACGTTTGAAGAACTGACTCAAACAGTGATTACATTAAAAAAGAAAGTTGTGCTTTTGCCACTAAATATAAGGTGTTCACAGACCGATAGCTGCTACGTACATTTTAATATCCCCACTTTCACCATTCCCCCAGCCATCATGCAGTGGTCATCTGTCATGCCTGATTATAATGCCTCTAAAAGACAGCACACCAATGTTTTGCATCACTGACACAGACACGGTAAGACTAAGAGGTAGCATCATCCTGCGCCTAGACTATGATATATCATGTCTCAGTGTTCTAGAATGATTGGGGATTTTTCTTTTTCCTGTAAGCATAACCCTCAGTTGTGATAGCTACCAGAAATAAGCTCTAGACAATATGTTGCCCTTAATCCTCCACTACTTCCAAAAAATGTTATAAAAAAGATGCTAATAGCTTGCACATTACAGTTCACTGATATCTAAGCATCCAAGGTGAAACTCTCCATAGTAAAAGTTAAATATGCCATGCAGTAATTGCACACAGTAAATTGCAAAAGGGTAATGTAACACACTCTTCTTTGTGTGGTCACTGCACACACACCAGAAAGATAGAATAAATGCCCAGGATCACCTGATTCCCAAACAGCTTCCTTGCGCCAGCTTGGACTAGGAGTATCCAGGTGTAAAAACACAAGGACTGGGACAGGAAGAGGGGACTGTTTTGTGAAGTAAAGTGATTTAAGGGAGACAGAGATGCAAAACAATTGCTGCTGGGAACAAGTTAGAGGTGCCTTACCTGAGGTTTCTGCAAGAGAGTTGACTGTGTGCAGTATGTTACTACCCCTGTCCAAGGGAACAAGACTTATGTGCATTTTATATACAAATTACACAAAATTACACTAACACATCTGACTCCACATCACAATTTCTACTCTGTATAGAAAACTTACCTACAATTCCCCACAACTCTCATTTCCATGAGTAATATTTACCAGAATTCTTAAGTAACTTACGAATTTTTAGAAACGTTACCTGAAATCTTCATTTCAGTCTAGTATTTCAGAAAAAGATATTCACTAACTTTGAAGAGTTTGAACTCCACCTTAACATAAATGCAGTGTTGTATATAAATTCTTTAATCTGCCCTCATTCAATGACAAATATTTAAAAGAGCTAAGTATAGATAGCTTGACTAAGATGTCTAAGAATATGTTGTTGGGTTTTTGTGATTTTGTTTTTTGGAAGGAGGGAAGGATGACAACAACATACTAATATTTGAAACGTGTATGAATATCAAGGAGGAAAAGGAATTATTTGAGAGGGGAGGGGTTCAAGTGAGTGAACTAGGAGTAAAGAGATGAAATTAAGAAAAAGAAAATGTCAGCCCCTTGTATCCACTGAACAAAAAGAAAGTCCCTGCCCCAATGGGGTTCACAGAAAACTTTCTGACAGTGAATTGTATCAGGTTGGAGTACAATTTCCTAAGTAAGTGATAGAAGCACCATTATTTGGAACATTTAAGCTACACTGGGATGGGATGGGATTTAGAAAGTGTCTTATCGGGAACTGTGATACTGAGCCGAGCCAGTGAGTGTTAAGCAACCAGCAGACTGCATGACCAGAAAACAACTAGTAAAGACATATTAAAAGAGTATTGAAATGGTAAATAGGGCCATTCCTTGTAGATAGCAAAGCCATGTTAAATAGACTAGAGCCCTTGATGTGTTGGCCTGTACTGTTAGAGAATTAGAAGTAGATAGTATTTGTTTGTGTTACCTTTTTACAGAGTTACCAACACCTCGGGAATGGAGGTATGTAACTCAAATGTTCCTAACTCTGAACAAAACATTATGGTTGTTCTTCCAAAAGTTTACAACTGAACATTGACTTAATACAGCTTTGAAACTTTGCTATGCAAAAGAAAAATGCTGCTTTATCCATCTTAATTTAAATGTAACAAGGCACAGAAATAGTTTCCTTACATTGTCAAATTTTTTTTAAACAACTTTCCCTTTTTTTTAGTACACAGTACTGAACTACATTTGCTTTATTTTGTCTCTACTGCTGCCTGATTGAGTACTTCTGGTTGACTGGTCAGTTCATAACTCTGGTGTTCATAAATTTGAGGTTCTACAGTATCTTGTTAGAAGTTAACAATGTAATCAGATTATTTTGTGAATGCTAATTCCCTTTCATGTTTTAATTGCATTATATTACTCACACAGATGGTTCAGTTAACCTTAAGATCAAAGATGTAAGACACTGCAGAAAATATTATTTACATTGTCTTCAGTTTAAATTGTCTATGCCATAATGGAATGCTTTGATAGTTTGACTGGCTGATTGCCTTATGTTAATTAATATTACTAGTGTACCTGGGTATTAATAGGAAATAGAAGTTTAGCTTCAAAGCAACATATACACAGCCTATTCTTCATCAAGGAAGGCCCCTTCTGCGATGTTTGCTCTCAAGAGGCTATCAGCCTGCTAGAGAACTATAAAGGAAGCTTTGGCCTGATCCTTTATCATTTCAGATCTGCTTAAACTTTGACAGGGAAAGTCTAAGTCGCAAGACTGAGATCTCCAGATCTACACTAATTATCTCTGCAAAGTCTCATGAAAGAATTTGAACAAACTTAGCAGATGGACTATTGATTCTAGAGGGACTTTTGCAAATCAGCGGCCTCACCAGCTCTACTTACCCAATAACTTTACTCATGTCTGTATTCATACTCACCTTTTAACCACAGTAACTTTTTCTTTTTAATAAATATTTAATTTAGTTTATAAACCGCTGTAGCGTATCTAGTGAAGATTCTCTATGCTGATGGGAGAGAGCTTTTCTAACAGCATGGTAAATCCACTTCCATGAGGTGGTAACTATATCAATGGGAACAGCTCCCCTGCAGACATAGCACTGACACTTCCCCTCCCCTCCCGAGGTTGATGTAGTTTGTGTCTCTCAGGAAGGTGATTTATTCACACCCCTGAAAACATCAGTTATACTGAAGTAAGTGGTAGTGTAGACCTGGTCTTAATGTTGAAGGTATTTCTAATGTCAATGACTGTAGGATTCCTTTGTTTTCTATAATAAAAATCCAGACAGTTGGGTTTTCTTTTTTTAAATAAACTTACCACTTCCTTGAAGTTTTTGATTGTACCACAATTTTGACACAGCTGATACTAAAAATTAATCTTGAACTGTTCTTAAAAAAAATATAAAATCTTCTCTAGACATTGCCACCACACCCAAATAATTGCTACTACATAATGACAGGTTTTGCATGTGAAATATCAGCAAATGAATATGGATATAGCTTCTCTCTTCATATATATTAAGAACAAATTCCAGTTTTGGGGGCTTATTTAGTCAGCAAGTTCCTCTTTATTAATTATCACTGCTGCAACCATCACTTTGCATTCCTGGACTCTATAGTACTTCAAAGATTACAACATTAAAATTACTGGCACATGACAGAGAAAATGAAAATTTAGCTGAAAATTCCCTGTTTTAACTCAATTTAGTGCTTTCATGTCTGTGACATATACGTAGTCTTGCCCAATATAATAATCTAGCAGTAATCCACACTACCTCAGAGTACTAGGACTTCCCCAGACTTTCTATGATGCTGGATATTTATATATTTTTTCCAAATGTTAATTTATCAGTAAATTGCTACTATATTTGAAGTTTGATATCTCTTGAGTCAGGGTAGAGAATAGGAAGTGCTTCATCACATCAAGCAGACAGCCTAAAATGATTAAATAATACAGGATTTGCTTCCCTCACGTCTCTGTGGCACAGTTGCAGAGCTTTTCAAAATGCAGTTATAGTATAAGAAGCTATTGTAAAAATAACATTATGGGGATTTGCTCATTTTGTGAGTGAAAAGATTTTTTTTTTTTTTTGGACAGCCAGACCAGTAACTGAAATTCAGCCTCCCCGCTTCTCCCCACCCAGCTTTTCACATTCACTAGTAATGAAAATTCCTCAGTCAGAATTAACTGACAATTTTGCTGAGGATGCACAAGACAGATTAAATCCATCCTTCCATCATGATATTCACTCTGCAGTGCTCACAGTAGCTAAAACTTACTTTTATCAGTAAAGATATGTTGTCTAAGAATGTATAATTTTTGCACTAATATTTTGGCTATAACCACAATGCAGGTTGCTCACCAACCCCAGAGGAAGTCCAGATTAAAATGATATTCCAAGAGGGACTATAGAGAAGACGAAAATCTTAGTCACTTATACCCTATAATCAGCCCCTATGAAATTAGTAATAGTACCATGAGATTTCCAGCTATATCTCCTGAAGATGCAAAATACTGAAAACCTAAAAGTCCCAAAATTGTTCAGTGCTAGAAGAGCACTGCATGTAGCGCTCCTTGTAACTTCCTTAACAGTTTAGTAAAGCCACTTTAAAGTCAGTTTAGTAAAGCCACCTCCACAAAAAGCGTAACACTCTGTGTCAATGGGTACGTATTTCCCCATCCGTGCAGCATAGTAGAGACAGCGCACAGAAAGGACTTTAGGAAGTTGATGTAAATTACACAAGCTACTTTGTGTAGCTTGTGTAACTCCCATCGACTGCTGCCTAATTTGCTGATAAGTATAGACCAGACCTGAGTGTGTCTGGAATCCCTTGTAATTTAGCAGCAAAATTAAATCAATCCATTTAATCTAATAAATGGGTTCTCAATCTGTGAAGAATCTGCTGTTGCTGCAAACTGATGCAAAACTGCTTCTGCCTAAAAATACTAGTTCTTCCACTTAAACTACAGAAGAATCATCAAGGGCTATCTGTAGTGGTATCATGTTAATAGGCCTCTGCCCAACCACTGGGCTCCAAAAAACTATTGCCGTTTACTGCCAAGTAACTTGTCAAGTTTGACTCTCACAGAAGTCAGCCTTTTCGGCAGTACTTTGGATTAAGTAAATCCCAGCAGCACTCTATCACTTCCATGTCATTTTCATGCAGCATGTCAGCTGCACTATGCCAGCTTCATTACACTACACATATATTCATACAAGTCTCTTGACTGTTTTAGAAGCACTTTTGCTTAACCCGGCATTACAACAAAGTCGCCTGTTTTCAACCATCCCTTTATGGCTTGAAATTCCATTGCATCAGGGACTCCTTTGTCATGGACAGCACAATACTGTTTCAGTCATGTTCTCTTTCCCCCTCCCCCATCTCCCTAAAAATAAATGTGTTAATTTTTAAAGATTTTCCTACATTTTAAAACCTTTATAATATATTTCTAATTCCTCGCCATTTCTCTCAGAGAAACCCAGGCAAGAATCCCCAAAGCTAAAAATTCCATACTCATTCTCAGAGTTTTCTCCTCTAGTAGATATTACATGGTTAAACACAAGCTAGATATATAGTCTACTATTTCGCCAGCTGATCTATTTACTTTACATCCCTTGTCAAATATTTTTCATTTTATGCATGTTTCAGGTGTTTAACACTTCCTCATGTTTCTTTATGTCAAACAGAAGGCACAAGCTATATTAAAGGTAAGGGGATGCCTCTATTTATCTTTCATATAGTTATTGCCAGCTGTTGTCTGTTGAAAGCATCCCTTAATTAAACCAGTTGCCTCTGTGTGGTCTGATTCCATTACCGAAGATATTTTGAAAACATTTGCATTTGATGAGTGCTATTATAGATGCTGAAAAATATTTATAAGATGAACTTTGTTGGACAAGTAATTATTTTCACTTTAAAAAGTTGACATACGTTCACACACATCAGAAGCATTCCCAAACCCTGCTGTTCCTGAATTAGAAACCTGAAGTGTCATTTGCAAACATTGAAAGCTTCTGGTTTACTTCATATAATATAAACATCTACAAAAAGCACATCCTTTTCTCCACTGCCCTGGATTACTCGTGAACTAGTGACATTCACTGAATTTAGGTTCTTTAATAGAAAAAAATCTATCACAGATCCCCAACACTTGTACAAAAGGTGGTTTTTTTTTTTTTTTTTTTTTGCAGCTTTCAAAAGCTACTCTCATTGTTTTTTCAACTTCTGATTGAGAAAAAAATTACCTTCTGCCTTTTATAAATGTAGTAAAAATACATATTTGAACAGGAGGCCTTAGGAAATGAGCTAATAAAAGCAGTAGGTGTTAAAATATTAGTGGCACAATATAAATGCCCTCTAAAACTAACAAACCCTGTTTATGAACATTATCTCCCCTTTGGTTCCTGCAGTTCATTTATAATGTTTTGCAGCTCTGCTGTACACCCACATCTACCACTTAAATCATTGTGAGCTGCTGGTGCTCACTCTTCTGAACATAAGGACATCAGTGACTTGTGCTCTCACTCTCTCTCTGGGCTCTTGGATCTGAAATCCAGGACTACTATTGTTCTTGTTTGTCTTCCATAAATACAGTTCAGTGCCAAATGCCAAGAACTATTTTTCATTCACATCGTTGTTTTCCACAGATATTTTCAGGATATTATGTGAAATTTTGTAATGTGTACAATTTTTGTTTTGCTTTTAAAGGGGTCACAGAGTCCACCCACTGCTAGTGGTGCCTCCTCTAGGCCAGGATTAGCTGTGCCAGGTATTGCCCTCCTTTGGTGTTGTCCCTACCTGTCTTCCTTTCTCACCCTGAAGGCCCTTCTTGCTCCAGGAACCACAGCCTCCTCTTCATGACTTGGTGCTCCAGCCAGGTCACTGCATGATTTCCCCACCAAGGGGTTATCTAAAATTCATCCACACAAACAATCTCAGGCAGTTTTCACCAGTGCTGCTCTGAGGGTGCCAATTCCCCAGAGACTGGTAGGGGACCCCAAGCTTACCCACTACTCTGGGTTCCAATCCAGTGACCCCTGTACCTGTGGAGCCTCTGTTTTCCCTCACTTTTGTTGGTCCTTCCTACAACATTGGGTCCATTCTCCGATTTGAGACGAAAAGTGCAAACTCCCTCCTCCCGGGGAGTAAATACTGAACCCTGAAGACTCAAACACTCCTCTCTTCTCCCAGACAACTTGTCCTGCAGCCCCTTTCTGTTGCCAGCTTCCTGACTTTATAAACCTGGCCCATCTTCTCCCCCATCTGGACTTCATCAGCAAATTAGACCTGAGCACTCCCTGACTCTCCTTCCAGGTGTAATCTATAGGTTAATTGGTCTAATTTACCCCTGCAGGCCTTTTGCAGGGTGAATACCCCATCACAACAGAGAACTGCATTTTTTACATTGAATCCCTGAAGTGTTCTCTCAAAGATCTAAAGAGCCTGCTTCTTTCTCTAGACTCTTCATACCTTTAATTTGGTTTAGGATCATATCAGAACACACATTTTACATGTACATTATTAAATATCAAATATTTAAATGTTCAGACTTCTCCCTGAAAGTTCTTCAGGGTGGAGATGAACCAGAAATATAATCATATATCTGAACCTCTGATCTTTCATACAGTTCAAATAAAATGAGACTGGATCAGAGCCACTTCCCCACTCAGGGTGCTGATCTCCCTCAGCCTACCACGCAATCAGTCTTCCCTCCCTGAACTTCTAGGAGTGACTACTCTGCTCACTACTCCCCTTTTTATACTGGGCTCCTAGGTCCTGATTGGCTGCCCTGCTGCTCCTGCCCATTGGCTGCTTCTTGCCCAGCCCCCCTTAACCGCCTCTTGGCCAGTGAAGAGTAGGCACCAGACCACACTTGGCTAATGCTTATTTCCAAGTCTCCACTTTCAAGAGTTCACCAAGCACATTTTTGGAAATTATTCTCTTAAAGATCAGATGGCTATTGCTACTCATTTCAAGGATCAGAAGGGGTTAGGATGTATTACCAAGACATAATACTTTGCATTTGAACAGCACACTACATCATCAGCAGACTGCACCATGGGGCCATTGCAAACCACTGGGTGACAAAATAAATTTTAATGAACTGATATAGGAGAAATAATGAGTACGTTTATATTTTGCATATATTAATCATTGTGACAATTGAGCATTATAAATCCACTAATTATAATTATTATAAATGATAAATCCACTAATGTTGTATTTCAGTGCCTAGATATTACGATCAGTGGTTCTATATGAAAATCACCGATGTATAGAGAAGTATTTAAATACTATGGTTAACTAGATAGCAGTTTTAAAGCTTCCACTCTACCACTGGTAGGTATTTGATTAGATCACAAGCATAAATCCCAGATGTTAAGCTTCAATTTGAAAGTGTAAACACAACAGTCTGCTATAACTCTTCCATGAGCTATAAATAAAATGCAGATACTCAGATAATACATTTTACTGAACATTCAAGAGATTGCTCTAAAGCCATGTCAAGAGAAGAGTACACATGAAGCAAAGTTTTTCTACCATGTGGAGAAAATTTCTCATGGATCAAAAAAGAAGGGGAGACTATTTTAGCCTTTGGGTATGTCCAACCTTTAAACAGAGGTTTCATTAGTAGAGAAAAGAAACTTTAGGTACGTAAAGTTCCAAAGGGGTAGCATGTTAGTTTGTACACAGCAAAAACAATAAGAGTCCTGTAGCACTTTAAAGACTAACAAATTTAATTTCTGCAGGAATAAGCTTTCGTGGGCTGCAACCCACATCATCAGATGAAAGAAACAGAAATCAGATAGGGGTGTATATATACATATACATACATATACACACACACACACCCCCAAGGGGTAGGTGTTAGGATGGTCACTTTAATAGGACTCTATACTGAAAACCAACTGACTGCAATACATATCTTCATGCCTCCAGCTTCCACCCTGGACACAATACACGAACCATTGTCTACAGGCCAAGTCCTAAAATACAACCGGATTTGCTCCAATCCCTCAGACAGAGACAAACACCTACAGGATCTCCATAAAACATTCATAAAACTACAATACCCACCTGGAGAGGTGAAGAAACAAATTGACAGAGCCAGACGGGTACCCAGAAGTCACATACTACAGGACAGACCCAACAGAGAAAACAACAAAACACCACTGGCCATCACCTACAGCCCCCAACTAAAATCTCTCCAACACATCATTAAGGAATTACAACCTATTCTATCAGATGATCCCTCACTTGCTCAAGCCATGGGAGGCAGATCTGTCCTTGCTTACAGACAGCCCCCCAACCTGAAGCAAATACGCACCAGCAGCCGTACACCATACCAGAACACTAACCCAGGAACCTATCCCTGCAACAAACCCCGTCGCCAGCTCTGCCCACACATCAATTCTAGTGACACCATCACAGGTCCTAACCACATCAGCCACACCATCAGGAGCTCATTCACCTGCACATCTACTAATGCAGTATATTCCATCACGTGCCAGCTATGCCCTTCTGCCATGTACATTGGCCAAACTGTCACTACGCAAAAGAATAAATGGACACAAATCAGACATAAAAAATGGTAACGTCCATAAGCGAGTCGGAGAGCACTTCAATCTCCCAGGACACTCTGTAGCTGACTTGAAAGTTGCCATACTTGTAGAAAAAAACTTCAAAAACAGCCTTCAGTCAGAAACTGCAGAGCTTGAACTTATATGCAAACTTGACACAATCAAACTGGGTCTGAACAAAAGGAAATCCAATAACTGGGATATATGCCAATATCTTTCTACATAACATTAACCACATTTATGCAACTCTACTGGATATGTTTCTATCTCATATAAATGATTTTATAGTTCAGATGGACTCATTGTGTAAAACCTAAATTTGTTTTAAGGGATAAATATAGTTTCCCAAGATGGTGGAGGGTTGTTGATGGCAATGAAGGGAAGAAAGCTACAGAGGATACAGAAGATATCCACAAGAAAAGCAACCTAGTCATATGACAAAAAAGTCAGGTTTGGGAAAGTGATTTTTATATGGTTTGTTAATTGGTCACATAATGTGTCCTGTCCATCTTAACAGAATACATTGTATGAAAGTGCCTATGTATTAGGAATAGATCTTGCTGCTGTTTCATATCCCTGATCCTTTTTTTTCAAAACAGAAAAGACCTTTTCGTATGATACGGATTGACTATGGCTTGGGTTTAAATTGAAATTTCCCTCGATATTGTCTGAAACTTGAAGAAATGTATTCTGCTTGCCTCCCCACAACTTAAAAAGGTCTTTCAGGAATAACAATAAATATAAACTTTTTTCCTTTCTATAGTCTACACAGTAACTGCCAGCTCAATCTGAAATGATTAAAACCTGAAATCAAATGTTAGACCATAGCAGCCCAAAGGGAAAAAAATATTTGGTGCTAGCATGTCAAACTATGCTTTAAAAAGTAAAGAAACTATCACTGCTAACAAAAGCAGTAAAATAGCCCAGCATGACTTATGGGTGCAGAGAACAGGGAGAAAGGGATAGTTATTTTTCCAAGGTGTAAAGTACATCTAGCATAGCACCGCCACATCAAACACAAACAAAACTACTTGTCATCTCTTTTAAGACCCTTTTTGGTCTATCACTGCCCAATTTCTCTCTCATAAATTACTGAAATCTCAGTCTTTGCCTCTGCCAATGACACTAGCCTTCATTGCCCAGTTGTTAAATTTTCAAACAAGGATCTGCCTGTTTTCTCCCAAGCTGCCTGTCAAGCATAGAAGAAGCTATCTAAAACATTCATAAAGCCACCTTACTGTCCTCCTTCAAATTCACCTCTGCCATGATGCCTACTATGACATTGCTTACCATGCTGACCAGTGTTGTCTCATTGTTAGCTTAAACAAACTTGTCTGTTTGTTGTGCCATCTGTTGTCTCTTGTTCCATGCTTCATTTATAAACATTTTGGGGCATGGACTGTTCTCAATCATTTGTTTGTATAGTGCTTAGCTGAGGCCTTGAAATACATGTTTAGGGCCTCTAGACACTACCTTGATATCAATTACAGTGAGAGGAACAGAAGAGATTATGGGAAATGCCAAGCCGAAAGGAAAAGAAACATGGAAAGAGAGAAAAGATGAAGCCAAGAAATGGTGGTGGAGAAAGGAGAGGAGAGGAGAAAAGCAAGGAAGAGCAATTTTACTTATCTATATTTCTACATTTGATTTAAATTCTTATGCAGAAAAGCAAGAGAAGAGCCTAAATATGATCCAATGGGGGAGAGGAGAATTAATCTTTATGCTACATGAGTCTGTGGGGAAAGGAGGCACACACCAGCCATTTTATTTTTCTCATCTGAGCACTGCATAAATCACAAGTTTCTTTCTTCATTACGTTCTTCACTGGAATCGAAGAAGAGAAGCAATTCATTAAAGATGGATGGTGCCAATTAAGAACACATCTGCAACCCAAATTACTCTTAGATCATTGGCAAAATCAATTCATAATAAGATAGTACACAATCCCAGTATTTTTCCTAGCTCATCTGCAGAGACAGAGGGGAGAAGGAGACTTTACACTTATAGATATTATAGCTTTAAAGGCCACAACCATCTCTAAGGATGATTTCTATCACTTCATTCCAGACTGCAAACTGAATAAAAGCGGCTCTAACTGAAAAGCCAAATGCCTTTACACATACTTCTAAACCCACAAAAGGGCCAATCACCATAAAAGAGACTGTGAGTAGGGTCTGTTTGCTGCCTCCTTCCCTGATTCCTGCCTGATAAGTGCATCACTCAAAAGGAGGCAGAGAAGGGCAGAGAGGAGCTGGACCACAGCTCTCCCATATCGGCACTGGAGCTGCTCCATATGCACTAGCACTATGAAGCATTCCCAGGAGTGGCTCTGCACTGCCCCTCACAGGATAGTGAGTGAAATACAATCTAGCTCAGAGTATTATATCAAGAACAACATAGGTAGTCGATCTTGGAATCAAGCTAAATCCACTTAAACCATTAGAAAACCAAGACGATCGTTAGTTAGAAACATTGCATGAACACACTTACTATTTTCAACTAAGCATGAAATATTACACTTGTTGGAGTCAGAATCTAATCTTAATCTAATACGCCTTCTTGGTCAACTCTAAGCAATCCTCAGTTGCCTATATCCTTGTCCAAACCCAGGATCAGAGCCACTCAACTCTCTAGCCGCTTAATTTAGCTCATTAATCAAAACTCATTTCTTGGAAAATCTGATTGAACAAAAGTACGTGTCTGGTCTCAGGTACTACAGTTTAGTTATGGGAGTGGGGAGGAGGAGACAAAACCCTGTAAATTATAGAACATCTTTTTCTTCTAAAACCCTGCCAATCTCGGGGGGAGGAGGAGGGAGGGAAGGTTGTTTGTTTTTTTTCATTCAAGTTTAAACTCAAACACTTTGGGTACTTCACATTTCGCTGTCAGTAGCAGATTCTTTTCTTGTTATTCTACCACTAGCTCCTATTGCTAATAAGAGTATAATGTATAGATAAAGAGATTTTATCTTCAGCAATCTATTTCTTTTTTTAAAATATTCAATCTGTTGTCCTCTGCACTTTCCATTAGGCCTAATATTCTTGGAAAGTATTAACAATGTAGATTAGGACCACCAGCTCATGCTAAAGATAAATCATATGATCAAGTAAATGACTTTCTGCCACTACGAACCTAGGTTAGATTTGTACTCATGATCCAGACACTAAAACCCAATATCCATATCATATTAACAACCATTTCTGCCATACAATGCCACATTTACTTCACATGGTAATAAACTGGGAAAACTGAGAATTTACAACAAAATCATGGCATCAACTTAAAGGAGATGCAGCTTTGGCTAAGCCACAAATATTAGAAAACAAAATCTTCGGTTTTCCAGAAGTTTGCACTAACAGTATCTTAGCTGTCAAGTTTCCCTATATATTCCCCTTTATTATTTGTGAGTGATACAACAATGATCAATATGGCAAGAGCACACTGATAATAGATATTTCAGCATGTTATTTCCCTTTAAGCCCTAGCCTGTTCCTTCCCTTTCTCAGGACACCAGCATCACTTTACATGCTGCCATGAGATTGTAAACTCATCCAATCATTTAAAATTATCTGTATAGATCCATGCTGTATAAACCAACTTTGCTGCTATAGTGGTAAAACAAAAATCCTGCCTCATGGGACGGCCAGATGGCCATAGAGCCTCATTGGGTCAGTGTTGTCTCTTTCTCAACTACTCTCATTTCAAAGATGAAGTGAATAATTTCAGATAGCTGATCACTTTGTAAACTGGCACAGCCTGACTAAATGGCAATAAAAGAGCATTAAATGATTCGGATCAAAACTGATGGAGGCATGATTCAGTATAGAGTACAGTAATGCCTATGCACAATCAAGCATTCAGCAACTGCAAGATATATTTCTTGGTTCACTTAAAAGGTTAAATGATGTAAGCAGCAAACTCTAAGTACCCCAGACTTTGACAAAGACTGTCCCTGCATGAAGGTCTCATCTCCCCAAACGTGCAGATATCCCAAGACGTGTGTAGAACATTTATGCAGGATGAGTGCCTCTGTCTGTTCCCTGACGCTACTTTCCCTATAGCAACACTGTACTCTCAGAAGCTGCACTTCTATACAGTCCCTGGAACAGTGGCTCCTCAACACCATCTCTCCAAAGGGGCTTTGTTCAGGTTTTTGAGTAACACTGATTAAGCATTATCTTGGTGGGTGGGGTTGTGTTCCTCCTGGTTTGCAGGGAGAAATGCTGAGGACAATGCCCTTTCTTGACCCATCAGGCCTGAACTCTGGTGTACCCTTGGAAGGCTTCCCCAAGACCAAGAAAAAAGGGACAGCATGCCATGAACCTGCTACTACTACATATCCTATACCCATACTTATTGAGAGATGAAATAATGCTAGAAACCCCCTTTCCCACCACAATAAAAAAAGTTACCAAGACATTTCATAGTCCCATTCTTTCCCATTTTTAGTGCATCACTAACAATAACAAATATATGATAGAAGTGGCATTCGTCTACCAAAGTTGATTTGAAATAAAAAATGACACTTTAATTTTTAGACTGGTACTCTATTTGTATATTACCTAATTTCAACTATTTGAAACAAAAAACTCTGGATGCACATGAAAGTCTCATTAAGACATACATTCACTAGTCATTTATACTTGTGTCTAAAAACATCAAGGTCACTCTTCCATAGCAAAACAATTTGTCAATTTTTTATTTTTAATCATTTTATTTTGCATTACTTATAGTTTCTCATCTTCTCACTATGTTTTCAATTTTACCTGATGGTCTAATCATACACAGTTAAGCATTTACCCTCAACTGTTTAGCAGACTGAGTAAGATTATTCTGATTTATAAACATTATGGAGAATTTTTCCGCAGTGTTATAACCAATTCCTTATTTACAACACCTGTGGGTTTATCCATCATATTGTTCAGAAAAATATGACAGCTGAGGGATCATAGTGTGTGCCAAGAAATCACTAGTGAGATGTTTTAATGTAATTTATATAACATTAATGAGCTACTATTCAGCATTCTCTAACTCTTGGCTGCTTGCATCCAGCACATCAAATATGCTGTTCAAAAAGGAAAAAGCAGAAAGACAAATCAGCATCCACAGTCAGATATAGCTATGAAGAAACTTAAGCTTCTTAAGATATCCTCCCCTACTCAAACAACCCCAGCAACAATGTGTATCCATTTCTGAAGGAAAACCATTTGATTAAAATGTTATGCTTGTTCCTTAACAAAGTGCTTTATATCAGCTCTAATATAGCTGGGCAAGACCACTTGCAATAAGAGTTGCTAGAAACTACACTGATTTTAAAACATTTCCATTCTGTATTTTACATGAGAACGAATGCCACAGACAAGCTTCTAAAATATTCCATTCTCCATATTAACACGAGACCAGCCTTGGTCTTTGAAATGCATGTATCTCTGCACTTCAGTCACTGACCTCATATCCTAGGTCGGTCATGCATTATTTCAAATTGAAAATAGGTGTAGATCTATACTGCATATACCAAAGCAGTTAGCTGACATTTTATCATTGAAATATTTTGTGTGATTGCACAAATTTATTATGATTGCACAATTTATGATGTGACAAATTTTTGGAACAGAAATGGGTTTCCATTCTGAAAATATGAAGTTAATGGCAGTTGGGATGGCCATAACCAATTTCTATAGCAACACAAGGCTGAAAAATCGCTGACATGAACAGTGGTAAAAATCACAAAATCTAGAATATATCAGGGTACTGGAGTTGTAAATAGAGTTTATTTGCTCATGAAACTTTAGGAGTAATTTTTTCTTTGATTTTGTCATCAGTTAATCTCAGACCCAAACAGTATCTAGTACTGGACCAGTTCACATTCAAAGTGCTTTTTAGGTCTACAAAGTATGTACACATGATCTTGTGCCCCAATTTTTATGTGAAAAAGGTACAGTATAGTTTACAGATTACTTAGTCTCTGTGCACAGCACAGCATGATCCTCTAGATCACAGAGCAATTCCACTGTGACATTGAACTAGTGAGTAAAATTTATAAATACCCAATACATTTGGTAGGCAGTACACTGGAAAATGGTTTCATTTCCTTGCTAGAGCATATAGTCCTAACAAGAACTAAGCAAATAGGGAAGGAAGGGGGAGAGAAAAGGGTAAGACAAAATGTTGCCTTCTAACAATGAAATGTTATAAAAATACATAGTGTTCTTTAAAAACTATTTTCAGTGTTACATGCAAGAGAGTGCTCAAAAGTTACATGTTATGGGGCTTTTAACATCTTACATCATCATCATCAACACATCAGAGAAAATAGTAATAACAAACCTGCTACCAGAACTCATACCTCTGCACAAGGAATCAGGGAGAGTGAAAGGCTTCGTCCAGAATGGCAGCAAAAGCTTGCTCAACATAAGCAAATTTAAGCCTAATTGTTGCTAGCAGAGTTTGATCAGTAGACCATTTTGCACAGCTTTCCTCCCTACCTCCCCCGAAAACTGTAATATATGACTTTGTTCTATATATTATACTTATCTATAGCACAGTTTGTCTATCATGGTTCCGGGGAGGGAGGGCTCTCTACACTTGTCAGGGAAACTGCAGTACCCTTCCGCTATAGCAATATGGAGGGTGGAGTGAGTTGTGTAGGCTGTGGGGAGAAAGCGGGATGATGCGGGTTTTGGCCCGTGGGGCTGAGGTGTTGAGGGATGCAGTAAGTGTGATTCATGTTAGGGCCACTGGCATGTGAAGGGTTTGTCAGGATAAGGGAGAATTTTGTGGATGGTTGTGGGATGGAGGGGAATGTGGTGTGTGGGGATACTTTGTTGAGTGGCCTGTTCATATCATGCAGGCAGGCCCTGGAGAAGAGCTAGAGTGGGGTCACAACACCACTCAGGTATGGCCCAGCTTCCCTCAGTCACGACAGGGGTAATTTTGGACAAAGTCGAATGTGTGGGTGTCCCAATCTACATCATGCACCAAATACCAAATTCTTTAATCCAGCACTGTTCATAGCTGATCCTGTAAGGGTAAATTATGAAGCTGAATGGCTTTGTGGCCTACTAACCCAACTCTGTGATATGCTATAGGGTTGTCAGCCCTCCAGGACTGTCCTGGAGTTTCCAGAAATCAAAGATTAATCTTTAATTACAAATTATGTCATGTGATGAAACCTCCAGGAATGTGTCCAAAATCGGCAACCCTAGAGATGACAGAAATACAGGCATTCCTATATCATGACTTTCATCTGCATTCCACAACAGAAAGGCTTTTTCCTCCCTTGACTGGGCTAATGGCCTTAATTTTTATAGCACCAAAACAGTGTAAGTGCTTACAAAACAAACAAAGCAATGGGGCAAAACACTGATTCCATGAAATAGTGTGTCACTGGTCATCCTCTCCGGACGGCTAGCTGCGGCCTTCCCTCGAGTCCCAACTCCGGGGGATGCCGCAGCGCCTTGGCAAATGGGGAATAGCTTACGAGGCCTTGCAGGTTTCCGCCCGCAAGTAATCTGGTTTCCCACCTCAGGTAGGACGGGCGGGGCAGCAGTCTAACGCCCGAGACTCACTGGAAGGGGGTGAGGCAAGCAGTCGTCCAGCCGAGCCGGAGGATTATTCCTCTGGGGGGCAGCTAGGGAGAGGGGGTGGGGGAACACAGGCCCACCTGTCTCCACTGCGTCCCAGCCTAGGGCCCTAGCAGTGGCACATGAGTTGCCACTGAGTCGGCAGGGCTCCTGCCGCAACACGCCGCCGGGGCTGGGCCCCTAACTCAGCCACTGTGTCTGGCTGTCCCTGGGCCACTTCCTCCCCAAGTTCCAGGTACCTGCTTCCCCCGAGCCGAAGGGGTACTCGGCTCACTGCTGGCTCACCAGTCCCTCCTCATCGGTGGGTGGTAGGGCGGGGAGGTCCCCCACGAGGGGCAGCTCTTCTAGATCTCAGGATTCGCGGGGGCACTTAGCATCCGGTAGCTTGTTGAGGGCTGGTCCATCTTCTGGGGGGTCAGCGGCAGGCAGCTAATCTAGGTCCAGTCCAGCCTCTGGAGGGGCCTCCCATTGGGGCTGTTCGGGCTCCTCAGACCAGGCTCAGGGAGTGCAGGCCAGTCACTGGGGTCCATGGGCCGGCTCCAGCCACCCGGCCCCGGAGGCCTTACCCATTCCCTGTACCAGGGGAGGTCAGGAAGCCGGCAGGGCTGCTGTCCAGAGTGACGGATGTCCCTCGCCTCTGCTGGACTCCAGCCAGGCCTGGGCCCCTAGCAGTGGGGCAGCACGTCTGTCTCCTGAAGCTGTCTTCCCCCTACTGAGGTCTGTGGCCTGGCCTTTATACTGCCCCTTCCTGCAGGGGCTCCGCCCCTCTGCTGCCGGTTGGTCTGGCCAGGTGGCTCTATCACAGTCTGGCCTAGTGGTTGCCGGGCGGACTGGCTGGCTGACCCTATCATGGCCTGACCACCCTGTTGCCAGGCAGACTCGCCTACCGGGGCGTCTCTCTCTACCGGCTAGCTGCAGCCTTCCCTTGGGTCCCAAATCCGGGGGATGCCACAGCACCTTCTTACACAGCCACATCCCTCAAGCATTTGAGACTTTAGGCACAAACGTCAAATTATTTCACATAAATGCTTTCCTTGAGTTTCTTATTACTAATAGAACAACTCTGTCAGTTTTGTGCATAAATAAATAATTTTGGTAAATTACTGGAAACTGCCCGTAAGTACTGTTTGTTTTTTTAGTTATGAAAGTCACTGAGACCAATCTACAATGTTGAACAGGTAGTAAGACACATTTGTAAGTATATGTGCCAATCTTTTTAAGGAACTCCTTTGTAGACTCTGGTCAGCATTGATTATATGTCCTGGGTCTTGAGAAAGCTCCCAGACTCCTCAAAAATAAAAACCTGAAACTGAAAATTTGCTTCTTGCCTTAGTTCAGTATCTAATCAAGGTCAAATTCAAAGAATGTTCAGTGCAGAAGTCCAATCTCTCTCATTATCTTCCTACAATGTTTAACTTCCTGACAGTCAGCATAAACAAATCAGAATAGAAAAATTTGTATTATTGTATAAATTATTCCAAACATTTACAAACAGCATTTATGGCAATCATGTGAAACTAGAGCTACGCAAACAATAAAGTGAACGCATTCTATGTTCAGAAGACATACTGTGGCTGGGTCTACACTGACGGCGGCAAATTCACCGCCGTCACATCGATTGCTCTGGATCGACTGAGCGGTCTGTAGAGACATGCTCAGTTGATCCAGGAAGCGACGCAGAAAAGCCAACTTGGTAAGTGGTGTAGCGCAGTAGCAGTGTGGACGGCGTGCAGAGGAGACACTGCAAAGTCGATGGGAGATATGCAAGTGATTTATGTCACTTGCGTATATCCCGTCGACTGCCGCCGAATCGCAAAGGTAAGTGTAGACCGGGCCACAATCTAGTATGGCAAACCTCATTAGAGAGATTCCCTATAATTAAAGGTGTACATTTTTGAGAGGGGTATTACCTAAATGAAGAAATTCTTGTCTTATAATTGTTTTCACTCAAATGCAAATGTATTACAGAAACTTAAGGGTCCTATTCTGCCCTCAAAAAAAGTGAAGCTGAAATCAACAGGAACTGGGCATTCATAGCCAAGTGCATCCAGTTGTCAAATGTGTGTACCTAAATTGCATCTCCAAAAAGCAGTGTGCTCTTGTGGCACTGACATTTTTGCATGTATTCAAATAGAGTATTTGTACAGGTAAAAGGGGCACTTGTCTGTCTGCACACGAAGATGTGCTTGTGTTCATAGGGCCTTACTGACACTGTGTTGAGTACAGTTTACATAGTTCTGAATTTGACTTAAATGGTAATTGAGTGTCCTCAGAACCTCTCTCACTAAGTACTGGGACTAGTTTAATTGTACTGTGGGCCTCCTGAAGATCCATTTAATTTCCCTCCCTATGATTAGTCAAATCCCCTTCTTCACACCCACACACAGATGGCACAACCCAAACTTGGGGGGGAATAAGCAGCACCAGTGGCTAGGTTGTAACCCCAGCCAGAGAGAGGAAAGCAAGCAGTGACAGTGAGTTTAAATGTAGCCATGCTACAGAGACTGGCATTGCATAAATACTTTAGGTAGCTAGATTGATGGACTCATAGATGAGGCCAGAAGGAACAATCATGATCATCTAGTCAGCCTGTGGTCAATCGACCTTCACTGAATTAATTCCTGTTTGAAATAGAGCATCTCTTTTTAGAAAGACATCCAGTCTTAATTTAAAAGTTTGCAGTGAGGGAGAATCCACCACAACTTAAAGTCAGTTATTCTAGGGGATAATGGCTCTCATGATTACACTGTGCTCCTTAATTCTAGTCTGAATTTCTCTATACAAACTTCTAGCCATTAGATCTTGTTATACTGTTGTCTGCTAGTCTGAAGAACCTTTTATCATCACATTTCTGTTCCCCATCTATTAATCGAGTCACCCCTAAGCCTTCTTTTTTTTTTGAGCTGAATAGAATGAGCTCTTTGAGTTAATCACTATAAGGCATGCTTTCCAATCTTTTAATCATTCTTGCAGTTTTTCTATGAATGCTCTCCAATTTTTCAGTATCCTCCTTAAATTGTGCACACAAAGGGACACAGTATTCCAGTAGGAATAGTGCCAAATACAGTGATAACATAACCTCTCTATTCCTATGTGATCTTCCCTTGTTGATACATCCAAGGATCACAGGGGGAGCTCATGTTCACTTGATTATCCACCACAACTCCCAAGTTCTTTTCATTTTCACTGTAAAGGATAAAGCCCCAATCCTGTAAATATAGCCTGTAATCTTTATTACTAGATGTATGACTTTACATTTAGCTGTATTGAAACACCCGTCTTACCAGGCAATCAATCTAGATCGCTGTCTTCTTAATGACCTGTCATCCTCACTATTTACCACACTCCCAATCCTTGTGTCATCTACAAATTTTATCAGTCATGTTTTTATGTTTTCTCCATTTTCTAAAAAATGATGAGTAGCATAAGGTCGACATCCACTCTCTGCAGAACCTCACTAAAGACACACCTGTTCAATGATTACATTGAGACCTCTCATTTAGCCTGGTTTTAACCTATTTAATATGTGCCATGATGGTTTTGTGTCATTCCAGTTTCTTAAGCAACATGTCATGTGGTACCAATTCAAAAGCCTTACAGAAATTTAAGGCTATTACATGAACATTACTACGTTTGTCAAATCCTACTGCTAGAAGGAAAAGTATTTGATCATCATATGGTATAATTACACTTAAAACTTTCCCACTTTTGTCCAACACACTAATTTTTTTTTTAGAGCATGGCAATACCCCACGTGTAGCCATTTATTCTGCCATTTAATTCCACTTGCCTGTGAGAATCTTTTCTTTGTTTACAAGGGGCTTTGCGTGGTTTAGGTTATCAGGTAAGTCAACATAGACTGTTACACAAAAATGCTGTGAATACCTTGATCTTACCAAATCTCCCCAGAGTTGCACTTTTCTAGAACCTTTTCCTCAGAATACCTTCTGAGTTGCTTGTCCTTTGTTTGTGCAGATACAAGCTAGTGCTGCCCTCAAGCAGCACTTTTGTAGCTGTGTGTGTCTGCTGTGCTATATGTCCTTCTCTTCCAACTGGGAAAAATCTTAGCTCCTCTTGTACTCTCTGTAATATTTCTGAGGGGGGCAGTCTCAAACTTGAGTACCTCCATTAATTTCACTGATGTGATGTTTAAAGCAACACACTAGAAACCACCTTCCAACTTAATCCTTTTTATTTATCATAACTATTTGTATAAAACCTTCAGTGCACATAAACCTAAACCAGCCTGAACAGTTTGCAAGATTTGGTTGTCAAAATTTATTCATTATAGATCCATGCTGCTAAAATCCATCACTGAATTACACACTAGATAATGATTTTTAAATATTTTTTTAAGTTTGGTATCTCAGCTACTTTTGAGCCATCATTAGTTTATTCCCCCCCTTCATTTGTTAATTAATACATATACTCTCTCTCTAATACCACTTTCCCCCTTGACAAACTTTTAAATGTTCATCTTAACCCCCGTAGTTTAGCATCAGCTCATTTATGTTAGTGGTGAAAGATCAAGTTACAACACAATCTGAAAATTTCTTTCATGATGGATTAGAAAGCTCTCCAAAAATATCATGCCCAAGAGTAATCTAGATATCGTGCAACTACAGTGCTGGCCATGTATATAATGGAAATCACTTCAAACCAGGGGGTGCTCCACCCTCAGGACCTCTGTTCCAGCACCTAGGATAATTTTTTAAACAGTTATAAAACCATAGACTACAAAAAAGATGCCAAAATCTTTTGAAAAAGGCTATGGATCTGACTTAAAATAGTTCTTAGACCCAGATTCCTGTGCAGTGTTTGCAACCCAAACATTGGAGTATTTACTAGGACACAAAGTGAAATGAATTACAAATAAAAACTGATTTTTTTCATTGTCTGCACTTAGAGAAATGCAGAAAATAAAGCACATAGTTTCCAACTACATTAAACTTTTTAAAATTCTTTCATTTGTCGTGGCCTAAATCAGTGCTGTCATTATCATCTGCCTAGTCAGATTTGGGATTGGGACTATTGCGTTGTATTATCTCCTGATTGTTATAAATCTACAAATAAACTTAAATATGGCTTTAATTGGTGTTTATTTTTATCTTTATATTGGAATTAGGTACAGTGTTCCGACACCTATATTTCTAACTTTTTACTTGCAAAAAAACCGAGAGTTTTCAGATACCTGAGTAGCCCCTGGAATCATGGTTAAAGTCACACACACCCACCCCCCTCCAAAATTTGAATCACACCCCTGTGGTAGAGAAATTATTTGTATTATAATTGCTTCATGAGACTGATTAATCTCTCTCAGTAATATTTAATTAAAAAGGACAAAGTCAGAGCATTTGTTTGCTTTAAGTGTCTCGTTACTTATTATGTTAGTAACCCATTAAAAGCCTAAAAATGAAAACTTCACTCAAAGGTATTTGGTTTCTTTTCTTTTGTGTAAAATTCACCCTGAGAAGACAGCATAAGGTCCTATGTACCAGTTAAGTCCACTTTAGTCCTTAACATAGGACTTCTCTGAGCCCTCTCTGCACATGGTAAATTTCACATGTGCCTACACTGTCTTGTTATTGTACCGGTCGTCATAGCTAGTCTACTGGCACAGATAGTTTTATATTTTTTAAAAGAGCACCGTATTCTTTGTTTTAGGTGATATAGTATTTCTAAAGGCAATATATTTTTTAAAAATGATAAGTCAGTCTTATGTATTTTGACAGTATACCTTTAGTTTCAATTCATTCTTTTGCTTTAGTTTCAAAATTTGAGATTTTCTACTGGTGTATTTTAACAAAAACAAAAAACAACCCCTGTAAACAATATCTATTTCTGAATGCTATAGCTGAGATGTTACAATGTTTGCATGCATCTATATATAATCCTTAAAACATTACTCTTTGCTCCTCTATTTTTAACTGCATTATAAATGCATAAAACCTGCACTGCAGTTAAATTAAGGAATCAGCAAGCTAAATGCTCAATTGAAACAGACGTTTACTGAGCCTCATGAGAGCTACTATTCAAAACAGCATATGTGAAATAAATCCTGACATTGGCTTTGAAAGCTTTTTACTGACAATTGCCAATATTTAAATGAAAACTTCAAAGCATATCCTAGAAGCATCATGCAAACTGTACTTTTCCAGTACTGTACCACAATGAATAATACAGTGATCATTACTTTAGACATGATAAAAATACATGATTGATGCATGCCATTACTAAAATAGAGAGAAAATTATAAAAGCTCTTGTATTAAGAGCCAACATACTCATGATTTCCACAGAATCCTCTAAAAATCAGCTGTTGAAGGCATCTGTGACTTTGCACAGACTGTACTGTTCACTAAAACAAGGTCTTAAAAATTAGACTATGTTCTTCTGGGCAGGGATTGTGCCTTCCTATGTAATGGTACAGGGCCTAGCACCCTGTGGCCCTAATTCTGATTTTAGGCCTACTATACAAATACAATTAAAGCAGCAGCATCAACACTAATCATTTCATCCACTAACTATGTTCTGTCTTAGGTCCTGATCTTGCATACTTCTATATGTGAATATTGTGCTTTTGATACATATAGTCTAGTTCACTAGAGAATATCTGTGAGGTTTTAAGTGAAAAGCTTGAGTCACACTGGTCCTTAATATTGTTGTGAAATGTATGTACAGATACTATGTAAGGAATTATGTACATATACTGGGAACATTTGAAATTCTATATCAAGGCAAAGTTGATAAGTTTTCTGTCAGATAAGGGAAGTTTATTCACCAGTCTTTCTGTTGAAATGTAAATTAAGTATTGCTTCAGTCACAATCGGTCTCCCATCAGCCACCTAAACTGAATGCAGATGAAGGATTGGAAGAATTTCAGAAAGGAATTCACAGGTATAGAACCTTAACTGGATATATACTTCAAAGGTTTGCTGGACTATATCGGGGGGCAGGGGGTAGATGACACCACATCATCCTGGAACTAGGAAGTAAATGGGCAATGTGTTTACATTCATGAAAACAGGATCACAACCAGCCTTAGCTGGAAATGCTGCAGAAGAGTTTAGGAGAGATAAGACTTCTTTAGATAGGATGTTAGCCTGTTAAATTTAGGCTCTAGAAGGCATGTTATGGTTTTGTTTTATATGTAACCTTTTGTTTCCATTATCCTTACTCATTCTCAAATTTTTGGTAGTAAACTTATCCTTGATTTCATTATAAATATATCTGAGCGCGATATTAAGGTAGGTACTGATCCTGAATTCAGTCATACAACTTGGTGTGTACACTGTTCCCTTGGGGACAGGTAGACCTGGTGTTTCTGTGAGTGTCTAGTGGATAAGGGGCTGGATGCTACAGGAAAACATATCAAAGGGATTAGGGACTTGGGTACACCTACAGTTGACCTGCAAGGCAAAAGTTAAGGGCTGCCATAGCCCAGAGGAGATTGTTTGGGTGTCTTATAGGTTGATGGAAATTTGCTGGTGTGTCCACCATCTTGCTGGGGGGAAGGAAGGGAACAAGGTGATGTACAGCCCTAGCCACCCTGAGAACTACCAGCCTTAGGCCCTGATCTTGCAAATACTTATGCATGTGAATAACTTTATGAACCTGCATAATGCCTTTGACTTCAGTGGGGCTGCTCACATATACAAGCGTTAGATGGATCAGTGCTGCTCAGCGACTAGTATTATTTAAGTCTTCCATAGCTTTTTGCTTAAAAATGGATTTCATTGTATTTATAACTAAATAGATGACATTAACTAGGGATACCTTACAGATTTATTCATAATATCCATTCCATACAAGTTTCAAGAAAGGTTTTGTTTGGTATTTATTTAAAAGGTGTTTACAAATATACAACATGCCATAAATGAATAAATAAGCAGAAACTGAAACCATCTTTAAATAGATTCATTTTATGTGAGTTTGATTGTATCTTAAACAGGAGAGACTTTATCTAAAAGAAATCTTCCCCTGCAAATTTTTTTAAAACCATTTGATTCTCTCATTGGATCGGGCTTAATGAACATGAAATTCCATTTTTGAATGCCACAAGATACCAGGCCACAAGCACTCTGATATGGTAACATGAGAACCATTTAAAAATTTGTCACAAAACAGTAAATTCAACTAGATCTGCATTTTGATCTCCTATGTGTGGCCCAAGAACTTCTTTTGGGCGACAGCGAGAAGGCAGTACCTGTCACTTATAACCCGGAAGTGGGCTTTATATCTGACACAAGGAAAGTTTAATGCTTTCAGAGCTAAAAACTTAAACATGATCAGATCAAATCAAACGTGACATATTCAGAGTGCTTTGTTATGTTTTAGTGCATAAGAATATGGCAGAATAGTAAATGTGGCTTGAAAGCTCCTTATATCTGCAGTATGCAGCACCTAACGGCAGTAGGGCAATATAGTGTGTTCAATGAGTTGTTGGTTTGCTGCAATCATGTGGGACGCTTGCCAAACATCACTGTAATAATGGACAATACTTTTAATAAAAAACAACCCCGCTATAATAAAATGGGATCTTAAACAAAAGGTTGATATTTGTATATAATACAAAGTGTAATTATTGACCTAGATTTCCTCTAAAAAATCTAAATTCACTGGCCTAAATCAAAGTTACATGTACAGATTTTCTTCTTTATAAATTTCCTATGATTCATTCTTTCACTAGTCAGATTGTGTTAATGTTTCTTATGCTTACTGGCCCTGTATTGCATTGGAACCAGATTAAATTTACTTAGAGATTTCTTGACTGAATACAAATAATGGTGTATACTGTCTTTAAAATACAAGTTTGCTATATACACATTTAGGCTTTAAAAAAAAAAGTATTTTTTAAAAAAATGCTTTTTTTTTTAATTTAAAAGCAGAGGTTTTTTTAGATATTTTTATTGTTTTCCTTCACTACCAACTATGAATTGCTCTCCAGCCCAGAACAGAAACTAGTGACACATTTTGGATAGCAAAATATCTTATTCATTGAACAAATTGGAAATATCAGAGGGCCAAATCCAAAGTAGGTGTAAGGGCAAAACATGAGAAATATTGATTTTCTACTGTGCTGAACAGTTTATTCACCAGCTGGCAGAAATAAAATATCCAGGGTGATATAAGAAAAAATATTTAACATTCAAGCTGGATTGAGAAATTCTGTTTCATGGAGGATTTTGATAGTTTGAAATTTAATTTTGTTCTGATTTAGAATGAAAACCAAATGTTTTGAAATTCTCCACAAAAGCGAATGGGACCCCAGTACTAAGACAGTCTGCTTGGTGGACTGTCCCAAAATGATGCATACTGGGTACTCTGACATTCTCTGCAGTTCATCATACAGGCTGTCAAAGAGCTCTGCAAGTGAAGTGTCAGGAAACCTAGCAGGTTTCCAATGACCTCTTAGACCCCTGCTTGGGTTCTATCAGAACGTCATTAGAATCAAACTATCTCCACAACATGCTTTCTTTTAGACTAAATCAATTTCCAATGAAAAAGTATTTCATAGGAATTTTTCTGACTAGATCTATTCAACATATTCTTCATGTTAGTGTAGATTAGCCTCTTTGTACCCAATTACCACTTTTGGTCTTGATATTTTTATTTTTGAATAAAAATAGGTGTTTGGGAATTAATGGTACCTAAGAGGAATCAATGTGGTAGGCAACAGGTAGGTTGTGGCAGCTATTCAAAGGCAGGAACAGGAGAAGTGAACTGAATGAAGAATACTTTGTAAATTCTTTGAGGGCAATGACTGTCTCTTTGTTCATGTTTCCACAGAGAAGGGCTAGTTGGGAGAACAAGAGCACTGTGATTCAGCAGCCACTGGCACTCAACTTGGCTTCTAGATACATCTGTACTGTTACAGCCCCACCCCCAAAAAAGCTTCAGCTGCATGAGTTAACTGGTGGGCGTGAGGAGAAGAAAGCCTTCTTTCCCATCCCACAGGAGAAACCTAAAAGGATTCAGTATGACATACCACATAATAAAAACAGTCAAGCTTCAAATAAAAAAAAGTTTAAGTAACTGCAATATTAGTGTAGATTAAATAATATTTGTCCCACTATTTGAAGATCTAAATCACTGTGTGTGTTAAGCATGATTACAATTATTATAATGGATCAACTCAGTACAGTCCAAACTTGACGTTGTCACCATAAGGGTGGATGCCTTCTTACCCTGTTGGTTTGATCTGCTATAGTGCTTGATCTGTTAATTAATATAGAATAAAGCTACTGAAACATTTCCTTCAAACATGTTCAATTAAAAGTTCATGTTATTCCTCAGAGTACAAGTTATTTAAAACTGTCCAAACATCCAAAAATGTGCTTCTTTCATACCACTCATATTAAGTGTAGGGTTACCTTCCATTTGTACTGTATAGGTAGTGTACTGTGATATTTTGGGGATCAACCAGACCAGAAAGGGGTTCTTTTGCCTATTTTATAACTCTGGGTGCCTTACTACTGTGCTGGTATGGCTCAGAACACGGACACCAATATGTTGTAACATTGTTTCATTTTATAATTAAAGTGGCCCAACTCCATTTTAAATTAATAGAAATATAAACTCATTGGGCCTGGATGTAAAATGTTAACTGCTTTGTAACAACATCCAGCCTTGTCTTGTCAGAAATCTCTGTGATAAGCACCGGGAGAAGGTGTCAAGTACTGAAGATCAGTATGTGGCCTGTAGGTTTCGGTAAACCTGTTACTCGAAACTCAGTAAACTTCATTTAAATTGTATTCAGACATGTATTGCAATAAGTGATCCTTTGTCAACAGCAGACAGCAACTGGAGTTTATCCACAAAAAGAGTACGACTGCCCAAGCAGGGGGCCAGAATTCTGTCTGGGACATAACTGGGCAATCAAGGCTGTGTCCGGGTACAGCCCCCAATCACCTCATCGCTCTTAAAAACTTCATAATTGGCTAAGTGGGCATATTGCTGTGTGGAAGAAAAATATAAAAGGTAGTCACAAACAGGAAGTAAACTGGAGATGTCCCGTATCTTTGGAAGAACAACAGAATAGTTCTACATGTAGGCGTGATCTACCTACTGTCTCTCCCCAGCTTGCCGCTCAAACCTAAGTATAGAGTGTGGGGCTGTGTAACCTGAGTGTGATAGTATTTTCCACTCAGATGTGTAACCTGAGTGTGACAGTGTGTTCCACTCAGATGTAAACCCGGGAATTGTACCAGCAGAATGAGAAGGCTGCTTTGCTGCTGACGAACTTCACTGGTGCAGTGTAAGTATAATAGCATAAGTATAACCCTATAGTGTAAGCTAGCTCTGTAAGTATAATTGTATAGTTGTAATTGTAACTGTGTTTTTAAGTAGTTAAGTTGTTGTATTAAATAAGAATCAATGGTGATTTTTAAATTGTAATTGGTGATGTATAAATTATTGCAAGTAAAACAAAATTGTATGCAAAGCAATCTTTGTCCCTCCTTATTTGAGGGATCCATATAAATCGAACCTGACAGCAAGCTGGTTCTTGTTGTCACCTCACAATAGACAGCCCATAAGCATGAAGGTCTCATCTTGGCTTCCATCAACCTAGTTAGTCCTTGCAGAGTGTTCTCAACAGCACTTCCAGTCCCAAGTCCTCCCAAATCTATCTCCCTGAGTTCTTAACTACCAGGTACTCGGACTTTTCCTGTCTGCTTCATCACCCCAAAAGGAGTGAAACATGCCCCTAAGCTATCAGTTTATTTTGGGGAACACGCTCCACACAATTTGCACACCAGACAACTGCTTGGGGTAAAAACAAACAAGTTTACTCAACAGAAAAAAAAAATCAGATTTGAAGATGAAATAAGGAAAAGTAAATATACACGCCATAGAAAAAAAAACAAACAGATGAATTTTAGTGTTTCACTTCTAAATTAGATGAATTCCCTTTCCTAATGCAAGTTGCCTATTTATTGTCTTGAATAGTTTCACAGCATGCCCTCTACCACACAGGAGATCCAATGTTTCACCAACAGCTTGCAACTGCCCCTCATTTTCTGGATGTCCTTCACTTTAAACCCACTTCTCTTTTTAAGGTTTGAATTTTTTCTCTCAGATTATGCTGATTCGTGAATAAATGTACTGCAGCAGAATGATTTTAATGTGCTTAATAAAAGAAACATATATAAATCCCAGTATAGGATCAGATTTTACATTTTAATTCTAAATTCACACTGAACTGAACAATATAAAATGAGGAACCTTCATGTATAACTATGACCCAGGGCCTCTTGTTGCCAACTATCATTGGCCACAGGGGTTTATAAGGATCTGGTCTCTACACAATACTTGAGGGTTTCATGTAAGGTCTCTTCTGAAAGCCTGTGTCACAATGATCATCATAATCATTGCAAAACAGATATGTGGATAATATGTAAAGAGTTATGTACATACTGAAAATTATGTTCTTAAAATCTGATTTGAGGCTAGTCACCAAAGGAGATAGTGTCTTTCAGGTCAGAGATGCTTATCTACCTGTATGAATACCTATCATATGGTTCACAGTTGACACCTATATATAGTCTGAGCTAAATGTTTATCAAGTGATTGAAAATTCTCTCAGGGAGAGTCTATATAAGAAAAACAAAAACAAAACAAGGAATACCCTGCTTATAAATGAAGGCAATTAATGGTTGGAACTACATCTAAGAGTGTAGAGGTAAACACAGGTATTCATTCACCTAGGGGAAAATTTTCCAATTGGGTTGTCTTATGAATGCAGGATCACAAATTGCCTGGCTATTTAATACTGAGAGAGAAATTTTAGGTGAACTGCTCTTTAAGAGAAGGGAGAATATCGTGTTAGTTTAGTTTATGCGCCAGGAAGCATGTTATATTATTTTATACGTAACCATTTGTTTCAATCAATTTTACTTGCTTCTTCTCAAGTCTCTTTTCTTTGTTAAATACATTTTTACTTGTTTTCACTAAACAAATCTAACTGCTGCAAGTTGAGCAGAGCTGTGATCCCACGATGAAACTGGTTAGCTGGTGTGTAGTATTCTTTTTGGAGTAGTGGATCTGTAAATGGCAAGCAGATCAGGGGTTAGACACCCCAACAGGATATTCAGAGGGCTCAGAGGTTGGAGTGGGCCTACTGCTTGCTTGCAGAGGGAGAGCAGAGTGCTTGTGTTGCCTGTGGCCGGCAGAGTCAGGGAGCTGATCCACAGCAGGTACAGACAAGGCTTCCTCCTAGTAAGGACAAGTGCTATCAAGGTGGCTCACAGCTCTGGGTACCCCCAGAAAGCATCACAATAACAAAGATTAATTTGAAGCCTCTAAATAGAACGTACAGCTTGCTCTTTTTTTTTTTTTTTGAGTTGGATTAAATTCTGCACCTCTGCAGTGTAAGAGGTTTTGTTATTTATAAAAACAGCTATGCATAGACCAAGTTTTTTTCTTCCAGTGGCTTCTATGATTTATCATGCAGCATCAAATGAAAAGTGTAATTAACATTTAATACATGTACCTGGCTAAAAAGTCTGTAATGCTCATTGGTTTCATTTGCCCGTCAGATAAGCGAACAACTGATCAAATACAGTAAAAATTGGCTTATTGACATTTGTCTAAATCACCTGTAAATCAAATGTTAAGGGATTAATCCTAGTAGCTATCCCCTCAGGAGGCATAGAGGGCACAATATGAAGCAGAATAAGTGTAGCTCTGATGAAAGAGTTAAGTCTGGAGTTACCTGCACAGTGGTGCAAAGCCTGTTGTACACCATGAAATACAGATGGATGGGGACTCGTGCCCCAGCACACAGGAGACGAGATTGAGCTGGATACACTGGTCAAACCCCTCCTGTGTTGGGGACATAAAGTATCCAAGAAGGAACTACCACAGCTGCAGATCAACAGCATAACCAGGAGAAGGAAAGGATCCCTTCTGGCAAGGTCCTACCTTCCACACAGCTTAGCTGCTTGGGCCATGAACAGCAATAAGGACTTGGCCCTAAAACAGAACATAAAAGTTTGCAGCTAAACATAGAACTGTTTAGCGAGGTGTGAGACCAGAGAGCATGAAGGTAACATTTTCCTCATAGTGGAGCATTGTGATTAAGCGCCTGCCTACCTCCTACCCCTCAGCACGGATGGGCTTTGCTTGTGTCTGTCAGGGCTGCCAACTGTTGTTTATCCCACATGACACACATTTAGCAGTCCTGTCATGCCTACCCACAAGCCAGCTGCGATGCCATGCATGCAGTTGAGCTTCAGGCAGGAAGGGACAGCCCATCCCCCAGACTGTCAGGGGCCAGTGTGGGCAGGTTACAGACCGTCAAGCAGCCTCTTTACCTCACCCCTCTCTGTTCCCTTTGCTGGTCCCAAACTGAAATGGAGCTCCCAGGGAAAAGCCTGAGCTGGTATGGACAGCAGCTAATAAAGTGAAGGGAGCAACTGACAGAGACAGAAGGCAGACAGAGAAGCTTGTGTGGTAGGAGATAGACGGGGTGGGGCAGGGGTCAGTTCTATGGAAGCTAAGAAGGACAGGAGGAGAACGAGGAAGGCTACTTCAGGTTTCTGCACCTATCCTCCCAGGCCCCCAACCACCATGTCTGCCAGGATCTCTCCCCTATACTGGAGTAGCTAAGTGGAAAGGATGAAGGGTTAATACACGATTCCATCAATCACTTACGAGGAGTATGTCACCTATACTAGCAGTAACCCAGCACTCAAGCTTCCCACCCAGGTTTACCTCTAGCAGAAAATTCTAACAATATAATTGTGACTTGTCGGTAAATACCCCCCAGTCCAGCCAGCATGACAATACATTCAAATAAATCCTTTCACTAAAGATTTGGATAAAGTATTCTGAAGGCAGCTTATAAAAAGAGATGGACCATTCAAATTCAACACATCTGAATTTGTTTTTTTTGTTTTTTAAACAGGTATATGCGATGCCTGCTTATGATGTGATGGCAGTCCAAATCCTTAATGTGATATTATGTATTGTGAGGTATTTCAAAAGATACCTTCTTTGAAAATAATGTATACATGTTTAATTGTATCGGTGTAAGGAAGGTTTTAGTGGAACTCCCCCCTCCTCAGACAGTCTGAGTGGCACTCCCTTCTACTCAGTCAGCTGAAAGGAGGGGGGGCACTTTGCATGGGCTTTGTATTTGCATGAGTACAATTAAGTATTTAGCATAGTTCACTGTATACGCATAAGCACACCTAGGTGCTGAGCATAATGGGAAATGGTTAGCCTGACTGTTTTGGGGCTACAAACCACTTTTGTGTTAACTGCTGGGGTAATGTGGCCAGTGGGAGTTGCAGAGGGGTGTAGGCTGAGCCCCAACTGGACATTGAAACTACGATGGTCAGTACAGGGGAAGGCACGAAGGGGGAGGCGAAGGACATGCCCCATACTCTGGGGTGGGTTTTTGCTCATTGAGTTCATGAATTCTGTTTGCACTGTTTCCCAAACCAGTGTTGTGTTCTCTCTCTTCTGTTATTAAAAGGTTTACTTTCTACACTCAGACTCTGTGCTTGCGAGAGGGGAAGTATTGCCCTTTGGGGCGCCCAGAGGATAGTCTGTGATTTCTCTAGTGACTGGGTAGGGGCTCGAGCCAGTTTGGTGTTGTATCATTGACAGGGACCCCTAGATATAGAACCCGGCCATTGCTGCTGCCGACTCTGGCAGAAGGGTTACATTGGATATCCAAAGGGATTTTTATTGTACTAAAGATGTTGGGCAAATACACAGTGCTGTCTATGCAGCTGCTATTAAATGTCATACTGAGCACAGATATCACCAAATAAACCATGCAAATACTTCTGTTTATAATCTTAAATAGGACATTTTCTTCTTTCATGTTTCTCTGATATGCCATAGACTTAAGAGATGCTGTAGATTACATTTCCTCCCACCTTTACAGTATCACATTGAAAAAATCTTTAATTTAAAGAAGGCCGTTATATAACTGAAGTGTGTCCTCTATAGTCATCTTAGTTTTCAACCTTCATTAAAAACTAAACACACAGACATCCATATAACACATTAGTATTTGCCTACATTTAGGAAAAAGGCTCTTAGCAATAAACACACTGCAGGCAATGAAGCATTAAAGGGATCTGCTGTGTAGGTCAGCTTCTTTTTTAAAAGATCTTCTTTTGAAAACAATGGAAAGATGCCATCAAGTGGCTGAAGACAGTAGGGAGTTAATATAAAGTTGGGAATATGATTCAACTACAATACCATCTAGTGGTCAAAATCAACAAACCAAAAAACAAACAAAAAGCTTGTAAAACTAAACAAAGAGGGAGTTCTAAATAATACTTGTTATGATTTGACATTATAAATTTTACTTTTTTAGACTCCTGTCCAAATTAATCCCATGTTTTCAGATAGATTTTAATAATTCAGTTCTCTCTTGTATGATGTTTTTAAATTAAGAAGCAGAGAGCACACTTGTCAGAATTCCAAACTGCAATATTATTCACAATTTATCATTACTGTCTTAAATGTGCACATCTGATATATCAATTTTAAAATGAACCTTTAATAGATTATACTTTAAACAAAGTATACAATGCTGATTTTGTTACCCCATAGTACCAACATTCTGTGCAACATCACATTTCTCATAAAATCATCCTGTGCATACACACACGTAATGTAAAGCTAGTTACAAGATTTCTGAAGTTCTATAGATTTCAACAGAAAAAATTGTATTCCTGCCACAGAGCACTGCAAATATTTCTGTAGAAAAGATACCATTCTCTATTAAATTATATAGGTTTCAGGAATATTTCTATCAAATCCTATTGGTTTACTTCCTATTGAATTCTGTAGGATATTTTCATGAAGGCAGGCCCAAAGAGTACAATTCAAAATAAATAAAAATACCATTTTTTTCTCTTCCAGGAGTTTAGCATCAGACTATCTATACAGTGCGCTAATACCCACACTAGGAACAACTCATGATCTATAAAAGGCATTACACAACAATGGAGATATTAAATTACACAACACCACTGGCTTTGTTGTGGTAGCACCACAGAAACCACAGAAAAGGACAATGTGAAGATTGAGTCCTGCAGGCAGATCATCAGCTGGTGAAAATGCAGTATAACTATTGAAGTCAATGGAGCAACAGTAATTTACTCCAGCTGTGAATTTGTCTCACTGTCTCCACTGCCCCCCCTGGGACAGCAGTCACTGTACCATCTTTGAAGAAGGGTCAAGTCTCTGACCCCGTGAGAAAGGCAAGTTCTACCAGCCTCCCAGAGCTCTTGCATTGCAAGAAACACAAAGACCTCAGCTATGCCATGGCACTATGCAGGAATGCTCACTCTGTACTTCTGCACTTGTGCAATCTAGCCTGGTTTATATCAGGGGAAATACACTTTATGGCCCAGGCCCCCCTATGGTACCTAGTATATTTTACCCTGAATTTGTTTTGGGACAGGGACAGTGGAAGGAGAGAAACTTGTCACTGTTTAAAAATATCCAGCCAATTATTATTTTGACAACTGGGTTCTTGCTCACTGGCTCCCAACAGGAAATGTAACCTGACATTAAGAAATATAGCAAAGTGCATACTGTAGTTGCCATTCTGATAGGAAAGATAACATGCCACAGCAGATGCTAAGATAGTTCATAAACATTGAAGAGTCCTTTAGAAAGTTACGATAGAATGGTTTCATGAAGCAGAAAAGAATCTAGAACAGACTAGTGACAGATGCTTTTAGTACTCAACAACATAGTTGGTTATTTATCATTGTTTTGTTGTTCTAAATAAAATGTACATAAACTAACATTAAAAGAGATAGCTACCACATGCTGTAGAGATATGCTTGTAAAAGATCATGATTTAGAGACTCTCCCTAGAATTGGACAGTGTGTTGTGAATTGGGAGATGTGCCCTATATCAGATCTAACATGGCTGCTCCCAGCTGCACACGTGGGAATCACTTCTGTCTGTGTTAAAGTTCTATTCCTTACTCATTCAATAATGTGGTCTTTAATGAACCCTCAAGATCATTACATGGTGTTAGCGGTGGTGAATGAGTGCAGAAACTGCAAGGATTTGGAGGACAACTCCTGTGTTTGCAACTGAAAACACAGACAAACACTGGGGATCTCTGAAAACAAAGAAAAACAAAGGAACCCTTCAGCAAGTAAATGAAAGCTCTAAGAATGGATGTTTTACAACTTCTTTCCCCTCTGCAAATGTCAGGCAAAGTTGCAGAGAACTGGATAAAGTTTAAGCAGCAATTTCTGTTGTATTTATCTGCCACGGGCACAGAACAAAGATGAAAACCAAAAATCATCTATATTTGTACATGTTGTAGGGGAGGAGGCACTAGATGTTTATAATAACGGAGTTTCAGGAAGGTGAAAGCATGAATTTAAATATAATACTGACTAAATCTGAGTAATCTTGCATGCCAAAAAGGAATGCAACTTTTGAGAGGCGTAGATTTTTTACATGCATGCAAAAACCCAGATGACACCATAGAGCAATGTCAAAGAATTAAGGAAACTCAGTGAAATGTGAAACTTTGGTGGCTTGACAGAGTCTCTGATCACAGACTAATTTGTGGCATTACAGACAATGTGTTAAGAGAGATTGCTCAGAGGAGAGGAGTTATTTAGAATGAAGCTCTCCAAATATGTAGGGCTGTGGAAACAGTAAAAATACAAGTAAAATAGCTGAATTCACCAGAAGGGGTCATTCATACACTGAGGAAAGCAGCATATAGCCCAAAAGGCTCCAATCACAATGTGGATCCACCCCCTGGTAAAGGGAAGACTGAGTCTAGATGGTCATGTGGCAAGTGTGGATCATGGCATAGCCCCAAACAGTCATGGACCACAATTTTCCAGTGCAGAGTTTAGGGATTGGGACTTTCATCCCAAAACCTCCCATCCAAATGGATAAGTGGAAATGTCTATACAGACAGTAAAGAACCTGATGAAAAAGACTTGACTATGGGGGCAACATGTATAAAGCGTTGCTAGTCCACCGAAGTACACCCCTGTATAATGACTTTTCTCCAGCTCAACTGTTAATGAGAAGAAGAAATCAGATCTAATTTACCTATTATTGATAACTTTCTGCAATCTCAGAACAATGCCACTGTTCAGAAGGCAAAAGAAAATCAGAAGTGGAAGCAAAAATATTATTTTGACAGAAGGATCCATGATCTCCCATTTCTTAACACAGGTGATAGGTGTGATTCCTCAGGCACACTCTCTAATATTTGGGGCCAAAGCAGTACCATTAAAGAACAGCTGCATCCACAGTTGTATGTGGTCCAGATAGACCAAGGGGATACATTTCAATGTAATTGACGGGATCTATGAGTTATCCCAGAGAGTTCCAACACCATGGAAGTTGAGGTAGATTCCCGCATATCTCTTCTGACCTGTCTGGTATCATCAACATATCATGAAGAAACTGTCAGGAAATGAGAGAACTCACACTCAAATGAAGGGCTGGTTCTCAGAAGATCTAATTGGTTGATCAAACATCCAAAAAGACTCAGAGACTTGCTAGGATATGTGAGGAAAGTGGGTGGTAAAGACTCACTTGAGAGTGATTGGCTAGTAACCTCTCCTTTCTAGGTAGAGGATACGTCAGGTTTACTTGTATAATGCATGTGTTATTAGATAGCTGTTATATGTTTATTAGATGTTAGTGCATGATCATTAGATTTTTTTATGTGTATGTAAAAGTTAATATGTTTTCCTTAGGAGGAAAGATGTAAAGATATGCTTGTAGTAGACTGTGATTTAAAGACACTCCCTAGCATGGGACAGTGTTGTGTGAATTGGGGGATGTGCCCTCCATCAGATCTAACATGGCTGCTTCCAGCTTCCTTACACATGCTACTTGCAATTGACTGTGTTCAGATATCATGAACTCAAATCATATGCAATTTTGGCTGCAGCACTTTTTTATTATTTCTTGGGACTAATCTCTGTACTACACTCTAAATGGTTGCTGCTTTTCATGGGCATATCCTTTGTTCTCCTCTCTGAAAAAAAGCCTTTACTTGAAAGTAGATAAAAGAAGGCTGAATGAATGCAATGCAGATACTGCAGGTTTCAGGCAGATCATATTCTGAAATCTCTCAGGTGAAAAATACAAGAAGTGATCTGAAAAAAAAACCAACAGGGAGGGAGAGGGAGAGGGAGAGGGAGAGAGAGAGAGAGTGAGTGAGTGAGTGAGAGAGAGAAACTAAAGCCTGGGCAAACAGATTAGGGTAAATTTATACTACTTCATATTACATGCCACCAATATTAAGCAAATTGTACAAGATTCTAAAAAAACCAAGAGCTGTGATAAAGAATTAAGGCCTGTGAGTCAGCAAATATTTCTTGAGTAACAATTAGGAGACAAGTTTACAAATTTTAAATCCAGTGAAGAGGAAAATAATTCTGAGTTTCATCATGGGTACTAGGCATTATTAACAAAAGCTGATAAATCTTTTCTGAGCTGAACACTTATATATGATTGCCTTTAATGTATCTGCAAGATGATTACGTTGCATTAATAAATCACACTTTTTTTCTTTAGCAACATCCATAAAAGAAACAAACTTTTGATGACAAAGTAGACATCTCTATCACTTTGTGGGCTGAGGGCTTTGAGCAGCCTACTCACAACTGACTGAATTTCATCCAAAAGAGAGAGTAGAATATCAGAGCTGAAAACTGGCAGCAGAATTTTTCCTTAATTCTTGATAAAGCTAAGGGCATTTCAATATTACACCAAAAAGAGAAAACTTACAGTTATCATCATACTGGTATGTCTTGCCGCTTTATTAGCTCAAAAAAAGAGGATTTACAATGTGTACGCGTGCACGCACACACGATTTATTAATCTGATGTACTCCTCTGGAGATATATTTGATGTAAGTGTTGACATAAGAAAAGGATTATTAGTACCACCCAATTAACCTGCTAAAACTCTCAAGCTATTTTCCTATTCCTCACAAATGTGTCGATTTAGTTGCAGCATCACTTTTACTCAAGGAAAAATTGGCGATTCATGCTCCCTACTTTTTATCTCTTCTAATATCAGTGGGAGCAATAGTATGGGTGCAATATATTACACACACACACACACACACACACAGAGAGCGTGAGCTAAAACACCATTGAAAAAGAGCGAACACAAAGGGAGAAATACTGAGGAAGCTTCCATATCTCTATGCACAACTGAGGGAGTCTTGGAGCCAGGTCCCGGTATACCAGTTCCTAGTACCCGAGACTGGAATTTATAGGTAGACCCAGTTGCTAAAATTCAAATATAAAGGGTTTGGAGGGATATTATCTGCTCTTAGATTTACTACTGAAACTGTGTTCTGCAGACATCTATTACAATTCCAGCACTGGATAATAAGCTTATGCTATGGTACCTAGAAGACTGTGTAGCATGCAGAATATAATCTAGAAAAGATTAGTCAAAATGGAGACTCATAACAGATAATCTCAGCATTTTTATTAATTCTAAAAGAATTAGACTGGCACAGATGTGTGAATTTGTTTCCTATGTTTGGCTGGCATTAAGTTCTTCTATCCTTAATATATAAGAGATTTCACTTTAGCTAGTTATTATACCATATGTACTCCTGGACAAGTCTGCCAGGTAGCTGCAGCAGCTGCTGCTATCACCACTGCATGTGCCCTGTACACCACCTCTGTGGGTGTAATGGTCTGTGGGTCCAATCCCTTCCCAATATCCAGGAGCTGGGACTGATTGCTTTTCCCGTCCTGCTGCACTTCAGGTGCTTGGGTCTTACCCTTTACTGTTAACATTCTTTTTCCTCACATTGGCTCTATCTTTGAGACCATTCCTATGCATTCACAAGGACACCACCCACTTCTCCAATGTCCCAGTCATGAAAGGGGCTTGACTTTAATATATGTCTCACCATCCCACATCTGCAATACCTCTCTGAAGTGTCATTCTGTCATGGGCTATTATGCATTACATGCACTTTTAAAGAGAATAATCTCTAAGAAGGAGACCCCAGCCTCCCCAGTTGACTACAATAGAATGCCACAGAATTACACTCAACTAATGGGCAATCTCTCTCGATGTGCCTAGGTTTGAAGCATTGGAAACATACTACCGTGATTTCCTGGGAATGCCCTGGGAAACATCCCTAGGTTGCAGGAATGGTTGGGGATAACCCTTCTGAAACCCTATGTCTGGGGCAATCCAGGACTGACTCCTTGAGCATCTCCCATCACCTCCCCAGGTCAGGGTTTCTCTTCTTCTTGTCTTTTGCAATGACACACTCCTGGTCTGGTATACAGTGTAGTTCCATCAGCTTCCAAGAATGCCTCCATTCTCTAACCAACAGAGAATGGCCAAAAATGCATTTCCTAGGTTTTGGGCACCCACCTGGAGGACCTGGAAGACTTGTTCCAGGACTATCACTCTCTCCACAGAGCTGGGCACAACCAATGGGTAGTGAGATCCTGCAACTGCTGGGCCACTAGACATTGGCATATTTACTGTGGAAATGATTCAACTCAGAACTGGCAGCGATATGCCTCTGAAATTAGTCCCAGAGGGTCTAAAATGGCAGCTTTTACTCCAGGATATGAACCAGACTGCTTGCTGCTCAAAGCTCAGTAAATTACTTGAGCCTCTCCTATCCAAAATGGTTTCACCCAAATCAACCCCACCCACCTGGCAGCACTGGTTGCTCATTCAAAAGTGTGGAAGAAACCCTCAAAGTCATTTTCTGATCCCAACTTTTGCTAACCCTGGATTAGGCCTGCCTGAGCTACCCTTTCCACATCCACTAAGACTCCCAAGAGCCCATTTCATCACCAGACAGTTCAGGAAACTCTCCTGTTGCTGGTGTTAGGCCTTGTGCCACTGCTGCTGATTAGCAAGCTGCGGCTCCTGTTGACTCTGTAGAAGATGCACCCATGTCTGCTGAAGTTCCACCAGCAGATGGACTACGTCCTCCATCTTTTCCCTTCGTACTAAAAAATGAAGGGGGAAGAATCCATGAGACAAACTGTATCACCAACCACTTCTAGCATGGTCTTCTCTGTAGCTGCTTTAACTTCTCTCCTGAATTTCAGAGGTCAATTGCCTGTCCACATTATCCACCACATGTAGGGTTCTGGCCTGTATCCCCAGCCCAGGAAGGACTAACGCCATATTAAAAAGTCTATTCCAGCCTTTCCATCAGGGAACAATTTTATTCTTCCAATACAAAATTCACAAAACAACCAAGTTATACCCTGACCAAAGCAGGATGCAGGGGCCCAAAGACCTTTCCCTGTGCTCTCTCCCCCACATACACCAGACCAACTTTGCTTTCTGTAACTCTTCTCTTCAAGGGAGCACTCGCTCTTAGCACTTTATAGGAATCACCTGTCCCTTTCCAGCTGGTTCTGATAATTGAACAGGGCGGGCTGGCTGCTCCCAGACCCACGGGCTCTTAAAGGGGCAAACCATGCTGGAACAAAGACTCAGTCCTTCTCAAGTAGCACTGAGTAGGGCTGTATGGAAGACAGATACTCCATTTCAGAAGGGATACAGAGACTTCAAAATGTGTTTTCATTCCAATTTGGAATAAAATCAGAGAATTGCAAAATCCTTTTCAAAAGAAAATTCAGAAAAATATTCATTTCAGATCAATTGAAATTTTTTACTTTGATCCAGAACGAAGTTTCAAAAATGGAAAGACTTCAAAATGAAAATATTTATTCAGAAAACGTTGAAATGGGATGTTTCAACATTGTCAACATTTTTCTGACTTTTCTTGAAAACAACATTTTTGTGAAGATTTTAGTTTTTCTATTTCAACCACATCTTCAACGTTTTTGGATAGTTCCAAAGTTTCTCTCATCAGTTTTGGGTTTTTTGTCTTTTTGTTGGTGTTTTTTCATTTTTTGGTTTTTTTTAAACACTTGAGTGAGTCAATTACTGAAACCAAAGGGAACTGAGGATACCAAACTCTTCACAAGATCAGAGACAGTAGGTCTACTTCAGTTGGGAGTTAGACTACATTATATCTGAAATAAAACTGCATCTGATAAAAACAGTAAGCTTATAGTGTAGCAGCAGTTGTGATATTGTGCTCAGGACACCCAGAACTGTCAGCCACTGAGTTACCACTCTGCCTTAAAAAGAGTGAGAGCTTTGCTGCTGCTATGTTCTGTCTTAGTTTTCTGACACTCCAGCTTGCCTGCCTGGCCAGCAAACACTTCAAGACTCTGCCAATTTAAATCTCGCCTGGCAAGTAATCAGTAAACCCTAGTTCCCGAATTCCCCAGAGTCATCTCCCTGCATCCAACCCCTTTCACTGGACATTCACAGAAATTATTACATTCTTTGCCTCCAAAGAGAGCGCTAAGTTAGCTGAAGACCCACACTGCACTTTAATACACAGCACTGAGATGGTTTTGTTATAAAACAATAACAAACAGATATTCAAGTGATAATACTAAGCAAGAACAGAGACCGGTATGGTTACAAAGGAAACAAAACATTTTCTATTGAAAAACTTAATTTGAGCAAATTACAATCTTAGCCTACTTACTTTTCCTTTTTATATCAAATTACCAGCATCCCTCACCCTCCAGACTAGAGGGTCTAATTTTCACAGCCTCAAAGGGCACTTTACTCTATGTCATCTCAGTGATGGATAACTAAGGGCTTTTTACAGGCATTATATTACCCAAAGTCTATTGTCTCCTGCCTCTGGAGCCAAGAAGGCTTCCCGGGGTGAAGAGTCTGTCCTCTGGTGTGACTGTTAAATGATCTTCTCCCCAGCTTGTTTAGCTTCATGGCTATGTTTATCTTATATGCAATTGTACTTTTGTCCTCTGTTCCTAACCAAGACAGTCAGACAGATAAATACACATTTCTTTTTCTAAGGCTGGGTTTATGCATTGCCTCCCAAAACACATTTTAAGAACATATTTCCAGCAAACGTGTATAACTCTTTGTACACAAATCACACTATGATTTTTGGGACCAGCATGTCACCAGTTTACATATGATACCTTTCATAATTCCTTTGAGAGACATATTAGGACATATTGGGTCAATGAGTGTGTCAGTTTTGATGGGAGTAGAGGGGCCCTTTGCCAGTTGGCACTGAGAGACTCCCAGGGTCACAGCTGTGTACTTCACAGGTAAAAAATAATTTAAAAAAAATATAGTAATGCTCTCACACTATTTAGAACTGTTGATATGATAACTGAGAGATAGTTTATCTATATCATTTTCTGTAATTCAGCATTAGGTGCATCTTAAAATCTTCTATACTTCAATGTGTTATTAACCAACTATCTGGATTTCATTACCAAAGATATTTATGTCTCAAGGTATAACACAAAAAATAAACTTTAGGTAAGAAAAAAAGATTAAATATCATAAAATTCTTGATAGAATTTCAGCAGAGTGTGGGTGTTGCTTTTCTTACCCATGCCTAGAATAGACAAAATCTGGTTGTGAGGCATTTCGATAAAGAGCAAAATTCAATCTGCCTGATAAACAAGTTGTTCTCTTGGCTAATGTGAAACACCCACTTAAATCTCTCAAATTTAAATGTAGAGCAGATACTACTGCAGTATGAATTAGGGAAAGGTGACTGAATTTTCTTGATATAGAAAATAGAAATGATTATATCTCTAATTTCAATATTTTTCTGGTCCTGTATTACTGTACCTTTTATTTTAAAAGGTCATCCACATAAATTAATTTTTTTCCATCTTGTGATTATTTTTAAACACTCTTTCTTGCATGCTGAAAGGATTCATTAAAATGTTTCCAAAATGTTGTGGTAAGTAATAAAAATAAAAGACTAAACTAAAAACTAAAACTAAACTAAAAAGAATATGTACTCTGGGAAAATAATCGCTCTAAGTTGTTTTAATTAAAAACTACATTTTTTTTTTAAACAAGAAGCTGAAGTACATACTGTCAAAGGGTGCTTAACTCAGACTAAGGCTCCAAAAGAAACAGCTATTTGTACTGAATACCACCTTTAGGAAGATTAATATTATTGCAGCACTGTATTATCATAGAGAGAGTCAAAGCAAACACGATCTATAACATAAATCACTTTTTAAAAAAAAGTCAGGTTTAATGTGTAAATAGTTCTCAGAATATAATGAAATTTCCAGTTTAGGGCACATTCAATCTACAAATACCATATTTAGATATAGAATGTCTATGATAATATTGACTCAGATTAGAGTATTCAAATCTTAAACTTAACTGGTGTAGCATTATGACCTTGATTTCGTTTCAGTGGACATACCTAACCCATTCTTTGTGAAAGCTGAATGGCCTCACATTTAATATAATACAGAAAGGCCAGCTCTTCAGCATAATCAGTAAGATGCAATTTTTATAAGAGTTGGAATTATCTAAGGAAATAACATTCTGACTAGTCAGATTTAAAAACAAAACACAAAAATTTCTTAATCTATTATATAATAGAACCTCGGGAATGGAGGTTATTCGTAATTCTGAACAAAAACTTTCAAAATTCTACAACTGAACATTGACTTAATATAGCTTTGGAACTTCACTATACAGAAAAAAATGCTGCTTTCCTTTTTTTTAAAAAATAATTTATGTTTAACACAGTATCGTATTTGTTGCTTGTTTTTGCGTGTGTTTGTTCTTTGGTCTTTGCTGCTGCCTGATTGCATACTTCTAGGTTCAAATGGGGTGTGTGACTGATCAGTCAGTTCCTAACTCTGAGGTTCTATTGCAGTGCTAAATAGCCACTGCTTTACACTCCACAGGTGGCAGCATTTCAGTGGTGGATGAAATGATGCCTATGTAACCCTTACCTATCTCACAGGGAATTTGAGAGCTGTACTTCGCAGACATTTAAGTGCTTTGAGATCCTCAGATGAAAGGTACAAGGGAAATTCAGATTACTACTATTAAACATTTTAGAAGACCACATTAAAACATTCAATCAAAGGCTAATAGCCCCTCTCCTACCCAAACAGGATCATTTGCTGGAGTCAGTTCAAGAATAATTTCTGGTCCTTTATAAGGATCCCCTAGCACGTGTTGGGATTAAGTCAAGATTATCACAAGTCATTTGAGTACAAATGAGTACATTTGGATCCTGATACTGGTTTTGACATGATTGGCACAACTCTCTAACAGTAAATTAGCAAGGTCAAAAGTTGAACACACTAACAGTCAACTTTTCTTCACTTTTCTCGTCTCGTCTCCCATTTCTTTGGGCATTATATCTTCCATCCAATAAGAACCAATAGTCTCAGCTAGTTTCAACCCAGCAGCAAGGGAGAGAAAGGCATGACAATAAGGGAATTAACATTTACAAACAACTCTATGGCAAAGGAAAAACTGCAAAGTATCAAAGTATATCATATACTTTTTAGGAACTAATACAGACCAATGATATGCAATTTTAATATTGCATAATGCACTAATGACTCAACCTTTTCAGATGCTAATTCCTATTTACTGGCCTGCAGTGCATTTACATTTTAAGAAGTTATGGGACCAAGCATGAGATGCACCTACAGGTGCATTGAAGGGGACACAGACAAGGTAAAAGCCATTGTGTATATATGCACAGGGAGGGATGACATTTTCTTCATCCTTTAGCATTGCACTCAACTTAATTAGCACCAGATTGGGAGGGGGTGGGTAAGACTGTTTAAAGAGCCTTTTTTTTTTTTTAAACACAAAGTCAAACACTCAAAAGTTAGGAGATACCAGTTTTAAAATTGCTCACGCATCCTTAATTTAGCTCTGACATACAAATGTATTATGAGAGGCACTGGAAAAATGGCAGAATAGAGCTCAGCTTTCTTGGATCCCAGTTTGTGGCCTTAAATGCAAGAGAACTTCCCTTTTCCTTCTTACAGCTTTCTGCCTCATTCACTGCCCATCCTGAGCACTGAAACAAGAATCTTGTAGAACAGAATCCTCTATCATGCAGATGCATATGAAGTCTGATTTTAGGTTGAATGGATAACTAATTCCAGCATTTTCTAACTTTTATGTGCTAGATTTTGCAACCTGATGTTATTTTAACAGAGCATTTTTATGTAATTCCCTAGTTTTTTATGAAGAGGCAAATTGAGAACAGAATTGCTATCATGTGGAACCATACTGAACACCTGGCATAGGTAATCAGCAAGATTGGAACCCTAGACTTTTCTAATCCCAGAACAGATGTTTATCGCTGAGCTGAAGGTAGCAGCAGTAATCTCCTACCCTCTATGGCCTTGCCTTCACTAGGAAAAAAAGCTGTGTTCTTAACTCAAGCCATCTAACATAAGGTAAAGTCCTCATGAAGACAAGAGTTTATAGTTTTCACACATTAGCAGGTTGAATTAAAGACTAGGCTCCCCCAGAGTCTTTAATCTGACCTGTTAACTCATTTAGAAATTAATTTGAGATAAAATCCTAGTGAAAACAAGGCAGTTAACTCAAGTCACCCAACTCAAGTTAAAACACACCTTTTTTCAATCGCAAAAACACAGGTTAAAGGGGATGTGATATGCAGTTTGCTACTGGGTTTCAAAATTATTTGCTGGGTAGCATTGTTGTTTATTAAGAATCCTGTCTTCTACTCCTGGAATGCAGTTTACTGCTTACAAGCTGCAAAGCCAAGAGAAAGAAGTAGATGGATGTGGGGATTTTTATGATTACTCCATTCTGCTACAATTAAGTGGTCTATTTTTCATTGGATTTTGAGGCCTGCCTTGTGGACACTGATCCCTGCACCATGGAAGATAAATGTCTTTAGATAGGGCCCAAAGAGGATTTGTTAAAATGGAAGTGTTTACGGGGCAGGGTCATTTAAAAAAAAAAATTAATGCACATATTGTAAGAAAAGACTGTGTGCTCATAATTATAGCCCTTGATTTTGATGCAGAATGACTCAGAACAAATTTAATTTTGCTAAATAAGTTCATTATTTTCTGACAGCATATGGTTTGGTGGTTAAATAATAGACAGCTGCATAAAATGTTTTGAATGTATGCTAACTGATATAGAATGCAAATATACTACTATCTATAATGCAGACCTACCTTTTTTCCCTTCCCTTGCTGAGATTTGCCTTTATTGAGAAGTGCATGTAAGGTGTAGGGACATTAAAATACACCTTGAAAATGTGTTGTTGACAACTAACTACAGTTCTCGCTCTGTGTGCCCTTTTAACTACCTGAAAGCCACCATCCTTAGGCACATTCCCAACCTTAAACTTCTCTCAAAGCTGAAGACAATGACAGTCAATAGGGCCTATCCTAACAGGCAAGACATCTTGGTCAGAAACCATTAATTAAGCTAAAGCTAAAATTACCAGGAAAGGAAAGTTTGATGCTTGATAAGAAGCTTTCCAACTATTGTTAGTTTCACAAACCAAAGACTCCCTTAATTTACTTATGGATGAGACTTCCATCTCTCAGTCTACCGAAGGAGAACCCCGTCCAGACAGTGGATAAGTGTAACTGCCGTCTTTCCGGTCTCTTGTCTTCCATTATCTCCTATACTTCAGTTAAAAACCAAAGACCTGGAAAAGCCAAAATGTAGGCTTAAACCAGTTATGAATAGCTTGGCTGGTGTCCTAAAATCCTGCAAGGTCAGGCTTCCTGATACATGAGGAAGCCTATAAACATATATATTACACAAACATACATGCCAATGTAAAACTATACATGTGTTTGCTTTGTGAATCATGTATACAGTTCTCTATCTGAATAATCTGCCTTGTTCCTCTAATGTAATGTCTCATATCCTATGAAAATTTTGAAAGCTTGAAGTGAAGAGTATTAGATATAATCAAAGATGGCATGGATTGTGTCCTCTAGATGTAGAGGACTAAGGGATTTTATTGGTTTTCTTTGCAAATAGTTGTTGCACCCCAGAAATAATAGGTATTGTACAGCACAAAAAGGAATGTTGAAAAATAGAATCACCTAAGCAAGGTATAACTTTGGGATATTGAGACGTATTGCTGAAAAAGTTGGATCCCTACTGAGAGTCAGGGTTAATACAGAAATACAGCACAATCCAGGAAATGCATTAAACCCTCCAATTAAAAGGAGCACAGATGGAATTGTTACACTCCATCTACTGGATACCGACAGAAGCAGCAGAAAAACTAAAGCTAAAAGTTGAGACACATTTGGCAAATGGCCAAGAGAAATTGGAGGGTGAACCCCTCCGATGAACCCTAAGGACAGGGTATATAAAATTGAGGTCACCATGTGGGACCCCAGAGCTGACTGAACTCCCATCAACAGCCTCTCTTCTTGTCCAAGGTCACAGGACTAAGCCGAGCTCACCAAACCCTTGTGTGGGAAAGACTCTCCCCTTGGTGCAGGGTCACAGGACTAAGAAGAGCTTGCTGATCCCCTGCAGACAGCCTATCCTTTTGCCCATGGTCACGGGATTAAGTTGATTGAACCTACAACGGATCTGCAGAATCTCCAGTGTGAAGAACACTTGGACCAGACAAGTGCAAAGGACTTCCTCTTGTCCCAGAGTTAACAGGATAAGATGTGGTGAGACTTCATTTCAAAATAATATGTTTCTGCCTTTGGATTTTTTTTTTTTTTTTTTAAACAAATAACTGAAGCTTATCTTGATGAGTCTAGATGCTTTCATGAGACCTCAAGAAATCATATTTTATATTTAAAAATACTAGTATAAGTTTGTTGTTCTTTATAAGTTCAAAGAAACTGGCCTAAGAAATATCAGAACCATAATTTTAAGCAATTGCTTTTGGTATTCTAAATTTATCCTTTTCAGATCAAATCATCCAAATAGTAGGGACCTCACTCTTAAAGGGGCCTTAGTAACAAGTGCATCCTTACTCCTTAGAGAAGTGCTGGAAGTGTAATGTGTGTGTTAAGTATTAAAGAATTGCTGATTGATGATCATAAGTAAATACCATAAGACATCCTGGGAATTTGCATTGTTCCTTCATGTAAACTGCTGAGTTTCAACCCCACTCTTTGACAATTGCTTGCAAGTGTATTAGCATGCTCTGAAGATACCCAGAACACTGGTTGTGTCTAAATTGATTGGTGAACTGTTGATTGTCTACAGATGTGGTTCTGTGTGAATTAATAAACTGTCAATTGATTAAGAATAACCAAGTATCCAAATTTGACAAATACTGTCCAAGATAAAGTTGACCTGAAAATAACCTAGTGTTAAAAATTAGTAAGCTAACACTCCCTGGACTAAATAAAAAAGGGACAACCCTAGTAGATTCCATTCTAATATGGCTGTAAATTGGTAACTCTAGTTTATTAGCTTTCATCTTTAAAAATCAAATTGGCAAACTTGTAAAATTGACCCCCTTTTTCATATTTATAATTTGCCCCTTGTATTTAAACTCCTGGTAAACTTTGAGCAGTTCTTAAAAATGTGGAAGCAGAAAATTCACTGGGATATTTTTCCTTATTGAATGCCAACCAAATACCTAATTCCTATTCATGAGCACTTTCATTTTCCAAGACCATTTAGAATATTTTACATTAAATTTTCTATTTACACCAAAAGATTAACATTTTAAATAAGAAAAATAGTATAGATCATATAAGACCGATTCACCAATGCTTTACTCCAGTTTAACGTGAGTGAAAGTCCACGGATTTCATGTTGGTACACCAATGTAAAGCTCTAGTAATGAAGGGTGAATCAGTCCCTATGATATATAGGTTTTGCAGCATGAGTTGTAGTTCGATAGCAGAACCTGCCTCTCAGAGGATAAGATTATATATGTTGCTCTTTAAGTTACAGTTGTCAGGGTCTAATATAAAAAAAGCAAAAACCAAGAATAAGATTACTGTAGATCTATCCATGGCTAGTGGGCAAACATGGTTAATTAACGCCAACAGCTGAGATTGAGTTAAAACCATATTGTAAATATGTAATAGAGATTATTTTAACAGAAGGAGACATTTTGGCTCAAATTCTGTTCTCTCTTGCTATTATTGGGATTATACAAGTTTAAGGGAGGACAGAATTTGGCTCCAAGAGAAATAAAAACCTAAAAACCCTGTTTTCCTAGGAAAAGTTTGCAAAGAAGTGTCAGAGAGGAAGTACAACAGAAGACAAAGTTTCATTCTTGAGCAATACCCAAAGATGTACTGGTTATGGGAGCTGCTCAAACACGGCCAAAAACTACTTTCCACAAATATTTGAGTTTTTCAATTAATTTGCTAAGGCCATGTTCACAAACTTAATATGAACATAGTGATGAAGAAGTTTTACTGGCACAAATGTTAATGGAAAGACATTTCAGTCATGCATGAGCTTTGTGGGTTTTTTCCTTGGAAACCAACTTTTACATTTGAATCAGAAGTGCGGATATCATCCATGTAGGGAACAGAACCCATACCATATTTATCAAACCAAACACAAACTGAACAACACAGCTCAAATACTCATATTATAGATTATTAATCACAAAGTTAAGAAAGAAGAAAAAGTTGTTGAATGCCTTTGAAGGATGAATAAATGTAGAGGAAAATGCACATGCCACAAGAAGGGGGCGGGGACAACCATAAATTAATTTAAATGAATTGGAAATAATTCATTCAGTTTTGAGAGGTATAGAATTGATTGAGTGATGCCAACCCCAGTAGGTTAATTTTAGTTGTTGATCAGTACTCTTCTGTGCTGTTGAGTTGCTGCACCTGAGTTTTGAAAAAGATCAGCATGTCCTATCTTCCAGTTAGGTCATTTCAGGCTGCTTGTTATATTTTTCTCCCTGTCCTTTGAATCAGTCTGTGTACTTGACTGTGCCCTCAGAGATTTCTGGCATTGGGTTTTTCTTGTGCAAATTGGTAGCAACTTGCATGATAGACTGGATCTTCTTCAGGTCAAGCGTTAACTGTGGGTGGATTTAGTTTTAAGTCAGAGTTACCTGTTGTAATACTTTTCCAGTCAGAACTCCTAAGATGTTGATGTTTTTGGTTGTGGCCCAATATTAAAATATTTCAGTACATTTATTCACACAAATCTCCATTAGCATTCTTTTGCCCACCCCCAATTTCCTGCCACATCATAATGGGAAAACTACCTGAATAATTTAGAGTACTGTGAGATGGGATAATGAATGTTCAGAAAAACTTGATCATGACTGTAGTCAAACTAATGTACTTGAAAAATAATTTTATAATTTAGTTTCTTTCATAAGTGTCATAGAAATGCAGAAATATTCTGTAGCCAAAAAAAAATTGTTCTGGGGGAGGAAAAAAAGGCATTCTTAATCTTATTCTTAATCTAGCCGGTTTATTCTTAATCTAGCCTGTATTGTAGGTTTACGTCACATGTATTCATCTCGACATTGCAGTGAGGCTTGTGTGCCTTTCTCTGCTGACATTTGTCTTGTTCAGAGTGATTACGCACAAGCACAATTCAAATCAAGAAAGTAAGAATCCAAAAGAGTGGTCTTATAGAAAATTCTTACTGGGTACTATATAATAATGCCCTGGCTCTGCTGTGCACTGCTAGTGCTATGTAAGGCTATATTTCAAGTTCCTTCACTTCTCATAGTATAAAGTTTCCCCCTGCAGCAAGCAAGCAGATTTAAGAGAAAATAAAAAGATTATTCTCCATGACCCTTGCATTTAATGTTTATCTAGCTATAAAAGTATTGCCTGCCTGAGACCTAGTTCTTAGTATTTCCTTCTTTGTTGTTGCCAGAACTGCTACTGACATTTTAACTGGAGGAAAACACTTTTTCCTGTTATGAGTTGTGATCACCACATAAGAATCACTGGAGAGGTTGGGAAGGCAGGGATATACAAGTGTATGAATTTTTATATTTGAATGTCATGTTGCACTGGGCTACATATTTTGTACATAGTTTTATTTATTGATTCATGTCTTTTAACAGCTTATAAATTGTTACTGCACTATAGAAAAAGTGCATTATGTGCACAACTTCAATGGGACAACAGCACATAAAATTAAACCCATGTTTATCTCTTTTGTAGGATTGGGACGTATATGCACACTGGGGAAAATAATTACTGGACACATCAAGTTCCCAGCTCTGCTGCCTGTTTTTTTGTTAAATACTTATAATCAAATACATAAATATTGCAATTTTCAGTGAAAAATGTATTTATATTTGACCAACTTTATATCTTGTTGAACACTATTTATCAAATAATTAAATTTACTTTTTGCACTATACAATCAAATTTATTCTTTACTACATTCAATGACTATTAGAAAAATTGACTCTGACATACATTGCACTAGTATTACTTATTGATGTTCACAGAGGTTTAATCCAAATATGATCCCAATAAAGTACCTTACTTCGGCAGGAGAAACCAAAGCTGCAACTAAGCAGGCCAAATCTTTCAGATCCTAGTCAGCATGGAGTTGCAATCTGAACCATGATCAAGATACCTTGGACGTTGGCCCCACTGTAAAAATTCTTTAGTTAAACATTGAAGACATCTCAGCTGCTAAATGTTCCATTCTCCAATCCCTTGCCTCCAAACCTAATTCAGATGTAATCTGCCTTCAGGAGATGTATTTCAACTCCCTTTCTATCAGTCACCTTAACATCAAAGGTTATGACCTTGTGAGTTACACTCTCCATAGTAAATATGGCCATACTACCTGTGTTAGAACAGATCTTGCTGTCACAGAACCATTCCAGTCTCATTCAGACCTCTGTTATACTGTAAGAATGGTCATTTCTGAATAGCAAATATATACCAGTGTATAAATAATGATACCGCAAGGTATGACCCTGATCAGAAGTGAGTCTAGGGCTCTGAGAGTGAGGGTGATGGAGCTGGGGGCACAGGTGGTGTTTTCATCGATCCTTCCAATCAAGGGTAGGGGCTTGGGCAGAGGCAGACACATTCCGGAGGTGAATGCATGGCTGCACTGATGGATGCACCAGGATGGCTTTGATGTCTTTGTCTATGGGATGCTGTTCCAAGGAGGACTGCTGAGCAGAGATGAGACCCACCTATCAAGGAAGGGGAAGAGTATCTTTCGATACAGCTTTGCTAACTTAGTGAGGAAGGCTTTTGACTAGATTTGATAGGAGCAGGAGATAACTACGGGTAAATCCAAAACATGGAGACCTAGGTAAAGGGTCAGAATCTTGGTGGGAGAACATAGGCAATCACAGCAGGGACAAATGAGAGATGAGGAAATAGAGGGGAAACCCAATGAACATCTTAGATGTCTGTATATTAATGCAAGAAGTATAGTGAATAAACAGGAAGAACTAGAAATACAATGAACAATGATTATTACAATTGCACCACAGATATTTGGGGGATAATTCACAAGTGGAATACTGGTATAGAAGGATACAGCTCAATAAGCAACAACAGAAGGTGGTGTTGTCTTGTATATCAAAGGTGTGTACACTTGCATAGAGATTGAAATAGAACTGGGAGGCAGACTTGTTGAAAGTCTCTGGGTAAGAATTAAGAGAGTAAAAAATAAGGATGATGTCATGATAGGGGTCTACTACAGACCACAAAACAGGAAGAAGAGGTGGATTTCTCTCTCTTTCTTTCTAAACCCCAAATCATCCAAATCTCAGGACCCTGTGATGATGGGAGACTTCAACTACCTGGACATCTGTTGGGAAAATAATTTGCCTGAAATAAATAAGATGAAGTTCAATAAGGATAAATGCAAAGTACTATATTTAGGAAGGAATTATCCATTGCACAAAAACAAAATGGGAAGTGTGGCAAATGGACGGCTTCTCCCTAGTGGGTCTCAGACTTCTGCTTCTCAAAGTGGTCCAAGGCGTCGCCAGTTACACCGTCTCCCCATGGAGGGGGGTAGGGACCCGGACCCGGGCCCGCCCGCTCCTCCAGGTCCCAACCCAGGGTCCCTATAAGCAGTAGCTATGTGCAGCTGGCACCGTACTTGCAGCTACAATCTTTTTTCCCCTAAAAATAAAATTTTTTAAAAAGTTATTAAATCCTTTACATCTGGATATCTCTGCAGAATAGATAGGATGTTTATATTTGAAACTGCTGTAAAGGCCATTTTTCTAACTCATTGCTTTGCCATATCACCCCTCTCTTTATATCATAATATTTGCTCCTCCTTCTCCATCACCTCAAACACAAACTACTTCTCCTCAAGTTTCCTCATGGTCTACCTATTATCTCTCATTCACTATCGTAATCGTTACTCCCAACTCCAGTGTGCTGATGATGCCAGCATGATCACCCACTTGTTAAATAAGCCCTTTCATGCTTTCTCCCATGATGCCTGGCACAAAGCAGAATATCTCAAACAACCACGAAGTCACCTCATTATCTTCCTTCCAATCCCTCCTTAAGATTTTCCTCTGCCACCTGATACCAAAAACATGACAACAATTCAGCAGCTGGTAGGCAATGATTTCCGCACATTATGCGGAACAACTTTGTCTCACTGATTCTTCGCACTCCCCTAGCGGCTTGTCTGCACCCAGCTATTGTCTCCTTTCTTATACTTAGGGTATGTCTACACAGTAATCACCGGTGTGACTGCATCATACGTAGACATTCCAAGAGCTAGCTTTGACTGATTTGCCTTGAAACTTCCCTGAGAAGTTCTGTCCTGGCACTGAATCATTCAAGAGAAATTTCAGACAGCTTGACTGATTTTTGCCAAATTAGGGTGTGAAGTGCAAAGGAATGGCAAAATTAGATTTTCAGAAAAAGTAACTTCCATCTTTATTGTACAGTGTCTCTCCTCAATACAAGTTGGGCCAAATAATTACAAAGCTGTTTGCTTATTTATATACATATGCATAGAACTTCAAAGTGGAGTTATGATTTTAGAAGTTTGTTGGCATGAGACATCTGTTGCACCATCTGTTCTGGAATTAAATATTACAAATAAATCCATGTTTTGGGGGTTGTTGTCTTTAGGCCCACAGTACTACCAGAAACTTAAATACCATTACATTACTATAATTATAGAAAAAATTATGATTTAAACTCCATTGTCAGCAGCATGTTTTAATGCAAAGGTCAAGAGGTGACAATCACAGTATATAGATACATGAGAGCGACATTCTGACAGTAGAAGGGCTCTTTAATTTATCAGACAAAGCTATGAGATCCAATGGCTGGAAGCAAAAGCAAAACAAATTCATATTAGGAATAAAGAATAAAAATTTTCAAGTTAGGGTAACTAACCAATAGAACAATTTACCAAGGGACATAATAGATTCTCAATCAATTCAACCATAAGTTAAGGACTTGATACAGGAATATAGGTGAAATTCTATGGCCTGTGTCATGCAGGAGTTTAGACTAGATGATCATAATGGTCCCGTCTAGCCTGGAAAAAAAAAATCTATGAGTAACCATCTTTTTTGTTCTCATGCCAAGGTCTATTTTAAGTGTACAGTGTTTTTTTCTAGAAGCAGAGTTTCAGTGAAAGGAATGTGCAGAGATAATTGCAAAGCCAGAAGACAAATTTTTCCCAGGGGATGCAGACAGCAGAAGAAACAGGAAAAAATGTTGAAGAAGCCAAAGTGTAGCCAAATGTTGTCCAGAAACCATCCCAGAAGTAATAATTTTCTGTATGACACCATCTTTTTATATTGTATGTTCGCTGGGGTAGCAATGATATTTTGCTTTGTGTTGGGGAAGCACATTTTGGCCACTACCACAATATAATAAAAAAAAAACCAATAAGTAATAAAGCACACAAGACTGTCCCTGTGGAGTTGCATCACAAAACTTCCTTATGAAAAGTCTAGCAACATCAGAAGGATTTTAAAGGGTCATCAGGCTCAGGAACACAGGGCTCAAGCAGATACAGCAGCCATTCAGGAAGCTGGAAATTAGAAAGGCCAAAATGAGTTCAAAGAGCAAATAGCTAAAGATGTAAGAAACAAAACAAGAGATTCTTCTTTAAGTATATCAGAAGCAGGAAACCAGTACAAATATTGGTGGGTCCACTGAACCACCAGCAGCTAAAGAGAACAATTCAGAAAGATAAAGACTTTGCTGATAAATTAAACAATGATTCATAGACTCAGACTCTAAGATCAGAAGGGACCAATATGATCATCTAGTCTGACCTCCTGCACAGAGCAGGCCACAGAACCTGTAAGAAAATTAGACCAAAGAGGCAGCCTAGAGCTAGATGGGGTGAGTTTTGCTTTTCTGCCTCAAAAAGCAGCCTGCTTTCTCTCTCTTTTTGGTTCTTGGGAGTTCAGATTCTAAATTCTAAGAAATCAAGTAGTATATTCCATTGCAACCATCCAGAGGAGTATTTTATGTTTTTGTCAAATTTATCCATTTGCATGCCATGAACATAATACTAAAAAAAATTTGTAAGCTGTCATTAAATACAGCTTCTATAGCACATCCATATTTATAAGGAGACCCTAAAGGTGAGCTGTAGATTTATAGATCTGTAAGCCTTACATATGTACTGGGAAAATTAGTAACGTCAATTATTAAACAATGACAAAACCTCTGGAAGATCATGATCTGACAGCACCTAAACTGCACTGTGTTGGATAGGAAAGTTATGCCTCATTAATCTTTTAGAATTCTGGGAACATATCAATAAAATAGTGAATGAAGGGAAACCAAGTGACAATTTATTTAGACTTCCAAAAGGCCTTTGGCAAGATCCTGCACAAGAGGCTACAAAAGCTAAGGAGTCATGGATTACTGTTCTGTCAGGAGACAGAAATAGGATTAAAACATCAGTCATCACATGGCAAAAGGTTAACAGCAGAGCACCTCAGTGTTCTTTACTAGGTCCTATGTTAATATATTCATTAATGATTTGGAATGAAGATGAGTAGTGAGTCAGCAACATTTGAAGAGGACAATATTTAGATTAGTCATGAGCAGAGAGATTATGAAGACCTTCAGAGAAACTTAAACAAGCTAAGCTAATGGGTAACACTATGGCAAATGGGATTCAAAGTCAATAAATGCAAAATAATGCATCTTGGAAAGGAAAATTTAAGTACCCATACACCTTACAGGGTTCTTATGCGATCCTTTGAATTATCTAGCTTTGACTATTGTCAGAGATAGGAAAATGGGCTAAATGAACCACTTATCTGATCCTCTACGTCAATTCATATGTTCCTGTGTCTAGCACTGAGAGCAAAGGTCTAAGTCCAGACTCTATGTGCTATTTAATCAGGGGCAAGATTAATTTCAGGTTCTTCCTCTGGCATTTCTTCAAATTCTTCCACATTCCCAGCTCATAAGATCAAGAGAGCATTATAGTCAGGGTCTACAATCTTCTTGGATTACCCACAACACCAATATTTTTAATTAGAGGTGCTTGATTGCAGTTCTGACTATTAAGGTTTTATAAACTATACTCATCAGTTTCAGAATATGTATAAAATTAGCTACATTTTCCCCTTCAAGCCACTAGATGTCCCTAGCTGCATTCATTATAAAGACATATGTACAGTTAACATATAAAACGCATTTCCTTCTATTAATAAGAAAATTACTTATCTGGAAATATTAGGTGGCATGGTTGTCTTGCTACATTTAAAACAAAAAATAAGATCCCATGTCCTATCATTCTAAAATAAGGATAACTTCCATGGAAGGAAATGACGCTGGTAGAATTGGTATTCAGATTTGTAATACTGCGTTCAAAACTAATTGTCATGTCACAGAAGGGATATATAATGGCTATGGTGTGGTTCCAGTATAAAATCTCAAGAATCTAAAAGGTACAAGGAAGTGTTTTATTCTCATTGAGATGAAGGAAATTTGAGTCATGGGATAGACATCTCAAAGTTATGAATGGGACTGCTAAAGTGAATAAAAGTAAGTTCTATCCACTGTAAAGATGAATAACTCAAGCGTACTAAACAATTCAAGGAAGTTACAAATATGTTGGCACTTAGGACTCTTGGTTCTAGCATCTCTATTTCAAATTACACCACTGGGTTAGCGTAGCATTCAAGAAGAATGCAAGAGATCTAAAGAAGGGTGACCCAATGTAGGCTCCGGGCCAGGAACACTGAGGGAAAGAGGCTCCATTTCACTGTGGGAGCCACATTAGAAGTTAAGCCATCCACTCAGTAATTTGATTCTGCTATCAAGCAGCTGGTCCTTACAGCAGACATGTCTCTCTGCCTAGTTAATAGGAGAAAGAACTCATCCAATACACCAGCAGTCCAGACATCCTGTCTACCTTCACATAGCAACCATTGCTGGATTTTGTAGCCACACTCTTCTCTTCAGCAATAACGGAGATATTCCCTGAGTTAATAGGTGAAGTGGAAAGCTTCATTGTAAAATATTTGGTCCTATAGTATGGGGAAATTCTTTAAAAAACACAGACGTCAGAAATTTTCCTTGTCACTCACTTGGAACGTAAAGACTCTGCAAATAATGATAAGTAAGATGGTCTGATTCTTGTTCTCTTCCCATTTCCTTAGTTTAGCAGCCTTGTGACTTGTGGTGTGTAAATCTTTTGATATTTCTTTCAGTCATGAAAAAGCAGAAGCTGCTTCTGCAACTCATTCCAAAGCAAGGAAGAGCAAGAATTAGGGTAAGAAAGAAAGAAGAGGCCTCAGCACCAAACTTCTGCCCGTGTCTGTTTGGAAGTTTATCAAGAATATGATGAAAATAGTTGACCCAAACAGTTGCCAATTGAAGTAGGAGAATTGCAGAACCATTTCACGCAAAGTGAAATGAAAATCTGAATCCATTTTCAGGGAAGATTATTGAAGCAGATACTACAAATGTGTTCCAGAAGGCCACTTAGATTTTCTGATAGGTTTATGAAAAAAAAAAAATCAGGAAGATAGGATTAAGGTAAATTTAAAAAGTGAAGTCATGACAGGGATGGACAGTTGTTTCCCATTTCTTTTATTTTAATCCAGTGGAACTTCTTAAAAATATGCAATTGTAGGTATCTCTCCAATCTGCCCCAATATCTCCTAAACTGAGACTGCTCAATTGCATTAAATTGTGATGAATTATGCATGATAGATTTTGCTAATATAAGACGCTGCCTCCACTTTCTTATTTTATTACTAGACCCTTTCTAACCAATGCTATTTGATAATACAAAGCATTTCAAATATCCTCACTCACATGAGGCTACTATATACTTCTACAGTTTTGTATGTTTTAGTCCTTGATACTCATAAGTTAATGTTCTCACTTATTGTCCTTTTAATCACTTCAATATCTGATGCCCTGCATGACCTCAGGTTTTCAATAACTGATGCCCTGCAAGCTCAGCTTTTTCTGGTTGGTTTTGTTTTTTCTAGGTTTTACAGATAATGAACAGTGACTTATATTATTTATATGGTATTTTCATCTTGTGCATGCATTATGTTTTGTTTCATTATGCGTTTATATTATGTGGCAAATGTCCAGCTTCACACTAGTGGGTCTCGTGCTCTTGCCTCTCATAATGGGCCAGGGTGTCACCGGTTACCCTGTCTCCGCTGGGATGGGGATAGGGACCCAGGCCCACCCACTCCTCCAGGTCCCAGCCCAGGGGCCCTATGAGTAGCAACTTTTTGATGCTAGCACCATATACACAGCTGTATTCTTTCGGCTGGGCTAATATCCCCCCTCTGTCCTTCTGGCTCCTCGGGCCCTCTTCCCTTGCTGCCTGGGGCTGGGCCCCCGTGCCTGGGGGAGTATCACAGTCCTGCCTGGTGCAAGCTTCCCCCTCCTGGGTCCAGTACCTTTCTCAGCACTCTGCTCCTTCACACAGCACTGCACACCGCCACCTCACGCACTGTCTGTCTGGAGCAGAGGGTTTTTATCAAGCGCCTGGCTGGGCCTTACTTGACCTCCGCTGCTCCTAATTGCTCTCTAATGACCTTTGCTTAGTCTGCAGGGAACAAAGCCCTGAGCATTATGGGGCTACCTACCTCCCTTCGAGCACTCTCCCAACTGCCCTCCCTATATCACAATTCTATATAAAAACAACACAACTACAGTTTAAAAAATCCTCCTTCAGAACAGCAGTGGTGCACAGTGTTCTGTGACAGCATAATGTAACCAGCAACGGCACTGAGCAATCAGGCAATAATAAAAGAGGAGCTGCATTCTCTTTGGAGGAATAATTCAGATCAAATGTGAATAATATAAACAAGCAGGTAAATGTTAACCCTCTGTCCAGGCTCGGACATTGAAAGGCAGAAACCTGTATTGTCTGTTTAAAAATTTCTACATAAAAATTACTTTAATAGTTCACATAGGTGCACACAGAGAAGGCACTATGTAAGCAATCTTTAGGAAATCAAGTTGTCAAACATGTATATCCTCATTAAGAAGGTGTGCTTTGCTTGTTGCAATGCTGTGCTCCATCAGAGGTCCTTGAACACCACCATAAGAGTTATCCTTCAAGATGAAGTTCCTTAGGATACAAAATGAAACTCCAGGCATGTATAGAGGAGGAGCACCAAATCAGCACCTCAACTGGCAGTCTCACTCAGCTCCTCCCCATCTCCCACGGTGAGTAGCAACCGGTGTTAAGCTCCTTTTGCCCATAGGCACTGTTCCTCCCTGGAGGGAAGGGGAATGAATATCACACACTTAAGCTATGTCTACACTTTGAGCTAGGGGTGTGATTCTCAGCTTGCATAGACCTTGTGCTAACTCATCTGAGCTAGCACACTGAAAACAGTAGTGTAACTGGAGTAGCATTGGCAATGGTGGCATGGGATGAGCCTTGTCAATACAAACCATCTTGAAACCTGTGGGTACATGCTTGGCACATTTAATCCATGCCGCTGCTGCTAGTGTTACCCTGTCTACACTACTATTTTTAGCTCAGATGAGAACTAGACTGATTGGGTCTATGCAAGCAGGGAATCACATACCTAACTTGTAGTGCAGACATAGCTTAGGTGCTCTTCTCCCTGAATAGGAAAGTGCCTTACCTCATGCTGACATCTCTCCAAGGAAGATCAGAAATGAAGACTTCAACTCATTTAAGTCCCTAATTTCAGCATGCATGCAGGAAACATTTAGAAGCAATTTACAAACAAAGGAAAAAACAAACATAACAAGGAATTCCCATTTCATGCTTCCATCTAAGGAGTACCTTGGAAAAAATGCTCTATGTACTATGTATTTCCACTTACTGCTCCACAAATTAACCAGAAGTGATAACTAGGCCTTGGCAGATACTACCATTATTCATGCACACATGTAGATCTTGAAGACAACAACTTTTCTTCAAAGAGCTTGCACCCTGGGAGGCATACCTCTTCATCTATCACGTTACCCAGATATTAACAGTGACTATCTGTCATCTCAAATCAAGGGTTTACAATCCTGAAATCCACTCTTGAAGGTCATATACAATATGCCCTTCCCCATCAAGTCTGAGAACCATATATGGCCAAAATTAGACTGATATTTAACTTTATTAAGAAATCAAGGTTATTTCATGAACTAGTGTGGCTAGTGATTTCATTCTAAATAACCTTGTTAAGAAGATGCAAAGATGGGCAAGTGTATGAGAAATTAGCACAGTTCCATCAATAATTTCTTACTCAGTGTATATTATTCCATCATAATACTGTCCACATCACATAACTTATCAGAAATATTGTTTTATAAATAAATTTAATTCAAATTATACAGAGAAAGGATATTTTGGCTGAATAGTGTGATACACATTAACTATTCCACTGAAAAAATGAAGAGTCATTTAACTGGGTAGCTTAAATCACAGCACAGCATATGGCTCATTAAATTTACAGTGGCATATTTACTAATAGATGCCAACACCCCACACTCCCCAGACATACACACACAAATCTGGCTGTTGAACTCAGTGCTCCATGATTGTTTTAGCACTGATCGGGTTATTTGACAGTAATTCATTCATGTCTATCCTGGAGATAGTGAGGTTAAAGTCTTTTTTTATGCTCCTTACATATTTGCTGCCTAGAGATCCATTGCTTAAGAATTTGTGTCAGTATGTATATAAGTTGTCACCCCTGTAAAAAGTGATGAAGACTTTTTCAGGGAATTTCTCCCCTCTTGAATATTACAAGGTAATAATTAGAGTTGGGTGGGAATTAGAATTTTCATTTTGCAGGAAATTTTGCTATTTCAAAGTTAGTCATTCCACAATAGAACAAAAGCCAAATTTTTTTTGCAGTTTCTCATGAAACAAAATTTTTAATTTGATTAAATTGAAATATTTTATTTCAATTTTGATTTTTCATTTTATATAAATTTTTTTAAATTGAAATGAAGGGTTGTTTCAAAACAGATGATCAAAACATTTTGTTCCAAAAAGGTTGAAATGTTCAATTTTGACCTTATCAGAATGTTCTGAGTTTTTTAAAAAGAAAAATTACTCAAAATAGATTTGATTAAATGTCTAGCTTTAGATGAATTAGCATTTTCTGACAGAAAAATGTTCTGTTGGAAAATTTCCAACAAGTGTAGTAATAATTCAGAAACATCTAAAAGTATAAGGAAGTCCGGATCCAAATTGGTTTATCCTATCCTAGTTTGTACAAGGTGATACGCTGCTTGTTATTCAAAATTAATTCAAAATCAGAAACAAAGGGTGAGATACTGAAGATGGATAGCCTGAAGTACACATCTGTATATTGTCCTCTCTCCAGCCCAGAGCAATTTGCAATGAAAAGTTCATAGAGTCAAGGTGCAGTTTTTCCTATGGGGAGCAAATCCGAGAACCAAACTTTACATTCAGCCCATCTCCAGTATGAAGTTGCTTTTATATAACAAAAAACAATGCACAAGAACTAAGTTTATCAACACAGACTTAACTCAGCAACATCACTATGGCAATACACTCTCTCCTAGAGGTAATAGAGATGTGATCCTTGGATTCAAATTAACAGATTAAATATTACTGGGCTGGGGAGGGGGAGGGGGAGGAAGAGGGGATTGTGATAGGAGTTAATTAGGGGTTAACAGTCGGTTTTGTAGAAGACATGAATTTTTCTTTCCTTTACAGATCTAAGAAAAAAAAGCATTCCACTGAGTACTTGCAAGTAGAGAGCATGGAAGAAAGCCAGGGTTAAAGGAAAACTTGCTTCCTTTAAAATTTTTGTGAGATAACTATACAGTTTCAAGAATAATTTTTTAAAAAGTCACCTTGTTTTAAAACCTAAATTTAACAAAAAAGTTAAGATAACTACATGGACTTTGCCATGTTTCTGATGAACTGTAAAAAAACAAATTAGGGGAGGAATAAAACAATTGCGTATTTCCTGCTAATATTTTATACTTTCAGGTAAATCTGGTCTTAACTTTTATTCCTTTATTGTATTGTTTGACAGTGCCCAAGGATTTCAAATAAAAAAAAAAAAGGTGCACTGTGGGCTCTGTGAAATTTGAAGTCTTTGCTCATTGTTGTCTATAAAATAGTCTCACATGGACAATTCTGCCTCTCCTTTGAGTTGGTTTGGGTGGAGAAAGGTGTCAGTGGAAGAGTACTAGAGCAGTGGGGTTGGAAGGTAAAGAGGGGCAGAAGGAAGACTGGAGTCAGGATGGGACAGATAGGCTGGGTGCACAGAGGAAGAAGGAACCATTAGAGACTGCTCCCCTCTAGAATCTGGAATTGAGCTCAGGAGTCCTTAATCTCTACATTCATCTGCTATCAACATCATATGTGAAACCTACCAGTGTCTCATCCCTCTCTAGTGATGAGTCCATATAAAGGATAACAGCCTTCTGCTGCTATTAATTATTCTGCTCATTCAAGCAGCTGAGGTCTGTGTGGCCGATCTAAAGTCTGGACTATATCGTTCCACATGTTAGAATTTCTGCTTTTCCATTTTGCTATTTTTAAAAAGTTAGGAAATTATGTTAAAAACACCCCACTACTTTTAAAAAAATCAGCTTGCAAAAATCAAGAACTTCAAAGTTAGGAAATGCCAGTGTTAAGGTCACCTGTGAAAGCTAAATTCACACCTGCTTCCCAATTTTTATGCATAATACAGTCTTTAACTTCAGGATCACATACCATTTTTTCCACAGTATTCCTGCCTCATTCAGTGCACCAGACATGTTTGCTCCTGGGATGAATTTGGGTTTTGAAGTGAATTAGGTTGTTGTCCATAGGACATCTGTTGTAGAAGTTTGAAGGCGTGTAGTGAATGAGGCAGGGGATTGCAGAAGAAAAAAGGGTTGTCTCATGGTTAAAGAAATAGAATTTCAATCTCCAGTGGGGCGTCCCATCTGCACGTCTGCCACAGAATTCCTATGTGATGCTGTTGGGCTTATCTACTTACACCAACATTTTTGCAACTGGGAACTAACTGTGTTTCTTATTTTCAGGGTGTCCAATGTGAGACACCTAAGACCAGATTTCCAGAAGGACTGAGCTCCCACTGCTTCTACTGGAGTCGATGGAAGCCTTGCTTTAAACAAAATGTTATCCAAATGCTAAATCCCTTTTTTTTTTAAGTTAGACTTTTGGTGTTTCAAGTTGGCACCCACAATTCAGAGACACTGGACAACTATCATCTTAATATTTCTGTGCTTCAGTTCTTGTGTAAAATGACAAACCATTCACACATGGGGACTATGGAGATAAACTCAGCGTGTGTGAAACACTCAGGTATTCCCATAAGGAAAATCATTTTGTATCCAGCACAGGTTTTGGGTGCTGGATATTAAATAAGGCTTGGGACCTCACTGAATGAGGACAAAAAGTAGTATTTAATAAACTACCCATCCACTGACTGAAGCAGGGTTCCTGTAGAAGAAATAGCATGTGATCGTGTAATTAAAGTCAGTATGCATGCACTCAAGGGGGCAAACTAAGGGAGAAGAATACAAAACATAAAAACTAAGCCATATAAATTAAGTCCAATGGCAATTATCCTCAATTATTGTCACTCTCACCCTAGCATACATCTGAACTATCAGTCAATCTATGCAAAGGCAATCAAAGTATGTAACAAATTGCTTCAATGTGGAACACCTCTGTTTTAAGTGGACATACATTGTGCCATAAGTGACAGATTGTAATGGTTTTTCAAGTTGTGAATCAAACAATTTTTTTTAAATGAGAAAACTGGGAAAAAAATTCCAGCACATGAAGCTATAAGGTCCATCTGCATGGGTCATCTGCAGAATCTGAATTCTGGGTCTTCATTCCAGACCTTTATTATTTTAACTAAAGGAGTCACATTCTCTGTGTTAACCAGCTAGATGGGGACTTGACACACAATACTGCAGTGGGTTACACAACTATTTCCTATACAGTAGAAGAACATTGGAAATTAGGAATTCTGGGATCTATTCGTGAATCAGAGAGAAGTCTTATTTAGTGGCTAGACACAGGATACCCTAGTCCATAGACCCTAGTCCATTATGAGAGGCAAAGTGGATGAATGCATAAGATGACTACCATCCTACAGACCTGGATTCTAGTCCTAGTGCTGCTAGAAGTGACTTCATGCAACTTCTTAGTTAAACTTATAGAACAGAGGAATCATACTTTAACTTGTGGAGTAGGATATGATGATGCCTTGCTCAGTAACATAGGATTTCAAATGAACAGAAATATAAATGTCATCCAGCAGAGATAAGACCAGAACCCATTGCCTCCCACCTCAGTGCACCTTGTCTTAAGCCTCAGGATATTTATGGCTGTGTCTGTCATCTACAGAACATTGTTGGACCTGGTGGTGGAGTGGAACATGCAGTTGGATTTGGCAGGCCAGAAGAATGGTTCCACAAATCCTGGTTCACTTGCGAGTTCTCGAACTTTAGGATATTTCAGTTCTAGAGTAGACATATGAAATATTTATTCTGCACTCACACAACATTCCTTGTTACTTTTCTACTCATTAGAATGTTTAACATTTGAGAAAATGAAGGTTTTTTTTCAATATACACCGCAAAGATGCCTTGCAGGATGCTTTTCAGTTTGCTTTTCTTAAGTAAAGAACGAAAATTATATTGTCAGTGACTTTTAAAATAAAGGTTGTGTCTTATTTTAATGCCATCAAAACAGAACCAAAAAAATTGTTATTTAAAAGAATTTTTTTTTCCAGAGGAGGAGGTGGATTTTGACAAAAGCTTGTTGGCTTTTGAAGTTGCCATGCATCTCTTTTGTGTTTGACTCACTGAAGGTTTGGCAAGCTTTCAGAATCATTCTGAGAGGCAATAATAAAAGTTCTGCATTTTCTGTCAGAACAGCCATAAAATTATGCAAAATTAATACAGAATCAAAGTTTTAATTAGAAGACTATGCAGACTTTATTCTTCATTCTTTAAATTGTTTTTAAAGTTTAGTTGTTAATAACACATTAACAAAAAAAAATATTCTCAGAGGTCCTTTAGTTTTGTATTCATTCTTTTCAACTAGTTATTTCTGTCCAAATGGCTGGCTGTAACATAAGATCATTTAAATCTCAGATGTGGTTTTCCACTCTTATTGAGATATTTTTGAATTCCTTGTCACATTCTCATTTCAGAGTATTTGAAGCGCTAATCCTCTTAAGGATCTGATTCTTGCTATCAACTTCAGACATCCAGCAAAAACAAACATCAAATCTGAGCAGCAACAGTGTAAACATCCAATCTATTTCTTTTTGTAGCAGTGCTGGGTTATGCCTTTTCTCTCTTTAGTCAATCTTTCATCGTTTAGTTTGGGTCTCAGATAAGGACTTCTATTTTTAGGTGTTGCTTTGTGACTGATGAAAAAGAAACAAAAAAGGTATTCCCCCAACCCCCCAATCACTTATATTGAAGCAGTAACAGTACTAATAAAATCAAAGTGAAAAAAGTCTCCTCATTCACTCAATTAAATATAAACTCTCTCGGAACAGCAGAAGTTAAGGTTTTGAAAGCTTTTGTTTGCAAACCATAAATGTAATTAATAAAAATAAAACCATACACTGCATGTTTCAAGTAGCATTGCTGAAGTACCAGTACACATCTATAAACACCATTAAATATTACATTGTTGGACAATAGGAAAACTTTCACACATGAAAGTCAGCCAAAAGATAAAGATGTCACAATTGTGTCAGAGGCAAAAGGCTTGTGGGCAACATGTTCACAATTTGTTCATGAAATCTGAGTTTGTAGTGGCTGGAAACAACAAAATTTCACCAATGGACAAATTCTCAACAACACAGTCATTCTGTGTGTTCACATCTCCCAGCAAGGACCAGTCCGTCTAGCAAGTAAGAGTGTGCTACTTGCTCAGAGCTAAGGGAGCTGATCCTTTCTCTCAAGAGAAAATGAGCTTATGCTTTTGAGTCTGAAGATCCCAGGTTTTAGCCCTGCTGACAAAATCTCTAACTATGATCACTAAGATTTGTGTCTGAAAAGAATTGTCTAATGAATTCAGAACATCAGCTTGCTTGCATCTTGCTCTGTGTTCTGTATTTGTTCATTGTTAATAATTAATTGTTGCTCACATTTCACTTCTTAAGCAAATCTCAGAGGCCACCTACCAAATTGGGTCTCATTCAAAATGTGGCTATTGCTAATAATGACCCACATTTTGAATGGGGCCCAATTTGACAGCAGCCTTTGAGCATGCCTATTAGATCAGGCCACACCGGTGAGACAGGTGCTCCACCAGCTTTGTCCAGTTCTTGGATTGCACCAGAGCTTAGGTGGAAGATAAGCATCTGAATGCCTAGAGAAGTCAGCACTATGTACAGCCAAAAGAAGCAGTGTGCATAGGGAACTTGTACACTGAAAATTAAGTCATTGAGTGTAAGCACCTACAGAGTTTCGCTGCCCCCAACAGGACATTTTTGGATCACAGTGGTGTCTACAATTGAGATTTACACACCAAAGTCTGGGGTTTAGATGCCTTTGTGGATCTGGCCTTAAATCTGTGTAAAAGTCCAGTTAAATTAATGTATTCCCAGTTTTCACATAACTGACAAAATAGAAATAAAGGACTTTGAGATGAGACTGCGAAATGTGATCTTGAATGTTCAAGCATGTTAAATATTTAAATCTTTTATGCTAAAAAAATTGCAATTACCACCATAAAAAGTTTAAGGTAATTCATCTGAATTTGTCTCCGAACCCAATTAAACTATGACAGAGGCATTTATAGGAAATAAATTCTGAGGACAAGCACTAAAACAGGGATTCTAATAGGGCAATTATGTAAATTCCTGATATCTGATTGGCTGACAGCTATTAGCCAAAATACAGAGTCATATATGTTATTATTGATTACCAAAGAATGATTAGGCAAATCCATCACCTCTGGTGAGCGAGCAGGGAACTCGTTAGAGAAAATACAGTCAGCTATCACTAATGATGTAATATCTTTCCAACCTGACAGAATCATGGCCTATTTCAAAAATTAAAATGATCCTGAAGAATAAAGGCTACTTAACAGGTAAGTAACTGCTACAATGCATTGGTGTATTCAAATATTTAACAAAGCGCTCCAGTGCCTGCCCATCCTTGCTAATGCAGAAAGTGCTCCTGTGACATAGGCCTATAGACAAAGGATCTCTGCTGGATTCTGGTAACATGTGTCCTGATGAGAAATTCTTTCCCCAAATCCCAATTCAGGTATCTATTAAATTCTGTGCAAGTATCACTAAGGTCAAGCACCTAATTCTATTTCCACCTTAAGAAATTGCAAGTACCTGAGTAATTGTCTATTTTCCCTCCTCAAATCCTGAAGAGGTGTATTTGCCCCCTGAGGATACAGAATTCAAAATGATTTAATAATCAATTTGCTATTTGTCATTCTTTTCCTTTGCCCTTTCTATGGTTACTGTATGTAACATACACATCAGTATGTTTGCACCAGAAAGTAAATATATACTTAGCAAGAACCACAGATGGTGCAAAAAAATGAAAATTAATACAATCATTTAAATACCAGTTGATGACGAAACCCTTTAAGGTGTAACAAACATCTAACCAATATGCATCTATTGTAGACAGTAGCCATAAGTCTTGATGGATTTTAGACAGTCATGTCATGAAAAAACACAATTCCTTTATTCATTAACTTAAAATTAAGGTGCTTATATTGATGGTAACATTTAATTGAGAACATTAAACTGTTTTCTTTTCTTGTCCTAGTTAGGGTTAAGTGTTGTGCTCTTGCTCTGATTGTAAATTACTTTACACTTCAGCAACCAAAATAATGGAGTGCTTTGACACTAATAGTATTGCTGTGCTTTGTAAATGACACTAACAAAAAGACATGAGGCAGGAGCTGAAAACAATGAAGTAAAGTTTCAATTTAAAAAATTCCCCAGAGATTAAAGTGAGGAGCAACATCATTTATGGTTGTGATGAGATCATTTGTTTTTTGGGTTTTAATGAGGTCCAAACAACTGCTCCTAATTCACCAGAATATGCTGACCTTGGGATAACTACAGGAAAGAGTTTTTCCTCATTTCTATTACAAGTTTGTCTTCAAGAATAAGGTGAAAATACAATCTTTGCACTGAAAGACATGATGAAATCACAAGTCCTATTTGGGCTGGGATGTAAACACTGATCAATCTACAGTATCCATCCACTCAAAGTATTTACTAGTCAGTTATAAAGCACCTCTTATCTGCTACAGCACAATGAACTTCAAAAGGCCAAGACCATTTTAAAACAATCATTAATTTGAAAACTATTGCTTTATAACATACATGTAATGGTTTGGGTTGAGCACCCTTTTTTAAGATGTAAGGTATAAGCAGCCCAGAAGGTCTGAAATATTTAGATCTATAATCACTTCAGTCTGGGAAGCAGGGTTTGATTTCAGGATTCTTTTGTTTTGGTTTTTGTTAGCTAGTTAATTTTTGAAACATTTTTGGTTCCATTAGAAACTGTTTCAATATATTTTAATGAGATGCTCAATATAGCATTTAATGAGAGGCTCAATATAGTCTAATTGATTAATATTTTCCCCATACAAGCTGTGTATGGGATGAACTAGACAGTTAGCTTTCCAACCTATGAGGCTGTAATATGCAACATCCACGTGCCCACAGAAGTAGCCATCAATCACATCCCAAATGTGACTTTCCTGCATGTTGTGCAAAACATTTATGGTAAGAGTGTCAAATCTGCATAAATATGAGCTATCTTTGCCCAAAGATGTGTGCCTAAAAACACACCCACAAGGAGCTTAATCCTGCAACCTTTAGTTAGCCTATATTTCAACTGATTTAACTGAGAATTAAAGAGTGCAAGAAGGCCCCTAAATTTAGGTATACATAGAGGCACATACATTTTAAAAACAATGTCTTCACAATAGACAACTGCATGAAAACAACAGATAGGGCCACATTCAAATACATAGTTCTGCTCACACAAATATTGGGTTTGAGAAAAACCAATAATGTAATTCTAAGTGACAAGAAGAGCTGGATTTTCCAAACCTGGAAGAACTAGAACGGAAGTGATTGCTATAACATAGGACTAGACTACAATGCATGCTAACAAAGAGGTAAGTCCATGCTTCTGGACATAGGTTAGCCTGCTCTGCTGTGTGTGACCACATTGACAATGTTATCATGTTGCTATCATGACTCACATCCACACTGGTGCTGTACGTGGCCATGACAAGCAGTACAGCTATCTGGGCTCAATCCTAAAATTTGTACTGCCATGATTTACTGCACCACTCTATGCTCATATTCATAGCATGTTGTAAGAAACCCATCCACTCTCAGGATTGTGGGGGAAGTGATCTAGGGTAGTGAAATTTATGTCCTGGAAGTAGCCACACTGATGTGGAGGTGTGCTGCTACATGCCGAGGTTGTGGATCCTCCACTCCTTAATAACCAGGATCGAGAGCTGTTTCTCTTTGTGGGACAATGTGCCCCTTCCCCCAATCTCTTCACAGAAACTCCTACCAAAAGACATTGGCAAGGGTTTCAGAGATTCTTTTAGGGCCAGAAAGACAGAGTTAGTGGTTTGCAGTTAGGAGAAACACAACAGCAACTGAATGGGAACACGTAGCCTGGACCAAGTTAATGCTGCTTTTTAATGGCAGATGACCCCTATGCAAACCACCATTTTTGGGCAGGGAACACAAGCACATGCTGATGGAAACATGGGATGACAAGCAGTAGGTCCAGAGCTTTCACAAGAGGAGAAACACTTTCATGGAGCTGGACATACTTGAGCGGCAGAGCACCCAGAAGAGAGTGCCAATAACAGACCAGAAGCATATTGCTATCTCTGCAGATTGCTAGTAAGTTCTACAGCTGGTGCAGCAGTCTTTGGGGCTTGCAAGGCAGTTAATGCTGTGCTATTCCCCATGCTTGTCAGAGCTGGAAATAGTCCTGACAATTGCGGATTTGAATGGATGGGGCTCCTGACCTGTGCACGTGTGATCGAGGGGACCCATATACCCATCCTATACCTGCCATTTCAAGCAAATGCCTATATTAGTAGGAAAGGACATTACTCCATCATCACATGGCCCTTGTGCACCATGGTGGCATATTCCTGGATATATACAAAAGAACAGCCATATCAGGTCAGACCAATGGTCCGTCTAACCCAGAATTCTGTCTTCCAACAGCGGCCAATGTCAGATGCTGGGTTCTGGTCCAAGTGGAACATCTACACTGATATTTTTAGCTCCATAGTCCAAAACCCACAAACCTGAGTTAATAGACCTAGGCTCTGAGATACTGCACCATGAGTGTTTCTTTAGAGTGAATAATTTCCCCACCAGAATGCACCCTATGACCTAGAAATAATGTGCCCAAATTCATTTTCCAGATAAAATAAAATTCTGTTTATCCTCTTGAATCCCACAACATTCTGACTTATTAGCAGGAGGGAGAGAATCAAAATACAGCAAGCAGACTTTTCTGCTAATATGCAGAACTCCATCAGTGCCTTGTATTCTCATTAATTAGCAACTCATCTCAATTAATTATACAAATGTGCAGCAGCTGTAGCTCTCAACCTATCATTAGAATTAAACTATCCAATACAGCCACACTTATAAAGCCACCCTGTCATGCTTTGTTCAGTTTATTAATTTAAATAAATTCATTTGTTAAGCAATTATTTAAATCTGCAAAAATCCTCAGATAAAATGAGTTATATTGTAGGTATCATAAGAGAATGATGCCAGGAAAATATTTCTAGGGTTGCTGAACCTACCACTTCTTGTTCTTAAAGGAAGGACTACTTTATCACTTAACAATTCATAGGCCTTGTCTTCATACCTATTGTACAGTGCCTAATACACTGGTGCCTTATAAATAAATAAATCATCATGATGATAGTAGTAAAAGACATCTTAGAAACATGTTCAAGGCTTTGTGTACGCCATAGCAAGTTGGATAAATTCTGCAGCAAAATTCTTGCATTCTGTGGCACTCTGGTGCAGAAGACTAGAAATTCTGGGGCAGCCTTATTCAAGTTAGGGAGGTTTTCAGTTAATTAATAATGAAAATGAATAAAACAATGAACAGTTTATTTTGATATTAAATTCAAATTTTTATGCTTCCTTCACATTAAGTTCTCATATGTGAAAGATTTTTATATTATTAAACTCCTAACTAATTACAGTAGTGGTAAGAGAAGAGAACAAGAGGTTTTAACAGCTGAGTATGGAGCAGTTGGGTCTTTTTGTGCCTGGGGAAGCTAAGTATGTGTTTTGAGATTGTGGGATAAACACATTATCTGGATATAAAAGTAACAGCTTTGGAACAGTTAAAGTTGACATTTAAATAGTCATCTGTAGGTTTCAAGTGCTGAACAAAATCAGCTCACACCTCTGAGTTATTTTTGTCATTGGTTTACATTCTGTTAATAATTTTCAGGGTTTATTTCTTCCCCTCCCCACCAGCAAATTTACTGGCTTGAAACAATTTTTTTAAAGTGACATTTTTGGTTCTGGAGCACAATTCCATGGCAAGAAGTGAATTCTGTGGTAAATTCTACACATTATGGAACACACTGAGCCCTGAACACATACAGTAGATGGGTAGACAAAAGAACAGGACAGGGCTTATGTGAACAATCACGTGAGAAACAATATTTCATGTACTTACATAGCTCTTTTAATCTTCAAAGCATACACTATATGCACTAATTAGCCCTCACACACTAGATAAGTGTTATCCCTATTTTATAGATGAGGAAACAGTAAAATCATATTTGCATAAAATCACAGATCTAGGGTTAGAATCTAGGGTTCAGTGCTCAGACCATGTCTATTTTCTCTATATCATTTAATGATGTCTTCCCAGTAAAAGTACATGAAAATATTTTGACTGTATGTTTATAGTGATAATATGGCAAAGGTATGAGTAAATTGGGTTGGATTTGGACTTTTACTGATTGGCTAATTATCACGCATCACCACAGCCCAGAATGAATGTCCTAAAAATCAGCTGGGACACGAGAATAGTTTTCAGCTGCTACTCCCATCTGCCAGAGGCCTCTGTGCAGCACTTTGAGCATGCATTCAAGCAGCCTTTGTCTCAATCCCTCTCCGAGACCTGATCAGTGAAGGAGCAAACTAGAAAAAACAGGCAGAGATAGGAATACTACTAGCTCTAGGATCCCCTGCCCGCCCCCAGTAATCAGCCATCTTCATCTGCTCTCAGCCCCCAACTTCCATCCAGCCACCATCTTGCAGCAGGTCCCTCAATTAACCCCTCCAGGTACCTCACAAGCCCAGTTTTTCCGCATAGCTACCTCCCTGGGCACCGTTGCAAATTCAACTTCCCTCAACTTTCTCCAGCCCTCCTTTCCCCACAGAGCCCTCTCTTTCCCCTAGGTACCCTCAGAAACCCAATTTCTCTTCGTTACTACCTAACTTCCCTTAGTCCCCTCCATCTATCCACCAAGCAAGCCAGACACCCCCACCACTCTATTTCCCCTCTCCTGATAGTCTGCACCCAGCCATCAACTCCCCAGACATTTTAGCATCCACCCAGCTGCCAAGTTTTATGTAGTTTCCTGTCCTACCCTTGTCACTGATTGGAGGAGAGTGCATTAACCTTAAGCTGAAGTTTCATGTCCTATCAATATGCAACTATACAAATTTAATTAGCTGATTTACATATTTTCAAATAAAGCATAAAGCTTTACACCAGGAGCTTCACAAAAGCTGGTAGCTGTTAAAGGGCCGTATTTCCAGTAAGGCAGACTCCTAGTGCACATATGTATATACATTCAGTTATGCTAGTTCCACATGCAAATAGATATAAGCTGATACTCGTTTGTGTTTGCACTTACAGCAATGGGGAATATGCAAGCCATACCTGGCAAGTGACTCTCTTTCCTCCTCTCTAGTAGCTAGTCCCTAAGAAGTTAATGAGCCTGCTGCAGCTGTCTTTTAGCAAAAAAATGTAGAGGCTCATGCTTTTACTTTAGATAATCACACGTTTAAATCCAACTATTAGCATGCACACACACACACACACGCAGACACCCTGCCCAAGAGAGGGCACATGCAATATAACTCGCTATAGATAAGTATCTTCGATATTTTGCCATTAGAAAACAAGGTCCCAATTTGATGATGCAGAGTAGGAACGAAGAAAAAACTATCATTCCTATTAGAAAGTATTGGACCGCTGAAAATTTAAAGTTTGTTTATGGAAAATTTCAATACATGCTCCTATTCATGGTATTAACATCTACAATTAGATTTTGGGATATGTTCCTACAGTTCCTAAATGAATACAATGCCGGGGGGGGGGGAAGAGAGAGACCTCATTTTTATGAGTCCTTCATTTTTATTCAACATAGCTCTTTTCAATTATATGAATCTGAAGCAGACCCTCATACAATCTAGATGTTATACTTGCATCCACTACGAAGAACTGGCCACAGACGGCAAGCTCATAGACCACATTTAAGAGAATCAGTTGATACAATTTGTGATATAAATTTTAGGAAAATACAACTAAAAACATTCAGTGTGTCCTGTGCTAGTTGGCCTTCTATTAAATATTGATGAGAATGTTGTCTCTCTTTTTAAAATTTTCCCTGAATGCTCATGTAATCCTCTTTCACAATTATCTTCAACTACACTGGTCTTTGATTTTTGCAGACGGTGCCTAAGCCAAGGGTGGTGCATGACTAAGGATATAAATTGGTCATGGATTCCCTGACTTTAACAGAGCTCTGGCTGTCAACCCTGAGAAGCAGGCCTCTGGCTTTGGCTTCAGTCCTGCTTTGACCTGATTTTGTTAATTTTTCCCCATGACTGTTCCATGAATTTTGCTTAATTTTACTGTGACAAAGTCATATCCATAGGCCTGGCCAAGAGAGATCAAGGCAACACAGCCATTTTACATGTGTGACTGGATATACAAAGAAAATGGCTGAAAGACTCCTGAGGGGTCTGAGTAACTCCATTCCTTCTGTTATAATGCAACATCCCTGGATGTTTTTGTCAGTAGAGCTGGTCTGAAAATGTTTTTCACCCCAACAGAATATTTCAGCTTTTCCAAAAAAAAATCAAAATATTTTATTCAGAAATGCCACCATAGTGCCTCATGGGAGTTGTAGTTTAGATGCCTCATGCTCCTATTTTCCTTGATAGTATGGATTCCATGGTCAGACTACCTCTCTCATCATGCACTGTTGTCTCCCCTTTTGGGGACTGGAGGCAATGCATCATAGGAAATGAAATCTAGCTGGTAAACCCAGTCCATAAAGGACAATGGTGATACCAGGTAACTGAACTATAGCACGAGGCACTGTGCTGACAGACAAAAAATATTTCAGTTTAGGGGAATTTTAATTTTCAGTGAAAACAATCAAATTTTCTATGGAAAGCAGACAATGAAAACCTTTGTTTATTTGATAATTTACTGTTAAAACTGTTCTAAGACAGAATTTATATATCTTGCCCTACTTGCCCAATTACTGGGGCTAGAACCTGAGACCTCAATATCTGAAACCATGAGCCTCTACTGCCTGAACTAAAGTCTTCCTAGTAGCTCAAAAGTTTTCAAAAGGGTACTGCATTATACTCACATTGAAATCATGGTTAAGTTTTCTACAAAAAGAGTCTACTGCTGCACAGACATGCATGGCTTTTGCCTAAGTAAAACTACTTACAACACGTGAAAATATCACCCGGGTAAAAGAAAGTCGCAGCATACCAACTGAATATTTCCTGACTTTATACATAAGCTACAAGGAAAGATTGATCTTGTCTTCTCCTCCCCCATCTGCCCACCTGAGAGAGAAGATACAATTATTTAGAAACAGTTTCCTTAGTGAAATTATTCAATAAATATTTATGTTTTACCTTTACAAATATGAACAAAATTCATATTCTACTTGTAACCTAAATTCTCTTTGGTTCTTTGGAGATCCTGTCATTTATTTCTCAAAGATGTCAGGGATGAACAGCTCCAACTAAAAAAGTAATTCATAGTTGTCACATTACATTTACATTGTGATAGGTATGAGGGTTCTCAGACTAAAAGCTTGTGAAATAAGCAAGACTGAAAAGGAAGTAGGACTACTTATACTATTTAACAAGTTGCCTTTTCAGCCCTGACTAACACTGTATGGGGATGTTATTCAGTTTAGCAACCTTTGTGGTTTTAATAGAGGAAAGCATTTTTATAAAGAAAACATTACAGTGGTTTCTAGGTCATTAATTAAGCTTATTTGATTTTGAAAGGCTGCAGAACACTCATCCAGTTGTTTGGGGCTTTTTGGTAAGAAAAAATATCCTGTTCTGTAATACTTTATTATGCAAAACACAGAAAATTTTAGGTGCTAGAATATTGGTCATGCTCATTAAATACTTGGTTGTCTAAGACAAATAGCTTGTGACAGAAATGAAAGACTTTCAAATTTAAACTATCCCATGGTAAGAAAACGTCTCAGTTCAGTGTAGCTGTGCACTTTCACTCTTTCAACAAAAATAGACAAGGTTTGCATATACCCATTAGCTCAAGCCCTTTGCCAAATTAAACTGCTTAAAATATATTTTAATCCCACCTGCTTTCTTAAACAATTATTAGGATTGAAGCAATACAAAATATCATATTTCTGGTTTTAGTATGTACAGGAATAAAACTACAATTTTAAATTAGACTTCATACTCTGAAATAAAAAAAGTGATCAAAATATAGCAATTTTGGGCAGCCAAACACCACAAAAAGACAGCTAGCTATTTTTAAGCCATCACAATGTATTTTCCATTACTTATTGTGGATTTCCTATTGCTTATCTTGAAAGTATAGAAAGTTATGTACCACAGTGGTGTAATACACTTAACTAAGCAGCCAGAGATTTCACTCCCCTAAAATAATCAAGAGCTTAAGAAACACAAGCCTCATTACACTTAAGGCATCATTTTCTGAGACACCAAGCACCCTCAACAACTCTTAGGAGAGGGCCCTTAATTCACAACCCATGAAAGGTATGTTGACTTCAGAAGGATTGTGCCAACAGTAGAATTTGACAGTTTTTAAAGTGATAGTGTCAATGGAACTATTACAACCTAATAGTACATCTTAATGTGCTTCATAATGAAATATGAAAATCATCTCTTGAATATATATATATTGTTGCAGCACTAACTAGAACCATGAATTAAGATTCAGCCGAAGTAATTTTTTGAAATGACCAAAAGAACCTGCACTTTTGAGTCACTTTAAAAAATTGAACCAGCTCTGACCATTTATATTCTGTAAAGACTACTGAAAGCATCCAGGTCTCCTGATTTTGTAGGTTTATTTTCCCCATTTGGTCATGTTACTTTTCAGCAGCTATCATTTATGTTAAAACCTTATATGATTTCACATAACAGTAGTGGTAAAGTCACATGGACTTCTTGCACAGTTTAGAATTATTGATGGGCAAATCTCAAAAGATTCAGAGGTTTGCTTTGGATAAGCATCCCAAAGTTCAGATGCCAGTCCAAACTTACCTAAAGCTCTTAGATCTGCAAAAGAAGCTGATCTCACAAGGCTTTTTATGGTGTTTCTGCTTTAAATCTCAGCCACAACTGGGCACTACTAAGGTAGATGAAATGAAAAATAGGAATTAACAAAAAAAAACAAAAAACCACCCCTCCTTCTGTGGGTAGGAAGTTGGCGCAAAAGTGGAGCATCCGGCACCACTCCAGCCTCAAGTCCCCGTGGTTTTCCCTTTATGTGATTGCTTCCTTCCTCCTCCTTCCTTATCTTATCTCTGAAGCGCCTTAACCCATACAAAATGCCAGCCATCTCGGCAATAATACAAGCTCTCTTAAAGACCAGTGTGTTCCAAGAATGGATCCGCTGTAATTTCAAGGGTTTGAGCGCTTTTATATCTATGCTGGGAACCCAACCCCAGCATGGGGACTCCTTATGTCCACCTTTAAATTTGATCGGATTATCATGGGTGAAGAAAACTCTAATTTAGGGGTCTCCACCCATGGAGCCCCTTTGAATGGTCCTGGCGCCCATTCTACAACCACATCTTAACACAATATTTACATTTGCCTCGACACAACCCAATTAAACAAATCATCACTCCACAGTACAACATTATCTCAAAACAATCACACTCTAAACAAATTACAAATAAACCAATTACAGTCGACTTACCTTTCTATACACATCTGTTAAGGTTATTCTTCAGTGCCTCATGATTCTAATATAGAGCCAGAGACCTTAGCGGGGGACAGGGATCAAAGGTCTCGTCCTTCCCTTCTGTGGGACCAATCATGTCCGGGATTAGGCAAACGTCTCTCCGTATCTGGCTCCCTATACTGGCTCTTTGATCGCGTGTGCTCATATCTGGGCCAGCCACCACTGACCTTGGCTTCCCAAGTGAGAAGCAGTGATCTGAGTCACAGCACCAACAACTGTTGAAGAAAACTCACCACTCCGTTTGGGTGAGTCAAGGAGAAGACCTTTATTCACAAGTACATACCTGGGGACACAATTTAAGACTGCGCCCCCGACTCTGCGTTGTGTATAGGATTATATGGCAAGTAGGATTATACTTGACCAAGCAATCATCGATTACACTTCAATTCAGTTTACAATTGGCTGTGATACTTGTTCTTCCATCTTTTGATTGGTGATCTTTCACTAACCAATTGGATACAAATTGTGGTTAGTTGTTTACAACAAAAGCGGTTAATAGTAGAAAATGTCCTAACATTTCACAAAGATATCCTAACAGGTTACACAAATTACTGGACATTGTCCCAATATTCAAAGTTTCTAATAACGAACTACCAGACCAGAGACAAAACATATTTACTCTCCTGTTCTTGTGTGGTTCCTCTTTTCGAGGCAGCAAGCTGTTACCACACAGCAAAGCCTTATTTCACATACTGACTTTTGGGCTTACTTGTTATTGCCGTAGGCCTTTGGCCTTAGTAAATTTCCAAAATGGCCAAAGACCTTAGTTAATCTCCCACTGTGGCCAGCCACTAAAGTTGTGGCACTGGTTCAATCCTCTAGTGTTGGTGGTAAAGATCTATAAAATTCAATTTGCACTAATGCAGCTAACCCCAGTTTAAAGCAGAGGTATGTTCTACAGAGCAATTCGCTTTTCTGCACTAAGGATTTTCAATGGCTGAAATAGAGGCAAATCCCCAGTGAAGACAAGGGATCAGATTTTCAAAAGGTACTTAAAGAGGCTATTAAGTATCTATAGTTGAATTTACCAAATCATGAAAGTGCCTAACTCCCACTGACTTTCACTAGATGGCATCTGCATCCCATTCCACCCCTGTGATCCCAAGATGGGCCTATCTTCTGGTGCCTAAACACCTTTTGTAAAGCTGACTCAAGGCTGAAGTTCCATTCCAGTACAGCTACTCGTCTAGTCACAGGCTATGCAAACTGTATGCCCCTGCGGTCACAGAAGCAATTCTAACCAGCTGATCTAAGCCATTTTATAAGGAACGGTTACAGCTTTTGACTTGAGTGGCTAACCAAAAATTCAGTGTCTTAGTGTCTTAACTATTGCTCCAGAAAAAAAAAAGATGAGTCAGGCACCTTTATTGCAATCTCTGTGGTGTGTTGTTTTTTTTTGTTTTGTTTTGTTTTTAAAGTACAGAATCCTGCTTCCATGAACACAGGACATGCCAAACAACTGGTGGGGAGGAGGGTGGACAGAGATTGTCTTTGCTCACACCCTCAAGCCTTTTTTAGCCAGCACCCAAGCAATGGAGCACCAGATCCACTGGAACTTCCCCTTTTCCTGACTGATCCTGTTGTGGGCTCTGCCTCTCTCAAGCACTCCTGACCCTAAGCTGAACAGCCTGTCTCCTGGGAAGCCTCTGAGCTGCATAGAGTGGTGAAACCCCCTCCCTCTCTATTTCTTCTCAGCATAACTTTCTACTTTTGTAATCAACCCTGGCAATAAACTAACTATTATAATCAAGCTGGTTGCCAGTCTCTCTCTCCAAATTTGTTTACTCCTGTGTGTTCTTGACTTCCCTATCTTGCTCTGCAGCAACGCTTCTTTTACTTAAGCCAAAGATCCCTGGAGTGCCCAAAAACCCTATGGGGTTTGCTCGTCAAGGAGGTTACTGCTAGAACAATTGTAGAGTGAGGTGGGAGGCAGCTGAGAAGTGCTGCTTTGCCTAGCCTATGGAGTCCAGGGGCAAATACGGGAGGCAACTGAAAAGTGCTACTTAAACCCAGCCTGCTCATAAGTGTGCTCTATTCCGGTGCGGTGCAAAGGGGCATATATGAAAGTGTTCTGTCACCTAGCCTGCTGAATTCAGGGACATATAAGGGGGCAGCTGAGAGTGCTGATAGCTTGATCCGCTCAGACGCACTCAGTTAATCTGGAACGGTTGTGTGTATCTGTGGGGGGTTTGTTTGAATCTGGGGCTGGAGAAACCCAGCCCTGAAAACCTTAGGTCCTGCAGGATAGCTCCACTGGGAGGGGACTTGTAGCCATATGAACACACAGGTAACACAAGCAGCACATTAATAGAATTACACCCCCTCCTCCAGGAAGGTAACCCTAATAAATGAGCATACCTCAAGGTGACAGGCAAATCTGGTAACAGCAGGTATATTATGTGCATCCTATGTAACCCTCATCTACATACCCTCTTCACCCATCCAAAAAGGGTGACCAGATAGTGTTCGAGAAAAATCAGGACGGGGTGGGAGGTAATAGGTGCCTATATAAGAAAAAGCCCTAAATATCAGGACTGGCGTTATAAAATTGGGACATCTGGTCACCCTACATCCAAACCTTCATTTATCACTTATACAAAGCCACACTGTATTTGTGCATGATGCATTACAGCAGAAGTGACCAACCTACAGCCCGCAGACCATACATGGCTCAAAGTATTTCATAAAGCCCACAATTGGCTTCATCACAATACATTAACAGCTGATTCATTAGTGTTTTGTCATCACGTTTACATCATTATAGTTTACACAAGTATGTAAATTGAAACCACCTATCTAAATACATAAAAAATAAGTTGAACTTAATATAAAATCAATGCAGGTGACTTTAAATCTTATTAAAATATGTAGAATCTCTTTGGCCGACTGTGACAGCTTGTATTCATGTTTACCCCTTTTCCAGGGCTGATAAATGTGTGTGTGTAAGGTATGCCTTGTGAAGTATCATTTGAAAACTCATTTGCTGATCATCCTGGTCCTGGTAAAATGTGTGTCGCAGCATGTATGTAAAGTTAAGATTCTGCTGTACGATATTACTAAGATATGCTCCAAGTCTGGAGAGCAGGTCCCAACCAGTTCCCAAGAAATGAAAAGGTTAGCCAACACATCAGCCAGGTATCAACAAAACCAGATGCACCACCACCTTGTTAAGTGGTCATTTTTGGGCAGGAAAGAGGGTGAGCGTGGGGGTGGGAAAAAAAAAATCTACATCTTGATAAAGAAACAGCTTTGAGTTCCCATCCACACAGACCGTCTCCTGACCCTCAGCTGGAGATGAGTCTCAAAAATGAGAAAGAGCTACAAGGGAAAAATTATCCCTCCCTTTCTCTCTAGCTACAGCATCAACAGCACTTGAAAAACAAAGGGAGGAATCCTGACTGCAAGAAATTCAGCCAGTCAGACTGAAGAAACATGTGGAGAGAGACACCTTTGCTTTGAATTCACTTTAGGCTGTTGAATTAGGCATGAGTTGCACCGGGCTTTTATTTTCTTATTTTTAATATTCTTATTTTCTTGTAACTGATTCTGACTTTCATGACTCATTACCTGCAGTCACTTAAAACACTCATTTGTAGTTAACACATTTGTTTTATTGATTTATCTAAACCAGTGCATTTCAATTGAAGTGTTTCAGAAGCTCTGTTTGGGATAAGATTTGTGAATATTCTATTAATAAAATGACGGCCTCTATATGCGCTTGTATTATCCAGAAGACACTTGAGCAGTACGAGATGTACACTGCTGGGGGAAGTCTGGGACTGGGAATTTTCTGGCATTGCTCTGCAGTGTAATTCACGAGTGGCTGGCTATAGCACTCATGCAAGATAACCAGGAATAATTTACATTCTGGAAGCTGTGTGACAGCAGACCAGGAATGGTAGCGCTCATAGCAAAGTAGTGTAAAAGACACCCCAGATTGGAGAACTGAGGGGACACGGCTGTTCAACAGTCTAGATTGTACCTTGAGTAACGTCACACCCACACAATGTTGTGCCTAGGTTTATGTGGCCCTCCTGTCTAATAAGGTTGGGCACCACTTATTAAGTGAAAGAGACAAAGACCCAGCTCCAGAGAGCTTGAAATCTAGAAGCTCCAATCCTGCAGAGACAGATGCAAGTGCTTATTAATTGCAGAACTATAATACCATATACACTAGTTTTAAAAAATGTATGCAAAGTGCAGAAAAGGGCAACAAGAATTATTTAAAAACTTGGACTGTATTACAAACGTCCTCGTGCCCAGGAGAGGAAGGATGGTTAAAGTAGTAGCCTAGGACTTTGGAGACCTGAATTCAAGTTTAGCTCCACCACAGGTTTTCTTGTGTAACCTTAAGTAATTAGTCTCTCTCTACCTCAGTTTCCCCCTCTGTAAAACGGGGCTAATAGTACTGCCCTACCTCAACAGTGCTGCTGTTGTGATTTGCTCGGATACTACAATGCTAGGTTTCCTTCGGTATGGGGGTGAGAGGCAGAAATCAGGTGTTTGATTTGCTTTGAAAGTAAAGCAATATTTCCTCTTTTGCCCTCTTCCTGGCCACGTTCAGTCTCTCCACTAACAACATTTTCATAGTTGCATTATCAACAGCCTGAAATTTCAAATCCATCTTTGGAATTATCAGCACACACTGCGGTATGCTTGAGCCTGTGCTTTTGTACGATTTCTCAGGCTTGCTACAAGGAGTCAGGAGTTTTGGTGCTGCTCATATTCTTCGCCACAAAGACTCGGAGATTTGTCATCAGGCCACCATGCTGAAGTTGCTGAATGGAACTAGTCAGTTTTTTTTCCCAAGCGTGTTTTTCCTTATTTTTTCCTTCTTATTATTTGTGTAGCTTTTGATTGATCTTGGAGGAGGGGCAGGGGATTTTTAAATTCCCTAATTTCTAATGACGTGAACCCCCTCAAAATTAATAGATACAATTTACAAAAAATGAAAACATTAATTTAAAATCCTAACTAAACAAAACAGTTTTTTTAAAGTCACCTTTCCTCTCTCCCCCCATTTTCCAACTCTCTCTACTGCTGTGCCAATAACCTCAGAGATCTGTCTTTAAACATCTTAGCAAATCACAGGTTCTGTGCCAGCAACCTCCGATTAGTCTGTTCCTCGATATCAAGTCACCCCACGATAAAGATGGGGAGTCAGTAACCGCACAGATGCCTCCGCTTTGGCATCATCCAAACAACCTAGTGAGGCAGAGCCAGATGCCAGCTAAAGACTCGTATTTTGACAAACTCAGAAACCCTGGAAGTGCGGAGTCAGTAATTTCATGAAGGTGTCGCCTTGGCTACAGCTCTAAGTTGGGGCTGATGAGCAAGAGAAGCCTATGCTCAAGTGTTCCCAAGAAGAAAGAGTTGCTGACTGGTAACCTCCCAGAGACCATGCCTTTACAATAGCCCAACATGCCCAGGTCGCAGAACTACGGACTGCATAGGTCTGAATTAACATCAGGTCAGCACACTCGAGCTACTGAGCCAGGAACTCTGCAGAGGCCCATATTTTTAAAGTCATCCCAGCAGCGCTGAGCCAGAATCCTCGCATATATTTGTAGCCCAGCAATGTGAAGTCACCGAGTCACCGGATATCCAAAGTCCTGTGACTTTTCACCAGCCGAGAAAGTGAGATAACGAGTAGGCCCTATAGTAAGGGGAGCATCTGGGAATACAATTTCCCCTCCCTTGTAAAAAGCAGAGGCAGTGCTTCCAGTTCTCTCCCTTTCATGAGGTCTGTGGCTCTCACTTCCTAATACTCCACCAACCTCACTATCTGCTGACACATGGCCCCAGTGCAAACTCATCTGTGTGGTGAGAGCAGCAGGTATCTAATTTATGGGATGCCAACCTTTGCCCACTAGGAGGTGAGGCACTAGCTGGTGGAAGAATTATCTAAGATGGGACTCCCGTATCTGCTTCCTTTCTCCCACAGGAACACCTGTCCTCCCCAGGGAACAGGGAAACAGAGCCCTTACCACCTCCAGCACTCCCTCCCCTCTCAAGGAAAAGGTAAAAGCCTGATGTTTACTCTCCCTCTCCTCCCCCCACCAAACCCCTTATAATCAGAATCCAAGATTATTCCATTTCTCCTATCAACCCCTTCTTCCCTGCTGGAACACCATACCAAGGTGTGTGACTGGGGCTAGGGCATATGTGGTTGCTGGGAGCTCAATATCATTTCCTTGACAGACAGTTCTGTACTCTATGTGCTCACACTTTTATAGAGCTGGCTATGGGCCAGTGAGAGATTTCCTGTGCTCTTCCCTATACCATCACCCACCACAGGCGAGGACACATGATCATTCCACCCCGATAGGTGTACCCCTAATACACAAGTCACTAGAACTTGGGATCCTCTTCATGTTTTGATCTACTATGACCAATATGTTAATGTGACATTGAATAAAATGGGAGGCAAGAAAGGAAGTTGCTTCCTTCCCAGAGAGGCAGAAAAAGTGACAATGTGAGGTCTCATATTGGCCTCATCAAAACCCAGTCACTGATCAACAGAACAGTCTCTAAATGTGTTTGTCTACAGTACGGAGGATTGAAATATTCAATATTACTTGTCAGAAACAGCCAGTTAATTATTTAACAGAAACTGAGTCACAAACAAGTATAATACAGGTCTGTAAATAATGCTCCCAAGCACTAACAGCATGTCTGTAGGAGCTGCCATTCAGATGACAAACTCTGATTCAGTCTGGATGGCAAACTAGACATGAAAAAAGAAAGCCTGACATCAACAGCAGTTGGAAATGTGTTGTCATAAGTTTGACAAATTGAGTCCTGATGCCTGGATAGCCACCCTAGAGTGATGGCAATCAGTTTCTCTCTTCTCAGGCACTTGGATTCAGAGGACGAGGGAGGTATCAGAAAACCATAGGTAATAGAAATTTTAAAAATTAACGAACAGTAGTAATGCAACTAGATCCAGTAGGGAAGAAATCAGTGCCTTTTTTGTTTATACAGAAATAGGAGTCAAAATGTGTTGAACATTAGAAATTTCTTAGATTAGGTGATTAGAATTCATGTACAGAAATAGGTTACATGGTAAATGTAGTTGAAAATAATGTGTCTTAGAACAGTTGAGCTGAAAACTCAAACTGAGGTCATCTCAGGCAAGGCTCTGACATGCTAGTAGTCATCGACAGCATATTAGCATTTGGTATAAACCAAAGTCCTACCATGAAATCCTGCCCCTTTTGAAGTCAGTGAGAGTTTTCCATTGATTTCAGTGGAGCCAGGATTTCACATCTAGTTGTTGAACTTTGGTATAAACGCCCAGATTGACAAAATAGTGAGTACTGGAGACTGAGCAAAGCAAAAAGTTTAAGGACAGAGCTATCTTGAGGATCTGACTTAAGCTTTTCAGGGGCTTCCAAGTAGAATTTTATTTTTATATATCACAGTTTCTTATGTACTCTTAAGAGTTCACGTTTTAGCACTGAGTTAATTCACATAAGGACAAAGGGTCAAATCTTGTAAAGCCTGAGAGTCAATTCAATATTAAAATTATTTACATAACTTAAAGTTGTAATATCAGTTGAATGATGGTCCATTTACTCCAATGTCCTGTTTCCAAAAGTGGCTACTGCCAAATGCTCCAGAACAAGAAATGGAGTCTGTAATGGAATAACCCGACTATAAAGAAAGCTTCTTCTTAACACTGCCAGTTAATGGGTTGTTTAAGAGATCATGAGTGTTTATATTCTCTTCCAAACAAAAAACAAAACAAAAACCCACATGAGCACTTTACAACAGAATAAAAAAATAAATACCATAGAATAAAAGAGATTGAAAAAATTTTGACCTTGGAAAGATTTTTTTTGCAACATTTTTAATGAGAATCAATATTTGTGACAAAAATAGAAAATTTCAGTGGCCTTCATTTTTTTCCTGAAGTTTTATGGAAATTTCTGAAAGTGTTAGAAAGCTATTTTTAGTTTGCCAAAAACAGATTTTTGATAAAGAAAATATTATGTACCACACGCACATTTTTAACAAAAATATTTGATAACTATTCCAATAACATCTTCAATTTCTTACATAAAAGCTTCCAAAAATGTATTTCCAATACTTCAAAATGAAAAGCAAGTTCAAAATTGTGAAGCTACTTTTGTTTTTTGGGGTTTTTTTTAAACCAGTTCTAATGAAAAAAGGATGAAAGATTTTATTTTTAGGACAGTAGAAGTAGTCAACAGTAGAGCTGATAGAGGACTAGGGATAATTTTTATAAAAGATTTCACAACTTGCATTTAAAATTTTTCAACCAGTTCTAAACAATATATACTTTTTAATATAAAAACTAGCCTGCATTCAGCATCAGTCACTAGGTACTGATGATCCAGAGTCAAACTATACAGTAAGTTACCTAATATAAATCTCTTTTCACTCAAACTTATTGCAGTTATGCCTCAGTTATTCTAGTATAAAATCTAACCATAATCTAACCCAGGGTACATAACAGTTTAGCACAGATGCATGCCAACCACATCAGGCACATTACACAAGGCAATTAGAATCAACATAAAATACTGTCGCCAATTCACGACTGCTCATTAGTGTTTAAATTTTCAGTTTAGATTGTAAGCCCATTTGAGCAGAGATTTTTGGCTTCTTATGTGTCAATGAACTGCCACGCACACTGTATGAATGTGTGGTTTAAACATTATAATACATTGAGAAAAAATACATCTTTTTCACTGGGAATAGTGAATTCCCTAAAATGGCCAACTCAATGCTAAAAAGCAAATTAGAAACTGACAATGACAATAAAAATTTGTTATTTGAATAAAAACTTCAGACTTCATTGAAGGAGAACAGAGATCAGCAGATTTTCCAAATGCAAATACTTCTACAATATGAAAGTAACATATACCATTCATGGCTTCCCTCGCATCATTTTACACATGGAAATATTGTTGCCCCTTTTTCCTGCATCAGTGACCCATCCTGACACCAGTGTCATCCCTCTGCTGAGTTGTAGCAAATATCCATGACTTTTCAGATCAACTTCCAAGAGAAGGAGAAATCAGTGATGTGTAGTCTCAGCACAACTGAAGTGCAACTTGCTTTGCACATGAACACCAGTCCAGAAATGAAATGGTCAAACAGCATGCAGAGAAATCCCTTCTTTCAGGAATCTCAGGCCAATGTTCAGCAATACTGGTTCAGCAGTATTGCTGCAGAAGCCAGTATTTCTTTGAGCCCTACCACAGTGATGTTAGGATGCACCACATTAACTGCTTCAATAACTATGCACCTTCTAGCCCAGCTAAACCAGGTTTTCTCCAGCTACTGCATAGTTTCTGGCTTACTACTGAATTTGTGGAAGGCCATATAGCAGGGGGTGGCCAAACGGTGGCTTATGAGCCGCATGCAGCTCTTATACAGTTAATGTATGGCTTTCGCAGCCCTGTTTCCCCCTCCATTCTCCGCCCACCAGATTGGGGTGGGGAGTTTGGAGCATCTGCCTTGTGGCAGGGTGGTAAGGCTAGAGAATTCTGTCCAGCCAGGGAGGGGGGGGAGGAATTTGAAGCATTGCTATACTCTCTCTTTCTCTACTTTAAGATCAAGAACTCTCCTGAGAACAAATTTAATAGAAATTTTTACTTGAGAAATGGAGAAAAGAGTGCTTAAGGTAGGTGAGAGTAAGGGATGCAAGGAAGTTTATGTACTATATAAACTTTACTTCATTTCCTTCTTTTCCCCATGTGATGTCACCACTTCTGGTTGCAGACTCACGACCTAGAAGCTGGATCCCATTTAGCCATAAGTGGAGATGAACAGATTGGAAGGTGTTCAGAAGCAAATGGCCATGATCTGCCAACTCCTGGAAGTGCATCCACAACGTAAAGAGGCTAATTAACCAGAGATTCTGCTTGTTGTGGAAAGGGGAATAAGAGGCTATGGGAGCCAGCAGCCCCAATCTTTGGAAAGGTAACATGGGGAGAGGAGACCTGACAAAAGTGGACTTCCAAAGTGGGTTTGTACCAGGAGGGCCCTAATGTTGACATTTATATAGAGTAACAGTTTCAAGCTAGCTGTCTACAGACTCAAAACCACAGCACTGCATCAGTTCACATCCTGACAACTTGCAGAGCAGGAAGTTTTAAGTAACTGGAGATTAAATTCTGAACAAACTGTGTCTAACTATTAGCAGGTAGCAATTGCATCCATCACCTAAGACACTAAATACACTCTCTTTGGTCCAAATTTACCTCCCTTCCTGTGGTTTCCTTTACATTTAACTAAGCAACAACAAACAAAAACGCATTCTTCAACCTAGGTTTGGTTGTTTTAAGATGAAAGTTCCTTCCCCTGCACCTAGTTCTTTCCTCCTCAGATAAAGTCTCAAAAGAAGTTTATACTCTTGGGCTGGAGTTACCAGATCCCATCTGGTCTGGCTATCAAAGTGTACATAATTCTGCCGCTGTGTAGAAGTTCCTAGCAGTCACCTTGTTACAGTGTAGATTTTTAATGTGTAGTAACTCTGTCCCTAGCATCTGCTGCAGAAGAGAAAGCAGCTCAGACTGCTGTCCTGAGAGAGTAACAGCCAATGAGAGGTCAGCCCAAGCTGGAGAGGAGGCTCCAAATCTGCCCAACGAGGGCTTTTTGAAAAGGGTTTTAAACAAGGAAAAAAGAAGAAAGACTAGATGCTGAGCTAGAGGATGAACTAGAGCTAGGGATAAAATAAAAGAACAGTAGAATAAAAGTAGGGGATTCAGAACGGAGGAGGAAAGGAAGGAAGTTAGGAAAGTTTTCAGGTCAAATGAAGCAGAAAACATTAGACCTGGGTATTAGAGAAGGGAAGTAGAGGAAAATAAAATCTACAGACACTCCAGAAAGATGAGTATCAAGGGAAAATACTGAATGAAAATGGGTGAACAACGGAATTGATCAAAAAGCTGTGTTATATTATACGAGATCCTGAAAGCAGTAAAGAAGAAGTCCTCCCACTGAACAGAGAGAAGGTCTGAGAACATCTATTGATGAAATACCAGTTCACCTAGTGGCTCTTTGTCCATTAGGCAACTTTGAAAAAACCCCATCTATGGATAAATTCTGTGCAGAGGGGTACAGCCACAAGAACATCAAATCAAGTTATTTAAGTTCAACACCAATGTGGACACAAGATGAATGGATATAAACTGGCCATCAGGAAGTTGAGACTTGAAATTAGATGCAAGTTTCTAACCATCAGAGGAATGAAGTTCTAGAACAGCTTTCCAAAGGGATCAGTGGGGGCAAAAAACCTAGCTGGCTTCAAAACTGAGCTTGATAAATTTATGGAGGGGATGGTATGATGGACAGCCTAGTCTGGCATTTGACTGATCTTCAATTACTGATGGTAGATATGCCAATGGCCTGTGAAGGGATGTTAGATGGGGTGGGTTCTGAGTTATTACAGAGAATTTTCTTGGGTGTCTGGTTGGTGAGTCTTGCTTACATGCTCAGGATTTAACGGATCACCATATTTGGTGTCAGGAAGGAATTTCCCCCCAGGGTAGATTGGCAAAAAGTTCTGGGGATTTTTTTGCCATTCTTTGTAGCATAGGGCATGGCTCACTTGCTGGTGGATTCTCTGTACCTTGAAGTCTTTAAATCATTTTATGAGGACTTTAACTCAGTCATAGGTCAGGGGTCCTTTACAGAAATGGATGGGTGAGGTTTTGTGGCCTGCATTGTCAAGGTGGTCAGACTAGATGATCATATTGGTCCCTTCTGACCTTTGATTTATAGACTAAGGAGCACTTCAAGCTGAAGTAAGGCCAAGAACAGGACAGCATGGGTGGAGCTGGACTTACAGCCAAGGGGAGGAAAAGCTTATTTTTCCTCTGAAGTGAGACAGTATATTGTTAAATAATTTCTTTTGTTCATATTAATACTAAATATAGTTATTAACTGCACAGAATAAGAAAGTAGCAAGCACAAACTGGAAAAGGTCAATGTGTTGGTAATCTATAGTTTATTGTAACTAGTAAATACTTGGTAATGTTCTATATTATTTATACTCCTGTTACAGTTGTGGTTTTCCCTCAAAGTTCTAAAAATTTTAAATTCGCTCGTGTCTTGGCTTGCCTCTGCTTCTCCTGAAAGTTAGTATAGCCTAGATAGGGCACTGTGAAACTCATTGTGAAGCTTAATCATGAAATAAGGTTTATACCAAATTATAACCTAATTATACTAACTTGTTTACAAGACAGCAAATGCACCATCTGTAGTACAGTATCAAGTATTTATAGAAGAGACTAAAAGAGGAAGTTTCCAGCTGCTATTAGCTTGAAACTATTTGCATATATAATGACACTGATGAATAAGTGAGATCTTTCAAAAGGGATTAGAACATTTATTTACAAAGTTTAGAGTTGGGGGGGTGGGGGTGGGAAGAGGATCAAATCAACTGAGAAGTCTTAATACTCTGGTATAATGGTTTACTTTTTTGTACTGCATCAACTACTACTATCAAGCAGTGCCTTGAAGGATAAGTTTGCAGATGAAAGAGGCATATACTCTTAATAGATTTTTACAAGAAATATATGTTTAAATAGATTAACTGTTTGGCCACCACAGGCATAGTACAATCCAGTTCTCCATTGCTTAACTTAAGATGCCTTGAAATTATAAAAGCCACAATGCAGTTGTAGGAGAAACAGTAGCAACAGAGGTTAAAGAGCTACACATGCCTCTCAAACCTCCTTGATTTACTCCCTAAAGTTACAGAGCATCCTTTCAGTCATCACAGGCTGCAAATTCTTTGGTCCACTAGTAACTCACATAGGAACGATTAAATGAATAGTTTTCTGCATCTTCATCCACCATAGATCACACCATTTTACGTTCTTCTGAGATGAAAGTAACATTAATGAAATACTAATTTTCCTATTTGTTTCCTGCAGTTCCAAATAAGGCTTTTAAACAAAACAAAGAGTGATTCTGAGTTCAGGGTTCCAAACACTCCTGAAATGATCGTGTTTGTCTCATTTGATAGAGCCTTCTTAAAAGCCTTTAATATTAAGAAATAAGTGGCGTACTAATGTCTAAAACCTGCAGTGATTTATGATAAGCCATTCTCTTACTTACCCAGTGTGAGGGTTAACTGTTCTGTTAATCATTTGTCCACTTACTGTATAGGATTAGGTGGGGCTGGGACTGTCATGTCTTGTACAGCTTGTACACTGCTGAACACTGTCTGCATTTAATACATAATCTTATTCTATAATTTATTTACATTGTCATGATACAAGACTCGTGGATTGATAATGCTATGATTTCATGTTAAATACATTTAAACGCTAAATTACTATTTATAAACCATAGCTAAAGAGAAGAAAACCACAGCCCCAGTGAATTAAAGCTTCAAACCAAGACCAACTTTTATAGTGCAGTAAATGTGTGATAAGACTCAGATATTATCAAAGTCTGTACAAACAAGTAGACTCTACAATTCCAGAAAAATGTCACTATGGTAAAGTTTGAGAATATACATCAAAAGTAAAAATCCTTACAGAAACATTGTACTGGCAAAAGAACAGCCAATAAAAAGTCAGATAATGCAGACATAAGACTACACTTGCAAGAAAAGCAAACAAACATTTATAGGAATTAATGCTTGTTTAAGAGCTAGCAAATAACCCTAGTTCCATCCCTCAATGATGAACCAAAAAGGTAGGGGAGGTTGTGCTTTTTATTCCTCTGGTTCCATCCATTTTGTAAGATGTGTTAAACCAGGGGGGGGGAAGCCATTTCTTTGCGGCTTAATTCTGAACAGCCATTGTACTTGTACAGCTGACAGATGGAGTATCATAAATACACTCTAGAACAATCTGTTCCTAATTGATATTATTTCATTGTAGACATATTAGCACTGGATCTAACACTTTGATCATTGAATGGCACATAGAATCATGGGGCCTGATCCTACAAGAGACTGAGCATTTTCAAGAGCTTGCAGGTTTGGGCCTTACGTTGTGAATGATTTCCTTTAGTCTGAAATTTGTCTAATCAACCATTTGAATAGCACGTATCACCTGTGGTGTATGCATGATTGTAAAGAGGATTTGGCACAATTATGTTAGGATTAAAGTTTTAAGGTCAAATGTTACAATAGAAGTAGTTTATGGGTGAATAGAATGTTGTAAGAGTCCAATTATCTAATATATCACGTTGGCAGAATTAAGTTTGTGTGGGTACCTTAGTTGTGTATTTATATACAAGCAGCCTAAACATTTGAAAGTAAATCTGTATTTCCAAGTTTAATTTTAATTACTACAGTATGTCTCTAAGGGTTTTTACCCTTAAGTTCCTGAAGTCAGTGTACTTCTAGTGCCTGATGATATACGTGTAGCAAAATTTAGATTTCCAGGAACAAAAGTCTGACAGAGCTTCCTTCAAAATGCTTTCAGTTCCATGCAGCCAGCTACACAAAAAGGAACATCAGGGTTTCAAGTGGGTGAGAAGAGGAGGAGACTTTAAATTTATCAGATTCTCTGGAACATTTTAAAAGACAAGAAACACCGCGCCTAATATGTAAGCCAGGACCAGAGCACTGGAGATCAACTAGATAGGTTTAGTACATTAAGTTTTATGCTCTCTCTCTGTTAGTGTGGAAAAGGGGGAAAACAAACACTTTTAGAACTCTGGTATCTGTTATTAGGACGTGCCAATTCAGGAATCCTTGGTTCACATGATAATTTGATAGAAAAACTGTACTTCCTCAGAACTAAAGATACAAGTCTGGAATTTGACTCTCCTTTTTCATTTTTAAAGTAGGATGGAGCAGCCAACCTCCACCTTATGATAGAAATTCAATTGCAATCTTAAATATGAAGTGGCCGGTGCTGCTCAATAACATCTGCAATAAGATTTTACCAGTAGTCTAGCTCACAACTTAGAAAATTGAGAGAATTCTATTCTAACTTCTGTTTAGAGACATTTCCACTTACAGAGGCTCTATGTGCTTTTATTTCCCCTGACACATGAATTAAAAAAGGATTTGAGGCAGGGGCTGTGGGCTAGCAGGGGTTTAGGTTCCTTTGTTGCAGTTGGGTTTTCTTCACTTGAAATCTAAAGCACAGAACTTCAAAGTGAAATAGTTCAGGGAAACTCATGTATACAAAACTGGTTAACCATTTAACTGATATGCACCCATCAGACACAAACAAATATTTGCATGCACTTGTCTGCAGCTATTTTTGAAAATCTAGCCCAAAACTGTTGTTTGGGATACTATAATTAGTTGCTATAGAAACAGCTATGATTTCAGCAGCCAAAACATTTGGACTTCAACATGATGAACAAATGGCAGAAAAACAAAATACTCAAAAATGAAGGGCCCATTTTTCAGGACCAAAATGGATAATATTGGAACAAATCCTTTGGTACTTAAGCATATGTGTAACTTCAAGCATGAGAGTAGTCCTCTCACATTTGGAACTTCTAATCAAATTGACGTGTTTTATTGTTGTGCCTTGCTTAACATCTTGCTGGATCGTGGGCTTTATGGGCAAAATTCTGCAGCTCTAATTCAGGCAAAATTCCCATTGACCATATTTAAGTAAAATGTTACCTCTACTCCTCCCCTGCAGGGTAGATGTAATATGCAATACAAATGAGCTTTATGTGACTACTCACAGAGAGCTGATCAGAATTTTTGATGGACTCATATTCCATTGGAATACATGGTTCTATTGAACTAAAAGTGCTTTACAAAAAAGCAAGCAAATTTTGGTTTGGAAGAAAACTGGAAAATTTCTGACACTGTTGAAGCATCTCACTTAATAAAAAATTGTTTCATTGCAAAAATGTTTTGAAATGATCAATTTAAAAAAAATTGTATCAAAATGTTAAAATAGAATACAAAAAACAAGCAAGTCAAAACCAAAATGTCTCAGTGTACCTGCAATTATTTTTGAGGGTGAGGATGGGGAGACTTTCCATCAAAGAATTTCAAAATTTTCCTGTTCTCATTCCAATTTGGAACAAGTTTGGAAATCTCAAACTCCTTCTCAAAAAATGGGACTTCCATCCTCCGCACAGTTCTACTTACATGCTGAAAGTCAAGCATGTGACTAAGTGGTTTGGGGGCCCTGTTTTGCAGGATCAAGTCCATGATGTGCACACAAAAGGAGGTGAAATAAGGTTGCAGGTGCATGTTAACTTTTCCATCTCTTGACTTTTGTGCACTAACCCATACAATTTAATATTCCTTTAATGTATTGCATATATGAAATTTTTAATATAAAAAAAGAAAAAACACTTCATCGTACAGGACTTAGAATCTTTTTGACATGCAAAAAACAAACAAAAACCAACAATGAATGGCCACAGGGCTAGGATGAGCATTCATCCCATTTTGGACAGAACAATCTTTTTTTAAAGCCCCATCCCAGCCATCCCATTTTGGGGTGTTTTTAAAAAAAAAAAAAAAAAAAAAGTGGGCATGTGTCTCGTTTGGGACAAATACCCATTTTTGTCAAAAAACTGGGTGCAAAGGAACATGCTAGGGGAGAGGGTGAGCTCAATGGCAGCCTCACCCGGGGGCGGGGGAGGAAGGGCTTTGGCGGGCAGTGTTTGAGTGAGCAACAATGCCATGGGAAGGAAAAGGCAGTGCTTGGGCATGCAACAGTTTCAGCCCTGTGCACGAGGAGGCCTCACGCAAGTGGCTCAGGCCAGACCCATGCAGTGTCCCGTTTTCCCTTTATGAAGTATGGTCACCCTTCACAGATATGAATTTCATAATCTGGAGCAGTTTGACAGGATGCCACCACTGTGTCCTGAAAGTCTACAAAGAGCCCCTTTTCCTTGAACCTAAGCATCTATGCAATTAAGAGCAAGGCTTGCCCTCAATATCTTATGAAGCATTCAAGCCCCCTCCATCAGGCACTGTGTAATTTTTAAGATGCAGAGACTGAACCCAAGTCTCCTGCAAAAGGTCTTCTCTCAATGCCAGTGAATTTTACAGAACATACCAAGACTAAGGATGGATTTGTGGATGAAGGAAGAGGCATAGAATTTCTTCTTATACGAGAGCTCTACTCTTCCAGCTATTCTGAGGGACACAGCAAGGAAAGCAAGAGCTCTTTTATTGGGCATTTTAAGAACTACTTCATGCATAAAAAGGTAGCTCCTCTCCTCTGAGCCTTAGGAGGTCTGAAAGAGGAGCATCTCGGCCCAGAATGTGTACACCCACTGAGGAAGGAACATCCATCAAGACCCAGCTTAAGTCCATGCATACTTTAATGCACCTTATTTTGTCCTATTTCTCCAATAACTGGATATTTGTAAGTCAGTGAAAAAGCTTTAAGAGTCTATTTCTCTTATGCCTACTTATGTAGGTGTAGTTTTGGTGGTTTGAGAAATTACCTATACTTTTAGTTTTAAAAGCACTTCAAACTTTAAATAATCTATACTACCTCTGATTTAGCTGTTACATATCCCAGTTTTTAATAGATGAGAATACTGAAACAGAGAGATGAATATGGTTATAGAGAAGATGGCTGGGGTGGGACTTAATGTATCCAAAGGTAATTCTCACATGCCCTATCAATATATTTAGGTCTAGTCTCTGACTACATTTCTCACAAGGTAAAATTCACTCCAGTACAGAGGGGTTGCACCTTAGTTCCATATTAGCAACTTATGCAGACTCACAAACGCAGAGGGCCTTGCAGAGGACTCCCACCCTGGAGTGAAGGTCACTCACAAGGACTCTGAGGCATGATAGTTGTTCCACATCTAATAATGAACCTCACTAACCCAGTTGTAATTTTAACCTTCCAGAGTTACTTACGGATCTCAGTGGAAATCAAATACTTGACTCAGTTTATTTAGCAACACATACACAGCATGTTGTTTCTCTAATTTAATCTCCATACAAGTGAAAACATTTTGGAGACCATAGCACGTACCAGTCTGACCCTTATTCATTAATTTTGTGATGGGTGAGACAGCTTGTGTTCTCAAAGCCCGTATCTTACATTGCACTGAAATGAGATACTTTTCTGTTCTGTCCTGCTGATCATCATCAACACGAACTAAAATCTTAAGTAAGGCAGAGTCTGATAAGATGACCTTTTCTTATGAAGAAATTCTTTCAAAGATGAATCTGCCAGGCTGTACTAGAACAAGCGGATATGGAAGATTTTACTGTGGGCAGATGATACAATTGATTTTCCTCCTTAACCAATGCCCGTGTAAAGGTTTTCTTTGCTGTGGTTGCTCAGTTTTCAGCAAAATAATCTATTCCTCCACTGTATTAACACCTGTGAAACTAGTTCGTCTCTTTTCCATGGACTTATCTTGTTTGTACTGAAGTCAATAGCAAAAGGCCCATTGGCTTCAACTGTAGCAAGAAAGGTCAGCTGTTCAAGCTTAAAGTTCAGATTTCAGGTCTAGCAACATGTGATATTAGCAAACATATTTCAGGTTTATGCCACTAATTTACTTAAAATGTAAAAATAGTTCTCTTTATATATTCAATAAGGAAATTAAATGTAGAACAGGAACATTTTTTTTAAAAGCGTGTTTCAAATCCTCCTACTTAATTTCCCAAGCAGCGGCAACACAAAGGGAATTTTAGATACTAACATTTAAATAAGTTATCAGATATAAAACAGCAGATTTTATATTTGAATATGAGGAGAACTTGAGGTCACCTGAATTGCTCAGAGACTTCATATATTTACAGAGCTAAATAAATAAATAAAAATAAAAGCTAGGCATTGTATTACACTCTCTATACAGATTAAGGAGAATGTTTGACAAACACAAAATTGGGATGGATTCTCAGCTGCATTGGGTTGACAGAGAAGGGATAAAGAAGGAAAGCAAAAGGAGTGGCCATTGATGCTGGGAGAATGAAGATTTGCTGCTGCTCAAAACAGCTTTCGGGAAGAGATTAATCGACTTTGATGCAGGTGGTGGCCAACGCAATTGGGAGGTAGTGGAAACCGGCTTGAGCAGCAGATTGCAAGGCAGTCAAGAGTCCCCCACCCTTAACAGGAAGGTGGCTGTCAAGTAGAAACTAGGGTAGAATGGTTAACCTCTACTGATTGAGCTACCAGTTTAACTCACTGTCCCTCTAAAATTTAGCTTCACATTAGCCTTCAGAGACAGCCTCCCATCCCTGGTAACAACTGAGGCTAAGTTGTTAATTTATGGTAGGGCCAACTATGTGCTTTCCAAAAACTCAGTAACCTTGTATGCTTCTTTTTAGAGGAGACAGATGTTTGGCTTATTTATTTGCTTCCCCCTATCTGTATACAAGCCACTTCAATCCCCTATATGTTGGCCCCAGCACTGTGATGTAGGCCTGAACATGGATACGTATTTGAAGCTTAAGGGTTAATCCTCACACGGAGAAAGAATAAAAGTAGGCATTATCGATAGGGTTGTTCCTAACACATTGATGGTTCATGCTATCCCAGGCTCCACTATGATAATTGACTGCTTGAACATATGAGTGGGAACATCCTGCCTAAACATTTTGTGATTTAACATTTATGACACATTAGGGCCCTGTTTGTGAAGATCTATGTATGAATGTTTGGGAACAACCTGGAATCTAATTGTGATAATTTACAAGTGAAGTAAAGTGCCCAATGTGCATCAGGAATGTGGTTGATGTGTAAATCATGGGGAAATGAGAAGGCAAATAAGATCTTTTATTTCCTTTTAGTAAAATTGGTATTAATAGAATTGGTGTAGGTATAAGGATTTTATTATGTTAGCAAGTGTAAGAATGTACCAATGTAATGGGATAAGAATGTAATGATTTTTAGTAAGTATGGATCAGGAGTGAATGCAGTCAGTCTGCTGCGATAAGATGGTGCAGAAGTAATAGTTCTCAGCCTATAAGGGCAGGAGGGAGAGAAGATGCTTTTGTTTAAAGAACTTTTACAACCCAAATGGTTGAAGATCAAGATAACCCTGGAAAACAGGGGTGTTAGCACCCAAGGACAGGAACAAGACAAAGTGTGAAACAGGAAAGAAAGAATAATGGGAAAGCTGTCACACTTGCGATATCAAACATAATTGACTATTATATCAAACAAGGAGACTGACATGACAAAATCCATAGACCCGAATGGGGATGGATAAGCATAAAAAGGGGTGAAGAAACCTGGACTTTGGGCTCTTTCTGCAAACCCCAAGGAGCATCGTGTCACGACTGACATAGCCTGGCTCCATCCTCATGTCTGAGTCACCTGGTCAATGATTCAGCTCGAGGCTGATAATTATATCCCTCCTGCAGAACATGTGTGTGAGTGAAAGTGCGTTTTAGGCGATTGCTTTTTGAAATATTTTCTGTTATTCATAATAAAGGCAGCATACTGCCTTACCCCCTGAATAAGATCCTGCTGTTTATTTTATAAGTATAACAGTAAGCAGAAGAGCAGACATGAATCTTGAAAAGGTACTTAAAAATAAACAGGGTAGTAGCATTATGGATGAGCTTTGAGGATTTGTACCACATGTAGGGGGCAACGTGGAAAGAACACACACAAGTCATTGTACAGGAAGCTGACAGACAGACAAGCACTGGAAACACTGGTGGAGCAAAGAGGATGGGGACCCTATGAAGCTGGACAAGGAGGAAAGTAGTGAGGCGCAGAGTTGTATGGAATTTTGAAAGTGATGTCAAGAAGCTTAAATTTGATTTGATCTAATCATGGATAGTACACACCAGTGGAAGACACAAATAGGGGGAAACATGTTACAAACAGATGGGGAAGACTTAAGAGGCTGCATTTTATATGGATTTTAATAGGTCAATGTATTTGGGTGTTCCTCCTTCCACCCCGCCAGTGGAAAATAGAGGTATTTCACTATCAGGGCTGCAACAGATGAACAAGGAGAAGGTTCTTGCAGGACTTCAATTTCTTTTGCCAATACATGAGGCTCCCCTTCCTAGAACAGCAGAAGCAAGTCTGGGTGGATGGAGTAGTAAAATAATCCTGGTTGTAGCAAGTGCCACCTCATTTTGCAAATATTCAAATACTTGTGCACTAGGGAAGAACCCAGGCTGGGAGCATTTACCCATCAATCCTCATTAACTGGAGACTGGGGATATTTATTCAAAATACATGGCCAGTAATTCTTCTTTCCAGTATTCTGGCCAAGAAGCCTTCATCAGAGGAGATGATGCTTGATGTCCCTTGGCTGGAAAAGCTGGAATAAGAGAGTTGTCTGGCTGTGTGCTGTGAATAAAACTCCTTTATAATAATGAGTTCCTTTTTCTTTGGGGAGTCTGCTTTGGCTTTTGCATACTTATTGATTTGCAACTCAAATATGGAGGAAAAATATTTGAATTTTTTTTTTTTAAATCAAGTGGGTAAGTGTTAGTTTCATTTACAATTGAGGTAATAATTATTGCTTCTCTTTGCACTCCAGGGGGACTTAAGTGAGGAATAACATTTGAGTTATAATGCGAGTTGACTCTCCAGTGAAGACAAGCTCTTAAGCTTCTTTTGCCTGCATGGGACACCAGCAATAAATTTCAGCCACATCTCTTGTTCCCTGCACTTTTTTTTTTTAAACAAACAAGCTAGGAATGGAATAGTCTCCTTTTTATATTAAAAAACTAGGTCTTTAGGATACTGTAAAGAAAAGGAGAAAAAAAAAAGACATCCACTGGAATGTAAGCAATCTTGCCTGAACGGAAAAATTCCTTCTTGACCAAAAAGGTGATCTGAAAACGCAGTTACATTAACTACAACAAAATATGAAGACAAGTGGGCAGAGCAGAACTCAGGCACTGAAGATAATGGGCTTCAGTTTTTTGGACTAAAGTGAATGAAATCACTCAAAAATGAAGAGCATTTGAAAGATATGGATACTAGTCTGCCTATTATGGAACAAGCACATTTCATAGGCTTGAGGAACTTTTGTTAAGTGATTTGTAGGCCTCCTCTATACATAAACAGTAATTTTATGCACGAGAATTATATCCTACACTTTGTGAAACAAATATTTAATTCTAATTTAGTATGGACATCAGCATTTAAAACAGGATTTAATGTCAAGCTGATTCTATAAGACCTGATGAAGAACAAAGTATAATTGATACATCAGAATTGCTGTTTGTTTGGGTTTGTTTATATTTAAGAAAAAACCAAACAAAATAAGCGTAGCTGATAAAGCTAAAATCAGTTGGGGAGCAATTTTGGAGACAGTTGTGTAGTCTGCCACATTGCAGAAAGAAGCCTGCTGTTATTATAAATGTAAAAAAAATTTAATGCAATATACAACATATTTCTGAAGAGTTGGATCACAAGAAAGCCGTCTAAATGGCTGGTATAGGACAAGAGTTAGCACTATATGATAACAAAATTAACTTCAGATCTGACTTCCAGAATCAGTGTTTTGCTCCCCAGACCAAGAGATGCTGGATGTCCTATAAAAGCAGCACCCTCAGCTCTGAAAACTGAGACACTTGTGTCATTTTAACAGCCATGCTCGTGATTGATAAGTCTTAGCTGTCTGATTCATATAGATTGTAGGGTTGAAATTCTGGCCTTCTCCATTGAAGTCAGTGGGAGTTTCGCCATCGATTTCAGTGAAGCCAAAAGGATGTCATCCTAGATATTGTCAGGTTGTAATGGTTTCATAAGTGTGTACATGTTACTGGACACTTGCCCTAGCTATGAGTTCTGCAAATATATCAAGGTTAACAAATGAATCTCATAATTATACTAAGTCTTGATTTTATCATGAGTCTTGTGATAGCTGAAGGTTTTCTTAAAGCCCCAGCTGCTGGAATCATTTGTTTCTTTAAATTCCCAATGTTCATTTAAAAACAAACAAAGGTTTTATGGTGGAGTAGAAAACTTGAAAATAGTCTGACTGAAGCCTAAAAGTTCATAAACTAGAAGGCAAATAAAAATTAATTTCATGTAGTTAATGTCAATATTTGAAAGTTAATTTCCTGAGTTTTAGTGGGCCTGATTTATGAATGATTGGGATTGGCAATCCTAATCCCACGTGTTGAATTTAGTTTGTTACCTAAATTTGGCACTACTGCTATTTGCTGTTGAAGCAGCCTCAGGTGCTTTGGTAGCTCTATCCCTCCAAGTAAGCACAGTTCTTCCTGATTTGCAAATTCAGACGATTTCACCTTTATATCTGCTCTGCTACTATCTAGTTATAAAAAGCATTTTTCTACCTCCACCCAAGGAAGCACTTGAGAGCTGCATCTGAGTTAGTGATAACAGTGAGATTTAAGCTGAATTTGTCAGTTTTGACAGGCATGCATCTGTTTTCATAGCCAGGTAAGCAACTAACATTTGTTGGCATTTAAAATGTGTGAAGGTATTACCTCATGGGATAAATTAAATATACTGCACAGAAGACCAGAGTAAAATTGAGTTAGTAGGCAGAGTTAGGTCTAGGAAAGAAGGGCACTTGAGTAGGGAGTGACTGTCCTCTATCCACTGAATAGAAAGAGGGACTGGTTACAGATCTGTGCTGGGAGGCGGGGAGGTAGTTTAGAACCCTGCAAATGTGCTACTATGTGAAGCAGATCACAATGGGCAGATATTTGTGGGCTGTTAGACACCAGTTGATTCACTGAATAGTACTCATTTTATTTGGCAAATTTAGTTTCAATTCACCCAGCTCTACTGAAACCCATACATTTTAATCATCCTTCATAGTTTATGATTGAGACTTTATAGTGATCATCTCCCTTTAGCTTCTGTCATTCACTATATAACTTGTTCCTGAGCACTTGTTACTGTAAGAGATTGTCACTGAACAAACTGAGGTTTCAGGCAGCACACAGAAAACTGACGAATCTTTAAAACCCATAGCAGGGACGCAGAATTAATTTCACATTAGACAGTTTTCAGTTCAAGCAATTTATACAGTAGAAAAGTGAAACATTTTGTAAAAATACCATTTCAAATTGATATTCATTTACACTAATGGTTATGAGACTATTGCAAAATTACTGAAATTTGTGAATTAGTAAGTAATCAATGAATTAAAAGTCAGCATAATCATGTAAAATATGCCACTTATTTTTAGGTTATTGATTGACAGTTATGATATGGTGATTTAGTTGGGAAGTGTTGCTGGTAAATATAATGGAAGCAGTCTGGAAACAGTTTAGATTGAGGACTTTGCTGTATAAAGGACAATTTTTGGTCTTCATATGGCTTGTCTTTCCTCTGACATGCTATATTCAGAAGGCCCATTTTCCTGTGTCATCTGTGGCTTTTTTTTCCTTTGTTTCTTTGAATTTATCATAAAACAGTGGGCAAGTTTAAAATATTCCTTAAAGATAATTATGGCTTCATATTGTGTTTCTTATACACATTTGTAGCTAGGTTTAGTTATATTTTATGAATTGTACTTACTGTGCAGTTAGTAAACATGCTGTAGTCTTTTTGTAAAACAGTCTTACAAAACAATAGATGTTGTTACAGTACCTACTTTTAAATCTTTACAAAGACAGACACTAACCATATCCACATATTAGCAAACTGTGCATTGCCAAAATTCTACTGTATAGTTCCTGCAGGCTATAAAATTCCAACAGGGCTTTAAGGATTACCATATATAATGAAGTCACATTAAAATGTGTAGTCATACGATCTCTTGCGCTATCAAACCTACCAAACCAAAACAGTTCTTGCAGTCATTTTACACTTGCTCACCAATCAGCAAGTCCTCAGTGCTACATCTTAAGCTTTGAAAAGCCAAAACCAAGACACCACTGGGCAACATAAAATGAAGGGTCCAGTTCTCACACTCTACCACCATCCATGGCGATGAGCCTTTTTCAAGTGTATGTGAAAGCATTCAGATATGTGATCAAAGGTTATTATTGAAAATAGAAGTGCTGTGCTTGCAACCTTATGCAAAGAGAGTAGCTTTAAATAACTAACTATCTGCAAGCATTTGGCGGATTATCTAGATTGCATTTCTATATTCCTCAACATCTAGATGTTGATTTAATACTGCTAGATACTTAAGCCTATTGGGAGTTCTGGTTCTAAACACAAGATGTTGCACACTGAGAAAAAGTTAACACAGCAAGTCTAACTGAAAACAGGGCTTGCTCTTTCTAGATAGCTATAATGCAATACAGGAAAACCTTCAGGTAGGTAGTAAATTAAAGGTGCTGTTTGCATGTATTATGCTCTTTTATTGAGTGCACTCAAGGCATCATCTCTTGTAACTGGTATCTGAAGAAAAACAGTTTCTTTTCTAGAAAACTGGTTTTTCCCATTGCAAATATTCTTTTGCATTCATAAAACAAAGGTTGTATGGATTGTGCTATCCCACTTGCTTTCTTCTTTTGATGAATATATTCACCAATTCTGAATATCATAAGAGATCAAGCTCCTGCTCTTTCATTCAAAAAACCGAACTCATCCTTGCTAATGTAGATGGCTGTAAAATTCATCATTTAAATAGCCAGTCCTTATATTCTTTGTGCTTGAAGTCTCTTATGTGTATGACTTCTGCAGAAAAAGCTGTTTTATTATTAGGGGTGCATGAAATCAATGCCAATGTCATTATTTGCTTGATTAACTCCCAAGACTAGACACACCTTTACTTATTTAGCCTCAGAGTCAATGTATTAACTCTCAGAAAAATCCCCATAAAGATAGAAGAGTACTATTATCCCTATTTTAAGATGGGAGAAAAAGGGTCAGAGAAATTTACTTACCCAAGCTGTCTGTAGCAGAGCAAGGCATTGAAAACAGGTCTCCCAAGCAGGGATTTCCCTACATCCACTCAGGTGTACACCCCTCCCCGCAACCTCCCACTTCTTCCTGGTGGTCAATTGTTGCCAATTTAGTGGTTTTCCACCTCCTTCCCCTGTGAACTTGAACACCCCCCCTCTAATTTCAAATCCTGGGAAAACACTGCTCCTGAGTTCCAAGGTGGCACCATAAAACAGTGCACCATTCTTCCTCCCTTATAAAATCTCTTAATGCAATGGGAGAGATAAAGAAAAATCATCATACATAAGCAAGCTGGAGTTAGCAAGAAACTTTGTTATTCTGAACTACATTCAAGCAGGCTTTATTGTTCTGGTCTGGTTTTGTGTGATGATGCAAAATGTCATCAAATTAAAAAAGCATGGTAACTTGGGCGAACAGTTATTCTATTCCTTTCACACTGATCATAAAACAAAGCATACTCTTTGCTATTCTATTCAATAGAATATTCAGTAGGACTGACCAAAGCTCAATTTATTTTTCAGAAAAATAGTGAAATTATAAAATAACCTTTTAGAGAAAAAAATCTGTCCCGCCCAAGACATTGGGATAACAGGATAAAGCTTTTTCTCTATAGTTTACTTTCATCACTTCCTTTACCAAGGGAGTGAATGAGGGAAATGGTACAAAAAAAATGAGTGAAAGACTAAACAAAAATAAAATGAAGACCACTTACTATTCTACCTCCTTTCCCATTCATCTGGGAAAAGATTTAATATAAAAGAGTAACATTCACTTTTAAAAAATATGCACCTTTTCAGGGGAAGCAGTAAAAAGTGTGTCTTCAGTTTCACCCCCCCTTTACTGCCATTGGAGAAGTGTGAAGAAGGCATAAAACTGAAAGTGGGGGAAAGCAGCAAAAAGTGGTGAAAATGAAGATCTGGGTTTTTTTTTGGAACCACTACATTTTGGAAATAAAACTTTCATTTGCTGAGAAATATTGGCAAATTTGGTTTCATTCTGATGAGGACAAATCAAGTTTGGTTAACCCAAAATTTCTTGCAAACCAAGCAAAACATGAGTTTTATCCTGCTCTAAGTGGAGATATGCTGGCTAGCCCCTTGCACAGAAGTTTAGTGTACTGCTATTCCAAACCTATTCCACAGAGCACTGTTCCTCAGTGTCCAGAAGTATGTGTTGGATGAATGGACTATAAAATGGATAGAGAACTGGCTAGATCATAGGTTTCAATGAGTAGTGATCAATGACTACATGTCTAGCTGGCAGCCAGTCACAAACGGAGTTCCCCAGGGGTTGGTCCTGGGGCTGGTTTTGTTCAACATCTTCATTAATGATCTGGAGGATTGGGTAGATTGTACCCTCAGCAAGGTTTGCAGATGACACTATGATAGGGGGAGTGGTAGATTCCCTGGAAGGGAGGGATTGGATACATAGTGACCTAGACAAATGGGAGGATAGGGCCAAAAGAATTCTGAGGAGGTTCAACAAGGACAAGTGCAGAGTTCTCCACTTTGGATGGAAGAATCCCATGCAGAGCTAGACTGGGGACCAACAAGCTAGGCAGCAGTTCTGCAGAAGAGGACCTGGGCGTTACAGTGGATAAGAAGCTGGATATGAGTTAGCAGTGTGCCCTGGTTGCCAAGAAGGCTAATGGCATATTGGGCTGCATTAGTAAGAGCATTGCCAGCAGATTGCAGGAAGTGATTATTCCCCTCTATTCGGCATTGGTGAGGCTCAATTTGGAGTATTGTGTCCAGTTTTGGGCCCCCTCCCCACTACAAAAAGGATGTGGGCATGTTGGAGAGAGTCCAGTGTAGGGCAACAAAAATGATTAGGGGGCTGGAGCACAAGACTTGAGAGGCTGAGGGAACTGGGCTTGTTTGATAGCAGCCTTTAACTACCTGAAAGGGGGTTCCAGGGAGGATGGAACTAGGCTGTTCTTAGTGGTAGTAGATGACAGAACAAGGAGAAATTGTCTCAAGTTGCAGAGGGGGAGGTCTAGGTTGGATATTGGGGAAAAAGGTTTTCACTAGGAGGGTGGTGAAGCGCTGGAATTGGTTACCTAGGGAGGTGGTGGAATCTCCATCTTTAGAGGTTTTTAAGCTGTGGCTTGATAAAAGCTCTGGCTGGGATGATTTAGCTAATGGTAGTCCTGCTTTGAGCAGGGGTTTGAACTAGATGACCTCCTGAGGTCCCTTCCAACTCTAATATTCTATGATTTGTCAGTCCAAGGTTCTGTGAACTTCCATACCTCACCAAAAAAAGATTTGAGGGAGATCTGGATTTCCCCCATTTTTGGCCATATGTTTTTTGTCCACCAGCAGGAAGGTAAGTGGAATCATGCACCCCAAAAAAAATATTAAAAAGTTTATCTATGAAGAAAAAAATTCTGAGCAAATGTTGTATACATTGAGGATACTATTCAACGTACATTCTCAGTGACTGCTGCTTTCTGATCACAATTTACACATTGATTTCTTATCCAAAGTTGTCTAAGACAGCAAACCTATCATATTCTCTTATTCCTCTCTGCTTTTTAGTATGTAGTATGTTTTCTGAAATACTGAGATATTTCTTCCTGTCTCACGACTCTTCACCTTCTGTACATAATAGACAACAGGCACTAGAGCATGACATTAAAAGACTTTGCTTAGAACACATAATTTTAGGTTCTCTGCCTATTAAGGGAAAGCATCATGAGTGACAGTCCACACAGATTATATAATCAACCAATTATTTCAGAATTTTTGGAAAGATTAAACAAGATAGACATAAAACTTACATAAAAACCTATTTTACAGATTTAGGTGTTGAGGTGTTCTGTTAGTTCCACATAAAACTTCTGTGATTTCCAAGTAATAGACATGTAATGTGAAAATGTTTTGAGACAACACACCACATAAAATAGTTAGCATTTAAGAAGATAGTATTTCACTTTCACAGAAACAAAAAAATTGTATCCTATCATTCACAATGGGGGGAAAAAAGTCTTTAAATTCACCTCTAATATTTAAATTTGGAGGGCAAGGGGTTTCACATAAGTGGTTTATTGCACTAAAGTCATTTCATCTGCAGGAACTCTATCATGATTTCTCTGCAAAGAAAAACAAATATTTTTCAAAATCCAGGTATCAAGCAGTGATGGGTATTTTACTCTTCTGTAAGACCAAGGGATTTGGAGAAATGATTGCATGTACAGGATGACCCACGTGGGTTCAACAAGATTAAATCTTTCACAGACTTCTGCAGCAAGCTATACCAAGCAAGCTGACAGATCTCCCCGCCTCCACTCCTGGCCAGCTGAAATATTGGTTATTTTCTAGGTTCTTTTTTCATGGCTCTAAGCAGCAGAAAGATCTGACAAAGTCAAAAACTTGTGCTAATGAGCTCCCAGTTTCCCCATGCATAGCTATTTCTGATTCAACTGAACTCTGAATTTCTTCATACAGCTATAAAGGAAGAATAAACTTATCCAAGATGCAATCATCCAAAGCTTACATAAACTTGCTTCCTATCCCAGTTGAGGATGGAGTAGAGCCCAGGGAAGGAATTAACAGTTTGTACTCCAGATTCAAAATGCCCTCAATGGTTTTCTTTTATAAATCAACCTTGCCTCCTCCTGTTGGAAATGGGTTCAGTTTGATTACAAGCTCTGTGCCCTTAATAGATTTTTTTTTTTTTTGCTTGTGCAGGGTTAGGATCCGCACATGGGGTACCCTGGAGGACCCAGCTCAGGCTGCAATCACCATTACCATGAGAGGGGGGGGAAAAAAAAAAAAAAAGAGGCTGAATTGTAGATCATGCCTGAGGATATTTATAGAAACTAATTTCCCTGTATCTGTTGTCCCAATCTTGTGAGATTTGCAAGTCTTCTAGATTTGTAACATGGGATTCTTTGGAACAAAGAATTATACTTGGGCCCTGTGTAGGCTTTCCACTTAAAAGCTCTCCCTAGTAAATAGGACAGGCCGTATCTATGAAATTGGTGTAGGGAGAAACAAATTACACTAGTGAAGTCTTGCCTGGCAAAAGTAATTTGTACAAGTAAATTTCCACATCTAGGAACAAGTAGACCCGAATAATTGTAACTTTGGGGTTTACGGTAGATTTATGTAACAAGCATGAACTTTATCAATACTTTTAAAAAAAATAAAAATGTTTATAGCCCCCTCCATTGGAAAAGCTCAAGTCAAGCTAACTTTCCTTCAGGGAGTTCCCACTGTTATGGTCTTCCATCTTTATTATTTCCTTGTAATTGGTGATGATAAACTTCAGTAAAATTCATCTGAAAACAGGATCTCACCCTAAATCTATGATGATTTCTTTGGTTGTCCACTATAAAGTATGCCCAGATTTACTGTAATCCTTGCTCTCCTGTGCAGATTACATAGACAGTGACGCTCTCCAATATCACCGTAACCCATTCAGCTAGCATTTACAGCATGACAATAAAGGCAGCAGATCCTAAATAGCATATCCAGAGAAGTGGCGCTAACTTCAGCCATCTGCATAGCTTTTACGCAGGCTCAGTCTTAATCAGAAGATTGAAATTATAAACAAAACAAAAAAACAAAAGGATTCTTTGCATTTAAGTTATGTGCTGCATGTAATCAAGTGCCTTTAGATCTTAAATTCAACTATGTGAGCACTTTTACAGCACAACTGTATTGGTACAGCTGTGCCATTGCAAACTTGTAAGTGCTGACATGGCCTAAGACTGAATACAGGCATGAAGGAAGTGATGTTAGTGGGCCATGAGATTCATCATCAGGAATGGAAGGGAAGAATGGATGGGTGAAGAAATTTAATTGGATGTGTAGTGCCATGCTTTAACAGTAAGTTTACAGTGTCAGACTCTCCAGTGTTTTAGATATGTAGGTAGTAGCTATGTCTGTGCAAATAGATTTGTTTTTTCAGGTCACTGGCAATTTAGGGGGGAAAAAAAACTAAAATGTTTGGGAAAATATCCAAATTTAATTTTTACTTTTGGGGAGATGGGGAGAAAATTGAGACCCCTTTTGCCCTCCCCCCCCCATGGATTTTGGGTGAAACAAGGTTGCATTTTAAATTCTGTCATCTCATGATCTAAGTTATTTCCAGGAAACGAGGAGGTAGCAGATCTTTATTTCTCGTTCACTTACTTGAGTTATGTATCTGTTTTTGTATATGAAGGCTTAATTTATGTCCAGATTTTTTTATTTTTGTGCGCAACAGTATTTGGTTTCTTTTTAACTATTTGGATCTTTGCCCTTACAAATTTATCTCCTGCAGTTCTTTGTCATGATAAATGGCTTTTAAAATTGAAAATGCAAATTAAGTACTTCCAATTCCTATCTTTTATGGAATAATTGGCCCTAAAATTACTGGCTGTCTTTTTAGGTAGGTTGATTAACAATGCTTAAAATTCAAACTATTTTTAAAGCGGGGAAAAGTTATTTCAAGATTGAGCCACTTCTTGTCTAGAAAGTCTTGTATTTTGAGGTTTATATCACTGGGTTTTGTAAATATGTTTAAAAAATGTTGCTGACTGAAATATCAGAAAAATCATGAGGGGATGGAGAAGCTCTTGTACAGGAAAGAAAAGGATTAAACAGATTGGTCATTTCACTATCTGCCTACTGCCAAGCAGTAGTTGGCAAAGAAACTAAATAGCATGTTATTCCTCTGGTTTTCTTCTTCTTCCTTGCAGCTAGTCTCCAACCCATCAGACATATATTGCAATCTTCTGGTCTGCAGTTAAGGTGTACTGAGTTCTAAGTTGCTACAAATGAATTTTGGCAATTAGACACAAGTTCTTTCTACTACATTCATAATTAAGAGGACTGTCCTTGATCCACATAGCAAGAGGGAACCTGTGGAGCTGGGATCACATAATGGCGTCTGCAGCACCACATACAGACCCCCATGCAGGATAAGGAAGTGGCCTGGGGAAGGTTGACTCAGCAACATGAACTGCACGTATATGTCGCCTTATAAGGGAATGGCATAGGTTTAAGCCATATCATCCTATAGGGATGCAACAAGGGTGATGTAAGCACCAGTGCATGGTCAGCGAGTGCACGGCGATGTGTAAGTCTCTGGTTGGCCAGACGCCAAGGGTTACCTCAAAAGGTTATGCAGCAAATGCTAACCAATGGGTTACCTCAAAAGGTTATGCAGCAAGTGCTAGCCAATGGTCACCAAGACACAGCAAACTGTTGCATGTGGAAAACTATAAAACCAAGCTGCCAAGTAGCAGTAGCCAGAGAGGAAAAGGAATCACCTAACACCCAGAATCTCGAGCGTGTTAGTTCAGTGGGCTGAAGCATCCTTACTAGCCTGCTTCGCAACAGCCTGATCACCCGAAGCAACTCTCTCCCGTCTGCAGAATCTAAAGCAAGCAGTCGTTTAAGTTTGGCCAAGATGATTTGTTATTACCTAAGCTTAGTGAGTATGAATTAACTGTTTTTTGTTGTCTGTCTTGTAAACCTTCTAGAGGAACTCCATAACTGGGCACCCTAGTGTCACAAAAGTGACAGCCGCGCGTTGATCCCTTGAGATCATTAACGCAAAAGACTTGGGTGGCGCATTTTGTCCTTTGTGCACGGAGTTCCTCCTTCTTTACTATCATTTGTTAAAAATAAAGGATTTATTGGTTAAGAAAAATAAGCCTCGCTGCTGTCTTTGACCCCTCTGTATCGTATAATTTAAACTTTATTCGGTACCTATTGGTTCCGACTCAACAGGAACCCTAATCTTAACTGGCTGTCTTGGAGCTACTGTAATATAAACCATCGATCAAGACAAAAACCAAATACTTTGTACCACTCGTTTGTTTCTTTTGTGAATTTTCAATATGGTCCCTGTTAAGGACACAACAATGAACATGGTGGGAGCAAATTTCTTTCCCAACCTTCTCTGCACCAAAACACACCTGGTATGTACAGTAAAAAAAATGCATAGGATTTGTGTATATTAAAGTTCAGCTCAATCTTTCTTCCCCAGGCCTGGCAGCTGCTGCTAAGCTGCCTGCTTCCTAATTGCCTACCCCAAACCCTCTCCATTTTTTGGGTCCAGAGTTCCACCTTTGCACTTATCTACCACTCCATTACAACTACGCTGTAGTTTCTTCTTCCTTGAGCCAAAACAAACCCTCTTGTGGTTGCCTGAAGACCTGCTGTTAATAGCATCTCCTTTCCCAGTGCCAAAAGCTAGTCACATGACCCCAGAGAACAAGCCTGTTATCCCACAATAATGGGCCAAGGCATCAACCAACAGCAAATGCACAGTCCCAGCAACATACCAAGGGATGCCTCCCAGCTCCAGTAGTGTGTAGTTTTTTGGTGGAAGGAGCAGGAGAAACAAAAAAGGGAGAGAACCAAACAGCATGAAAATGAGTTTAAATGGATTGAAAACAAAATGAGAGGCCAAAAAAGGTAAAAAATAGTTGAGATGTTTACTGCACCAGGGAATGATGTAGTGGTCTGTCCGAGGGAGTACAAAATCTTCTATCAACCTGTTGCAAGGGAAGCAGCAGCAACAACAAGAGACTGGAAGCCACTGGAGTATTGTGTGCAAACTTGGACTGCAGCCTCAATCACATCATAAATTGGCTTTGACTGCCTTCTGTTGCATAACCTATTTTTCTCTTGAAAAATATTTTAAGTAGAAACCAATGGAAGCCATCTCAACCTGGGGCTGTGCCTCATCCCCAAACTCCATAAAAGCAGGCAGAGAATACCTCTGAATCTTACCCATCAATGTAATAAAACCAGCACAACAAGCAGCAGAAGCTATGCTGATGGAAGAGATCCCACTGACATAGTGCTGTGCACACAAGCGCTTATGCCAGCGAAATTTGTGTCTTTCAGGGGTGTAAAGAACAAACCCCCCCACACACCACCACCCCTGAGTGACATAAGTTTTGCCAGCATAAGTGCTTGTGTTGACTTGACCTTAGAAAGTTCACTCCCACCCAGGTCCAAATCTCAGTCAAACTATAGAAATTACCTTTCAATGGCTTGGCCTGTCTCAGAGTCTGAAGAAAAGGGTGCTTTTTTAAAAAAAAAAAAAAAGTTAGCAAACAATTTTAAACACCCTCTTAATAGCTATTAATACATTTAAAAGACTTTTCAATAATTTCAGATTGTCATCACCTAGGTGACACCACCACCAGTATTGTGAAGATATTAGACTGTATGTGGGAGGCTTTGAAATCATGTTTAGATAATTCAATTGAGCCAACGATTAAAGGCACTTTTTTCTTTGTGTGGAGGGGGCATAGGTGTTTAACTCTCCTTAAGATAACAATTTTAAAGGTTTTTTTTAGTATCTTCTGTACAGAACTTCAGATATCTGTTGATGCTTATAAGTGGACAATGGTAATTAAGGGGTCATTTACATACAAATGTCCCCATGGTTCTTTGAGCTTAGGTGCGCATGTTCAATGGGAAAGGAATGAGCAGCAGTTGCCTGTGTTTAGATGTAGAGAAGCGGTTCTCAAAACTTGATTTCACTGCAACCCCCTCCAGACAACAAAACTCACTACATGACCTGTGTGTGCTGTGTTACTCTAGAATAGTCAATATTTTAAATTAAAAAATGCATTATAAATAAAGGCAAGTATTAGGGGGTGGCAAGCAAGGCAGTTGACTGGGCCCCAGGCACCCCACGAAGCTAAACTGCTCAGGCCTTGGCTTCAGCCCTGCACAGCAGGGCTCAGGCTTTGGCTCTGTGCCCTGGATCTAATGTCAGTCCTGCCTAAGTGACCCCACTAAAGCAAACTCTCAAGTCACTGTGATTGTGACCCAGTTTGAGAACTAATGACCTAGAGATTCATAAGACTATGCTATCAAGCTGTCCAAGCGGAGACCACTTGACTGGTATTAAGGCCATGCTGGACCTGATAGAGCCAGCTTCCAGCACATTTACTACTCAACAGCCAGCCACAAAGCACAAGTTGTGCTAGAAGATGTGGAGCTGTGCCTACAACCAATTGTGAAAAGCCTCGCTTCCTTCTTTGAGGACATCCTGTGGATTCTCTTGGGGAGTCTGGTGAGAAACTCCTTATGCTAGGAACATGCTAGCTGACACAAAGACAAGCTGGTTGTAAGAAAAGCGATTACATGTTTAGAGTTGGTGGCTGTTTTATAACCACGATTACGACCAGCTACCACTGCATCAATTTTAATCTGCTCTGTTCAAAAGTAGCTCAGTCCTATTACTTGAACTGCCTCTGCTAATTCAGAGATACCTAGTGCTGCCTGTGAACTCACTTTCATCCAATGTGCCATTGCAAGAAAATATCTGGGATTTTAAGACTATGGGGGAGTGCACACTCTGGGAGTAGTTGAGTTTGTTAGTGTAATGTTAATGATGGATCTTCTTGTGTAAACAAGTATTTTTTTAAACATAAGCCTTTGTTGTAGCGACTAGTGGTTAAGTTTACTTCAACGTCTTTAAGTAAGGATACAATTTGGTCACAGATTCCATGAACAGACCTCAGTGACTTCTTCAGCTCCAGCTGTCAACTGCCCTCCCCAACCATACTCTGATTTTTACATTCCCCACCCACCCCCAACTCAGGGTTTGGCTTTACTCCCCACCTACCGCATAATCATACCCTGATTTTGTATATTTTTACCCTAACTATTGTGTGAACTTCGCTTAATTTTGCGATGACAAAAAAAAATCTTATCCATATTAAGAAGTTGCCTCCATTAGATGAGCTGATGCTATGCTCCCTAATGACTTGTCTTAGTCATTACAATAGGTACTCTGTTTTAGTCTCTTGTATTGTCACTGTATTATGCTACCTAATGTCCCTAGCTCCAATTTTGGGGTTTAATGCTTTTCTTAGAGCAATAAGTGCCATTTGCTCTTATCTGCTAGGCCTAGCTCATGGTTTAGAGAGAAGATGCTCCTGGAAGTTACCAAGGTACCCAAACAGGTTAATACAGGGCATATCCAGGTGGAGCACCACCAACTGTCATTCTTCCTATGACTACAGAGCTTCCACAGATGGCTAGATAGTGGTGGTGCTGGATAGGTGGAAATAGTCTAAAACTTTCTTATGAACTCCATTACCCTCAAGAACATCAAGCATCCATGCAAGAGGTGAGCACTTGCCAGCTCCTGTGTGGCCTTGGAGGAAAGAAAGAAAGGGTTACATATCATTGACCAGAAAATATTTTGATCTCCTGTGGCTGTAACTGGAAGAGGGATGTTTTTATGTGATAAGTAGATGGAAAATGAACATTGCAATCAGACATTCTAAATATGAGAGGGGAAGAAGGTACTGAAACTTTCAAGTTTGTCGTTAGCTTATCTGCCTGTCAAAGAAATAAACGTGACCAGTGTAATAGTAGACAAATCTAGTTAATTGGTTATATGTGTATTCAAAAGATTAATAATTGGAGTAAATGCATGAGCCCAGAAAACTTCCAAATTGTGGTGGTCCACAGAACACTTATTTGTGGGCCAAGTTGGGCTGACTGGTCATTCAGAGATTCTAAGGTCAAGTGATACTGGCTCCTTCTCCTTGTTTCCAACTTCTAAAGAGTATTAAACTACAGCTAAAATAAGTTCTTTACTTGCTTATTTTCCATGTAAATAATTGCTCTGTTGCAGAGATGTTAAGTCATCATGAAAAGGAGAAAAAGGTGGTCTGCAAAACCATGGAAGGGTGGGAAGATCCCCAGAAAAAACTCCAAAATCTGCATTATGAAAACGTTGAGGACCCGTGCACTGATCTAATAGAAAGATTGTTTTCTTACTTTACAATACTTCGCTAGTACACACATAAATCTGACATTTAAATTGCTAAACCTGACTTTGACTTCAGGCAGGCGAATGTTCTGTGAATCACCAATTACTGTTAATTATTGCTCCTGAAGAGCTGAGAATAGACATTTCTCCTGCCTTTATGGACTGAAAGTTACAAGGAACTTTAACCTACTGTTTAAACATCACTGATGGATTGAATACACAATGATTAGAGAGAGATTCCCACAGTACATTTCCTAAATTCAGGGCTAAAAGAAAGTTTATGGAAATTATTCTCAGATCTGACATTTATCCTTCAGTGTTCCTATTAGGCTTCTAAAAAGCAGATTAGCTAGTGGACACAAAGTGCATTATTCCAGGAACATATATTGATTAATGCACCTGGATGTAGTAGGCAAGAATTTTGAAGTGTACATTTTGTTTTTTAAAACTATCTAAGGTAATAAATAGCACAAGCATTCTCAGAAGATTTCATAATTATTCCTAACTTTCCTAACTTCCTATTTTAGGAGCAAAGGTCAAAATCAACCACCACTGAAAGAAGCCAAAGTACTCTGCATTTATCTAAAACCTTTTGAGCAATGTTCAGTACAATTATACAAAATTACTATAAATGGCTCAATATTTATCTTTTTGATGAAGTTAACCAAAACACTACTTAACAGATGTGTTTCTTTCATGGGCTCTCTCAAGCACAAATACATGTATTTTACTTCTGGAGAGCTAGCCCTCTACTCCCACTCATGCCCATTCACTTTTTAATTATTCCCCACACTTACTGTGGGTTCTAATGGTACATTGTAAATGAGCAAAAACCATTAACAGGGCAACAGAGAATAGAGGTCTATTTCTAGTACTTTTGTTTCAGACATGGTAACTGGTATCAAACAGGAGAGAACACTTTAAGGGCTTCTGAATTGACAATTTCTGCTCCCTTATACTTCAGCATATGGAGGAATATTTTGAGTGTTAATATTTCCAGATGGAAAAAGGTGCCCTCAACAGAATGAATTTCTAATGGAAATCAGATTGGACACACCTGCTAATTAGCAATGAATAATATGATATAGTTTGAGATAGGCATTTTCAAAGGGTCTCAAAACAGTGAAGAATTAAAGCTATACTCTCTTCTTTGCCAAGCAAAAACATGCCAATTCTCACAGCCATCCCAGGATGAAACCACTACCTATAGCTACTGCCACAGTTCTTAATGAACCCTAAACCTGCCCAGGATTGAGGTGACTCAGCTATTCCCCCTGCCTATTCCTCCTTTATTCTCTTCCCATGATCCTTTGCAGAGAAGGAAGATGCAAAAGCTCACATCTGTGCCTGTAGGGATTTCACTCCAACACGGAATTCTCTGCTAGCCAGCTGCAGAGAGTTTATGGTCCCCTTTCCACCTTTGGGTGGAAGCTAAATTAGAGAATCCAGCTCTTAAGCTTGTCTTTTTGCAGGATCTAGAAGCCTCCAAAGCTGGAGCTCAATGGAGTATTTTGTATTCCTATTACTAAATTGAAAGCTTTTAAACTAGTAAAATTTTTCAAAATTTTTGCGTCACAGAGTCCAATTGTTCTCCGTGACAGCTGTAAATCCAGAGCAACTTTAGTGAAATCAGTGGAAGTTCTCTAAATTTTACAATGGTGTAACAGACCAGAATTTGGCCCATAGTCTATACCTTTGCAGGGAAGCATGTAGTCAAAGTACATTATTCTTACATTACAACACATGGTTTAATGGTACTTCTTTACTAGCTCAGTGATGCCACTGTTATATTCCAGATATGACATCGTTATTTTTAAACGGCTTATCTCTGAGCTCCTTACAACTATTATACTAAATGTGCAAAGGACCCAATTAAATTCTGAGCTGTCAGAGCATGATGTGCATCTTCCTACATGTGGAGAAAAGTCAGCATTTATAAAAAATGTCTCTGCTTGTATTCGGTAATTCCAACAATATTACAAAGAAAGTTTTTCTGTGCCTAAGAGCTTATGTTTAAAAAAAGGGGGAATCAGTCACAGTGTCAAGCAGTTTGTTCTAAAAAGATAATTATGGCAAGATTGTAGCATATAATCTTGTAGGGATAATAGTCAAATACCTACTAATACTCACAGAGAAGCATCATAATTAGAGTTGGATAAAGTATTTTGGATTAAACTCCCCCCCTCCAGAATTGCAGATTTGAGTCAAACATTTTACTAACTCATCTTAAAATTTGCTGAATTGTTTCAGTTAAAATAATTCAAATAATTTAGTTTCACCTTTTTAAATGGAACATTTTGATTTTGTATTCAAAGCAATGTTCACTTCCATTTTATTTTTTAAATGGAAACTTTTGTTCAACCCAAAATGAAATTCCTCAACTTTATTTCACCAGAAATTCAAAAAAGAATTTCATTTTCTGTTGACCTGAAATGATTGTTATTAATAGGTTCGCCCCTCCAAACTGGGGCAGCGAGGAGAAAAGAACACTTAAAAAAAAAAAAAATCAGTTCATACAGCTAGTCTTAAAGAGGAAGGTTCATTGAGTGGGATTTGAAAGCAGGAAGGGTGGCCTTGTGGAAAGGCTCAGGAAGAGTTTTCACATAGTAAGTGGCACAGATGTGAATAGGGAGACATTTCTGGGCGAAGCAGACATGTCAAAGTATTATTGATGGTGCAGTGAGATGTGGACAAGGGTGATGTAAAAGAAGAAAGAGCAAATAAACAGGGAAAAGTATGCATGGCTTAGCTTGGAGGCAAGAATATAAAGCTTGAACTTAATAGGGGAAGGAAGATCAGTGGGAAGAAGGTTTGAGTGTGTGGGACAAGAGAACAAGTTGTCAAAGATGGCTTCCTCAAAATTATATGCTTGTCATTGAAAAGTTGGTGGCATTATACCAGGTCCTTGAACAGCACCGTGAATTGTTATAGTAACAATAACATCTTGTTATTTTAACTTAAAGGTTGTCGATTATATTTGCAAAAAAAGTGGGGTTAACAATCTTGTTTTATTAAAACTAACATGATTTTTCTGTTTTTGAAATGTTCTAAAATAATACCCGAAAGTATAGGTAATGAACAGGAGCTGTACTTGTTACCTCAATAGCCAAGCCAAAGCAAGGCTTGGTATGTTTTTTCAGAAATGCATATAAATTTTAACTTGAAAATTTAAAATCAGATTTTACCTTTTAAAATTATATAGTATGGGTTATTGAAGAATAAGGATTAACCTTTTCAATATGTAGTGAACTGGAAACATTTAAGGGTTGTTTGAGAAAAGAATGTGTGATTACAGCCAGTCAAAATTGTGCATAGAGTTTTCAGGTATTGGCATGCACAAATAGGCAGTCATGTGCCTTTTCTAGACATTTTTGGATATTCGTCAAAGATTGGAAAGTTTCATGACAGTTTTTGGAGGAGGGAACCCCAAATTTCTCATTTAAAAAAACCAAACACCTATATAAAAATACCGTCATGTTTTCCAAGCCAGCTCTAATTTTACCCAAAAAGTGTTGAGTCCTCTCCTACAAGATGCTGACCATCTTCAGTGGGAAGTAAAGTATAAAGTACCCTACACCTTGCAGGAAGAGACCACCAACTGATAGTACTGAGCCTTTCTAGGATTAACTTTCAGTGATCAACTTCCTCAGTATGGGCTTCATCTTTTGAAGTGCAGAGGATCTCCCCAGAGACAGGAGTTCCCTCAACTGTCATTGAAATCAATATGGAGCAGCTCCTAGGAAGTGCTTTGCACCTAATAGAACACCACCCTTTTACTTCAGTAATGATATTCCCTCTGGGATTATCACAAGTGGAATTTGTCAATTAATGTTAGCAGGTTATATGATCTGGATTCAAGTCCCTGCTCCAGGTCAGGCAGAGGGCCTGAACCTGGGTCTCCCACACCCCAGTGCATGCTCTAAGCACTGAGCTAGCTAACTCTAGCACTTCTTTTGTGAGGGACAAGGGGTGAGAAAGGGCTGACCTAGCTTAGGTCCCTAAATCCAGGGGATGGTTCACAGTTAGGAACCCCAAATAGAGGGCCCAGCTCTGAAATGTAGTTAAGAAGCCAAGCACCAACCATCTCCCTGGCATTTCCTACTGACTTGAGTAGCTTCCTACTCAGAGTACTGGCTTCTGAATCCCATTCTTAGGCACCCAACTCTCCCCATACATTGTATGGGGAACCTGAATGCCTAACTTAGTGCCAATGATACCAGTGTACCAGCAGAGCACCTAGAAGTTGAGTGTTGCCACACTAAGCCTAAGCCCAGTTTGTGGATCTAGATCCCAGCATCTACATGGACTCTTTCCAATAAAAACCTCACACTGGCAGTTTTATATTGGACATTTGTTCAAAAAGTGTCTACTTTTATTTATTATTTCTTGCAGTATTATTGTATGCATTTTACAGCGCCTTGATACAGACAAAAAAGGTATCTTATATACAAGTTACTACTCATCACCAAGTTCTATGATTGCACAATGCAATATGATGGCTGACCTGTAATATCAGTATTGTGAAACAATGTCACAGTATTCCTAAAAGTCAAGCATATTTGCTCTTACCTACTCAAACATTTATCTTTCATAAAGCAGAATGAAGAGAGGAAGCAGAAAGTTCATTATCCAGTTGAACCACAGAAATGAGAACAAAAGCCATGAGATCTCCCCTTTTTTAAAAAAAGGGCACATGCAAATCCCCATGTGCTAGATACTGGTGTTTCATCCCCATTTCAGGAATGCTGGAGATTTTGAGCCAAATCCTGCCCATCTGCCCTACCACCTCCTTTTTCACCTCCTGCAAGCAGTGAGCCAGAGATGTAGCAGAATCTATACAAATTCCAATGCACAAGGGTGGAGAGGGGCAAGACAAAAGGTGAGCTCCTTTCTATGCTGCCACAGGAAGGAGGGATTTGAGCACCACCACCATGCTGATCCTCTCCACTGGGACTTAACACACGTGCTTAAATGCTACCATAAAGAGGGATACCTTCCTTAAAAAGTACAAGAGTTTGAAATCTACTTAATTGTTTCTGATCAGAAATGGTCTAGGTTTTGGAGACCCCATCATTATTCTTATAATGAAAGATATACACACAGTCACACATACAGTCTGATTCTCACTAAGTTTATTTAACACTGTTTTAAAAAGTTACTATGCACTTCTATGTTAAGAAGCTGTTTTTCTTTTATGCCAGAATGGTAAAGATTTTCCATTCATTTTCTTAAAAGCTTTTTTATTAAGATCAAATGAGTTCCAGTCTGGATGTTGTGATTACATAAAGAGTATCCATATACTGCAAATGGTTATGATTGCCTCCCATGAGAATTTGCATTGATCATGTAAATCAAAACAATTGAGACGTGGATGTAATCATTGACCATACCCATTATGATCTTACTAATTCAAAATTATCTGAGACATTTGCTTGTATTTAGCTGAAATGACAATGTGTATATAATAGATATCTCCACCATCCACAGAAAAACCCTCTTAGATCTGAAAAATTTCAAATGGCACTGTCAGTGTTTGGATTCACCAAAATGAAGATACCATGCTGCATGCCTGGAGGATGCTACCTAGGACTTAAAAAGTGGGTTGGTTTTTTTTGTTTATGTTGAGAGAAATAGGTACACATGCATAGCGGTGGCTGCCCTGCTGTTGCAATCCTATCTTGCCTTGCCTACTGTGTAACACTGATAATGGAAGAGGCATAAATTACCTGCTCATTTGCAGGTTCCTTCTGTTATCTGCCACTGGAGTTTTGAGGGAATGCTGTACCACACAGATTCCTCCTCCTCCCCCTCCCGCCCCCCCCCCCAAAAAAACAAAAGACCTCCAATTACTTGGGTCTGTACTTGACAGCCCACTAGTAGTGATTTGACAACATGAGAAGACAAACGGAAAATGTTTTGATGTTCATTTTCAAATCTGATCTATATTATGTAGCATAAGCAATGCGCATGTGCATGCACGTGCACACGCTCCTCTATAGCACGTTAGATGCTTGTTAGGGGCAACGTTCAGTGCCCTTTTGTTATGTTGCTTCTAAACAGCTGTTGCTGTTATGGGGAGTATCAGTTGACCAAAGGCACTCTGCTTTTTCAGACACAAAACAGTTTGGCAAACCAAAGGCAGTTGAGACCCCATTGGATGCCCAGCACCCATTCCTTGTAGAACTGGGCAAAAGGCTTGACCTCACCCCCCTGCCCCTCCAAAACTGAGCCAAAGCTCCATGCCTACCCCCTTATGACAAGCAAGGCCCCCCTGGTCTCTGCCCCCCAGGGGTACTGGTGTGTGTGGGGGGGGGAGGCTGAGGTCCTTAGGTGTTCCCCATCACAACTGTCAGGCATAGCACATTCTGCTCAGCCTTTGGACTGCCACAGCACCAGCTCAGCCCACAGGGCCTGGTTCTCCTGCAGCAGGTGGGAGAGCAACCCCTCCATCTGGTGATAGATGGGGGGGGCAGAGAGGAGACCATCTATTACCCCAGTCAGAGCAGCAGGTTCAGCCCCTGAGAACCTCAGCCTGGTCCTGAGATGGGGGAGGAGGCGTGATGCCAAGACCAGTTTGGTCCAAGATGGCTTATGGGGAGGTGGAGGGAGTGGGGAAAGGTGTATGAAGAGTTCAGGATATTTCAGTAGGGATGGGGCAGACACATTGTGAGGGAAAGTGTGTTTGGGGGACTGGTTAGGAGAACCTGGGTTTGGCAGGGGAGCCCCCCATTAGCAAAATGGTTGAGTGAGTCCAGCTGTCAGGGACAGGCTGAAGATGCTTCCTGGCAAGGGATGGATGGCTAGTGAGGGCACCATGCACAACCTGCAATGGGGGGCCATAGTAGAGAGAAGGGGGAAGAGGGAGGCTTGCTTGCTCCTAGCATGGACAGCGGAGATGGGTCACTGCCCTGACAACTGCTAAAAATAGCACACACCCCGCTGCCAGCAACTGAAATGGAGAAGGGGGACCTCAATATGTCCCACTGCAAAATAGCAACCCAACACCCCTGCCTGCAAGCCAGCTACTGGGAAGGGAGTAGGAAATGTTCCAGCTGCACCTCCAACTTCAGTTCTCCCCACCCCAAAATTCTTCTTTTCCAGAACCTCCCCGAAAACTATGCTTTCCATGCAAGAAAAGTGGACAAGGCTGTGTTCCCTCACTAAAGAGCAAGGGTCAGGAGGGGAGTGGAGAGATGCAGTTTGGGAGAGGCAAAGCCACTATGTATCTCTTCCCCTCCCGCAAATCTCTGTCCCTGGATGCGATATCACAGCATCAGAAATGTTGCCCTTACCAAGTGGGCAATTCACAGTAAGAAAAAAAAAAAAAAAAGTGTTCCCTGGAGAAATGTTGCTTGTAAGTAGCAGTTGCTCTTACAAGATGTCGCTGCAAACAAGCATCTACTGTAATTTCATGCATGTATTTATGGCTTTAACTTTCTGAAAGTGCACTTTTCATCTCTCATGTTGGAAGAGAGCTGAGGGCCGTGTGTGATTTTAGTGCTTTGCTAATGCAAATCATTTACAGCACAAAAGAGCAATGGATTTCCAAGAATCAACTGTTGCCATCATTACATAAAACCCAAAACATTTAATAGGAGACAATTGCAGGCTCTTACAATTGCCCATCATGACAAAACAGAAAAGTGAAAGGCAAGAGATGCATGTCCACCTAACCTGCTACTCTGACCTCAATCTTTTTTCTGGTCATAGAAGAAAATTCAGTGAAGTCCATGCATATTTATAGTTATGTTTGGATTCTCAGTTGCTTTCTTTCTGGAAGAGAAACTAAAAAACTTGAGAAAAGCAACTGTCATAGAACAAGTAAACAGTTTGACACTGTTCTTTACAAAGATTTAGTTTCTCTTGCCAATATAATTAAGTATATGTATCTAACTAAGAAAATTAGTCAAACTGGTTTCAGAGTTCAAAATAAAAAGAGATGACATAGCAGGAACTTAGAATATATTCCATGACACATGATATGAGAAAACCTTTGGAAACAATTAGGAAAGTGGTAAGAGTAAAATACAAATCTATTTCCTGCTGAAAACGAACAAGTTACTAATTATGAAAGTTACGTTCTGTAGTTTTTGGTATACCAATCTAGAATTCTTGGGTTAGTTGTTCACATTATGCAACTGGCAGGCAGATGCTTCAGTCAAGCTATACTAAAAACGCTGGTGCTGAGGACTGTTGTGACAGTGGAACAACCGTGATGGTGTATCTACAGGAAGCAGATTGTGACAGACAACTACAGTTCTGTGCTAAGACAAGTAATTTTTAGGCAGTTCCTCAACATCATGCTAAGGAAAACCCAAAAGCATGCTGGAATATTGTTTGAGAACTGAACTTTTGAGGATATGCTTTAAGAATATTGAGAGACTGTCCAGGTTGCATCTTATTGAGGTATTGGACCTAAGACTACTGGAGAGTTCTGAAAGGACAATGATTTTTGGTGGGGCAGTGGAGACCCAACAAATCAAGTTAATATGGTAACTTTTGCATCCAGTGAGTTGCTTAAAATAGTCTGCATGTGGGACATAGAAACCTCCAGAAGAAACAAATGGGGAGGGGAGTGAGTGAGTGGAGGTTATCCCTGACTTGTTTGTATGGGAAAGTAATATTACCAGAACGCCTTACTGAGCTTTCATAATTGCAATGGCTTTTGTGGAAGTTAGAGCTCTAACAGGTACTCTTACTCTCATTCCCTTGGATGAGCTAAGTAGGTCAGATACAACATTCAAAGCTATAATAATTTCGAGCATCATTACAGATGCCCCACTTAACAGACTTATGATGAAATTGACAGCAAAATAGTACATATTACTTCGTTTAGTAAAACGCCCCATCTCCTGTTCCTCTCATTTCCTCAAGGTAGCACACCTCCCAGTACTGCTACAGATTGCAAGAAAAGGGATCAGAAGAAACAGGATTCCTTAGCAGAGTATTTTACTTTTTCAAGGTTATTCTCAAACATCTCAGAATTAAGCCAAGTGTATTTTTATGGAAACACCTATATGACACCTTTAATCAAATTGACTGGTGTGTTCATAGTTATATTCTATACTTAATCTGTTAAAACTTTGTACATAGCTGCAGCAGGAAAGGAGGGTGCAGTTGACCTACTGGCCAGCCCCTCACAATAAGAGAAGCCAGCTGACTTCCTACAAAATAGTTATGGGTTGCACCAACCCCACTTCAGCAGAAGACAGTTTAGGCCTTTAGATGCCACATTGATGGACGTGGCTTAAGATCCTGACTTGAAGATAAGGGTGACTCTCTGTAAGTGCTGCTTGAGGAGGACCATGAAGGGCTCTATTGATCATTTCTGGTGAAGGAAGTTGTATAAGGGCAAAAAAGGGGGCTACTGAGATGATCTAGTTTCATTATGAAATGTTGAGATTTGAAGGGTTTGCTAAATGGTTTACTGAAAGTTTGTGTTGAGATGAAGTGAACACCAGGCAACCCTAAGGTTAGATGGACCTTCACTAACTTACTTCACAGATTGGAGTTCACTGAAACTGTGCAAACAGAAGTTGGTGTTTGTATAGTTCCAGCTACAAACATTTTCACAGTGTGCTCAAGGGAGGTAAAGCTATGCAAAAACAAATCGGAAGTGAAGATAAGGGGGGGGATGCTAAAGGGTTAATCTGACTTGGTGAATCAACTGTCTTTCTTATCCATCATCTGCTTTTGGTCTTCATATTCTAAAACAGAATAGTATTTCATTTACACCTAATACTGCGAAGACCGCATTAAATTGTACAAAACTGAACATTGGTTGTTTAACTTGGCTTTCTAATTTCCCTATATCCTTCCTCCCTTTCACTTTGAAAGCTTATCAAGTAAGATGTCTGCAACTGCTGTATTAATTTCTTCTCTTCAAACGCACTTTGGGATTCACTCCAATCTAGTATATACTCTCACCAGTGCATGGAAAAACACTCTCAAAGTGTTGAATGGTCTCTTCCTAACTACCTCTCATCCTCATTTGCCATGACTTTTCTGTTGCCTTTGATACTAGTGACTGCTCCCCACCTTTCTGACATCCTATCTTCCCTTGGCTTCTCTGTCATCAACTACTCTTTCAGCATCTGTTTTAGAATTCTAATAATACAAACAGCAGTGTCTAGAAGCCCTACTCATGAACAAGGATCCCACTGTACTAAATGCTGTACAAACAGTAGAAAAAAGCCTGCCCCAGAGACCTTACAATCTAAGAAAACAGATGGATATGGACAGATGTGGCAGTACAAGGAAACAATGAGACACTATTGGTCAGCATGAGAGAGGGGTGTTCCAAGCACACCAGCAGCCTAACTATTGTCAAGTTTTTTTTAGGAATCACAGAAGATGAGCTATTCAAGAAGGCATTTGAAGAATGAAATATTTATGTAGATGTTTATAAAGGCAGCTCATACCAAGTATGAGGGGCCCATGGAAGAAAGTACAAAAGGTGTCATTCATAAATTTAACTAATGGGAGGTGATCACAGATGGGCATCATCCTTTCGATACTGAATGGAGAGATAGTCAGGTGAAGACAGGTCATGAAAGGCCTTGAAAATAGTATCTTACAGTTGATCTGATAGAAAGAGAGCCAGTGGAGGGATACAAAAAGAGGTGATGTAGGTAAAATGATGGGCTAGGAAATCTCTCTTTACAGCAACATTAAGAATGATTAAGAGCAGAGCAAGATTGCATTTCTCAAGGCCAGTGACAAATGTGTTGCTGTAGTCAGGATGCAAGAGGAGACCCTGGACAAGAGAGTTTTAGCTGTGTGAATGAATAGGGAAAGCTGTAGTTTAAGAAATGTTATGCCGAAAGCATCTGTAGTACTTAGCCATAGATCTCTCTTCAGGTCTTCACATCCAGGCTGAGTCAAAGAAGACACCCAGATTATTGGTCTGAGGGGTGTGAAGGATGGTGGTGTTGTCCAAAGAGATTGAGAAAGGCAGTAGCAAGGAGAATTTCAGGTGCAGGGGGAATTGAGAGCACTGTTTTAGCTATGTTAAGTTCATGCAGCTGGCTAGACATCCATTTGGGGTGGGGAGGGGGAAGGGAGAGAGAGATCTGTGAACTGTCTGCATAGAGATTGTAGTTAAATTTGTGGATGATACACCCAGAAAAGATGAACAGAAGGGAATCAAGGGTAGACCCCTGTTGAACCTTTGCAGGAAGCTAGGAAATGGAGATGGGGAAATATAAGGAAGATCATCTGAAGGAAAATTGGAGAGGTAGGAGGAGAACGAGGACAGGACAGTCATGGGAGCTTGGGGAAAGAACAGCATGGCTGACTGCATTGAAGGCAACTGACAAGCCAAGAAGGAAGAGCATACAATACTGGCTCTGAGATTAGGCTAAGGAAAGGTCACCACAGACTTTGGTAAGAGTGGTTTCAGTTGAATACAAGGGTGAAAGCCTGGCTGCGGAGCATCTAGGATGGAACTGGAGGACAGGAACTCCAGACAGTGATAATAAAATAGCACATCCAAGGAGTTTAATGATGTAAGGTAGATGGTGGTAATTGGAGAGACAATTAGGGTCAATAGGAGAAACTAAATCATGATTATATGGCAAGGGGAAAAACCAGAGGAGAGAGAAGTTAAGGAGAAGTTTAAGGCAGGGAATGAGAGTGGATGTGAAGATGATCAGGAGATGGAGTCACTGGAGGGGTTAAAGGAGAGCAACTGAGAAACATCCATGTCTGTGACCAGAGAGAAGATTTTGAAAGAAGATCAGCAAAATCCCATGCAGAGTGTAATAGAGTTTGGGGGGGGGAGGGAGAAAAGAGGAGGGGAGTTTGAGGAATGAGTCGAAAGCCCATTTGAATCTCACACCTGCAATTCTATTGAGTTGGAGAAGTTGTTTAGCTAGGAAGATGGCAGAACTGAAAGAGGAAGTTAGCTGGGTCATAGGATTTCTGTCAGAAATGCTCCACCACATAAGAACAAGATTGGAGAATGTGGCTGTCAGGAAGTAGCCAGGACTGAAGGTTGACAGGACATCTTGCAGTGGGAGAGAGTAGCAAAAAAGTGAGGAACGGCGAGAGAGAATCATACCGATGGAAGGAAGGACAGAGAAGAGAGGGCTGAAAGCAGGTGAGATGTCACAGAAAGGCTGAGTGACAAGGCATAGGGGGTGCTGATGAGATGTTGCAGGATCAGTTGACGGTCAGAGGATGAACTCTGCTATAGAGAGTGTATATTCATGCAGCGATTAGTGAAGATGCAGTCAACAAGCCTTTTGGGAGTAGAAGAATTGAACTAGGGCTGAATGTGGATCTCGCTTTCTGGTCTCCCATGCTCTTAGAAGCCCATAACCTGGAAGTCATCAACTCCTCCTTTCTCCTCATACAGATTATATCCAGGTCACACTGCATTTTCCTCCATAACATCCACAGAGATTTAAAGAAACCCAGTCTCCTGCTACTGACTCACTGCAAACCATTTAGTCACTCTTTGCCACAAAGTGTTCCCATCTGTAAAACAAATTTAATTCCCTACTTACCTCATATGAGAGTTGAGGGATAATCAATTAGTGCTTGTAAAGCACTTTGAGATCCTCAGATGAAGTGTGTTGTAGAAGTGCAAAGTATTTTCATTTTCTCCTCTATATTTTATAACTAAGACTGCTCTGAATCAAAGATTAGATTTTTTTTAGTTCAATCAAGTCTTTTTAAATCATAAAAAGCCTAAGAACTTTCAACACTACTGCCTTCAGAAGATGGCACCAGCAGCTATGTTATACTAGAACATGTTTCAAGGTTCTTCGTGAGCAAAGCTTTCCATGCTTTAGCTAATATGCACGTGTTTATGCTAGCTGATTTCTGCTTTACTTAATTGAGTAATAAGATTGGCAGGATGTGAACTATGATATTATGACTAACACCCACTGTGCTGCTGGACAGGAGGCTGCAGGCATAACCTTTAAATGCAATAGGCGCAAATTATAAACACCAACGTTTGCACTGTCAGATGTCTTAAAGGAAGACATAAATATCTCCTGTCCTTAAAAGAGCATGTTACTGAGTGTTAAGGGTGCTCAGTACTGCCTGTCATGCGGACTGGATGGGGGGGGGGGGCATTTGTGGTGTTTGACATTAATATGTCAAAATCCTAAAGGTTCATGTGAGACATGCCATGTCAGGTACTGTCAGAAAGGTTATGATATGCTGAATAAGATGATATGTGTGTTCATGTGTGGGGAAAGTTATGGAGACCGTTGATATATCTATATTTCAAATCTATATTTCAAATCTATATTTCAAAAGACACACCGCAGACAGAGAGGCCGCAGGACAATAGCCCATCAAGTCCTCTACAGAAGCAAAAGGCCCAGGAAGAAACTGAAGGCATACCTGAAGAGTTACCAGGATTGGCCCATGTGACTCTGGACTCCATTTTGGTTCCTGTAAAGTTCCACAAGCCACATGGCCAGAGGCAGAGGGTATACAAGATCAAACCACAGAAACCATTTTGTCTTTGTTCCTGTCCAGCTGCAGACACACCTCTGGATCAACACACTTTGCAACTGAACTGAAGGACTTAGACCCATCTAGGTACTGGATGTATACCAGAGGGACCATACAAGCCTGCAACTCCACAATTGTTCTAGAAACCTGATGTATATGGACTTCCAAATCATTTGTATATCTGATTGCTTTAAGCCTTTAACACTTCTTATATTGTTTGTTTTTCTTTTATTAATAAACCTTTAGTTTTAGTTACTAAAGGATTGGCTGGCAGCATGGTATTTTGGGTAAGATCCAAACTTATAGTGAACTGGTCCTGTGGCTGGTCCTTTGGGGTCGGAGGGAATCTTTTGATTAAAGAGCATAGAGTTTAAATAACTGGTCTCTTTACTGGACCTAGTGTCAGTTTGGGAGCCAGAGACTGAAATGCAGTAAAGGGGGCTGTGTGTATTTGCACAGTGGTTTCTTGATAACCAGTGTGGGGGAATCAGAAGCACTGTTTGTGGCTGGTTGGGAAGTCTGACTGCAGTGTCACCCACCAGTGCTGGGAGAATTTGCTCTCCTTTCACAGCCTGCCCTGACCCTGGCATTATCAGTGGGCTACCCTGGGCACGGACGAGTCACACTGCCTAAGCACAGACTACAAACTACTTGCCAAATAAGTGCTCTTTAATTGTGTATGGACATAACCCACAGCATAAGCAGCAGTATTGAAAGTTTTCTGCAGTATTTTCCTTTTCAGGCTCATTGTACTGCTAGCCCTGAGTATTTTTACCAAGAAATCCTTCTTCTCACAAACAGCAGCATCACTCTGTGGCTGCTACTATCACTTCAAGGTTGCAGTAGCCCCAGGGACCAGTAGGAGAAGAGCCCATGGATTCATCATGTTACACATTTTACTAGACCTCTCCCCCCCCTTTGACTCCTCTACCCCAATGCACAGAGATGCAGCAAGCCCACAAGTAACCATTCACTACAGCATCTAGTCCCAGCCCCGTTCACCCAGCCCTATACCACATATTCTCTATTCAAATAGCTAGATTTGACTGGACATCTTGTAACTCTTTACTTGATAAGAGGAATCTGCAGCCATGTGTTCAGTAGGAGATCAAATAACTTCAGTTTGTTCAAAAGAAAACTGATATAGCTTTTAAATCCAGGTATACAGTACTTTTTCTGGTATACAGGAGATTAAGCAATGAATTGGTCCACTTATGAACATTTATCTCTTGTTTTCTTTGGATACTGGAATATTGAAATTTTAGTGAGAAAGTTCAGTGGTGTAAAATTTCTGCTAGATCAGACTATAGGAGAAACCAAAAAAAAAAAGTTACTCCCCATCCTATATAAATTGTAGTAACTATGATTAAAGCAAACACATTAGCATTTTTCTGGAATCTTTAGCCAGTTTGACAGTCCCTTAGACAGGCATCTCAAAGTAGAGCTTTAGAGAAATATTCAGTCCTCCAACCAAATCTCCCAGAGATTGACTATTGTCACATACTGGATATTCCCTATGGCTGTATTCCTAGGTTAGACATATTGGTTCAATCTTCAAACTCCCCTACGGGTAAGATTCTCCCTGTGTATCTGCTAATTTTATTGCAGATGCTCTCTCTAACTCAATTAGATTTAATCAATGCATCAAGTCTGGTAATCTTGAGTAGCTCTATGAAGCCTCTGGCTAAAAGCACGGTCAGTTGATTTCTTAAAATGAATGTTCCACAGAGGTAGATAATGTTTGTGTAAGTGCCACGCATAATGTAAACCCCATAATCTAGTCTTGTGATTTTTAAACCAATTTAGAATTGCTCATTCACTTTATGATCAATGCTCACACTTCTACAATGAGCTACAGTAAACTCTCCTCAGTCAAATCTTCATCATTAACCTTTATAAGTTCATTCCAATGCTATTTATCTTAAATTGAGAAACAAGATATTACATACGAGATCCTTTTTGCTTGGGGGAAACCTGATTACATAGTCTCTTTCTGTCATCATTTAATGTTCGCAATTCTCAAATCTTTGGGAGTCTTTTGGTTGATACCTGCAGAACTTTAGCATCCATTGGTGCATATGCACCACATTTCACTTTTCTAAAGAGATTTAAGTGCAAAGAGACTTAGTACATTATGTCTAGGGATGTGAGACTGTCTGGCTAAGGAAGAACAAAAGAACTCATCTCTTCTACTGGTAAAATATCAAATCTGAAAGAAAGTTTCACAAACCACTGTCATCATCAATAGAGCTGAGCTGGGAACAGGTCTTCCTCAGGCCACAGCTCTACCCTGCCTCCAAATAGGGTGACCAGATAGTAAGTGTGAAAAATTGAGACAGGAAGTGGGGATAATAGACATCCACATAAGACAAAATCTCAGGATTGTCCCTACAAAATTGGGACAGCTGATCACCCTACTCCAAATTACATGCGAGGGAGGGAGAGAAGGAAAGAAGATATTGTGTCTTAGTGCTGGACCAAGGTAAGGGGACTTTAGGAAAAAGCCATTTATCTTAGTAGCTCCAGCCAGAGTGTCAAATGGTTACAGGTCATACGGTATGTGGCCTGGCCAACATTGTGATTCATCAAAAAGCAGCGAATAAGGAAGCTGTATTAACAGAGGTCTTCAGCATGACCAGGTGGAATACACAAGAGAACGATAGAGAGGGTGGTGATAAAAAAGGAGAGGAGGTAAGCTGAGAATGCAGAAAGAGGAAGAGACAGCAGAACAAAGACAATGGTCTTTTTACCTGTTTTAAGAAGTTCCCACCCCCTCGAGTCAAAAAGAAGCACAGCAAAGCATCAATAGAAAATTTCTGATAAGTGAAAACAAACATTGTATTGGGACAGGCAAGTGCATCCATAGGCCCTAGATTAAATGTAATTTTCCCTTGAACCACAGAATAAGTTACACATTTGCCTTAGGCAGAGGTTTGAAGTGAGCTCTGAACATTTTCACAAACAGTAGTAGTACTACTAGTTCAGGATGGGCCTCTTCTCCAATGATTTCACAGAGTTCTGTGTGAATCTATCATACGCCATCATCTTTATTAAAATAGCATATTTCTTGTTTTTGGGAACACATGGGGGAACTGATCCATTTGGTGGTGTCCATAATCAGGTGCATTTTTGCAAGATTAGTTCAGATCTTGAAGTGTTTGTTGAGCAGATGGAAGTTGGATTGAGAGTTCCTTCCATCTGACACTATTGAGGCTCTCTTGGTACACTAGCTATATGTATAGATCCCCATCCGAAAGAGGGACAGAGCATCTATGGCTCCCAGTGACTTCAGCAGAGAGTTCTAGACCCGTGGTTCTCAAAAATCGGGAGACTCGTGCTCTTGGAGTTATGCAGAACTCTTCCAGGGAGTACATCAACTCATTTAGATATATGCCTAGTTTTACAAGAGGCTACATAAAAAAAAACACTAGCGAAGTCAATACAAACTACAATTTCATATAGTGATTTGTTGATACTGCTCTACATATGATTACACTGAAATAGAATTGATTTTTATAATAAAAATGAGAAAGCAAACAATTTTTCAGTCAGCGTGCTGTGACACTTTTGTATTTTTAGGTTTGATTTTGTAAGCAAGTAGTTTAAGTGAGGTGAAACTTGGGGTATGCAAGACAAATCAGACTCCTGAAAGTAGTATGGAAACAATGAGAACCACTGTTCTTGATGATTACTGGGCATTTAGTACTCCCTCTGAATTAGGATCACACAAAAAAAAGATTAGATTTATCTAAAGTTAATGTTAAAAGGAGGATTAAAATCTGAAGTGTTAGTTTTGCCAAATATAGACTCAAACTACTTGTAAGTACAAACACATTTTAGAACCACATAGATAACTAGTTGTGAAGTCTGATGCAACTTTTGTTGTTATGACAAACATTCAACTTTCAAAAAATATTTAAGATCTCAAATTATCTGGGATTTGTTTATTTATAAAAATGCATTTATTGTTCAATGCTTCAGGGGGACCTGCAAACAAAGAGGGCTGGCTGTGGAGTTTGAAGAAAATGATTAAGAACCAGTTGAATTATTCATAGTGAATTCACCATTTCCCCCTCTCCCACATCAGACAGTTGTCTGCAGACAGATGATTCTTATTTGTTCTTTATCCAAGTGTGTTCAATGGACATTAAATGAACATATTTCAGTTTATGGCTTGAGAGTGAAATGTTTGTTTCTTTGACTAATCAAAAAAATCTGGAGGTTACTTGGTATTGTTTCTATTCTCTGATCTGATGACCCAAACTTTATAAACCACTTCTACCTCCCCTGAGAAATAAAATTTGCCTACAGACCCAAAATTAGTTTTCTATGAAGAGTTGTATGAACAGAACTCTGCTCTTATGAATTTTCATAAGTAATATTTATTACTTTATTATGATAGTATTTAGGCATGCTAGTCATAGACCACGACTCCATTGTGCTAGATGCTGTAGAAACAGGAGAAAAAACCCACTGTCTCTGCCCAAAATAAAGGGTTATATACAATTTTTTTTCTAAAAAAAAAATTGTATAAAATGGTCACTAATGATTTCTCATTATTGTAACCACTAAAGCAGATTGAACAATGAAAGGATAAGAGTGGTGTGCTTATTTTTAGTAAGAGAGAAGTGATTGCCTCACTCAGGAGGAGCTGGATTTAGTGAATGGAGTCTGGATTGTTCCTGCTTTAGACAAGTTTGAGGCATCTGTGCATTTGTTCTGAGATCAGATCTTTTGATGAGAATGGTTCTTACAAAGTCTTTCATACACCTTTTGGAGATGCCTTCTTAACTGAACTGTCTAGGTTTATGTACAGTAGAAGATTTGATAAGGCACACTTGAGCTCTCAAAAAGTCAAACAAACACTCACTCAAAATTTGCTTTCAAGTTGAATTTTCAAAGACTTTAAGAAAGTGCATTTATAACCGTGCATTTTTATGGAGTAGTTATCACCTGGGAACTATTGAGGCGGACTAGGAAACAGGCTGCTGTTGAACCTGTGTATGTGTGTTTTATTATGCTAATTGTGTCAATTGAGATCAGGGTGATTTATTAACAATGCTCAACTTGATAAGTTTCTGGTTCTCTCTGGATAAACTGTGTGTGGGAGCTGTATTCCATGAACTATCCCTGGACTGTCTGACCAGTTTAACTGGGCTCCTGATCATTCCATTTTTCCCTGTGGATTCATGCAACATTTGAAGAAAGTGGTGTGTATGGGAACAGAGATATCCTATTGTTTGATGTACACCGTTGATTTGCATGGAATGGCAATCAGCAATGGGGGAAAATCATGATTTGGCAGAGCCATTCTGCTGAAACGATCCAATTGTTTTTCAAAAGGAGGCCTCATAACCATTACTGTATCCCCTAGACACAAATCGCCAATGTATATATATTGGGGTAACCTATAAGTTATCATAGAGGCCATTAGTTGTCACTGTTCCTTTAGATACCACTGTCATTTGATCACCTTTTGATATTTGCAGAACTTTCAGTTGGTTCAGGTTAATGACTCAGTTTAGAATCTTACCCCTATATCTGGGGGTATTTTTAAAAAAATAAACACCACGCCTTTGACAACTGCCACTACATTGGTCCAGAGAGCTGGCTTAGAACACACTACGTACAGGTGACCTTTAAAAATGGAGAGGCCATAAAACATTGAATTCTTTTTTGTGGACGTTTAAAACCCTCTCCTGTATTATACCACCACTGAAGTTATCAAAACGATTAAAAAAATACTAACTGGCTCCAAAATCTCTTACACAGTTCCTTGCCAAAATGTAAGTCAATGCTTTGCAAGATTTTAATTTCATAGAAAACCAAAAGGATGAACAGAAAGACTAAGATCACTCAGGCACAGAAAAGCAAAACCTCATAACTGGAAAGAGCAGGAACTCACACATTATCCATGGAGCGAGAGCTGAAAGGATACACAAGGAGCCTATGTGGACTGAAGTCTCTAGAACAGGATGATGCACTGGTCTGTGGCAAAAAAAAATGGAAGGTTTGAGGCAAATCTGTTACACGTGCCAAACTCTGCAAAGTCATATCAGGCAGATAAAGATGGCAAAATACTCAGGACTTCATTACCAGATACAACATAGAAAGTGAAAGGCACTCCAGGGATGAGAGCTTTATCCCCATGCCTGCCCTTCTACACTATGTAAAAGGGCTAACATGGTGTAAAAGGACCCTAGAAGCCCATTATCCAGTTGTAGGAGGATTTCACCAATTCACGCACAGAAAACAATTCTAAGGCTGCCTCTCAGTACCCTCTTGCAAGCCCTGCCATAGGAGAACATGCTAGGGGGAAACAAGAGCATGGTGGCGCAGGGCCACAGCATCTCTTAGAGGTACAGAATCTCTGCCATTCCCATTTTGCTAAAAGGGAGGCACATTCTGGGAGATCCCAGCATAGAAGAGATTGAGAGCCACTGATTAACACCAATCATGATTATGCCATAGGGAAAGCACATTTATTGAAATGCATGATAGGGTCTAGATACCAGCTGCAGTCTCTTAGGACAACCCGTTGATTTATCAGCCAAAATAGTTGTGTCTGCAGGCCCATTGTTTGATGCAAAGAGATGCAGTTCAGACCATCAGTTAGGTCTAATGGCATGACTAAATGACATCCCTGTATATCTGCAGAAAGGAGTTAATTCTGTGCTGTCTGTCATTCATAGCGTATCTGAGCAAGTAGAATGGTTTGCACTAGGCTGTGGGTTGAATTGCAGACCTTGTTTCAATGGAACCTTCTAAAAACTTACATATCTGAGCTAGTAAGCAAAAAACGTTCAGAAATGCCTTAAGCCTATTGCCACCTTGTTCAAGTCCTACACTGAACACAGGTCAGCCGGGCCTGAAGATCAGAGCAGATTAGTTTTAAGTTGGGAAAACAAAATAAAAAGCAAAACATTTGTTATATTGGACAATTTTACCCATATTCAGGGCCAAATTCCAGAGGCACAAAAAAGCCTCTAAAATATTGGTCGTATGCAAAGTTATTTGTGTATATCCAATTCAGTTTTTACCTTTTTGGATGTAAATATCAAACATTGTAAAAAGAGGGAGAAAACTTGACTTCAAGGCATATGCCAAATTATGAGTATCAAACTGTATAACATATTTTTAAAAAAGACACAAAAGTCTGCAATTATGTAGGAACTAATTAATCAAAGCATCTGCTCTACATCAAGTTACTGTCTACTCCTGGAGTGGTGCCAATGTTTAAGTGTTTGCCTGAATTGTTGCTTGGTTTGTTATGGAGAAAAAGGAAAGTTTCATGTGTGTTGAAAAGCAGAGTTGATTTCATTTAATACCTGGATTTGATGCTAACATTATATTAAGTGAGTGTACCATTACTATAGTATTATGATGCATTTACACTAAATACTTGCAAACGTACCAATTGGCATAATAAAATCTGTGTTTTACACTGCAATTACTCTCACTACAGCTCCTGCACTGCGTGTGTATGCACACATGCTCCAGACTTGTACAACAGCCTTTTCAGAGAATATTTTCAAAAGGATAGTAGGATATAGCTACAGGAGATCTGCCTGAATGGAAACTGCAGTTAAATAAAACTGGCTTCCTCAATCTTTGCTTTTCACAACAGAATAGTTTGTCTTTTGATTATTTTAACCACCTCATCTTAAAAGCTGTGCTTCATCACAACTACCATACAGTCTGTTGACCATTATATGTAATGCCCAGGTAATAAATTGTTTGCTAAATGAAACTGCAGTTCTCATTGACAGAGCTCTTCATATCTATGGGCTCTCCAGAGACTGTGCCCTAAAGAACAGGGCTACAGTACCAACAATTATAAGCGTACAAGTTATATTAACTCTGACCATTTCCTGCACAGAATGCTATACAAATATTTAGCTTCTAGTATGAATATCAGATCTGAGTACATACCAGTAAATAATTTAGTCTTTTCTTGTCTGACTTGTTTGACCTTGTATGAAGACAGAGTGAAAAAAGCTGTGGACACTATTAGTCCTGTCCTAAACTTAGAAATCATTCTTGTCTTCTTGCTCTGAACACCAAAATTGCATGACCCCATGATTCCATTACTGAATTTTCATTAAAAATGAAAAAAGTAGTTGATAGTCATTTGGGGTGTTGAAGTAAAATCTATTCCCCCTCCTGCCCCCGTTGCCATTTAACTTAAAAACCTCCTTATACTTCAAATTAAAATTATACCCACTGAGTTTTGAATACTCCTAAAAATTAAAATATTTCTGACAGCCATCATAATTTCAGATTCTTTTCCAGAATAAGGTTAGGCAAAGAGTCCTGCAGCATATCTTGAAGGTAACCAAAACCAGGCTCTTGTGAACCAAGGCAAGGACGACAGTCCAGTGACAATTGCCATGCACAAAGAATGCCTTCCTGTCATCTCCCTTCCTGTTTCAACAGGGGCGGTATTGTACCAAATGAGGATAGAGGCCATCTTTCAAGATCCCAAACTATTTAAGGTTTTAAGTAGTCAAAATTCCAGTTTAAAATCACCAGGTCACCTCCGAAACAGAGACATGGCTCTTAAACATGGAGGGAGGGAAGCAAGTTAAACACTACATTCCACCCCCACCACCCCATTTCCGTCCAGCCTGCCAGGACTCCCCATTGAGGAATTGAGGAAACTACTAGGATCTTCCTCCGCAAAGGGGCATAGATACAGGTGGGCCTGCTTTCAAAGTAGGTGGCCACCCACGTTCCACTTAAGCTACCTTCAACTGGCTGTGAAAGCGCCAGTTGCTCCCCAAACATCCTGCTTCCAGTCATGTGGCCAGCAGCAGGAATTTTTGGAAGCGACTGGCTGAGAATCACTAAGCTGCCCAATGCACAAGTTTCCATTGGCAATTTTACAAATATTCACGAAACAGTTTGCAATATGAATTGCCTCCTAAGACAAGCTTTGGATAAACATGTATTCAGTTAGTTAAGAGTAATTACTTTGCTGTGGAAAGATGGGGTCTTTATACAGTAGATGGTGAGGTAATTTCATTAATATAGTAGAAATGTGGCCTGTGATGACCTACCAAAATTCATGGAGTGGCCCCCTCTGCGAAAATTAATGTCTACCCCTGCATTAAGGTGACCAGATAGCAAGTGAGAAAAATCAGGACAGGGTGGGAAGTAATGGGCGTCTACATAAGACAAAACCCCAAATTTCAGGAACATCCATATAAAATCCAGACACCTAGTCACCCTACCACAGATAGGGATCTGGCTGGGCCTCCTTCCACCAGGTACATAAAGGGTTCAGACTACTCAAGTGGACACTAGTCTGCCCCCTCACTACACACATGCATTGCAGAACCAAATTGGTATCAGTGCCATTGGGCTCTGAGCAGAGAAAGGAGCTGGAAAGCCAAATCTTCCCCAAAATACAGAATGGGTTTTATGCTTTTAGGTGCCAAGCATATTAATGGTGCCACTTTCTAGCAGAAATTGTTACTCTCCATTTTAGTTTCAGTTTGGCTACATAAGAAATTAAGTCCAAACCAGTTGTCGTAGTCCACGTACCAGTAATGAGAATTAGTCTGCATGTACTAGAAGCTGGGCATTTGAGGAGACGCTGCTTTTACTGATGCCAAAATAATTCCAGCTTCAGCAACATGTTTAGAAAGCTAATTTTCTTTCAGACAGTTAGGAAACCAGTTAATGGAACATAGCATGTGGAAACATGCAGGTACTTCAGTGCAAATGGCAATCAACAAAATACTTTAGGACCTCAGTCTCATGTACAAATTTTATTTAAAAAGCGAAACAATTATAAATTAAGAAATGCTGATTTAAAGTTGCAGGACCAGGCTCTTAATTTTCCTTCTGTTACCGCTTTGATAGGCACTTTATGTATTGTACTCTAGATAATTAATAGTTACCCTTTGGTCTGTTCTTCTCCCTCCATTCCTAGCTTTTCACACAGCAGTGCAGAACCAGCATAAAGATCTTAAGCAAATTAAGAGCTGCTCAGAAGATCTAGCCCACACTGATCAAGAGATTTCTTGCATTTCAAATTGATCAAACAAGGAAAACCAAAACAAAACAGTCTGGCCTGTGTAAAAAACCAAGCAGAAAGCACAACTGTGTGTCACTGGTTGCTTCTTTATGTTCCAATGTTATGGAATTACCTCCGCCTGAAGAGTGGTAAAGTACTTTTTATAAATGGACTGGACAGCTGAATGATAGTTTATGGGCCTACCCATCTTGCAGGACCACCTCCTTTTGCCTAACTGGCATCAATTCCCTATACTGAAATCAGAGGGGAGAAGTACAATATGCACATGTGCATACACCAGGTTTGTGGTACCAGAGGCCACTTCCATTGCAATGAGTGCTTGGAAATTTAAAGTATGGGACTCAACACTGTCAATCCTGTTTGGATACCACCAGGATTTTAAGCTCACTCAGGAACTTAACCTAATAACTATTTTTCTTCTCCTTTTAGGGCTTGTAAACACTTCATCTCCCCACCTTCTCTTTGAGGATGTGGATTTGCAGACAGCTTTCCAATGGGCTTCAGAGTGCAGAAGAAGCCAGGCCTAAGAGTTACAGCTGGAAACCATGCCTCAAGTTTGATTGGGCAGACATGGTAATGTAAGCCAAGCAGCATGCTGTGAGTAGACGATGATTCACAGGAATGATCTATAGTCGGCAAATGAAGTTTGTAACAGGGACCTAATCAGTCTGGCTCCAAGCCCATCATCTCCTTCAGTTTCCCCTCACACAGGTTGATTCTCTTGACCTTCCAGCGCACAGTTTGGTTGTTGACGTGACTTAGCCATTCAAAGGCCAAACATCAAGACAAGAATCTTTCAGGGTATAGCGCTTCCTTCTTGAGCATCTATCTTCACCTTATTCCCAGGCCTTCATCCCTCAAATCAGCTGCCAGTTGTCTTGGACTCTAATCAGTCTGGTCCTCCCCTTATGTGCAGGGGTCACTTCCTCATCTTACAAGGTGGCAGTAAGAGAACATGCCCTCCCTTTCCAATGGGTTCTGGCCCTGAGAACCCTAAACCATAGGTGTATCTACCCCCTGCAACCGCTGCCTGCCTTGTTTCTCCTCCCCAAGGACTCACCCTTCCTGGCTGCTCTTTTATAGAGCACCTATTCTCCAGGTTCTCTTTCTCTGGAGTTATCCTTGTTCCCTCCTTTTCTGGGGTCTCTCCCAGGCCTTCTCTGTTGTCTCTTAGCAAACCAGTTCCTAGACACCCAATACCTTGTCAAATGACTTCACTCATTTCCTCCATCTGAGAAGTGGTCCATATCTGGGGAAGGTGAAGTTGAGCCCTCAGCACTCAAGGACCAGCTCGCTTGTGATAGATGATCTGCGAAGATCAAAAGTTAAATGGAATTTTTGACTGTTGAAGCAGAATTATCCCAGTGCCAACGTGGTGTTCCTGGTTCAGGTTTGGAGGTGTGTCACATGTGCCTCCAAAACAGATTGCTATAAGGAAAGGTTGAACAGGTAGATTGCACACTTTTGGCAGTCTCTTGATGAAAGGGTGCTGAGGCATTCAGACAGCATGTAACAGTCTAATAAAACCCTTAGGGAGCAGAATAAGGGTAGCCATATTTATTACTAATCTTAATGTTTCAGGTAGTAGTGGTTTCATTATTTGGGATTGTTGGGATGTGCCAAATAGTCACATTACTGTTGGGAGCTTTCAACTCGATATCCAATCTGAGCTGAGAGTCTGTGGCTAACATGGGGGAGCCTATCCCTTGGGAGAACAACCCTAGTGTGCATGTGTGTGGTGGATGACAAGTAGGCCTAATTCCATCTACATGGCGTGGATGAAAGAAGAACAATCATTCAGTTCAAGGATGCTCAGCTGGGGAGGGATTGCTGTGTCCAAAGCATGAGAGCCTTCAACTTTCATAGTTAAATGCAAAGACTGATATATTGTTTGTGTTGGAACATACAAGAAATTAAATGCCAGTTACCCATTCAGCCTTACACTACCCAACCAACTGGGTCTCCCCTCTCCTTTGTATAGGCCACTCCATCACCAATTTATTTGCAAAGCAACAATTACCATTTCAAGTTCATTATTGTACATTAATAGCCAGAGACACAACCACATTATTTGTGTTTGTATGTTTATTGGTCTATCTGCTTGGCAATGCCACTATACTAATTATACTTGAATAGAACCATTGTATTTTTTCCACTATTATGTAAAATCATTTATATTCATGTTTACCCTTTGGGACAGGCCATGCTTATAAGTATACCTTACAGAGTATACATTATGCATACTCCAGAATTGGAAAGTCTTTCAGAGAATACCAGTGGTTAACACAATATTCAGTCAGGGAAAACTTGTGTATCAATTACACTACTTATGTGGAGAAACCCAAGGTGGTACATCAAATATATATGAACAGATTTTTTTCAAGATCTTGATTGTGTTTTTTCATAGTTATGAAGGTTTGATGTTGTCCAAAAAAAATACCCCCTCTGGTTTAAACTATCAAATAGATGATTACATTAAAAAATGCAAGTTGTTCTTCGCTTACAAGAAGTAGGTCATGGTACATAAATGTGCCCTTCAAATAGATAAATTTTTAATGTTCTTTTTCTTTCCAAAAGCAATAGTTGAATCTGCCCTTTTAAAATTATTGGGGTTTTTGTTGTTGGCATTTGCTAACTGGTTCTTTTTTTAAAAAAAGAAAAAGAAAAGAACGAACAAAAACAAAAAGCCACTCCTTCCCCCATGGGGAATTATATATTTAACTTTTTATAAATGCTAATTTGGGTAAAGTTAACAGCAGTGCAGGGGGAAATAACTTCATAAAAATTGAATATGTAACAAGAGTTATCTATGTGTAAAGTTTTAAATGTATTTGCATCAGAACAAGTTAGCTTCGTTCGCAAAAATCAATTCCAATATTTTTCTCCTTTTACAGTAGTTAGCTTTGATATATTTTCCATTCATGATCTGAAAGAGAGTACTGTGTAAGCTTCTCCCTCCCCACCCTGCCCCCCCAATAGACATTGGTCCAATAAAAGATATTACCTCACCCACTTTGTGTCTATCGTCCAATTTAATCCATTGTTTTCCATTATGTATTAGTTCAACATTTCAGTATAGGAAACTGTTATTTGACTTTAACTTGCATAACTGTTAAGCTACATGTTAAGAATTGCTTTTATTCAGTCCAGTCTTACCAGACAGTGCCCCTTTTCAGTAATTGATTTACATTCCTGGTCTCTACAGTGTTGAAACAAAGGAAATTAGCAGGTCGTAATCTCTGACTAATGTCTCATTACGTTAGTAGATTTAAAATATCATTTGAAGAGACAGGATGTCTATACAAACACATCAATGCACTTGCCTACCATTTTCCTGTACCTGAAAGGTAGTCTCAAGACTTCATATTTTAGAACAAGATCCAGGTTTCAGAATACTCCAAAGACAGGAATCCTATGCCATGTCTATGCTAAAAAATTACGTCAGCCTAATTTACACTTGTGCTCCTTGTGTTGGCAGTGCCTGTCCCCACCAGGAGCACCTGTATTGATTGCATTGTCAAGATTGGGGCATTCGGGGACAGCTCCTGAAAGCCAGTAACAGTCAACATAAGCAATGCAGTGTCTATGCTGACACTGCATTGCCCTTGTTACAGTGACCATGACTATGTTGCTCAGGGAAGTGGTGTTACTAAATCAGCAGAGAGGCACCTATGTCAGTAGGAGCCAAATTTAAATGAAGACACTTCTACAACCAGGTCAATGTAAACTGCCTTGCAGTCTAATTCTGTAGGTCCTAGATTTAGGACCCTTTCAAGTTTGAATCTATCTCCATATTTATTATTTGAAATCAATATTCAATTCAAATTCTGAATACTTAGTATTTAGGAGTTCTCAGGTTGGAGATTTTGTTCCAGGAATACCCAGCATGTATTTTTTTGTGCTGTTACTGAAAATCCATGGTGTTTTGTTTAACCACATCAAGGATCTCTTTTACAACTCAGTTTTTATCAGTGACTCAGCATTGGATAAGGTCCTTGAAATATACTCTTGTTCTCCAGAGCATTTCCAGCCCATCCAATGTGGGTTTGTGGAGGAGAGGGCTGAGATATTGGTTCATTGCTTAAAATTAATTGGGAAGCAGAGAAAGGGGAATCTCCCTACCATGATTGAAGTTCACCCTAGCCCTCCTTTGGATAATGGTAATTATTTCTCACAGAAAGGGCTTCTCTGGCTCATAAGAGATATTGCTGAATACTGCAGCTTCAAAATGCACTGAAGACCGCCATGGCATTTTCAGTTTGCCTGACTGAGGACACCCGTGTACTAGGATACGATTCCCCACCCTGCACAATTTTTTCCAGCTTCAGAACTTTGCTATGCAATCAGTATATTACTCAATATACTTTGAAAGATAGATTAGCGGTCACTCTATATGGTGTATGCCTATGTTGAAATACTAAGTTTTCACTTGCTGCTTTTTGGGTAAATGTGGTATTTTCATTATTTCCTATAATTACAATGGGGATTTAGAATATTTACCATTGTCATTATTTGAACGAGGATAAAGGTAGCAAACATTTTAAAAGGTGCCCTTAGAAAATGGCATTGCCCTCTTTCCTTCTTTAGCAATAGCATTCTTGTTTCAGTGTGAAAAGTATTTAATATATTTATCAGTCCCACACCACTCCCATATTTTCTCCTCTGGCATACAGAGTTTGCCAGCAAATAACGTTCAACATTTTGATTTTGAAATGAGGGATAAGTGTGAAATGAGAAAAAAGGGCAGATAATCAGAGTTAAATTATAATTTTTAGATTCCAGGTGGCTTATTTCATAGAATAATACAGTTGGAAGGGACCTCAGGAGGTCATCTAGTTCAACCCCCTGCTCAAAGCAGGGCTATCCTCAGCTAAATCATCCTGGCGAGGGTTTTGTTAAGCCTCACCTTAAAAAGCTCTAAAGATGGAGATGCCACCACCTTCCTAGGTAACCCATTCCAATGCTTCACCACTCTCCTAGTGAAAAAACTTTCCTAATGCCTAACCTAAACCTCCCCCACTGCAACTTGAGACCGTTGTTCCTTGTTCTATCATATGCCACCACTGAGAACAGCCTAGCTCCATCCTCCCTGGAACCCCCTTTCAGGTAGTTAAAGGCTTCTAACAAATCCCCCCTCATTCTTCTCTTCTGCAGACTAAACAGGCCTAGTTCTTTCAGCCTCGCCTCATGAGTCTTGTGCTCCAGCCCCCTAATCATTTTTGTTGCCCTCCGCTAGACTCTCTCCAACTTGTCCACATCCTTTTTGTAGTGGGGGGCCCAGAACTGGGCACAATACTCCAAATGCAGCCTCACCAATGCCAAATAGAGGGGAATAATCACTTCCCACAATCTGCTGGCAATGCTCTTACTAATGCAGCCCAATATGCCATTAGTCTTCTTGGCAACCAGGGCACACTACTGACTCATATCCAGCTTCTTAGCCACTGTAACCCCCAGATCCTTTTCTGCAGAACTGCTGCCTAGCTTGTCAGTCCCCAGTCTGTAACGGTGCATGGGATTCTTCCATCCTAAGTGCAGGACTCTGCACTTGGCCAAAAGAAATCTGATGAGGTTCAACAAGGACCAATCATCCCATTTGTTTAAGTCCTTCTGTATCCTATCCCTCCCTTCCAGGGTATCTACCACTCCCCTTATCTTAGGGTCATCTGCAAACTTGCTGAGGGTACAATCTACCCCCTCTTTCAGATCATTAATGAAGATGTTGAACAAAACCGGCCCCAGGACACTCCACTTGTGACCGGCTGTCAGCTAGACATGGAGCCATTGATCACTGCTCGTTGAGCCCTTTGCTCTAGCCAATTCTGTATCCATTTTGTAATCCATTCATCCAACCCATACTGTAACTTGCTGATCAGAATACTATGGGAGACCTTATCAAAAGCTTTGCTAAACTCAAGGTATATCACGTCCACCGCATTCTCTTATCTCATTCAAATATGCTTTGATCTCAATAAAGCATTTTGCTGCAACTAAGGAAATATTCTGTGGAAGAAACTCTCTCTTCAAACATTACAGAGATATGCAGAATTTAAATATCAGAAACTTGGAATAAATTAAAACTAAATTTTAGAAAAAAAGGTTTGCATCTGACATGTACAGCTCCTCTCAAAATGAGTCACAAGTGTCCTGAACAGCACCTTCTTTCTAAACATTTTGCAATGTTACTTTTGGCAGCATATATAAATAAAAAGATTAGTGCTAAGAAGTTCAGACAGAGCTTTGCCAATGCTACTCATTGATCCAAGGGCTTGTCCAGACACGGTAACAATGTTGGCATCTCAGGATCCCTCGTTTGATTTTGGAAGCCCTAGCAAATGGATAGAGAATCTATTAAACCAATGCTCAAATTGCCCACTAGGCACCCTGTAAAGGGGAAAAGGGGACGTGGCCTAGAAGCAAAATGCCTTTATGGCATATTGAACTCCCACAGCTTGTATTTTCAGCATGAAATGGTTTATTTTATGTCAAGCATTTAGAAAATAATCAAGTCCGGATGCATACAAGATACTCCTATTTACATTGTCAATTCCACATGCATCAAGAGAAGAACATACCCTTTAGTTCTATTCTCAAGCCAAAAAAAGTCATACATACAATAAGCCTACTGTGAACCTAATTAGACATGTGTAATTGATCTGAGACAAATGTATATAGAGGTGAATTGTTATCACTATATCTGAATTATAAGATACTGCCACGTCTGAGAGACTATAAATGTGTTGGTCTGAAATCCTTAAGTTGGGCCAAGAGCACTTTCTGAGACATACAGAAAAGGGAGAAGAAGAATGTCAATAAGCTTTTATACATGCTGTTAACCGAGGGGTGGGGAGATTAAAGTCAAATTAAAATACAGTCCATGCCAAAAAACAAAATAAAAAAGCCACTAACTTATTTCATACCCTTTTAACCTTGCTATTATACCCTTTCAAAGTTCTTATGCAGGATGATTATCTTGTAACACCTGTGGACACTAGGACAAATTATAGCTTCAACTAGTTAGATCAAAAATGAATTTAGCACACTGATGAGACTGACCCTTCATCCTACTATGCTGTTAGTTAATATTGATAGCTCAAAACTGCTGCAATTGTACTTTCAGAGAGGAAAGTCATTTCTTCAGCCCACCCTAGTTCGTTATCTGGATCATAGACCCATGCAACATTTATACTAACAACTTCACTACTACAAGAGGTTTTTAAACTAGAAATGGGCTTGAACTAAAACATGCATTAGGAAAGTTTCAATGTTGATTCAGAAACTTGGCAGCTGTGTTTTAAGGACAGGAGAAAAACTTGGAGCTTCAAAGTTCAGTCCCATTGTAACTGAGATAGTTCTAGTGCAAAAGAGCAGCAAGTATTCTTACCTACATGAGTAGTAGCTTTTCATTGGCTTAGTTTGCAGCAAGGGAGATTTAGATTAGATATTAGGGAAAACTTTATAACTATAAAGGATAGTTAAGCATTAGCACAAGTTAACTAGGAAATTCCAGTCTTTGGAACAGGTTAGATAAATTGGTCAGATGGTCTAGATATCCTTAAATCCTGCCTCAGAATGGCGGGGAAGGACTTTACTAGATGACCTCTCAAGGTCCCTTCTAGCCATACATTTCTAGGATTATACAGAGACACAGAGATCATCAACACTCGGGTAACTACACTGATTTAAGTGAAGTTTCAGGTTGCACAAATGCTTACTTTGTCCCATAGTTTTCATCAGATCAGTTACTAAAAATAAAACCACCACACTGTATGCAATCATAAGATAAATATGTAAGTACATAATGCTGAAAAAATAATCACAGTAAATACTATGTCATAATCATTCAGTGGAAGCAATGTGAAGTAAACATCTATAGTAAGTTTCCACATCATTATTTTAAGTTACTACATGGTGTCTTCCTCATTACACCTTATGTCCCACAAACATGGTTGCATCACTCCGTCACTGGCACTGGTTTTCTTCGCCTGTTTATTTACAGATTACCTTTGAAATCTTTCAGACACCTGCCTATACAAAGGCTAGTAAATGTGATTATAATGTTTTTGAAAAAGAACAAAGTTCTTGCAGTAGGAGTGCATTTCATGGCTCTGGAAAAAGAAATACTGGTGGATTGAATAATCACATGTTATACATTGTCATTGTACCATATTGTCATAAAAATAGCTTTATTGTAGTTAGTAGTGAATAGGACATAGGACTTTGTTCTGGTTGCTATTATCTTACACTCTTAACAAAATAGAAATTATATCCTAATAATGTGAATCAAACAAGCAGTTTCAATATTTGTTACTACTATGTTCTAAAGTTACAATTAATGAACTCCACAGTCCCACTGTACAATGAGCTCTTTTAGAACACTTTTTTGGTTAAGACATCATTATCTCCTGGTCAAGTAATCTGAATCTCTATTATGGTGCCAATGTGTCACCTCCAGTTACAAATTACTGAGATTGGGCTCCCATGCTTCTAGTAACATGAAGTTGCCACTTTCAAGCAAGATCTCTCCTCCAGTATTAGACTGAGAAATACCAGTTGTAATTAAAAATGAGGTCTTAAGGGGTTTAAGTGTAATTTACATCTTGCATGGTGAGAAGCGCCTCACAACATGTTGCCACACAGACTGCTATGCTGAAGAAAATTAAACCATTTTCTTTAACTTTAAGAGGGGGCTTTAAACAAACAAACCAAAAAAAAAAAAAGTTTTACTGCAGTTCCTACATTCAAGGCAGATTTTCTTTGCCTTTTAACTACACAGTCCTTACTGGAGAATAAGATTCCAGAGGGGCTGGAGGAAACAGATGGGACAGACAGTGGAAGAACGCATCCAAATGTAGAAAAATGACTTGGCTTTTGTAGCTTGCCAAGTCAAGGTTTTCTTATCTATTCCTCCTGTTCTCTCTCTCCGCCCCTTCAAATTCCTTATTTCTGATGCTTCAGAAACTATAGGAGATTTGTTTTAAAGAGTAGCCTAACATACTTTCAGGGAAAATATTATGTATGATTACAAGCCAGACAACAGGTCTCAATTCTACTCAAGTGAGACTTACAAGCCAACTAATGCAGTAATTCAAAGCCTCTGTCTCCCCACTGTATACAGATACAGGGTCTCAACTGAACTAAGGGCCAGGATTTTCAAGATCTGACTGAGAATCCAAAATCAATAGACACCTTTATAAGGGTGTAGTTCTCATCCATCCTCTTTCATATACATATATGTCAACTAAACAGAGCAGACAAGACATTTCAGTATTTGCCCAAATTATCATAGCATTGCAGAAACAACAAAAAAAGGGGAGTCATTTAGACTTTTGATTCTTAGATAATTGAACTAAGCCGCATTTTTTTGAATGATCTGAGATCCATCCAGGAGGTGCTGACTTACTGGGGAGAATTTTCAAACTGTGGAATTTAAAAACCTGTGGCAAGAAAAATAATGAAGTTTAAGTGACTAAAGCTGTGTGTTAAAACAAGGTCTTCCTCCCTCTCAGCTCTCTTTTGATCCTGCAAGGAAGCCATAAATCTAGATTCTGTAGTGATTTACATCCCATATAACCTGCTGAAATCTTTAAGACAGATTATACTCAGTGGCACAGGAGCTACTCTCAATTGAAATACAGCCTTCAGGATTTTAGACCAGAATTTAAACCGTTAACTTCAAAAGGGTTGTTGAGCGAATGTATTAAAGAATTTGGCCAAATAATCTGAAGTTGTAGTTGCAGAATCATTTCAGATTAGTTCATTAGGAACATGGGTATTATTTTATTCTAGAATCAAAACAGACGTAAAAATAGCAAGGGAGAAAACATGCATTCATATACAGCTTTGCAACGGTTGTAAAGAAAGTAATACATGCACGCTTGGACATTAAAGTTCTTCTACTTCAATTTTTAAAAGTAGGGAACACAGTCATAATAATTAAGCCTAAAAACAAAACAACTTATTTTCACACTGCAAAGCAGCAACATGTAGAATTTGTCTGCAGCTTGTAACCAAAGATTCATTTATGCTGCTACGAATATTAAAAACAGAAGTTAAACCCAATGCTGTGATTTGCATATAGACCAAACTAGAGGGAATTCTATCATGAATTAGTTCACATAAAAAGATTTGTTTGCTGGAAGCCAAGAACAGGAACAAATGAGACTTGCCTGTTCAGCATTTAGTACATTAATCACTTTGCTAATTGAACAAAGTTTCTGCTCCTATGTTAAGGAGCAACAGGTCAATGTTTAAATACCAATAAGCACTGCTGCTTTTGGCTTCATTACTAAGCCATACAAATGAGATCAGGGGAAACTTCTCCCTCTATTTCAAAGATGAACTGTATATATTGCAACATTAAACACTGCATGTTATAGGCTTTAAGCTAGAGACTGGACATTTTTAGTCACTTTTGCCTAAATTTCTATATTCCTCATCAAACCCCACTCCTCCCTATCCACACAAAACAGAGGTTTAAAACCACTCAAGTTTAGATCATTGCTACTGGATAGAGTTCAAAACAGGATACATACAAACCTAAAAGGCAACATTTAGAAGAAGTGAAAGGTGGTTGTTTTTTTTAAAACTTCAAACAAAGCAGTCAAAGTTACCATGAACCAACAAGATTAACATATACACACTGTTTTAAAAATGAGATCTAAATAAGACAGCTAGTGATCTACAAAATTCAGGGTGCTGATTAGTACCTCAGGCTCCCTCTGCAAGGGATTACTTCCCCTTTCATCAAGAGAGTCATTACCAGTAAAGAATTAAGAGCATGACAACAAAGCAACAACATTTTGGACAGCAAGGCTAAGCATTTCAAAATCAAAATTAGTCTTACAAAGTGGGAACCATATATCCATATCTGATCCCCATGATGTGCGATTCCCACAAGTGTTTTATTTTACAGGCTAATCCAGCTGACCTCACCCTCCCTCCCCAGTCAAAAACAATTGTGTTGCCGGCAAAGGATTTACTGCATTTCTGTATACTGAAGTCAAGCCATCAGAAAGATTGTGTACTAAAATCCTGAATACAAATGGGGGGGAAGGGTGTAAAACAAGCTTTTTAGTATCCTGTTTGGGCCAAATATTGTAGCCCACCATAAAAGACAAGTGTCCAGAATGCTGTCCAAGGAATCTCTACAGGAGCTTGAGATTACTCCCACCCAGTTTGTGGAATGGTTCCTGCAAGTCCCCTTAACTGCTTGAGCACAGAGAACCAATACAGAAAGAGCTTTCATGGCACAAAACTGGAATATCCACCTCTCACTCCCTTCTGCAACGCCAGCAGCCCCTGTTCTGCTGGGTTTGGGTCCGCCACAGTTATGGAGTAGAGATATTTGGCCCACGTATTGAATACTACCACTTTTTTCTACATATTTCTATTAAATTAAGTAACATTCCACTCTGACTGCAAACACCTGCTCATAACATGAGACTGATAACATCACATTTTACAAAAATTTAATACTCTACTCTCCAAAAATCAAGACTGACCCATTCACTGTTCCTCACAATCAAAAAACACCAAAAGCTCTGAACAAAAGACAATGCACACAAATGAAAGAAAAATTAGAGGCCACTATCCAAAGATAAAATTAAATATTTAAAAAAAATAAAATTAAAGCAGAGGTACAAAATTACTAATGATTACTTCCCATAATTTGTGGTTTCATACTTACTCTGTAAATTCTACAACCAAGCAATGGAGACTGGTGGCTAGAGACTTCAGCTACAGTTAAAATCTATCAGGCTATGACAAGATGCTGGAATCTAATCAAATCAGTTTGTAGGCAAACACTGGAGAGATTCAGCTCTATTTAGGCATTCTTGTATGAAGTAAACTGGGGCAATAATACCCATCAATAATTTGTTGTAATCCTTGTAAAATTTTCCCTTGCTGTGAAAGAAAAATCCAGACTCCCAGTGATCAGCAAAAATAGAAACTGGATATACCCAGCTTGATTTAACACATATAATCAGAATTGGACATTCAAGCCACCTTGACTGACAGGTAAGGAGGCTCTGCAGAAGCATGGTTCAAAGTTGACTAATACACTGGATCTTGAAATCTCTTACAGGTGATAAAGGGGACAATAATGTACTGAGAAAGTAGGGCAATCTGCTAGTTATCTCAAGTGCCTATACACAAATGCAAGAAGCCTGGGAAACAAGCAGGAGGAATTGGAAGTCCAGGCACAGTCAAGGAACTACGACATGATTGGAATAACAGACTTGGTGGAATAGCTCACATGACTGGAACACTGTCATGGATGGGTATAAGCTATTCAGGAAGGACAGGCAGGGAAGAAAGGGTGGAGGAGTTGCACTGTATATGTCAGAGCACTAGGATTGCTCTGAGCTCCAGTGTGAAACTGGAGATATGCCAGTTGAGAGTCTCTAGGTTAAGCTTAGAAACAAGAACAATAATGGTGATGATGTGCTGGGTGTCTTATAGACCACCAGACCAGGAGGATGAGGGTCTCTTCAGTCAACTAGGGAAAGTTTCCAGTTCACAAGACCTGATTCTCATGGGGGACTTCAAATCACCCTGACATCTGCTGGAAGAGCAATACAGCAGAGCACAAACAATCCAGGAAGTTTTTGGACTGTGTTGTGGATAACTTCCTGGTGCAAGTGCTGGAGCAACCAACTAGGGGCCATGCTGCTCTTGACCGGCTGCTCACAAACAGAGAAGATTTGGTAGGGGAAGTAGAAGTGGGTGGCAACCTAAGCAGCAGTGACCATGTGATGGTCGAGTTCAGGATCCTGACAAAAGGAAGAAAGGAGAACAGCAGGATATGGACCATGGACTTCAGAAAAAGCAGACTGACTCCCTCAGGGAGCTGATGGGCTGGATCCTCTGGGAGGCTAATATGAGGGGGAAAGGAATCCAAGAGGGCTGGCTGTATTTTAAAGAAACCTTGAGAGCACAGGAACAAACCATCTTGATGTGCAGAAAAAATAGCAAGTGTGGTAGGCGACCAGCTTGGCTTAACAAAGAAGTCATTGGTGAGCTTAAAACACAAAAAAGCTTAGAAGAAATGGAAGCTTGGTCAGATGGCTAGGGAGGATTATAAAAATACTGCTCTAACATGCAGGAATGAAATCAGGAAGGCCAAAGCGCAATTGGAGTTGCAGTTAGCAAGGGATGTGAAGGAGAACAAGAGAGGTTTCTACAGGTATGTTAGCAACAAGAGGAAGATTAAGGAAAGTGTGGGCCCCTTACAGAATGGAGGAGGCAACCTAGTGACAGCGGATGTGGAGAAAGCTGAAGTACTCAATGCCTTTTTGCTTCTGTCTTCATAGACAAGGTCAGCTCCCAGACTACTGCACTGTGCGGCACAGAATGGGGAGGAGATGAGCATCCCTCACTGCTGAAGGAACAGGTCCAGGACTATTTAGAAAGATGGACATACACAAGTCCATGGGGCCAGATTCAATGCACCCGAGGGTGCTGAGGGAGTTGGCTGATGTGATTTCAGAGCCATTGGCTATTATCTTTGAAAGCTCATGGCAACAGGGGGAGGTCGCAGATGACTGGAAAAAGGCAAATATAGTGCCCATCTTCAAGAAAGGGAAGAAAGAGGATCCAGATAACTATAGGCCTGTCAGCCTCACCTCAATCCCTGGAAAAAATCATGGAGCAGGTCCTCAAGGAATCCATTTTAAGGCACTTGGAAGAGAGGAAGGTGATCAGGAGCAGTCAACATGGATTCACCAAGGGAAAGTCATGCCTGACCAACCTGATTGCTTTCTATGAAGAGGTGACTGGCTCTGTGAATGAGGGGAAAGCAGTGGACGTGATATACCTGGACTTTAGCAAAGCTTTTGAGAGACAGTCTCCCACTGTATTCTTATCAGCAAGTTTAACAAGTATGAGTTGGATGAATGAACTATAAAATGGATAGAGAGAGTCCTGCACTTAGGACGGAAGAATCCCATGCACAGTTACAGACTGGGGACCGACGAACTAGGCAGCAGTTCTGCAGAAAAGGATCTGGGGGTTACAATGGATAAGAAGCTGGATGAGTCCGCAGTGTTACCTGGTTGCCAAGGTTAATGGCATATTGGGCTGCATTAATAAGAGCATTGCCAGCAGATCACGGGAAGTGATTATTCCCCTCTCTTCGGCATTGGTGAGGCCACATTTGCAGTATTGTGTCCAGTTTTGGGCCCTCTGCTACAAAGGATGTGGACAAGTTGGAGAGAGTCCAGCGGAGGGCAACAAAAATGATTAGGGGACTGGAGCACAAGACTCATGAGGAGAGGCTGAAAGAACTAAGCCTGTTTAGTCTGCAGAAGAGAAGAATGAGGGGGGATTTGATAGCAGCCTTTAACTACCTGAAAGAGGGTTCCAGGGAGGATGGAGCTAGGCTCTTTTCAGTGGTGGCAGATGATAGAACAAGGAACAACGGTCTCAAGTTGCAGTGGGGGAGGTTTAGGTTAGGCATTAAGAAAAAGTTTTTCATTAGGAGGGTGATAAAGCATTGGAATGGGTTACCTAGAGAGGTGGTAGCATCTCCATCTTTAGAGGTTTTTAAGCTGAGGCTTGACAAAACCCTCACCAGGATGATTTAGCTGAGGATAGTCCTGCTTTGAGCAGGGGGTTTTACTCATCACTTATCTAGGCCAAAGGTTCTGAACATAGTATACCTAACTGCTTAGCTTTCATACTGGATGTGACCTCTAGGGTACCTTGCATTACAGCTAAAATACTTTAATATAAATCTTTGACTATCATAATCAATCAATCCTACTTAAATCTCTAAGGAAAGATATACATATATTCAAGCAAGCAAGCAAGCTAGTCCTATGGGCTACAGAATCCAGTTAGGATTTTCTTTTGCTCCTATTGCTCCCTTTGGAAGACTGTTCCATAACCTCACTCCTCTGATGGTTTGAAACCATCACCTAATTTCAAGCCTAAAACTTGTTGATGGCCAGTTGTTCTTGTGTCCACATAGGAGTTATATAAATAAGTGCCACTCCCCCCTGCTATTTATCTCTGATGTAGGGAGAGAAATTCTATCTCCTCACAGCCTTTTTTTAGTTACACTAAAAAGCTCTTCCAGTCAGCTCTCATAAGGCAGGTTTTCCATTCCTCAGATTCCTAGTAGCCCTTCTCTACACCTGTTCCTGTTTGAATTCATTTTTCTAAAACATGGGAAACCATGTTTGTTGAGTCTAGCCCCTGTTTAAAGACAGACAGCTCCAATTCAATGTTTGTTTTTTTATATCTGTAAATCCAGAACACACACAGGTTGTCTAAGATGTTCTAAACAATGGTCTGTAGAAGGTTTACAGTCTCAGAGTTTGAGATTATACTCTACAATATTCTAATTATACTATATCACACACAATGGAGATATGTTGTAAAAACAGCCACCGACTTGCCCTGTTTGTTTTGTGGGTAGCAATAAACAAAGATTTATAGAATCATTCTCTCATTTACTATGATTTCCCTCCCTACAGTTTCTGGAGCTTAAATTATGGTGTACTTGCATTACCTTGGAATTAGAAAATAAAGCCACCTTAAGAAAGAGAAGGAGAGGAAGGGGAAAATCAATCTATGTATGAAGACCATAAAGGAAAAAGTTGCCTGACCTTTTCCCCTCCCCCTCTTATTATTGTGCATGCATTAGTTAACATTGATTCCTATTGTTGAGAAAGAGTCAAATGACAAACAAAATGTCATAACACAAGCTGAAACCATAGTACAATCTTACTTGTAAGGAACAAAAACCATTTCGTTGTGTATTTAAGACAACGTTGGAAAAATCCCTCAGAAAAGGGGTATTTTTTCTGAAATATCGATGATAGAACTATTAACTGAGAATTAGATTTAAACTATTTCTGCTGTGAAAAGCAAGTCTGAGACAGTTCCTTTATTAAAAATAGAAAGAAAGGAAAAAAAAACTTATATAGATGAAAATGCTAACCTTCCACAAGTGGCACAAATGACTGTAACTCTTCTTTTCGCCATAGATCAGAATACTGTTACTTCTCCAAGTGTTTTCTGGTTGTCATGACACTCTAACCATAGGTCGTCTCACCCTTATTTCCCCCCCATAGGTATTCAGCCTGTGGATATTTTACTTCCAACTTGACAACTAACAAATCTGCATATATGCTTGATGTATTTCAATCAATCACTATCAAATCAGATATACAACCTTAGAACTGAAGCAACAGGTTTTCAGTAAGAACATATGGTATTTTTCGTAAGCAAAAGACGATAGCAGTAGTCCTCAAAGTAAAATGAGAGCAAACTTGTAACAACCCAGAGAGTTTTATATATTTTCCCTGTGCATTTTGTTTAAAAACCACACACCACTAACATCTGATATGTACCTTCAAATACACTATTTAAACTGATAAATGGCTGTAATCTACTTTACCATCATTAGCAACCTAGTAATGTTATTAGGCAAGAAACAAAAGCTAGTGTTACTCTCTATTAGAGTCTGTATTTGTGGGAAAATAAGAGATAACACTTAAAATAGTGTGTCGGGTTAAATACAGTTTTCCTTCTTCCGGTTCAACAGTTCATAGATTCATAAAGAGAATTACAATTATTTAAAAGGACAAAACTTTCAGAAGCGTGTTAATGGGCTGTCAGAAGAAAAGGATGGTGCTTGTAACAGTTCCAGAACATCTTGGAATTGAAAGTTAAGAACGTGATATGAAAATGCCGCTAGGTAAGAGAGATACATAGTTTATGGTGGTGCTCTTTGACCATTCAGGGGTCTATAAATTCGTTCCGTCACCAGTACAACCAGGGCAGGCATTTTGACGCTTTTCAGTTCAGGTAGGTACAAGCAACAGGTTTCCTTGCATTCTGGGCTCTGGGTCTGGTTAGAGACAGGTGCATTTTTCGAAAAATGCAACAGCGGGAGATACCTGGTAGTTACATTTCCATACTAGGGGCAGAGGGAGAGGAGAACCCCAAGCAACGACTGAGACGCGACCTCACGCGCGGCCCAGAGTCGGGTCTTTCCGAAAGCTGCTGTGGCAACAAGTGAGAGGGCAAGGGGGGGGGGAAGAGACTGGACACCGTGGGGAGCAGCCCCGCCACCGTGTTCCCGCGGACGCACACGGCCAGGTTCTCGAGCGCGTCAGGGTTTAGCCACTACAAGACCCGAACAACAAGTGGGGAGTTCTCCCTGCAGCATCTTTCGCCCTTTACAGCCAGCACCAACGCGGGCAGCCGCCGCTCCGTGAGGGGCGGGCTGGCCACACCCGGCAGAGGGTCCTAACCCAGTCCCCAAAGGAAGCCCGCTCCCGGCCCGCGGGGAGGAATGCCCTCAGGGGCAGCTAGCCCAGGCAGCTGGAGGCGAGGGGGGGAAGCAGCAGCCTCGCCCCGGCTCGTGCACTTACCGGTGCCTGCTGGGAGGGGAGCCCGGCTCGCTTGGTGGAGCCCTGCCTCGAGCTTAGCCTTTTCCAGGACTCCGCGAACCTCCCCCGGCTCGCGCTCCTGCTCCGTCTCCGGCTCGCCTCCGCCTGGTCCGAGCAGCCTTTCTCCGCCTCGCTCGGGCTCCTCCACGTCCGCCCCATCCTCCAGCCAACTTGGCTCCCCTGGCGCGGCTGGGCTGGGGCGCCGCCGTCCTCCGCCTGCCAGCACGGCTCGCGCCCCACCTCGCCTCACCTCGCCGCCCGCGCCTCGCGCCCGCCGCGGCGGGGGTCGCGGCTGGGGCTGGAGGAGCCGCGCGCCGCTCCCCTTCTCGGCCGGCGCCCGTGCCGCGCGCCCGCTGCCACAGCAGCACAGGTTGCGCTTGTCAGCGCGTTGCCAAGAGACCGGGGGTAGCAGCTGGCTCAGACCCAGCCGCTCTTCCCTCCCGCTCCGCTCCGCTGGCCCAAGGCTCGCGGCGGAGGAGACGGGAGCGTGGCCCGGGCGGCCCCCCCGTGGGACGGCCCCCTACCTGGCGGGGCAAGGAAAGCGCGTCTGGCGGCTCGCCTCGGTTTTACCCCGTACCAGCCAAGGGAAGCGAAACTTGACACTCTCCCAGCGCTTCCCCTAGCTCGAAAAGCGCCACCTGGCCTTGGCCTTTCCCGGTGGAGACGTGCCCTCCACAGGGGCAATGGGCAGCCTTCTTCACCCCTCCTGGCGCTTACTTACGAGGATGCATTCCCCGCCGTGGCCAAAAAAAAACAACCTAACCCCCTGCAAAGGTGTGGCGAGAGCAGCGGCAGGTGAAACTCATCGGATGAATTGCAGGTTGATTGTTGCAGCAGGATCCAATAACACACGTGCCGGATTCTTTCCCCCCACCCGAGAGTGGGTTTGTTCGGTTTTAATAATCTAGGCCCCCGGGGGCGAAGAGCCGTGAAGAAGCTGTAGATTAACCTGCTAAATTCGATCTGAAGCCACTGTGATGTTAAAGGGCAAGTTTCATTCTGAATAAGCAAGGGCGGAGAGGAGACAATTAAGCTGTTATTATTTTACAGCAAAGTATATTAAAGTTTCAATCTAGGAAGCAGGGAATTAAAGACACGCAAGCTTACAATTGTTGTCTGAACCCATACAAGCAAGAAAATAGAGTGGGGTGAGTGAGAGGGAGGCAAATTGCCTTTCCCTGTTGGAACATGCCCATTGTGGTTAGGTAAATACACGAAGATCATCAACGGACAGGCTATCAGCAAGATATAGGCACTGAATAGAGTGATTGATGGAGCTGGAGAGTTTTGTATCCGTCGGTTTACAAAATAGTATTTTGCAGTAATAAAGTGGCTCGCATCCCAAAATCTCAGAGCTTCGGAAACACAAATCCGAGTCCCTCATTACTCCTATGGGCGTGGGTCAGTATTACCCCATTTTATAAATGGAGAAACTCAGAAACAGAAGTTTAAAATGACTTGCTCGAGGTCACAGGCTCACAGAAGCACAGAGCTGGGAATAAAACTCAGAGCAGGAAAGGGTTTGGGCTCTTTTAGTTACCTTTTCTAATTATTAGACTACCGTTTAGGAACGATTAGTGAACACTAATGGTCGTCTCTGAATTAAAATTTGGCATAGTGACTGACTAAGGTTCTTCAAGGATGCCTCAAGGTGCAGCATAATACGTTTATGAGTTCGAGCGCTACATTCATGTAGTACTGTTTCATAGTTATAAAGAGGAAGTTTAAAAGGAATTCCTTGATGACTAGGATGCCAAGGTATAACAAGCATGTGAAGGAGTACTTAGGGGACCATTAAGCCCTTGATTTGTATTTACCAGTTAACCCTCCTTACAGAAATTCCTGAGAAAATGTTTTAATGACGAGTAGTTCATTACACTGTTGCATAGCACTCATCTAAATGAAATATCTAAACCAAATCAGATCCATTCTATATAGCTTGATGCAACATTATTCCCATCAGGTTATTTAATGTGATTCATGAAAGTAGAGAGTTGCTGCACAGCATGTCTAATGCCATGATAATATCAGGAAGGCTGGGTCAGCAAATGCAAAATAATGCTAAAATCTCTATTAAATGTAGATTGGGAGCTAATGGCTAAATATTTTTTTATGAGTTTAGGAAGCCTAATGCCCTCTGTTATACAATTTGATCTAGTTGGTTTCAAAGAGTGGAGGATATCAGTGGATAATTTGAGAAGACATTTCTCTTCCCAAGATTTGCAACTATTCCAAGATTGTGTTACCTAGCAATGGGGTTCAATTGCTCTGAATTATATTATCTTCTTGGGTGGCTTCAGTGACTATTTAATGAAATGCATCAGCACTCAGATCATTAGGGTTGACCAGTTAAAAGATGTCATAATAAGCAAATACAAGCAAATATGATTTTTCACATCAATTCACAAATGAATATGTCCATTCTATCCTAGCCATCTTAGAACCCACAAAGAAATGTGGGACTGTCTTTGGTCACAAAGTTAAGCAAGACAGAAAACTCCTGCTCATGATAAGATGGAAGGAAACTGGCATCTGGCATCCTCTCTCTCTCTCTCTCCGCCCCCCCCCCTCTGGAGGGAGAAGAAGGTGGAATAAAAGTCTAACAGGATTTATGGATACAGAAATACTTCCAGAACACTAAACTATAGGCAGTTGAGAAGTCAGTCCTTTCGTTTTTGAAAGAGCAAATGAGGTTCTTTCACTAGTTGGGTTATTCAGATAGTGATATAGAGACATTTATTTAGTGTAGTGTAGCTTGGTTTAAGATGGGAGGACATTCTGACAGACTGGCGTTGGCAGACTGACTTACAAGATGGTGACGTATTTTTTGGTCTCTAGCATAAAGGTTAAAATCAAAACTCCAAGCTATAAAATAATTGAACCATAAGGCAAGATGAATTTTTCTTTCATTGTGAGTGGTATGATATGTGGAGTGAGTCATAAGGATAATGGCAGAAGTCAGAATTTTGTGAATGGCCAAAGTCTAATTTATATCAGTGCACATACAAATACTTAAGCTGGTGTTGGTTTTTCTTCAGATCTTATTAAGTTTGCAAAGTCACTAAAAAGTTAATACCAGAATTGCCTTTGTGACTATAATTCAGCTCCCCTGTGTATATACATTATGGTACAGTCTTTAATTACACAATCAGATTCTATTTTTTCCACAGGACCCCTGCTTCATTCAGTGTATGGGATGGAATTCATTGAGAAATGGAGAGAGAGACAAGGAGGGCTGAGTCGTGTTTCTTCCTTAATCAGGGGGATGAGGCTTGGTTTAGTACTAAGGATTATGAAGGCACAGAATTATTAACATCAGTCAGTAGGAAAGCAGAGTTGAGAACCTAAGGTCTTGCACAATGCATCTTTCCTGAGGTCAGATACAGGAACAGGATATATTTTCTCTGTATGGCTGCTTCAGAATGATGTAAGAAACTCATTAGGACTGAAAAGGATGTGCAATGCAGACAGAACGTTCAGAGAGTTTAGAAGTAAGTGACTAACAGGCTCTCTTGCACATGTGCAAACAGTGGTTTTAACCTGTAATTTAGCAAAATCTGGATGAATTTTCACAGGGACAACAAAAGGCACCTCTCTCACCACTGAACTATCTGACACCTTTCAAGTTCTGCTGCAAACCCTTGAGACGCTAAAGCTCTTTTGAAAACTGGAAAGATTGGTTAAGATTGTTAAAACTACATATTTTTCATTTCACTTACTGTCAGAATGTGCTCCACAATTTTTTGCTAAAACTTTAAAAAGAAGCATTAAAACCAAGGGCAAGACCATATCTAGAAAATTTCAACCCAAACAATTAAAATTTAGCAAAGAATATAAGCAATAGAAGATAATGGGTTATAATGGAACTGCTAGACACCCATAATATTTGGGATATTTTATGTCATTGATATAGTCTTGTCTTCCCCCATCCCCTATATACTTTTAGATAAAACTACTAGATTATGTAAATGAATATCTTCCCTGTCAAAAATCAACTGTATGGCCTCTTTTGCACTGTCATTCAATCAGAATAAAACCCTTTTTTTCCCAAACAAAATAATTAAAGTTGTAAATATGTATCATTATCAAAGGAAAAGTAATAAAATGCTGTCTTTTTTTTTAAAAATCAAACCTGAGTGCCAGGAAATTGAAAGTTAAGATTACACTTTAAAAAATCTCAGTGTATATTAGAGCAGCCTCCAAGTATAACAGACAACCTCAGCTTTGCTCTTACATACTTCCCCACATCCCCCAAAATCATTTGACAGTCTTTAAATTTTAAGCTCTTTGGAGCATAAACCATTTATTATATGGTTTGTACAATAGCACAATCTGGGCCAGATTGGTTATGGTCTTAAGGTGCAATACCAATGTTAAACAATAACTTCCACATACAATTCATTTTCAACATTTGCAATATGAACCATATATACATTCTAGATTGCAGTATACTCAATTTATTATTTTTATAGGTATCACTGTGACAGAATATATAGAACATGTTGAGCTTGGTTAAGAAGCTCTTCTCTTGAGCAGAGGAAAGACATATATGCATGCCCTAACTGATTGTCCTAAGGGATTGTCAAGTAATCTGTCCATGAAAGAGATAGTTTACAAGTTGTAAGTTTACAAGCTGTACAAGTGTACAACTGAACATAAACTTAATACAGCTTTGAAACACTACTATGCAGAAGAAAAATGCTGCTCTCTCTTTATTTTTTGGTAGTTTCTGTTTAACACAGTACTGTACTGTATTTATTTTTTCTCTCTCTCTTTGTGGCTGCCTGATTGTGTACTTCTGGTTCCAAATGAGGTGTCTGGTTGACTGGTCAAATTCGTAACTCTGGTGTTTGTAACTCTGAGATTCTACTGTAATTACCTCAGCACATAACTGATCTGATTTTCTTCTATCACTAATCTAAATTCTTGACTCAATCCATTTACTTCTCTCTTATTCCGTTTACCTCTTCATTCCATGCTCACTTTCATTATTGTCTCCTCTCCTATATCACTTTCACCCTGCCATGAAAGAAAGAAAGAAAGAAAGAAAGAAAGAAAGAAAGAAAGAAAGAAAGAAAGAAAGAAAGAAAGAAAGAAAGAAAAACGACACCAATCAGGCAACAAGTAGTGGTTGAACCCACCTTCCCCTAGAGAACAAGGCACATATTCATATGCCACTTACATTATATTCACATAAGATACATATACTTTTACTCCATGCTAGTTAGGAAGACTTTGGAACTATTAGTTTAAATCTCCAACTGTTAGAAGGTTTGTTTTGACCAGGTTATATTATAACAATCGGATCTCCTAACCTGTCACAACCACTAAATACCTAAACTCCTGTAGTTCATGAATATGTACATGCCAAATACCATTCCAATTCCCACCTCACCTTTTTAATAATACTTCATTATGCCTAGGACTGAAAATTTTTTCCAATATTTTAAACCTTCACCAGAAGCAAAGTAGTTTGTAGTGCCCAGAATATGAAAGGTACTATAAAAGGTACTATAAAACTAAACTGCAAGATTAGCACCTCTAGTGAAATTTTAATGTAACCACAAATGAAGGAAGGAATCTATTATTCCCATATTCAAGTTGCAAAGAACAACTTCATACAGATGATCTTTTTCCTGCATTATACAGAATCCCTGTTAAAAAATCATTCCTAGGTAGATATAAACAAACCACATTAAAGAGAAGGAAACTGTTTAAGTTTAATTATGCTTTTTTCCCCAAAACTACTATGTTAAATAAAATAGAAGTAATTAGACAGGAAGCAGCCGTTCAGCTAGCGCCATTCATTTTTAATATATATTACAGAGTTAATTTGCTTCATCTTATGGGAAATCTTCACATTATAAAACAGATTCCATAAACAAAGCCTGGTGGAGTTTTATCACACTTCAAATTTCCCTTACACATCGCTTTCTTTATAGGTCCTCTTTCCTCACTGTCTTGCACCTTGTGTAGTCATTTATACCTGAGCAAAGCTCTACCATGGTAGGGTTTACACTCACTTTACCAGGTGTAGTTGTCTGTACAACATGCAAGGCAGTGAAGAAACTAGCATGTTCTGTCTGACCCATGCTGGCACATAAACAAATAGCAAGGAGCTAGAGTACTGGAAATGGTGCAGTTACTAAGAGTGCTAACAGATTAGCTAACAGAGTCTAGAAACTGATGAATTCTAGCTTCACTTGATATATATTTTTGAGCTTCTGACTCAATACCAAAACTTAAATCATCCTATTTTGAGGCTCAAAACTGATAGTCCCATTGACTGTATTGCCTTAAATCTCTTCTTTTCTTTCTCCAAGAGGTTTTCAAACTATATAATTGCTTTTAACAATGTTGCCAGAAATGGTGGACAGATCCAATATGTACACTTATACGTACTCCAGAAAAATTACTTTGTTAAAAGAGAAACCTGAAAAAAATGATTTTTAAAATTTTTTTCCCCTTCGTTGATGAAAGATTGCTATAAGTATGCTGAAGTTCTCACCATTTTTTCCACAATTTTATCTTAAACCTCCTCTTTCAAGGCCTTATCTCACTGCCACCATTCTTTCATTTGAAGAAGACTAGCTGCTGTTCCCTGAGCATATGAGAGCTTCTTAGTTGCCAGATGTGCCACTGTTCACTGATCCAAGACACTGAATGCAATTTCTCCCCAATGCTTTCAATCACTTCTTGCCTAAGAAGCAAGGGACTGGAAATCAAAGTCAAGTCTGTCACTACACTATTAGGACACCCTTAGGTTTTTCATTGTCTTGAAAATGATCATAACTGTTGAGTAAGTCAGAGGACACAGAACCAGTCAATAGACAGTACAATAAAAGATTGTCCAGAAAATTGTGCACTCTGAATTAGATACACTGGTCATTGTGAAGAAGAAAGCATTTATCAAAATTATGGTATCTAAGTTACAGCAGCTACCTCCTATGCTACGCACAGCACTACAGTATTTCTAAAGACAGAGTGATAAATACTGATTTTTTAAAAACAGTGACAATTAATATAACACCTTGTGATATTACTACAAGTGGAGAAATTACTCTTCTGTGATAGTGCTATAAGGTTTAAAGTTAATATCTATCTTTCCTTGGTTACTTTCATATATATATATATATATTTAAAAAAACCCAAAACCACATAAATATGGTTTTGGTTTTTTTTAAATACACTAAATAGTCAAAATATATATGGTTTTGGTTTTTTTTAAATACACTAAATAGTCAAAAGATGATAGACCACCAGATTAATCTCTGGTGTAATTTATTAACATCAGTTAAACTCCATGAGAGATAAATTTGGCCCCATATAAAACTTTTGTCACTATATATCAAAAATGCTTCTCCGATAATGTCAAAAGCATTTGACTGTGCCATCAGTGCCATACCTGTGACTTTTATTATGTGGAAGTCTGTGGATGCACTGCAAATTGCTTACATGTCACTATTACTAAAACATTACATTTTTCATGGTCATTGAAGAGTGAAGTGAAAGGTATTGACTGTTCCCTTATATGAAAGCACAAAGGGTTAGATCTGCAAGAGGGACTTATATACAATGTTTAGGCATCCTGCAGCCTAGTGAATCCACTGTCCCAAGCTAGGCTCCCTGTGAAATGCACAGGGAAAGCGTGCACCCAAGAATGTAATCCATAAAAGACAGCAAGCTGATCAGGGAGCTGCTTACACTCACCAGTATGAAATTCTGAGGAGAAAGGTGAGTCCTATGCCATGCCACTCAAAGGGACTTTGATTCCTAAGTGCCAGGAGGGTGTCAGGAGGTTCCATCATTTGCTTGGGAGTCACAACTGTGCACTCTCCCTTAGATGCCTTTGCCCTTTCTCAGGGAAAGTTGAGGGGGCAAATACACATCCTTTAACCCAATGGTTAGAGCACTCAACAAGACATGGGAGACCAGAGTTCAATTCCCTCCTCTGCTTAATGTGGAGGCAGGACTTGAGTGCATCATCTCCTAGGAGGGCATCCAAACCCCAGGGGTATGGGATATTCTGGAGTAGAGTGTTCTCAGTTTCTCCTGTTGGAACTGTTGCACTGTATCTAAAAAATTAAATATGGATATGAGCAGGGGCAGTTGGCCTTGGATTGTTCACATCACAGGGGCATGTGCTAACCACTGGGCCATAGCGTTATGCTCACTTTACTCTGTGGCCCAATGATTGTTTAATTACTTATGCACAGTTTCAATAGGAGAGATTGAGAAATCCATGCCCCACCAGAATGCCCTGTACGCCCACTGGTTTAGGACCCTCTTCTAGCAAGGGAAAGAGCTAAGTTCAAATCCTGGCCACAAATCAGGCAGAGGGTGGAATTGAACCTGGGTACTCTACATTCTGGTGAGTGCTCTAACCACTGGGCTAAAAATTATACAAGGAGAGGGAGGCACCAGAACTTCCTTTTCCATTGTTTTGTGTGGGGTCCAGTCAATTAGGCAGCCACAGAAGCCACCTACCAAATGGAGCCCTGCAGGCAAGATAGGTGTGGAATGTGTAGTTTGAGGATCCAGCTGCGATTTATATGTAAGCTAGGTGCCCAGGTGCTTAGACTGAGGCGGTTGTGCACATGCTCGCTACCACATTTTTAGTCACCTAGAGCATTGTTTCTGAGCCTATGACCAGGGGTACGCAAAACACAGGCAGGGGGTACCCAGGGAAAAACATAGTGAAGGGGAGGTGGGTGGCAGCTGCCGACTTCTGGGGAAGCTGGGCGGAAGCAACCTGCTTCCCACCCAGTCCCAGCTTCCAGGGAGACAGGCAGCAGCTGCTGGCTTTTGGGGAAGGTGCTTGGCAGCCGCCCGCTTCCTGTCAGGTCCCAGCTCCGAGCTGGGAGGCAGGCAGGCAGCCCCCCACTTTCTGCTGGGTCTCAGCTCCCAGGTGGGATCCCGGTGGCAACCTCCTGTGTCTTGTGAGCTGGGCTCACAGCTGGGTGGCAGCCACCTGTGCCCCAGCTCCGAGCCAAGGGACAGCCTCACACACCCCGGGTTGAAGATGGGCAGCAGCCGCTGCCCACATCCCTGGATCCCAGCTGGTGTGAAAGTCTCCTCTGCCCCAGCTCAGATTGGATGGCAGTCACACACCTCCCGGGCTGACAGCCAGGCAGCAACCTCCTGCAATTTGCCCAGGTGGTAGCCCCCGTCCCTGGCTCAAAACCCGGTGCCCAGAAAACTTGTCAATTTCACTGCTCTATGACAGCCCCAGATTTTATCAGTTACCCTCTTTTCCTGTCTCTCGCTCTCTCGCCCTCCTTCCCTGTCTCTCTCTCACCCCTTCCTCCTCTCAAATTTATGGCAAAAAATTTGGCACAGCGCTTTATATTCCCCAGCATTGGCATACTGCTCAAAGCCTCCTAGCTTTGGCCAACATCACCTCTAGCCCAGGTACATACTTGAGTTGTGCACCCCTGGTGTAAAGGTGGTAACCCTACCCACACTAGATCTGACGTCTGTCATATCACAGCCTTATATACTCATCCCTTCTTCCAACATATGGCTCACATTAGTCGGAAAATATAAAATCCCATGGAAAATTGAGTGTTGGGGTATTTATTAAAATTTTCAAAAGTTAGGGGGTACTTGCTTCTTAAAAGGTTGAGACACACTGACTTAGAGGACTATATCAGTGGAAATTTAGATACCTACAGATTTAGGTGGCAGCTGAGGGGTGGTTTTGAGGATCTAATTTTTGGATGTACGCATCTGAAGTGGCAATAAGGCACCTAAATCTCAAAGAAGCCAATCATTTTCATGGATTTAGCTGTGAAAAACCTGGTAGCTTTCAGGCCATCTTCATTCCAGTTCACATACTCCTCCTGTTCCTTTCTCCAGACCTAGCTAGCAAGCACCTGCCATTCTGCCATTGTCTGGACCACCAGCAGCAGCATTTTTATCCCTCCATTCCTAGTGCCAGAGCCAGGGAAGGAATGCTACGCTGCTTTTAGATAGGAACATGCTGTGCTGACTGAGCCTCAATTCCTCCCCAATGAACGCTGTTGCTTTTGTGCACACATTGGCGCCACAGAAGGTGTGTCTATACTGCAATTAAACGCCTGCGGCTGGCCCACATCAGCTGACCCAAGCTTGCAGGGGATGGGCTTAGGGGCCCCATTGTCTAATTGTGATGTAGACATTCAGGCATGAACTGGAGCCCAACCTCTGGGACCCTTGAGAGCTGAAAGATAATACGTCCAAGGGAGGATACTACTGCATTGCCATCTTTCACCTCTGCACAACACATACACCACATTTATGTGGTATTGTACTGATTTTCCCACGTCCATACACTAGGACTAGAGAAAAACACAGAAGTCTGCATATAATACATTTTATCTGAGTAAATTATAGTAGGCTATAATATTTTCTTAATGCTGTGTTTGTAAGTTGTAATGCTTTGTTTATGCAATGTTTCTTTGCATTGTAGGATGTCGTGTAGAGAATTCAAATTAATAAATTTTTAAAAATGCTGAGAACTTAAGACCTTCGGTCATTTTACTGATATCAACAGCTTCATTCTGAGCTTGTACTCAAATATGGCATCTGTTACGATCAACTTCTTCAGGCTTCATTGCTTACACAAAGTAACACGAATATTTCATAATTTCTGTTAAGCCCATTATCTATTGTTGCTTATAAATACGAGATGAAAAACTGAGAATGTTACAAAATATGTTTAAATATTGATAAGGCACAAATTTTAAACCATTTGGAATTTCAGATAAATATCTTAACATTTAGCTGCTTATTGCAATTCGTGGTCTGGACATTAAGACAGAACTATCATGACACTATTATGATGATTTAGTTCTTTTGGGGAAAATTTTCAGCATTTTGTGCAATGAGAGAGTTGCTCAAAATGCCCAAGTACTCATTGTGTGTACAAGACATCATTACAGAAGTACGTTGGGTAATGGATTTTATTGCATGATTGATTTTGGTTTTCTAACAATATCATCTACCCAAGACTCTATGAACTTTAATGTATTTTATAAATATAATTGTGTAAACAAAATTATGGCTAACAGCATTTCCTTATGCACAGTGCTAAAAATAAGAATCATATTCAAATGCTGCATAGTCTCCGTCATAACCCTCCCTGCCTGAAAAGCTATATAGGCTTTCAAAGATACCGGGAAGGTCAACAGCTCTGGGGTATTTTAAAACATGGTGGGGAAGAGCCAGTTCTAAAGGCCGGGGCCCCTATTGGAAGTTACCCTAATGATAGGCCTACTCTTTTAAATTGAAGGGCTCCAGCTTGAGAGCCTTTGCTGACCACAGCAGTGGCAACATTGCACAGGAAGAAAGATGGTCTCTCCAGTAGGCAAATACCAACTCATTTTGGGGCTTTATAAGTCAATACCAACCTCTTAAACCCTACACAGAAATAAATAAATCAGATAACTGATTGCTGATGACACATACTGCCAGTGAGATACACTACTTACAAGGAACAGTCAACTTGAAAAATAACATTTCCAGGTGCAAATTCTATACCTATTATAATTAACCTTTGAGGTTACTATAACAAATAGATTAGATGGAAAAATCTTCATTTATCAGGTTGTTCATGCTGAGCATTTTGACAGCACTTTGCATATAGCCCATTACATCGTTTTATCAATAGCACATGACGTCACCAGTTTTATACTATTAATATGATGATGCCACACTCATGTGGTGCTCTGCGGTAGCTCACTGTGCACTCTCCCTTCTCCCACTAGTAACAGCTGCAGCAAAACATTCAGAAGCAGCAGGCAGGCATGTGCCCAGAGTGTATAGCAGAGCTGAACCAGGGCATGTTTAGTGCTGGTTTACAAATTCAGTGGGATTGCTCACATGCTTAATTTTAAACATGTGACAAAGCGTTTGCAAGACTTGAGCTTATATTCCCTTGCCTATGTCTAACCCCAGCCCAAATACTGAATCAAGAATGTGACCAGATGGCCCAAGAGCCACCTGGGATAGTCTAATGGCCATTATAGTGACCTTGAAATCCTGAACTCAGAATAATCATTGTCCACATGCATCATGCATCCGACAAAGTGGGTTTCTGCCCACGAAAGCTTATGCCCAAATACATTTGTTAGTCTTTAAGGTGACACAGAACACTTGTTGTTTTGCTGAAAACAGACTAACGCGGCTACCCCTCTGGAATTGTCCACGTGGATCCTGAGATTGCCAAGGTTATTTGAATACAAAATTACCCAGGCTGGGTACACAAAAGGAATTCTGTATCCAGGAAAATAAAAATGCAAGTAACATCTTCACATGCATTGTGTGCAACTTCTCTCATTGTGCGAGCTTTGAAAATTTGACCCATATGAAAACATATGCCACCCACCCACAATAATAGGTAGCAGAACTTGCTGGGGCCAATAACAAAAGGGAGAAAGTCCCAGTGGCAAGGGAAGGAAACACTCATCAAGGAACAATAGGTAGCTCTTCCCCTGGAAGTCTCTGGCACCCATTGGGGGAAAGAGGGGTGCTGATTAGCCAGTATTTAACCCAGTGCAGTGGCCATGTGCAGTCTCTTTTAGCTCCATTCCAGCAGCCCACCCTGCCCACCCAAACTAGCAATGGGAACCCTGTTTGATAGATGCTGTGGGTCTAGCTGATCGCCTATCTAGGGGGTCAGGAAGGAATTTTTCTCTCCTATGGGACAATTGGCAGAAGACCAAGCAGTTTTTTGCCTCTTTCAGCACCTTCAAGCCACAGTGGGCTGAGAAGGAACGCGCTTAGTATCTAGCTGGGGTACTGGGATAGAGTTTATTCATCACAACTTGTGGCCAGATTTCAGTGAGGTTAAGAGAATAAAATGACAGGTTCCCAGAAGTAAAAGACCTGGGATTTTGGTGTTGGGCCTAGGGGTCATGTGATAGGGTGAGACTTTCACAGGCTGAGGTCAGACCCTGTGGCCCTTGTGGGCCAAGGTCCCCACCCTTGCTGCACCCTGATCCCCTCACTGGGGGGAGGGTGCTAGTACTCAGAGAGAGCTGAGTCTTGGTGGGTAGGCTGAGAAAAGCCTACCTCACATTAAGGGGCATATGGAAAAGAGCACTGTAACCCTGGCACCAGTTATGGCTTATATGATAAGGAGCCCTGTAACCCCCACACTGGAACCAATTAAATGCCTGGTGTAGGAGAATATGGGTAGCATTCCTCCTCAGTGTTAAAGTTTAATAAAAGTTGCTGCCTGCCATTTAATTCCATACAAGTGTCTGGCCTCATTTTGCTGCTGTGTCCACATCAATATCCTATGGGACATTTTGGTAAAACTCACTCTGAAATATTTGTATTCCTTTCTTTTTTCATATCTTCTTAGTCAGTGGTTCTCAGACTGTAGTCTGCAGGATACTTGCTACTTGTGAGTAGGAGCTGGAGATGTAATAGATGCTGGTTCTCCTCTTAGCTTCCAGCTACTAACTCACATGAATGACACACAAACATAGATTAAATATTTTACCCATATTAGTTTTTCATGTATGCAATTACTACAGGGATATTACACAATTGCAAATGGGTGGAAAGGTGGTCCATGAGAATCTCTTTAAGATGCGAGTCACACTGTGAAAAGACAAGTTTTCTAAGGCAAATTTTCCTATCCATTTTTCCTATTAGTTCCAACATAGAAATGTTTTTCTCTCTTTTACAAAAAGTTCAACGTCTCTCAAAAATTTCATTCTTTGAAAAAGAAATCCGTAGGAGAGCTGTTGTGAATTTTGACTGTTGCTTTTAAGATCAAAACATGCTTAATGAGAAAATTACTTACATTATACACTCTTTCCTGGATAAAAATCTTGCTGAAAGAGGAGGAAAACCTGTTTGTGTGGGAATAAGGGAATCTCCTTCATCTTCATTTTCATTGAGGTTTAATTATGGAGTTATACTCACTCACATGCTCAGGATCAGAAAGACATAAGGGAGAACTTTCCAGTGTTAATCATTTACACAGCGGCTCTGTACTGTTCTTGGTGTTTCTTTTATAATCTTGGCTTTCAGAATTAACAATCAAGTGATACTGATAGAGAGAAATTTTTCATGGAGATCACCTCCCTAAGATAAATCTTCAAGACGGATACACTCACATCCTTATGCTAATTCTTGGTTCTCTGGAGGTGCCATAAGCATCCTGCTATCCTTCCCTGTTAATCAAACTAAAAGATTTCCCAATATAATAAAGACATTTTGCAGTACATCTTAAAATAAATTATACCATTCAACTGTTTGATTTAGTTAAATCATGTCCAAACACTGTATATTGGTCTCTGCTATGTACAGAATGTTTATTTACTTCATCTGCTACGTCATTTATTTATTTACTGTATCTGCTGCTGATGTCAAATATGATAAGTATCAAAGTGCTTTAATTTTGAAAAATAAAAAAGTGAGCAATCTTGAATTGTTTTTACTGAGAATGATCATTTACTTTTCAGTAAATCAGACAATTTGGAAAAACAAGCCAAAACAGAACCAAAGAATACTCTCTGAACTGGCTCATTTAAGGGAGTCTCTAGATTATCAAAACTTGGGCAACTGCCAAAAAATAATCAATTAAACAAACCTGAGAGTAAGGACAGTAAATTTGACTTTGCAAAAGAAACCATATGTTAAGAAAATCTTGATAGTCGTAAACATGAAGCTGTAGTAGCTTTTGCAATCAAAATGCTCTGCTAAAACTTATATTAAATTAGGTGTACAGCAAATCTCCAAAAAGGGCCATATTTTTGGAGTTTAATGTTTCCATTTTACATAAACCCACATCATATATCATTTGAAATTTTGTTTTATGTACGTTTAAATGAGGTACAATGTGGAGCTGTCAAATGGTGCTGTAGGCAAGGTGTAACAATGGTACCCAAAATGGTAAAGTGTCCCTTTTTGCACAGTTTGAGAAACATTGTAACATGACAATGCCTACAGTTTTAACTGTTAAAGTTAATTTCAAAACTTTGTTATGGTGTTTGTCATTTGGTATCTTTGACCAATAATGCATGAAAAGATGTTTATTGGTTTTGCATGGACAAGTTGGGTGTTTTTGTTTGCTTTTTAAGAAATAATAAAGCTACTGACATCTAGCAAAAATGGCAAACAGCATTTTGCAATATACTAAAATGAAATGTTTTCACATTTCACATTCTTAATGTCAAAATATCTCACAAGTGATTACAATAGTTTTCTATAGTTTCTGTTGAAATTTGCTGACCAGATCTGTTTAAAAAAGATTGCAATCTATTGCTATTGGTGCACAAGCAGATAGTTAGTACTGTATAGTGGGTAGATAGAAATGTACATGAAATCCTAATGTAATGTAACTCCATTTGTAAGCTTTTGTGCATAGAATGTAGAAACTAGTCCGCCTGGCTGAAGGTTTTAATTTGTAATTGCCTATGCATGCGCCACTAGCCTTTGAAATATTCTAGAAACCTGCTTTTTAATTCAGTGACACTTATGAACAGGTCAAATTAGTGTTAGAGATGAGTATACACAGTTCCATATTATGAATATGAAAAAAAGAAAGAAGTGGCCTAAAAAGAAGTAGTGAAGACAGAGTCCACAAAAAAGTCCTTGCCTCCACTCTGAAGAGAGATGAAAAGCATGTTACAGCTGTTACCAGCCATGTCATCAACAATATGACAAACCCATTGGACCCTGAATCACATCCCAAGATGCTTATCAACATATCTACTGCAAAAAATCTCAGATGTACAACAGTCTCTACTGAAGAGAGCAGATGCTGGTGAAGAACAAATGGAGAGATTTGTGAGACATGCACATAATTCTAATGGGACAAAGTTTATCCAGCCCAATCAAGAAACGTGGCATGAAAACATTTGCTGACATGGCCAAAAAGACCAAATTTAAGTCTGGCAAAGGAATGATAATCCCAGTAGTTATCACGCTGGAAATTGTTTTCTGTTGAGCCCGGTCCTTTACAACATGCAGAGATGATAAGTGGCAACTGTTCTTAGTCGCTGAATAGGACCTGTCTCTCTTCTATACTGATGGAACTATGAGAAGAACAGATAAAACTGAATTAGTGCATCAGCTGGATGCTCAGGCTGAAAGAATCCATGAGCTAAGAGCATGCAACAAGCAGAGATGCCACGGCTATCATACAAATGATGTCCGGAGATAAACTTCACCCTTTGAGGAATTTGGCTGAGCTGAGTACTCAAGGCAAGGCCTGGAAAGATTTGACAAAGCTAATCCTGTAATCAAAGTCTTTGATGGACAGGACAACAGTAACTCTGTGAAAACGTCAGAAAGATAGTGATGGTAGGACGTAAGGTTGGATGCAAAAAATACCAGGTGATTGGTTAATGCCCAGTTTCTCTATGGAAAGTTTCTAAATGTGACATCCAACAAGCAATCATTTGTAAAATTCCTCTGTGAACATATGGTTCAAAATGCATCTGAAAGAGTAGGAGCAGACCCAACACAAACACTCCTTCTTGATGGAGGCTTTTCCAGGGTGAAGTAAAAAAGTCTATCACCAGTACAGATGGTGAAGAAGCCAAAGACTTGCACAGTACTCAAGAGGAAGCAGACACAAGGATGCTTCTACACACTGTATGTGCCAATATGGCTTTTGGTTCTCTTGGAGTAAAAGGAATTAGTAATTAGGTCATGTGATACAGAAGTTTTGGTTCTTGCTCTTCACTGCTTTCCAAAAAAGGAACACATCATAGCATGTGGTTTGAAATAGGCATCCCCAGCACAACTGACAAACGTCATTTCATACCTGAACATGCAATTTGTGAAGCAGTCACTTCTGACTTCTGCAACACACCTCTTGCTGTACATGACTTAACAGAATGTGACTATATGTCATCCCTACTTGGTACTGTGGGGGGAAAAATCTGCATTTAATGTTGTCGAAACAAAGGGAGCTTACAGCTTGAGCGATCTTGCCAAATTGGGAGAGAATGACAGAAAAGGCTCAGAGCAAAGAAGAAAAGGAGACCCACAAAGACCTGAATTGTTTTCAACTTAATCAAGCTATCAAAAAGGACAAGTCACTGGCCAAATTCCCGACCGTGTAAGGACATTTTTGAAGAGCATGTCAAAAGAGCATCTTGGAAAACAAAGATTTAAATATCTTTGTGCTCATAGGTAAACCAGGACCAGTACTGATCAGTACTGCAACATGGATGATGAACTACTTCGTTTATTCTTTAAGGGCCCATGGCACCTTAGCTTCTACAAGACCTTATCTGTGCCTATATGAATAAGATAACTACATAATCGTATCTGTACTCAGAACAGTCTTCCCTGAAAACAATTATGTACATGCCAAGGCAATGAAGACTGTGGTAAACCATGCACTCTTAACATAGATCATAATGATGAACAAGATAATGATTTTGAGTAGAAATGTCACCATCTATAACCTGGACAATTTAGAGCTTCTCCCCCGCCTTCTTTTGAGTACTCAGGAAGGAAAGGGACCCAACTTTATCCCTCTGTGGGCTCAGGGCTAACACTGCGGACTCAAGGTTCTCTGGGTCTGCGGGACCTCTTTCCAGTGAAAGTTTTACACAGTAAGATCCTTAACCTATATTTATTAACAATTAATCAACAGAATACACACACTAAGCATACAGTGCTCACCACTCCCAGTAAAGCAGATGAACTTTTCTTGATGGCTAGTCAAGATTTAGATCATCTGGGGCTCTGGCTTCTGTATGCTATGTTTCATCAGGGTGTTGAGATCTGGCATCTCTGATCTTGGTCTGTAAAGTTCCAAAGAATTCCTTCTTGGACCTCAGTTTATGTAGTTAAAACTTGGATCCTATTTAGCTATACCTTAACCAATCATTTTAAACTAAAGTACTAGGAAACAGTATTTTTTACCAATCCTAGCCCACCATCTTTTACATAGAAGAGTTAATTTAAATTTTGTGAATCAGTTGCACAACTGACAGAAGCAATTAAAAAACAGACAGAGCAATCAAAAGTAAACAAAAGGGTAGTATAGATCTGTTCAATTGAAACTGCTGTTAAGTGGTTTTGCCAGACACAACGTTATTTTGCAAGATTTCTTTACATGTTTTAAAATCTGTCTGCTGATCTGGTGCTTATACTTCCTTAGAGCAGGAATTTTTCTTAATCAGCAGATATTTTATTGTTTTGTACAGTGTAGGGGGAATGTGACTCCCTACTTTTTACCACATGCTGCTGTTTCTTCCTGCAGAAAGGCCTCAGTTCACACATCATTTTACATTTCAGTTATACCTGTGCAAATTTATTTCTAGATTTTGTTTTACCCTTTACTGTGTGGTTGTGATGCTTTGAGATCACAAAGAAATCCAATTTTGTGTCTTGAAATAATACACAGTCATTAAACTAGCAGGTGAATGCAAATATTTCAAAGTGGGCATTTTAATGTGCTGATGGTGTCATTGTTTATCCCCCTTTCTATGGTAACAGCACCACTTGACAGCTCCACATTACACCTCATCTTAAATCAGACATAATAAGCTTTCAAATGATGTGTATGTGTATAAAGATGGTACATTAAACTGACCAAATCAGTGGTGTCTGTTGCTGACCTAAATACTGTTCAGAATGCTGAACTCCCAATCCTACTCTTACAGCAGTTGAGAGGGGTTTTGCCATTGACTTCAATGGGTGCAGATGTAGGCTGCACATTTTAAAATAATCACCATTGTCAAAAGATTCACTAAATCAAATTCTAATACCTCATCTTTTATCTTTTTAAAATCTCTTTATTTATCTGTGTATTCACTTGATCATTATTGTCACACTGGCTGGATGGGGGGCTGGAATTGTGTTATTTGACATCAGTGTGTCAAAATCGCAATGATTCATGTGAGACATGCTAGGTCAGGTACTGTTAGAAGGTTATAATGTGCTGAGTAAGATGATAATGATTATGTTCCTGTGTTATATCTGTGATGGAAGTTATAGATATCTTTGATATGCCTGTATTTCAAACTATACTGTATAAGACACACCCCAGACAGAGAGGTAGCAGGACAATAACCCGCTTAATGGCCCATCAAGACCTTTACAGAAGCAAAAGACCCAGGAAGGAACTAAGGGCATACTTGAAGAGTTACCAGGATTGGCTCATATGACTCTGGACTCCATTTTGGTCCTGTACAATTCCACAAACAGCATGGCCAGAGGCACAGGGTATATAAGATCAAACCACAGAAACCATTTTGCCTTTGTTCCTGTCCAGCTGCAGACATACCTCTGGATCAATTCATTTTGCAACTGAACTGAAGGACTTAGACCCATCTAGGTACTGGATGTATACCAGAGGGACGATACAAGCCTGCAACTCCACAGTTCTTCTAGAAACCTGATATATATGGACTTCCAAATCATTTGTATATCTGATTGCTTTAATCCTTCAACATTTCTCTTATTGTTTGCTTTTCTTTTTATAATAAACCTTTAGTTTTAGTCACTAAAGGATTGACTGGCACCATGGTATTTTGGGTAAGATCCAAACTAATATTGATCAGGTACCGCGGCTGGTCCTTTGAGATCAGAGGGAATCTTCTGAGTAAAGAGCGTAGAGTTTAAATAACTGGTCTCTTTACTGGACCTACTGGCTGTTTGGGAGCCAGCGATTGAAATGCAGTAAAGGGGGCTGCGTGTATTTGCATAGTGGCATCTTGATAACCAGTGTGGTAGAATTAGAAGCACTGTTTGTGGCTGGTTGAGAAGTCTGACTTCAGTGTAACCCACCAGTGCTAGGAGAATCTGCTCTCCTTTTACAGCCTGCCTTGACCCTGGCATTATCAGTTGGCTACCTGGGCACAGACGGGTCACAATTATCATTATACATCTGAGCATTTTACAACCATTAGTGAAATTTATTCTCACAACACCCCTGTTAGCTAAGGAAGAGCTGTCTCTATTTTACTAATGGGGAACTGAGACACAGAATAAATTACGTGATCTATACAAGGTCACATAGGTTGTCTACAACTGAGTGAGGGATTGAATGCAGATCTTTTTGGTCCCACTCTAGTACGCAATCCACTAGACCGTTCTTCCTCACCACTAACACGATGCAGATAAACCATGAATAGGTAAGCTACACCTCTCTCATCACTCAATTACTGGAAATACACAGAATGATAAACATTTATAATTAATTTATTATGCATTTTTAAAAATATGCTCAGCCAGATTAAATGTGACTCTAAAAAAAGATAGTTTATGCAATATTTGTTTATTTTACTTCCTAGAAGCCCTAGCATGTAGTGTTTATTCACTGAAGTAAATGAGAATTTAGCTTGAGTACAGACTGCAATATTTATATCTTAATTATATCTCATTTTCTCTTCTTCTTTCTTTTCATAGTGAAAGGTCATAATCTTCCACTGTGACCTTGTCAGAAATACTTGCCAGGCCTGAGAGGAGTGTAGCAAGTCTGCATGAACAAATTGTACAAGATGGTTTATTAAGGCTCTTTTATTTTATCTGGTATAAGAACAGGCAGCAAATTTACAACAAAACTAAAAAACTAAATTGCTTGAACTGGACTCCATTTCCAGCATATTTAATAAGCTTAATTAATTATAGTATGAGTACTTCTGAGATCCTACTCTTGCTGAGACAAGATTCAGAGGATTTTTGAACCATACACAAATGTGCTCCAAAGATGAAATTCACCTGTGATGTGGAGGGCTAGCATAAGCACTACTGAAACACCACATAGCAGCGGTATATGAGATTGGTTATCTGCACAGAAGAGTATGATCTCTGCACCAAATCCTGGTCACTTTGAGAATGGACGAGTCACTGCAGATCATAATTTATGCAGATCCAGGGTTTTGTGCAACTAAGCCAGATGGGTAGTGGTCACTATTCCAACTCATGGATTGGAGTTAGAGCTGCAGGGTATGAAGAAGCTTCATGGGAGGCCCACATATTGGTCCTAGATGGAAGGATAAATGTCACCTCCTTGCATTCCATCCACAAAGAGCCTAACTACTCTGGCTTTAGCAAGTGGAGTGAATTTCACCTTTAGTCCATATTGAGCCGACTACAGGATAGATGAAAGACTTGCATATTTTTATCTTTTTTTTTAAATAATTTTTTATACACACACACACACACAAACACACACTTGTACATATATATATTATATCCAAGAAACTAAGTTAAAAGAACGTTAATGTTGAGAAGTCAAGCACTCAAAAACTAGGAAATGGCAGAATTAAGAGTGCCTGTGAAATCTGAGTTTGGACCTCTTGTGTGTATGCATTATGGTAATCCAATTTTTAAAAATTCTTTAATTACAAACTCATATGCTGTTTTCTTCTCAAAGGACCTTAGTGCTCGTGTGCTTGATTTTGAAATATGAATGTTATTTTAAACAGATTTTTTAATTTCCTAATTTAAAAAAAACAGAAATTCCATCACGTGGAAACATATTGACTTCAGCTTGCATCATCAGCAGGTTTCAGACTTTTAAATCCACAGGTTAGACCTCTATCACTGGAGTTAATAGAGTAACTAATAGAAGTAGCTTGTTATTATCTTCTCTGTAAACCAGCCACTAAAAAGGGTTGAAACATGCAGTTTGCCAGGAGGTTTCACAGATTTTCACTAACAGCACAGGAATGGTAAGACTCAGGACCCCTTGGTTCATCTGCAGATTCCAGAAGAGCATTTTCTCTAGATAGACCCTTGTGCTCACAGCCTGTCACTGTCTCCCACTGCTTCTATCCACTCCCCAGCATTTGACCAACATATTTTTTTCAAAAATGGCTGAACAATTTTATCTGAATTTTTTTTTTAAAAAAAAAAGTTCATCCCAATGCAGGCACCCATCACAGCAAATTTAATCCTGAACAATCAAAGTTTGGTGAGGTTACAAGCAGCTAAAAACAGGATACAATGGGAACTTTTAGACAGGCACAAATTTCTAGCTTGTTTTCCAGTGCAAGTCCCTAAACTTCAGTGAATACCTTTCTGGATGAGAAGTTTAAAAGGCATGACACAGTTACAGGGTGAGCTGCACTTTAGATCATTTGCACCCATTAGATGACAGGCTTTGCTACCACTGGAGTGGGGTCTATTTGTCTGGCTCTAGTTGACGCCGTCTTTTTGTATTACATAAATGTTAAAATTCATAGGGTAATTTGGAAATATTTTAAAAGCTTGAGTTACGAGTCATCCTCCTACAGTTCTGTGTAGATCGCACCCTAACCTCATTGTGATGATGAACGAGCTTATTTACATTGAGTGCTCAGTCCACTTTGAAATCAAAAGCTGTGAAAATTCAGTTAGTAAACATACAGCCTTCTGAATCATTTATTATTTTTCAGTCTTTGCACCTACGTGTTCCCCCACACACATGGAAATCAATCTGCTGCAGTGCACAGCATAGCCCTCCGGGGTGACACCATTCAGTGCATGAGACACACCTCCAGGAAGTTCAGTAAGATGGAGTTTGGTTTTTTTATCCTTCTTTACATTTAGAGGGAAATTCCTTGGTAAAGTTCCTGCAGTGCTTATTCATATGAAATTCCCACTGAAGACAACAGGGATTTTACCTGAGTAAGGTCTGCAGGATTGAAGGCTTGATCTTGTGCCCTCTGAAGTCAGTGACAAAGCTCTCATCTAATGTAATGGTGCAGGATTAGGACCTTTTTATTTACTTGTCATTTGGGACCATTTCTGCCTGTTGAAATCAACATGAGCCATGCAAACCTGTAAGGCTGAATTTAGTCCTTAGTTTTCATGCACCTTTTTCTGTCTATCTCTTACACATGAAGGCTAGTTATTGTGGAGGTTTTTTCTTTTAATAAACAAGAGATAACACTGTTTAATCAGATATAATTAGCCTCTCATGTAAGCTATTAATTTTCTTTTCTAAATTAACCTATAATAATCTTCTGCCATCTTCTGATTTAATTTATTATTTTCAAAATTTTTGTCATTCCTCTGACTCTGTGATGCTTGTGATGTAGGTGCAAACCCAGTAGCTTGACTCACTAGAGGAGAGCTCTCTGCTTCTATCCTTTGGAACAAGGTGGAAGTATGGCTACAGAATGAGCTTCATTTGCATAAGCTTTCTACCCAGAATTCCTCTAGTAATGCTTTGAGAATCACCATTGCTGCACACAAACCCATGCTACCAGTTCCCCTCCACTGACAAACCTGTGCTGGTGGGAGGAATCTTCAACAGGGAATAATGCAGAGATGGCTGTTACTGAACCCTGAGGAAAGCAGTAGAGTTGAATTAATTTTGATGAGGCCTCTCCTGTGCAGTCACTTAATAAAGCTGACATCAGTCTATCTAGGTTAAGTAGTGGAGCCTAGGACAGGACAAGACAGCACTTCCCAAAGGTACTAGAGAGTCCTGCTAATGTGCATGTCAGGACTCTGGGATTACGCTGCCCAGTGACACCAAATTGTGGGTAGGGGCTAACAGATGGGGAAGGGAGAAGTGATGTGGCAAAGGGACATTTGCCTATTGAACATCCACACCGGCAGGTGGGGAACCAAGGAACAGATTATTGCTAATGGTACCACAGGAGAGTGTTTTACTTATTCATATAACTATATTGTTGTTCTGTCCCGCCAAAATGATGCTTCTTTTCTCTCATAACACTTTCCTTGACTCATACACCCTCAGTGGGGAAGCACTGCCTATTAAAGGTGCCAAGGAAAGGTATTTAGCAATACCAGAAATTCTGTATAGGAGCTTGAGCTGGTGGTATGAATTTTAAGAGGGACCCTTATCTATTTGAATGTGGCCCTGGTTGCTGAGGACAGCACCTGGCAGAAGGATTAGCCATACAAAAGGGATCTAAGGAATTCATATGATTTTAGATTAAAGTTTATGCTTTAGCTATGCTGATATCATGAAATTTCATCTTGTATAAATTCAGGCTCAATCCAGGAAAGCACTTAAGCATCTATTTCTCTTTAAGGGTGCTAATGCTTCTATTGACCTCAATGGAACCACTCATGGTCTTGAAATTAAGCACATGCTCAAGCACTTTGCTAGATTATGGCCTAAAATAGCAAGGGCCTTATTTTCAGTTCCAAGAAGGTCCTTTTACATCACCCTGCCAGTCTAAAGAGGCCTCTGTGGAACTGAGAATTCAGGCCTAAATATTGCACTCTTTAATCGTTTATTTTAAATACAGTGCCAGTGCCCTGAAACTAATTGTGCATTGAACATAACATTAATAAAATACACCCTGATCCAATAGACTTATGTGCAGCCTAACTATACACATAAATAGTCCCATTTATGGCACTTCTCTCATGTAAACTTAAGCATGTGCTTAAGTCTTTGCAAGATCAGGTCCTTTGCAGCTAAATAAATTATTGCACAAACACAAAAGTCTATAATATTAACTATTAAATTGATTTCACTGCTGCTAGAACTCTCCCTGGGAATTTACCTGATAGCTATCAGTGACCATGATAAATATTTTATGTTATCGATATTTCAGAGGACCAAAAAAGCTACCTGGTGTGTTTTATAATGCATTTCCTGTTTCTTAGGAGTTACACTATCAAACATTATCCTGTCATCACAAGTTGCTTAGCCTTTTGTTGGTTAAGGTAATAGAAAGAAATAGCCTCTCTCATTTTATTTTATTTTTTTGGTCGGGCACCTTTAAAGGAAAGGATTTGCCCAAGATTGAGCCTGAGAATAAAGCAATAGATTTCTAGTTCCTTATCTAAGTTTCCTGTGTAAGGTATTTTCGATAAGTAGTGATAGACATCTTATTACCTCAAAGTATATTTTGTGAATGCCGGAAATAATAGTTACCATGGTGCCCTAAGTTCTTTCAGCAGGCTAATACTTTCTCAGAGATGTTACTGTTTTCCTCTAATGTGAGTGCTTCTTTAGAATGACTGAAAACAAACAAAAAAGAATGCTTGCATACCCACAATTCCTCTCTTCAGTCAAAGCGATGCCCAGCCTTAGTTTATATCAGTGGAATACATTTAAAAAAAAATAGGTGAGAGATCAATGTTTTTATCTACCTACTATTTAGGTCTTAAATTCTCAAATGGAAGAGGGAGTGCAGTGACATATTTTAGATATTTTTTATTTTGAAAGCATTTTACATGTTGATGGCTATTCACAATAAATACATTAAAAGGCACAGAGAGAAAGTGAGTGCAAAAGCACATTGCATACTTCATGGGGGCCTGATCCTAGCCCAATTAAATTGATGGGAGGTTTTGGATTCGATGCCAAGTAAATAAGACACAGAACCAGCTCCATGATCTTTCAATATAGGGGTTGGATTCTGCCTTCCTTACTCACATTGAAGAGTACCTTTCTCTGCCATGGAACTTCAGTGGAACTATTGATAGAACTACTCATCATAATAATTGTGGCAAGAGCTGGCCCTAGGTGAGGTATGATATGCAAGGGAGAGAGGCTTCAGGTGCGGTGAAGAAGAATGGGAATGTGGCAGAGGTTCACATGAATTAATTTATTTTCACATTGTACACAATAGTTTCATGCCCAAGTTTTTTGTTTTTAAGTTGATGTGAGAGTATATCACAACATGCAACATGGAGAATAAGACATTAATTATGATTTTTATGAGTTGTGGAGTCTTTGAAAAAGATACACAACTTAAAAGAAAAAATGAGAAGTAAAAATAAAGATTTTGTGAAGATTAGCTTAAGGGTTGGGTGACCAGCTGTCCCAATTTTATAGGGACAATCCTGATATTTGGGGCTTTGTCTTATATAGGTGACTATTACCCCGAACCCACCCCTCTTCTGATTTTTCACACTTGCTGTCTGGTCATCCTATTTAAGGGCCTGAATGTTTCAATCTAGCTGACTGCAGAGGTCTAATCTTGTCTGATCTATTAGCTGTTATTATTCAAGAAGACCCTACGGTCTATACCATGATATTTTAGCAGAGCCTCCTGAAAACCCATTTGGGAATGAGAAAAATGTGTATATGATGGGTGGAAAGGGTGTTATGCAAAAGCAGTTCCAGCAAAAAGGAAGCAGATGATTAATTATGGAGAATCCAGAATTTTCTATTTCCATTATGTTTCCATCTCATGACCAAAGACAAAGGAAGTTGTGCCCTTTAAGAAAGAGTTCTCTTGAAGCTGCAGACAACTTTCCTGAAGACAGGTCATGATATCAAGCAGGATATTGAATACATACTTTACTAATGGAAAATATTTAGTTTTGAACCCAGATCCTGTAAAGCAGTCTGGCTGCTTTATGCCACACCACTGGTGGAACATAGTCTCACACCCCAAGTAGGTGCCCTTTGGTGGTATGGGAGTGGGACTGACTTCTATACCATCATCTCTCCCGGTTCCCAACATAGAGAAAGGGTTGTGGCTAGGACTTCCCAACATCCTGAGATGCTGAAAGCTGGCATAATTTAAGGCAGCCCTTTGTTCAAGTGCCAGATCCACATACATTTTTCTTAATTACAAAAATTAATAAAGTTGTACATAAATTTGTGTACATGAATTATACACCAAAATCATAGTACATATTTTAAAGTTATTTGTCTGCATTCATTGCTAATACCTTACAAAATTTTAATACCCAGTGGTGCTTCACACATGCTGCTGTTGGGTTGCACAGTGTTATAGTTTTGTTTTGCTTTTAAATCTACCTTTTACAGATAAAAAGTTCTTCAGAATTACTGTAGGGAGTGATTACCATGTGACAAGCAAATGGCTTGGTTTGGCCTTTTTTGATCTCAAGCAGTCATGCATAACAAATCATTAAAGTACCTTCAGAGGATTCTGAAACTTTCAAAGAAAACCAGTGTCTCTTTAATTCCAACAAGTTTGTGAGCTCATTAAAAAAAAAAAAAAAAAGTAAAACCCATTTTTTTTTCCAGAGCTCAGCTGCACAGGATAAGCTCATATGTAGTAGTCAAAAATATGCAGATGTTCAAAGAGTGAGTAAAATACTTTTTACTTACCCTTTATAAAGTATATTTTAAATACTAGGAGAACATATTAGAGAGCTAAACAATCATTCCACATACACCTTTGTTAAATGCCTAAATATATTATGTTCTGGGAGACACTCGTTTTTATGCAATAGAGAAAAAAAATACTTATTCAGAGAAAAACAGATCATAGCTTGGATGAGACAGCCCCAAGATCAGAAGGGTTGTGCTTTAGATAAGAAATGGAAGAAATAAAGACAACCAACTTCACTGCTACACTGTATCTATATAGATGCTAATCTGTTAGATTATTTACTGGACAAATAATTCATGCATACTTACCCACGTATAATATTACACATACCCATTCACCCCAATTTGTTTATATTCTACAAATGCCCTTTTATTCAGTATTTTTATTTATCATTATGCAAGATACTAAAATGCATGTTTTTCAAAGGCAAACTATATACAGCTTCTTTTGCAAATCTGCAATATCTTAACAGTAAGAATGTTTTGGAAAGGGTGTGTTATTTATAGAGTACCACAGAATAAACAGCACCTTGGAAAGACAGAGAAGCTTTCAAGCCCACTCATGCAATACACATATTGGTGCTTAGATACGATGGGGATAGTTACCTTAGAAACACCTAAGATAGCACAGTTATAAACTTTAAGTGTGTGTGCGCACACCCATCTCATCTGAGAAGAGATTAACATTAGAAAGCTTCATGAGAGTAGCAGAATTTATCAGAGTGGGAAGGTGCTCGGCACACTTGCGTGAAAGTTGTTTCAAGTGTTGAGAGTGGAATGGAAGAAGTGAAGCAGAGAGCAGCAGGAGGAGACAAAGGAGGCTATTAGGAGAAAGGATTGGGTATACTGTACGAAGCAAGAGAGCAGCATAGATGAGGGCAGTGATGTCAGCAGGAGGCAGAGCCTTCAAGGTGAGGATGAGAAGCTTGAGGCTGATATAGTAAATTAAGGCAGCCAAGTGAGGAGATTCAAAAAAGCAAGTATGATTGGGTTCAGATGGCAAGGATGAAAACAGATCTTAGCAGTGGTATTTCGGATAGACTGGGATAGGTGAGGTAAAAAAAGTGAGATGCAGAAGAAAAATTTTCACCAATTAAGAAAATTACTACTGAGGAATAGCCCACAGGTTTAGCAGTAGAAGTGTAGAGGAAATAGTGGGTTTAAAATATATTACAGAGCAGGAAGTAACATGTCATACTGGCAAGTATTGAGGGATGAATGAGGGAGCAATGGAAGATGGCCAGTCAGGATTCTAGTTTGGGTGATGTGAATGATAGTGATGGAAGAAGTTTGGAAGGAGAGATAAGAAGTTCAGTTCTGGTTATACTAAATAGTAGGTGTTGGCAGCAGACCTGTATGAAATTTGAGACCAAGTGTATTCACTAAATAATGTAGTTCCAGGTTGACTAAACTATTTATGAATACAACATGAAATCACCAGTTTCAGCCAAAAAAATTGGGGGCTAGATCTACAAGAGGATTTAGGCACTATCCGCAAGAGAGCATCAGGTGGAAGTGGTGATTTCCTCTGGCTAGCCCAGTTATTAAATTCTTGATCAAGATATGGGATCCTGAGTTCAAGACCTCTCTGCGGGATTTGGAACCAAGATTTGAACCTGGATCTAACCCGATAGCAGGCAACGTAGGTTATAAAGTATTCTGTATTGGGTCTCTGTCATTCCAGTTGGCGCTATTCCATTTTATACAAATAATTGCAAAAAACTATCACACTTGCTGCTGTTCCTTCTCCCTTGTGAAGGGTACTTGCTCCAAATCTAAACAAAAGGAAAATTGTTACAAGATTTTTCCATAAAATTTTTTAATTAATCTGCTTGAAAACTTTCATGGGTTAAAAAAAATAGGCATTTTGTTTAGTTGGTTTAAAAAAGCTCTACTTTAAGTTTGTTCATTGCACGCACAGTTTATATTTGACAGATGTCGGATTATTATTAGCTTTCACTTAATAAGTCAAAGTACAATTTACCAAAAATTAGTGATTCATTTGGTTTATTTCAGAACAGCAAGTGTAAGTGACACAGCTTAACAGAACATGCTTATAGAAATGGGTGAAAAGATTGTATCCTTTAGACATACATGGCACAACTTACTGTAATGAAAGGAATGACACAATCCAGAACATCCACTGACACATGCCATAGCTGAAGTTTTTGTACTTTTCACATAGCGACTGGGACAAGTCTTTCTGTAGTGCAAATGTTTTCCTGGTAAAGAAAAGGCTTGGAACTTGGAAGGTAATCCTGGCCAGACCTATTGCCACAGGAGACAAACAGATGGCCTAAGGGAGTTCCAGCATTGACTTCAATGGGACCAAGGTTTCGCTTATGTTGTATGTAGACAGACACACTCATAGGCAAAGGCAGAAGTTGGATTCTGGCTATATTTAGCAGAAGCACAGACATAGACACCTTATCCTAAGTCAGATCTGTGAGAGAACTACCATAACACACAGAACTAAACAGAATGTAGTTTTTCTGCCCTTACAGTGCACAGACATATTTCTCCCCCGCCACCTTTAAAAGGTAGTTCAAACTTAAGGGTTTAATTCTGCTCCTATAGAAGTCAGTAGGAGTTTTTCTCTTAAATTCAACAGGAACGGGGTCAGATTGTACATTTTAATTGCATGTAAGGCAAAAGTGAATATCTAACATTTGTTCGGTGGGAAAAAAAAATGTAGATGTAAGTTAGAAGAGTTCTCTTCTGAAAATTTCCCTACCTGCCAGATTCAGCCAGCTCTCAAAATTCAAACAGAGAGAAATTCTCTGAATACTAAAATAAAGGAATTTTCAGTTTTAGCCTGCAACTTCTGAAATGCAAGACAGAAAGCTCATTAGAAATGTCCATCAAAGATAATGCATAATATTTTACTTCACCCCCCTAGTTTAAAATATATTCAAAGTAGCTTGGAAGGTCCTGAGGTGGGTTATATATTCTGCATCAGAATCATATTCGCAAATAAAAGTAAATTGGATATGGAGTAGACATGAAAGTTCAACAAAGCTAGATTTGTCTTGAATTAGATCACGTATTATTATAGGTCTTCATTGTACCTTAACTTCAAAGATGTGTTCCTTAAAGAAAGAGTAAAGCAGCATCAAATTAATGGTAAGAGAATGACAACCTTTATAAAACGTGTGGGTTTGAAATTATAAATTCAACAAATACTGAAGAGAAATAAAAGGGTACACAAACAATAGGGAACACATAAGGTCATTGCAGTCTCAATAACACGAAGGATTTGGTTCATTATGAACCAAAATACCCTTACCATGCCCAATATAAAGTGAAATGGATTATGCATAATCTTCTCTCCCTGAAAGATTCTCCAAAATTCTCAATGTCTGTGAGTTTAATGAGCCCAGGAAATAGGGAAGTTCAATTAATATTCCATTTGATGCAACAATATACATTGTTCAATGTTACATACATTGTTCAACTGATACATTGTTCAATTTTATCTGAATCAGTCTTTGCCATTCATACTAAGATGTCTTGTGTAGCCATCCTACGTAAGGAAGTTGTCTATGGATGAACTGATGTCCAGCCAGTTGCAGCTGCACAGAAATTTCATTAGAGTGGGAGGGTTTTTAAATCTTTGCAGGATAATGGACTTTTATTTATTTATTTATTTTTTTCAAGTAGAAGTGTTGCTTTCTCCCTTATTTCCTGCAACAAATATAATGTTCACGTTTGGAAAAGAGATGGAAAAATTCAGTCTGCACATTTAAAATTCAAATGCCAGCTTATGTCTGAATCCTCATAAAAAAAAACATGGGAGGAAGGAAAAGACTGCCAAGAGCTCAGGGTGACAACCATACAATTATTCCAACAGATTCTCTCTTCAGAGGAAATGCGTGTTACTATTGAGAGGGGACGAAGAGGGTGGTCATTAGGCCCAGGGAGATCTTGTTCTATCCATGGAGATCCATCCATCCTAATCACTAGTGCCTTCCCTGACTCCCTGCAGCATTGCTCACTCATTGCCCATAAAGCTATCGGTATTATCACACAGCTACATGCTGACCTCTCTGTGGGGATATGCAAAAAACAGGAATGGCTTCTCTAGGCTCACATAACAGAGAAGCAAGCTACCTTTCCCCAGGTTGTGCTTCCTTTCTTCTGCAAGTTCTGCTTGATGCTCTGCTCCATGTGTGGAATGGCTCTAGATAGTCAGTACAGTACATACATCTGGCAGGACTGAATGTAGCCATTAATAGCAAGAACCACCTTGGTCCATCAGTTCTTGCCTAGTGGTAGAGCACTCACCTGGGATATGGGAGATGCAGCTGTAGTTCCCCCCTCGTTTCTGTCTGATGTGGAGAAGGGAGTTGAACTTGAATGTCCAACTCGTTGCAGGATAACATGATAGCCCCTCACTAGAATATCTCATAGCCTAGTGGCTTTCTCAGCCTGCCTCTTCCCTTGAAGCTATTTCACTTTGTAAAAATAATTAACTCTTAATTGGGGTAGAGACTGAATGTGAGTCTCATCACACCATAGACGAGTTACCTAACTACCAGGCTATAGAATTATATTCTCTCCCCTTCCTGACCCCCTCTCATCCCCCCCAGCATTCATTGTCATTATGAATGATGACAAATTGCCACTATGAATGAGAGTTCATACCCTAGGTCTCTGAGATTTGGCCTTAAATGGATAAATAACTACTTACTGGGTCAAATCAGGATTAAACACCAGTTGGTGAGAGAGAGAGAGGTTTTCTTATGGTTTTTACACATTCTGAGAAGTTCTAAATTAAGATAAGGATGGCTAACCAATCATGACTGTCCTTATACGGAAACCAACTGTATAATTCCAGTCAGGTTGTTTTGTTCATTATTCATCAGATTATTTTAATACATAACGTACACTCAAAACCTCACTGAGATATAAAAATCCCTAGACTTTTTACATACATAGAACTTCGCTGTGCTCAGGTTTGTGCTCACATTTTCAAGGGATTTATACAGGAAAGTGGTGAAAAATTGCATCCATTCCTGAAGTAAGGCAGTAAGAAACATTTATGCTATCCACTGCCCTTAAGACCTTTTTTCCTGGGGAGGATACAAAAGCAGTATTTTCCTAGGACTGATCTGACAGCTTTTCCTGCTGAGGAATGGTGGGGAGGAAAATGAGCCACTCATTAAGATGTCTGGGGAATTTCTTGAGCATGCTCAGTGGAATATAATACTTGATTATAATAAAGAGCCCATTTGCCATTGAGCTGAGAAAAGACTTCCAATTAGAAGGGAGCACAAAATGCTCATTCTAGTATCTCATAGCTGCTGAAGAATGAGTTCTCATGAGGCAATTTTGATTATCTTCTTCCTGTAAAAAGCACAGGAGCATCTATAAACCAACAGCCATGGAGGCTAATTGTACCTAAATTAAGCCCCTTTATGATATCTCACAGCAGTGAAGAAGCGTGGGATTGATATCATTCCAAATCCATCTAAATTTTTTCAAATTCTCTTTCTGCACTGCAGAGCTTTAGAGTTTAGTAATCTTCTGTCAAAGTGATTTTTCCTTATCTTGGCATGTGAGGGCTAAAAATACCATGCCCTGGCTCTACTGCCTGTCACAAGGTTCACTAACTGCTGAGACGCCTCTTCCTGGCTGCTTTGGGGATTAACTCCTTCCAGTTCCAACACCCCCTTCTGTCACTTGTTCACATGTCCTACTATGTCTCTGTAATACAGCATGATCTCCCTTCATGACTTGACCCTCCAACGGGGTCACTGTGTGTGTTTTCCCCTTCCAGGGTGTCAAACTCTTTCTAAAAATGGTCTCAGGCAGTGTTCCCCTTCATTGGCCAGGCTGTACCTGTTCCCCAATGGCTGGTAGAGGAACTTAGGCCAACCCTCTAGTCCAGGTTCTAGCTCAGGGACCCTTTAATCAGTACCTAATATCTGCAGTGTCTCACCTTGCTGCTGTTTCCCTGAGCCTTTTCTTACTCCATCTCTCTCAGGCCTTCACACCACAACACTTCTGGATAAATTCTTCAGGGCCTGGATTCACTGGGGTTTCTACTCTCCCCCTGGATGGATTGGTTGGTTTCTTTCTTGCCTTTCTGCCCTCCCTCTCTAACATCCACAAAGTAGCTGTTGGCCCCTTCACTGCAGCCCCCTTCTGCAGTTAACTTCCCAGCTTTATAGTAGTCCCTCATATGGGCTCCTTCATCATCAATTGGGGGTTACTTAGGCCACCTAATTCCCCTCACATGTGACCTATCCACTTAACTGACCTCTTCTCAGTTTCATTAAGCCTTCCTAGGCTAGTGCAGAGTGAACCTCTCATCACATTGCCAATGAGTGTCTTTTGGCACCAGCAGCAGAAGATATCAAGGAAAAAGCTTTTTGAGTATCAGAATTGCAGCATCACTGAAATTTTATTGAGGCAGCTCTCCATCCAATGCCAATAGTATGAAAACAACCAGGTTTTTCTGGGGTTTTTTGGAGGCGGGGGGGTTGGGGTTTTTGGCCCTACTAGCTGATTCTTGATCTCATTCACTATCATTAGAATGTTCGCTCACCTGTCTTTTGTATGTTAAATCCCTCTGTATATAAAATCAAGTATTTGGACAAACCACATCCTGATGGTGACAATAAATAAATGTAACGTAAGAATCCAAGACTTTTTCTTATAAAAGAAAATGGACAAAGTTTGGCAAGAAGGATGGAAGATTAAACTTGAACTCTGACTGTGACAAAGTTATGTATCAATTTTTTAAAAATAAAATCAATAGCAAAATAAACCTTTACTATTGATTAAGGTATATTTCTGAAATACATGTTCCTTTCTGGCACACAACCGTGTATTTCATATGTATGTACAAGCTAAGGATTTACAGAAGTGTAAAAACGCATTGTGTGACTGTAAAGGGGAAAAAATGTCACATGATTTTAAGTCAAACATCACACTAAATTCCTTAACATCACAGTTTTTGTAACTACTTCTGAGAAAGGAAGTTGGTAGGCTGATGCACCAGCCTCACAACTTGAAAGGAAGGATCATGCTCCAAACAACTATTCTATTCCAGTTCCTTTTCTCAGGGATTTCTTTCTAAATGTAGAAGCAGAGCTTCAAAACAACGCAATACAACCCAAACAATCTCACTGGCCCACTGGGGCTTGACTTAGCCCTTACCTCCGGGACTCCACAGACATTTGCAATTAAGGCATCCTTGTAGCTGGCACCTAATCCCTCCAATTGTCTCCCTCTTAGTGATGGGTGCAGAGAGTCCTTCCCAGGACCTTCCATAATCTTGGGTATCTCTGATCTGCTTCTTTCCCTAAGGGGCAAGAAGCCTCATCAGCAATTTACTTCAGGACACATGACCAGGGCAGGGATGTCAACTCATGATTTGATGTTTTTCTCAAAGTCCCAGCTATGAGAATCAATGGACTGGATGAGAATTTCCACTTTCAAAAATGAAAGTTTTAGGCCTCATGGCTGTGGAAAATTGCTTGTAAACATGGAGTGAGTGAGTGAACCGCAAAGGCTCAGGAACCAGAAGGCAAAGAAAAAGAGCCTAAAATATATTTTATAAAGCTCAGAATTTTTTAAGATAGTTTCATGATTTTGTGGGCCTGATTCATGTATTCTTGAAGCTGACTGTACTGGGAGGAGCAATCATATGGCCTGTGACTACAGTGCCCAGTTTTGAAGGCTCAAGGGTTGTAACAGGTGCACTGAGATGTGTGCATGCACCCCAAGGCCCAGTACCTTATTAGAGGGAGATGTCATTTGCTCAAGGCATGTTTAGTTCTTTAGATTTTAGAAAATGATATGAATACTAACATTCTTCTAAGCTGAATGAAGTGAGACCTGTTCCAGAGAGTTCTGCTTCCCTTATTGTTTTTCTTGCAGCCATAAAACATGATATGGCAAATATAAACCTTACCATCCACCAGTTTATAGGAGTGTGTCACATCCAGAAGACATCCCTCTTTGTCACAACCAGGAGTGGGGGTGGGCATTTGTTCTTCCATGGAAAGGAACAGGGCTCCTGATTATTGGCTATTTTGATGAGCAGTTTAAAGTTTTTGTTAACACAGAAGTTAATAGATATATTGGCTTTAAGGAAGGCTACAGCACACGAAAAAAACAGTTTAGTCTTTAGCAAGAGTCCCTGGCAAGTAAAATGTGAGTCATCTCATTAAAAATTAGAAATAAAGCCATATTCACAAAAAGAATAATGATCCAGAACATATGTATTAAGGTAATTTTTTTCCTAGCTGCTAATTGGCAAGGGAAATAATTTGAAAATCATTTTAAAAAAAACAGATAAGAGGAAGGAAACAGAAATGGCAAAATGCTAATTACTATGTGCCATAGTTGCAAGTCTTATAAAATATTGTACTTTGAGAGCATTTTAGTTGTGAAATCTACAAAGCTGAGTCATTCCAGCAACTACAGTGTGAATGAGTGACAGTTGCATTTGACAAGATGGTCTCTAGCTGCACTTTATGTTAATATTTTAGGACTAAATTGAATTTGATTCTAATCAGAAACTTAAAGGCATGTATTGCTGGCTATCTTGAAAAAAAACATCTACTGTGCCTGTATGAATCTATGATTAGAAGTGAACTCAATTTATATTTGTGTGTCAGAAAAGATCCATGCTGTTAACAAACAAGTTTCCTTTATCTTAAAATGGTGGGATGCTATTGCAGACATTGAATATGGGACTGCTCATAAAGTAGAGATAATTTACTAATGAAGTTACTAACAGAATAAAGGGAAAGCTTTTTATGGAGCAACGGGATGCAAAACCACAGGAAAAGCTGCATAGGACCATCATGGAGGGAAAAAGCTGTTTTGCCAACCTCCTGCTGCATCCTCATTCCCCAAAACTGAGCTCCCAGAAACACAGTAGAGGCAAGATTTAGGTCAGACTCTTGCTGCCAGACTTTTGCTGTTCTCCAGTATCCCGGGGCTGGGCTCCCAAGGGTTTGTGTGCATGGGAAATGTAGGCTTCCACCAGCCTCCTGCTGCATTCCAGTTCCCCAAGGTTGAGGGAGTGCAGTGGGCAGGAGGAATCTGGTCACATATGCAGTCCTGTGATCCAGAGTTGCACTCCTCCAGTGAGAGGTGGGGTGAAATTAGACCCACCAGTTGACAGCTTTCAGACAACCTGGGAGTCCGGCTGTCTGAGTTGGGCTCCATGTTGTGCATGGCTGTCTGCCCACAATTGAGCTGCATGTGGCTCCCCTGTTATGCTGTTCTATGTAGCTTCTCATACGGCATCACTCCCTATTCCTGGAGTCTGTAGGATAGTTGAAAAATGATTGATCTGAAAATAATTCACAGTAGTGTCAACCCAGTGGAGCTCTATCCAGGAAGTGTACACCTGCTGGAGTTCCCACAAAAATCAGAGACCCCTTGGCTGAACACCCGAAAGCAGCATCAACACCAGTATTAACATACACTACTTTAGAAAAAGGAAATTTTGCCCATCTCAGTGGTGCAATGATAGAATAAATGGAGCCTCAGGAAGGACTATGCTTTGAGGAAACAACTAAGTCATAGGTGACTTGTACAAGGTCACACAGGAAATCAGTGACAACAAAGAACAGAAATTAAGTTGGCTGCCCTCAAGTCCTGTGCCCTTTTCTCATAAGGCCTGGTCTATACTTACCTCTGAGATTCAGCGGCAGTCAATGGGAAATACACAAACAATGTAAAAAACTTGCATAACTCACGTCGACTTCGCTGGCTCCATTCTGCGCGCCATCCACACTGCGCTGCACTGACGGGAACAGCATTCCCCTCAACGCAGTGCTATGCCAGTTTCAGACATGGTTTTCCTAGGTCAATTTCTGGATCAACTGAGCAGGTTTTCACAGACCGCTCAGTCGATCCAGAGAAATCAATCTGATGGCAGCGAATTTGCCACCGTCAGTATAGATGTAAACTTAGTGTAAGAGCAAGATGACAAGTTGCAACATAGATGTTGGAGGCTGAGGAGAGAGGAGACAGTGGTTGGGGAAAGAGGAAAAATCCATGTTTGGAACTTGAGCTTCAGTGTAATAACTCTATTACACGAAGTTATTGAAGGGTGAGAATGAAGTTATCCTGTGCATCCCTGAACATGATGTATTGTGATTTTACCTTCTTTATGGAGCTTGCCTATTGTATTCATTTTATAGTAAGGAACAAGTTTTATAGACCACTCAACTTCAAGATACTGGCAATATGGCAATTTAGTATTCCTTCCGTTGTTCCAAAATAAGCTGGAGTCCATGTAATATTAGGAAGTTGCTGAGAATAGCGAAGGTTCATAAACCAGATACTTTTATCTTCTATAAACATCTAGTTATAGTAGGAGAGTCAGTATGAGTGCCCTAACCTTCCCCTGACACCAAGCAATTTTTCCTACTGTGACACTCACTCTGCTTCCAATCCTGGTATTCACTGGATCAATCGACGATGAGAAAAGCATAAACAAATTTTCATGTTACTAAAAATTAGTTCTTCATCTGCTACAGCGCTCGGTTCTTTTCTTGGCTGGTAGCAGATAAATATTCCGTTATCCTTTTATCTAGTTATCCTGACAGAGTTTTAACTTCTTCCCATGTGGAGACTTCCTCTGCTGACCCAAATACTTTTTCTAGATTTGAAATCACTGTAGAAATAAAGCTATAAGTGGAGTGAAGTGGCTATCCCAATCAACAGGTGATTTTGAAAAAGTTTCTCTTTATTGGGGTTCCAAAACATTTTATTTTAGATCTACCCCACTCATGGAAAGCTTACAGCTTTAAACTCAAAATTCGTTGCCATGGAAATACTGAAACCTCATTTGGCAGGGTATTAATTATTATTATTATTATTATGTAGCTTTATGACATGTCAGCTAAAACTTTCGATTGGAATAGTTAACACTAATTAGAGCATGTAGCTTCTGTAATGTGCAGTACATCGTATAGCCATGCCTACCATGCCTCTTCCATTTGAGTTTTAACGACTAGATACCAGTGCACTCCAGAAAACAGACTAACCTGTAATCCAGCCATCTAGATACTTTATAAATCCACAGCAGCTAAGCAGACACTTACCAAATTGCAGTATGAACGTGCATCATTCACAGCATACGTAGAGTTTAAGACCAGAAAGATCACTAGATCATCTAGTCTGACCTCCTTTATGTGACAGGCCACCAATGCCAGCCAGCACCCACACATTAACCCAACAACTGAAATGAGACAAAGTATTACAACCCACAGGAGACTAGAGTTTTATGTGCCACAGGTAGAGAATAGGAGGGATTGAGATGTGCCAATGCTGCAAGCGCAGGGAAATGATTAAGTAAGATATACACAGGTAATCTTAGCAAATAATCCACACCATACACTGCAGAAGAAGGCAAAAAAAACCAATGTCACTGCCTGGGGGGAAATTCCTTCTTGACCCCTCATATGACAACCAATTAGACCCAGAGCATGTAGGCAAGAACCAGCCAGCCAAGCATCTGAGAGAGAAAATGTTCTGTGGCACTTCAGAAACCTGGCCCACCCAGCCCAGTGTCCCATCTCCAGTCTTGATCATCCCCATTGCTTCAGAGAAAGGCAACTGAAACAACTTAGAATATGCTGGGTGAGGGGAGAGAGAAATCCTTTCCTGACCGTTACTGGTGTCCAACTCAAATCAATAAGCATGAGCTTTAGAAATATAAGACAAACTAGAAATGAACGCCAGGCTGTTGAGCCCTGCCTCCTACCATCACAACAACCCTATCATACAAATGCATTCATAAATTTGTCTAGCTCTCTATTAAAACTAATTAAGCAGTTTACCCCCACAACTCCTACTCAGAGGAGCGAAGTGAACCTCACTCCTCCAATAATTAGAAACCTTCTTCTAATTTCCAGCCTGAATTTGTTCATGACCAGTTTATATCCATTTTTTCCTTGTGCCAAAAGTTTCTTTTAGCTTAAATAGCTCTTCATCCTCTGATGTTTACCTTGCCTTTCCCAATGTATTTATAGAGAGCAATGATATCCCCTTTAATCCTTCTTTTTGCTAGACTAAACAAGCCAAGCTCTTCCAGCCTCTACTCATAAGATATGCCCTCTATTCCTTTGCTCATCTCTGCACCTGTTCCAATTTAAAATCATCTTTCTTGAATATGGGTGACCAGAATTCCAAGTGAGGGATTACCAGTGCCTTGTACAGCCACATTAATACTTCTCTATCTTTATTGGAAATGCCTCAACTAATACATTCTAGGATCACATTTGCCTTTTCACACCCACATCACATTAGTGGCTCATAGTCATCCTGTGGTTGACTCACACACCCAGGTCTCTCTTCTCCTCTCTCACTTCCAACTCACGAGCCCCCAGCTTGTAGCAGAAATTCTTATTATTAGATCCTAGGTGCATGAGCTTGCACTTTGTACTACTGAATTTCATCCCATTTCTATCACTGCAGTCTTCAAAGTCATCCATATCTACCTCCTCTGCATTGACAATACCACATTAGTAAATTTCATTAGCACACTCCTGCTTTTTGTGCCAGTCATCAATAAAAATATGAATAAAATAATATTGAATAAGACTGATCCATGAAGAACTCCACTAGTAACTTCCCTCCAGTCCAATAATTCACCTTTAAGCACAAACTGTTGCTTTCTCCTCTTTAGCCAATTTCTTATTCACCTTACAATGTTTGTACCGATCACCATAACCCTAATTTAACGAATAATTTCCCATGTGGCACAGTGTCAAATGCTTTACTGAAGTCCAAGTATATTAGATCTACTGAATTTCTCTGATCTAGAAAAATCAGTTATTTTCTCAAAGAAGGAAATCAGATTAGTTTGGCATAAACTAACTTTCATAAACACATGTTGCATTGCATCCCCTTTATAATTTAACACTATGAATTTAATTAATCTTTCCTTCAGAATTTCTTCTAAAACCTCGCATACCACTGACGTCAGATGAACAGGTCTGTAATTGCCTAGATCACTTCCTTTCCCCTGCCCCCTTTTCTTAAATAGAGAAACAATGTTAGCTATTTTCCAGTCTTATGGAGATAGAGTTATTAAAAATCCTTGCTACGTGACTGGCGATGTCAGGTGCCAGTTCTTTCAATATTCTGGAGTGGAAGTTATCCAGTCCTCCAAACTGAGCACATGAAGTTCTACCAACCATCCTGCCTTCATGCACATGTTCCATATCATCATCATCATCATCATCAACTGAAAACAGAAGTATTCATTCAGTTTTTTGGACATAACTAGACTATCTTTAATCTCCTTCTCATCCATACCACATAGCAGCCCAACCTCATTCTTCTTTTTATTTATATAATTAAAAAACCTCTTTTTATTTAACTTCCTTAGCAAGACCTAATTCAGCTTGACTTTTAGCATTCTCATTTTGTTCCTACATTTTCTAATCTCCATAATGTCGTTTTCTTTGCTGATCGACCCCTTTTCCCATTCTCTTAGGCTCTCTGCTTATTCCCAATAATGTTTTTGAGGTGGTTGTTCATGCAAGTGGGTCAGGAGCCTTTCCCTACAAGTTTCTTTCCCTTTGTGGGATGCAGATTTGTGACAGAGGCCCATTAGAGGTTCACTATTCTGCTAGCAACTTTTATCAGGCCTGACATACTCACTACATCTAAAAGGTGTCATGTAATAGCTTGTTGAAAAAGTAATAACTCATTAATCATTAATATTCTCACATGGTGTATGTGCATGGTGAGTACAAAGAGTTATGAATATGTGCTAGAATGATGGTTTTTAAATGTGTTTGGCAAGTAATGCATAAACAAAGGAATTCCTTAGACAAAGGAATGTGTATTTTTTTGTCTGATCAGCCTGGTCATCAGGCAGAGACTAAGAAGGCACTTTTACATAAAATGTAAACAAAGCAATCAATGTAGTGAGTGGCAGAGAGTCTCATACAAGGTTCTGAACCTCAAATGATGAATAATTGAACCAACAGATTGCATACAATATTACTGCATTATAAAAGTGACTCAAGTGAGGTCTTTTTTGAAAGCTAATGACACACTGATGATTAATATATTGTGAATCATCTGTATTAAACAGGAGAAATGTGAGGAAATATTGATATTGAATGAAATTATGCTTTAAAACCTGTCACCAAACAAGGAGAAAAAGGGTTTTCTCCTAGACAGAAGGGAAGTAAGCGATCTACCCATCTCCAATAAAATTAAGCAAGGTGCTACCAAGAACAGTGGAAACCCTATTTGCATACAAATCAGCAGGGGGATGGCAAATCCACAGGAAGAGAAGAACAGCATGAGGTCATCCTGAGTCGGAGGACAAATCAGTAAGCTTAGAAAGATATAAGTAGAGAGAAAAACATCTTGGCATCCCTTGCTGGACAGACACTTATCAGGCCTCACATAATCAGTACACCTAACACAGACACGGGGCTAGAGCTCCTGCAAGCTGAGGAAGATGGGCCCTTCAAGCAAAGGGGTGCAGTCTCTGAGAACTGAATATAAGTAAGAAATCTGCTTAGACAAACATCCTTCTCCTAAGACGACAAAAGAAAACAGCACCTCATTCTTTTATGGAATATCCTGATGGAGAGACAGTCAGCCATCCATCCTGGACAAAGAACATTTGGTGAGAGAAAGCATTTTAAACAAAGCCTGCACTTTGCTAGATTAAATTTTAGACTTTTAGATGCATGCTTTCACTTTTATTTGCCTGTAATCATCTCTACCTTTATTTCATTTACTTGGCATCACTTAACCTGTGTCCCGTTGTTAATCAATTTATTTTATTTCAATCTAAACCAACCCAATGCTATGTTCGAATTGAGTCTAGTTAATGTGGCAAGCTGCTGGGTATTCTCTTTCAAAGAACAAAAAACCTTATTATTTTTCTGAGTGGTCCAGAAGACGGCTAGAAAATGCAGGGCACGCTGGTTTGGGGAAATTTGGGACTGGGAGTCATTTGGCTAGTAGTAACAAAGGCTGGAGGAGACGAGAGTGTGACCATGGTGTAAGAAGCAGGCTTGTGGAGTCAGAGTTGCTGATCCAGGGCTGTTAGCACACAGACACTCAGTGCATACTTGTATGCATAAAGACAGGGAGCTGCTGCAGCAGAGCATTTTAAAGCAGTCAGAGTTACAGGCCAGGTGGTGATACAGCCCCTTACTGGTCTGGATTGCACTCCAAAACATGACAAGATTCCAGAGAAATTTTGTACAGTTGTTTTGAAGAAATTCAAAACCTCCTCCATATTTAAGTCCTTGAGCTCTACAGTCCATCTGACTTTTATAACTAAAGAAGTTTATTTTGCCAGGCTTATTTTTTCAGTTCTTCACATTTTTCAAACCTTCATTTCACCAAAACAAAAATGGCGAAGGTTTGTTTAAAGTTACTTGATTGTATCTAGGATTTGTGTAGCAGGTTAATGAGTCACACAAGGCTTAATGCTCTAAAATCTGTTAGTAAGTGCCAATTCAGAATGTATGCCAGAGACTTTGTGAGAAGGATTTCTTGAATTTACAATACAGCTTTGGTTTTTTAAGCTGTTTTGTTGTAAATCAGACAGAAAGGCATCATATAGTGCACACGCCTGAAAAACAGATTTGTTTAGCTTTACTAAATTTTGCTGGAAGAAAGTCAATACCAAAACCTATTTGCAAAACAATTGCAACTAGGATATTACATGGAAAAATTAGGCAAACAACTAGTAAATATGCAAAATATAGAAGTATTTGACATTATGGATAGAGCATGAATGGGATCTTTTGGGAACAAAATGTAACTGCAGAGAGAGGCTCAGTACTAAAATGACACTCAGATTTACATTTATTTTCCTTTAAGTGCATCTCATTCACATGGAACCTTTAAGTCAACATGTCATTTGCATATAAAATATAAACTTATTGGAACTCAAGTAATCTAGTTCTATATTTAATTTTAATTGAAGATAGGCTGACAAAATCTTTTTATGTAAATCATTTCTCCCTTGAACTCCAAGTGAAGCTGGATTCAAATGACACTTGGTTTTCCAAAACCAAAATCTAATCTCCTCGGTTAATCTCTTGCAGGATCAAGGCCATTGTGATTACAATGCAGCTAATATTCTGGTTACCTGGTACTGTCAGTTTAGTTAACTCAGACAAAATTAAATATTTAATTTTGTAAATTACTCTTTTGATTGCTTTTGCTAGCTATACTACTTGAATTACTAAATATAAAATGCAGTATTGAACACAAGAAGTGTCCTTTATATTTGAATTTAAAATCTCCTTTTGGAGTCTTCATTATGGTGTATTAAAAACTTTTCAGCTGCAGTGCAAAAAGCAAAAATTAAAAATATTTTCAAGGCAAAAAGATTTGAAAGAGTGTCTGTAATGTTAAGGAAGTCTGGTGACGTTTTAAATCATGTTTCTCTAATAAGGATTTAGTTAGATCATTACTGCAAGCTAAATAAATGCCAACCCTTAATTAAACACAAATGTAATTAAACACCTGAGCCAGAAAACGTTGCTCATAGGTTTTCTGCAAAAGCATTTTTATTACAAGTAGTTAGAACTCAAGTGTTTTTTAAAGCCAGTTGCTGTGGAAAGGATATAATGAACACTGCGATTTAAATTGCTAAAAAATAATTGCATAGCTGCAATAATTATCCTTAATTAGCCTTCAGGGTGCTCAGAAAGCTGGGTGCTGAATTTGTACAGCAGCAAGCAAAACATGAAAGTAACAGCAGAGGGAGAAAAGAAGGCATCTGCTGATGTAGTGGTCACCTCTGTGCACCCCATTTCAGTCAGGCACGGTGCCGCCGCTGAGCTCTGCCTCACTTCCCTTCACCCAGGTTATAAACAAACTCAAAAAGGCCTTTTTCCCCCAAAAAACACACCCTTTTCCAAGGGTCTGGCTTATTAGCAAGAACCATAAGCATGAGTAAAGTTTACCCACGTACACTGAGGAATAATAATTTTGGGGGCCTCAGTCCAACCAGCTGTCTCTGGCTCCTTCCTTCCTTCAGGAGATTTTTTTTTCCAGAATCTGTAAACAATCTCTGTTTCTGGAACCCTTCCTAGGTCCTCAGTCCCTCTTTATAGAAATGCAGCAATTCCCCCAAAAGAGCCATATTTTTGGAGGTGAATGTACCCACTCCATAGATATCAATATCATATATCATTTGAAAGCTTATTTTATGTATGTTTAGATGAGGTATGCTGTATTGCTCTCAAGCAGTGATGTAGGTCTGCAGGTGAGCTTAAACAATGGTACCCAAAATGAGAGTGTCATATTTTGCACAATTCCAGAAACACTGCGACATGACTACAGTTTTTTATAGTCTTTACTGTTTAAATTAATCATGATAAAGTATTAAAATTATTAGTCAAAGCTATCAAATGACAATGTATTAAAAAATTATTTTGGTGTTGCAATGACAAGTTTTTTTTTCAGAAATGAGGAAGCTGTTTAGCACGTGGTAAAAATGGCAACTCAACATTTTGTAATATGTTAACATGAAGTGTTTTCACATCTCATATTCCTAATTGTCAAAGTATCTCACAACTGATTACAACAGTTTTCTATATTCTCAGTTGAAATTTGCTGACCAGATCCATCTCACACTGAAGGTTGTGCACCAGTAGCAATTAATTGAGTGCCCTTTATTTATATTGCATAGTGGGTAGATCAAAATATACATGAATTCCTAAGGTAGTGCTTCTCCATTTGTAAGCTTTTGTACATACAGTGAGGCATGTAGTCTGCCTGGCCTATGCATGAATCACTAGCCTTTGAAATATTCTAGAAACCAGTTTATTAATCCAGTGACACTTATACGCAAGTAAAATTAGTTTTAGAGATGACAATACATAGTTCCACATCATGTAGATGAAAAAGCTATAAGAGAAAGAAGTGGCCTAACTCAAAGCAGTGAAGACAAAGTCCATTAAAAATGTCTTGCCACTGCACTGAAGAGGGATGAAAAATTTACCAACCATGCTCTTACCAACCATGTCATCAACAACATGACAAACCCATTGAACCCTGACTCACATTCCAAGGTGCATATCAACATATCTACTGGACTGCACAAAACCTTAGATGTACAAGAATGTCTACTGAAATGAGCAGATTTTGGTGAAGAACAAATGAAGAGATTTGTGAGGCATGCGCTTGATTCTATTGGGACACAGACCTTCTTCAGCCCAATGAAGAAATCTGGCATCAAAACATTTGCTGACATGGCCAAGAAGACCAAATTTAAATCTGTCAAGGGAGGGGCAATCCCAGCAGTTATCAGTTTCAACTGTTTTCCGCACGGCCTGGCCCTTCACAATGTGCAGAGATGATGTTTCAGTGGCAACTGTTTTTAGTCACCAAATAGGACCTACGCCTATGTCCCTCTTCCTTGCTGATGGAACTACGAGAAGACCAGAAAAAGCTGGATTAGGGCATTAGATGGAAGGTCAAGCCAAAAGAGTCCACGAGGTAAGAGCATGCAACAAAGAAGTCACAATGTATATCAGAGATGCCATGGCTGCTCTACAAATGATGGCTGGAGACAAGTTCCAACATCTAAGGAACTGGCGGATGATCTTTAAAGGATTTGACAAAAGCTAATCCTGTAATCAAAGTCTTCGACAGACAGGACAACAGTAATTCTATGAAAACTGCAGAAGTGACCGACAGGATCTAAGGTTGGATACAGGCATGGGCGCCAGGTGAACTGCCCATTAGGGGAGGCTAGCCCAAGGTTCCTCTCCTTCTGCATGAGGCCACGCCCCTCCCACTCCCTGCTTCACCACCATGATCCATCCCCCCACTGCAGTCAGAGGAGCCCCGCCCACCCTACCCCAGAGCCGGGTCACCCTGAGTCTCAATAGGGATGCCCCCGCACCCCCAGTGGTCCAAGAATCCCAGCCAGCAGCCTCAGCACCAGCCAGGCAGCCCTAGTTGCATGTGGCCCCAGGCACCCCAGAGTGGCAGCCACGTGTAGCCCCAGGCCCGCCAGCAGCCCAAGCTGGGACCACACACCAATCCCAAAGCCCACTGGCAGCTGCAGCATGGTGGCCCCAGCTACCCCAAAGCAGCGGCTGGGCACTCCCATCAGCAGCCAGGAAGCTTCTGCTGCAGAGGCTCTTTGAGAAGGCTAAGCCTTCCCTCACCTACATTCCCGGTGCTCATGGATGCAGGAAATACCAAGTGACTGGTGAACACCCTGTGTCTCCATGGAAAAAGTTTCTAAAAATGACATCCAACAAGCCTGTGATGCTGTCTGGATTAGCAGGACCTTTTAGAATAAGATTTAATATCAATATTGCAAAATTACAATAATTCGTACAGGATATGCCAGGTCAGGTACTGTTGGAAAGGTTATAACTTGCTAAAATTGATAAACTCATGTAGATATATATGTATCAGTGTTCTATTATAAGTTCTAAATATGTATGATACACAGCACAAGATGAAATACCAATATATCTGGGTGACACCCCAGAAAGGATGGCAGCCGCACTAAGCCTGCTTAATGGCTCATTAAGGGTACTCGAGGCTACAGTGAACCCAGGGAAAGAAGCCAGGACTACACATTATGAGTCACCAGGACATGTAACAACATGCCTTATGGACAGGGGACACTCTCTGGGGCTTTTCCATGCAATATGCTGAGGGCTTGTGTTTGAAACAAGCCACATGGCAATTTGGGAGACTATAAAATGCAGCTGCACCACATCCTTATTCTCTTCAGTCTTCATTCCTGCTTCTTACCTCTGGATCAACTATCTGCAACTGAAGGTGTGAAACAAAGGACTGAGACCCATCCAGGTACTGGATGTACACCAGAGGGACTGTACAAGCCTGCAAACTCCAATGAGAATCTGATATATATAGACTTTACAGTCATTTGTATGTATCTGATTGCTTTGACCAATTTAACATTTCTCTTATTATTTGTTTCTTTCCTTTTATAATAAACTTTCAGTTTTAGTTACTAAAGGATTGTCTGGCAACGTGGTATTTTGGGTAAGATCCGAACTTATATTGATCTGGCAGTGTGGCTTTGTGGTCAGGAAAACATTTTAATAAAGGGAATAGAGTTTTAAATGACTTACCCTTTTACTGGATCTAGTTGGTGACTGGGAGCCATAAAATGAAATGCAGTGAAAAGGGGTGTCTTTTTTGTTTTAGCTTCAAAATACCAGTGTGGGGAATAAGAAGCATTGTTTGTGGCTGGTTGGTGAATTTACTGCAATCTTAGCCACCAGTTTGGGAGAATCTGCTTTCCTTTTACAGCCTGCCCCGACCTTGGAGCTACCCTAGGCACAGACTGGGTCACAAAGCCATCATTTGTAAATTTCCTCTGTGAATATATGGCTCCAAATGCACCCGAGACTGTAGTAGCACACCCAGCACCAACTCCTCCATGCTCAAGGCTTTTCCAATGGTGAAGTAGCAAAATCCCTGACCAGGAGCCCAAGACTTGTACAGCACTCAATGGGTGCTGGACACTAGGATGCATCTGCATGCTGTGTGTATCAGTATGGCTTTTGGTGCCCTTGGTGCCAAAGGAATCAGTAATTAGAGCACCTGATACAGATGTTTCAGTTCTTGCTGTTCACTACTTTACAAAAATGGGACATGTGGGTTGAAACAGGCACCATCACCAGCACAAATGACAAGCATCACTTCATACCTGTGCATGTAATTTGCGATGCACTCACTGCTGACTTCCGCACTTTCTTCCTGCAGTACATGCATTCCCAGGATGTGACTCCATCATCCCTGCCTGATATTGGGGAAAAACCTGTTGAATGTTGTCAAAACTAAGGGACCTTACTGCTTCCAAGATCTTGCCAAATTGGGAAAGAATGACAGACAAGCTCTTAAGAAAGACTAGAGCATTCAGCTCTCTTCTCTGAAGCAGGGCTAGGGGTTAGCCAGCACGAAGGTCTTCGCCAGCTTCTCCCTCAGCTTGTTCCTTCTCTTTAGTTAGTCTGCAGGGTGCTAGCCTTTCTCTGCTGGTATCTCCTGGTGTCTGCAATGTTCTGAGGGAGGTGGTGGTATTTGTGCTAGTCCTCTTCTACCAGCTAATCCCTATTTGGTTGAGGGAGAGGGGATCCTTGTGTCACCCTCTCTGCAAGCCTTCTGGGCCCAGGATCTTAAAGAAACAGTAATAAGATTTTTCTCCCAAACACTTCTTACTCTCAGAACACTTCCTTTCTCTTTGTCTCCCCCAATCCTGGTATATATATCTGCATGTCTCCCATGCCAATACACACTCTATCAGCTGACTCTCCTTGCATGAGTCATTATTAGAATAATCTAAATGGCATGGGTACCAACTCCTGTCCCAAATTCTGCTGCATCTTCTCCTTCCACGTCTCTCAGAGCTGTCCTTTTCTCTCTATTTCTACAATTAAAATTCTTGATAAGGCCCTCACTATCCCAGTATTGATCATTTCTCCCTACCAGCCTCTCCACATCCACATTAGCCTCTACTAAATCGACAAAAATCTTCCTTGCCCGTTTTTCTGACCATCACTCCCCTGCAGTTTTGAATTCCTCCAGTGGTCCACTATAGAAATACAAGCTTCTTGTCACCATTTCTAACACAATGCACTATTCTGTCCCTTCTTACTTTCCACCCTTGCTTTGTTTCATGTCACTCGGTGCCTTCTCTCTTCCACCAGTGATGCAAGCATTATCCACCCATTTATCAGCTTCTTCAACAAATGTTTCCATGCCTTTTTCCATGTGGAAAACCTTTCTTTATCATATCCACAAAGCCCCTACCCTCTCCACAGTCACATTCCTATTAAAGAGAATTCTGCTATATGGCCTGTGGTGGAAACTAGCGAATGCCGAGAAGCTTAAAGAGAAATTAGGAATAATTTCCATAGATAATTTATATTTGAAAAAATGTTAACTTCACCTCATATTGGTATGACATGAACAATCACCATCTTGTACACACTATTTCATATTACCCGTCCTCCTTATCCTGTTTGAAAATTGTGTGTACCTTGCAGTAGGAGCCAGGACTTCTTTCCTGTTTGGAATGTACCTAACAAATTATGGACACTACCAGAAATAAATTCATAATCACCCTCATGTCTGGTTTGTTTAAATAGCAGAGCGCTCTTGTGAGTTGTTACCAAATTAGCAGAATAGATTTAGGTGCTTTATAAACTGAAGGGGGCCAAAACCTTATACACAACTCTCCATTGGCATTTTGTTGGGGAATGAGGACAGTCCGCATTTGAATCTCTGGAACCAAAACCACTCATATGGTATTGGCTCCAGCTCAGATCCAAAACTGAAAGTGGCCTGTTTTCCATTTCTGATACAGCCAAAAAGGGAGACATACTGGCCCCATTTAAGCCATTGGAATTTTTGTTATTAACTGTCATGGTGCTGGGATTTCACCCATTAACTTGGAAGAACAGTTTGAGATCTGGGTACCTCTGAATCTGAACCCATTCTACAGTCTGAGCTATAAACCTCATTTCCTGCCACATGCCAGCTGTGCTACCTACTTCTGTTTAAAATGTGATGTTATGCTCAGACAAATTACTGAAGGTATTTTATTTGGTTAGGGGAAAGAGAATCTAAAACATTTATACCTACCTTTAGCAAATGTGATAGCTGAAAGACAAATACATACATTTCTATATCAAACAAATATCTTATCCTTTTTTACATGACAGCATCTATATTAAAAAGTATATGTGCAAACCAGTAAAAGTGTACTTAAAAGTGTACTAATTGTCAATATTAGGGAAAGCAAGTTTATCTAGTAACATCTGGATTAGAGCTGGGTAAAAAATGCTGTACATTTTCAATGAAAAATTGCAATATAAAATTTTTTGTATTGTTTGAAACTTGTTGCAGAATTTTGACAAAGCAAAAATTTTTAAAACACTTTGCTTTTGAAAAACTGAAAAAATATTTGTTTTTAGGTTTTTCCCCCCCTTTTAGACCTCGGGGAGGGAAGGGAAATAAAACTGGGAGAGTAAGGGAGAAACAAAATAAAACAAAAACCTGGGGGAACAAATCAGTTTTTCAACTACCAAAACATTTTTCTTTTATTTATTTTTTTTTTAAATAGATTGAAAAATTTCAATCAAAATGAAAAAAAAAAAACTGATAATTTTCACTTCAGTCAAAAAGCCATTTTTTGATGAAAAACATTTCAACCAGTTCTAGTATAAATCATTTATTCCAATGTAAATAATGAAAGGACTATAGAGTCAAGCCCTAAAAAAATATCATATGTGGAAAATTACTAATCCATTACTAATGTTTTTACTTCGCACTCTTGCGAAATTGGGTGGCCAAAGGTGTCTAGTCCTTATGTAGTCAGAAGAAATACATTTATTCCTCAAACAATAAGTGATTTTTTTCATGTGCACTTTTAATATTTTAGTAGATATATTTTAAATTTCCTTATCACTACAGAAAAACTGATTTGGGACTATGGAACAGATATGTATAGTGAATTTAGGAAGACTTTGGAACACATTTTTATTTATAATTTTTTAAAAAATAGTTATAATTTAATCTGAGAAAGATTCACAAAATTAAATGGACGGTAATTTACATTTCTGTATGCTCCATTGTCTCTGTCAGAAATGTTACAAGTCCTGAGATCTAACTGCAGCTCTGGTGACCCCAACGGTGGCTTTGTTTCACTGATATTGCTAGCATCCGTCTTGCCTGTCCTGCCTCTCCTCTCCTCTCAGGGCTTTGGGGGTGGAATGGACAAAGCTGCCCATTTCTTATTAGTTAGATTAGCCTGAGCTCTCTTCAGGAGCCAGTGTGCTTTCTTCATCCTCCCTGTTTTTTCAGAAACATTGTGGCAGGTGGGGCAAGGTCCTGAGCGGACTCCTAAATCACACCCCAAAACAATTATAACTGACTGACCCTCACTTTTTTTAGACATCCTTCATATTCAGTGGAAATAGACAGAAACTGCCTCAGGGTTAGTACTAGTTAGTGTCACTTTATGTGCCAGATTATTTTCACTGCACACATGCACTATTCCCTGAATAAATATGTATGTCCCTGAAAGCATAAATCTCCTAGGGCACAAATCTCAGAAATGCAAGTTTATGTAGTATGAAATATGTAGTATCAGAGAGGGAATGAATGTACTTCTGAGTTTTTATGACTCAGTTGCATTTCTTTGCTATATTTCACAGAAACTGTCATTTGTCAATTTTTCAAAAGTAATTTTCCATCTTCTGGCATTTTTAATCAATGAATAAAAATTATTTTGCATTTAATAAATATGGTTTGTATAACAGAATAATTTATCATATAAGAATAATGCTGTGTTTGTTTGTAGTAATTATTCTAAATAGAATTCTTTGTCATCGTTTTTGGATGCACTTTCAACACCTAGCAGTGACAACACATCAATGAATGGGTGTTGTCCAATGGCAGTAGATCACTCCCATTAATATTTCCTTTAAAGCAAAGTATTTCTGAGCACTGGCAGCTTTAGTCACAAACTAGGTGGCTACTGAGGGTGCTTCTCTTCAGGCAGAGCCATTGCTGCCACCTATGCCTAAAACTGCCATGAAGGATTTGACTATGGGACTCAGTGAGTAGCTGAGTGAACAGGTGGAATTGTAGATGGGGTGTAGCAAGTGGGTAGGAAAGCTGATCCAATCTCTGAGGCACTCCTCAATTGCCCAGTTGGGAGTTCTGTATAACCTAGTCCTCCCTTGTTTGGAATGTGGCTCTGCTCTCAAAGCAGGCCACATCATAGAGGAGAGTGGGATGTTCAGAGACAGAGAAGCAGGACACTTCACTGTCCGTAATCCAAGGCATGGCGGGGCAACAGGGTGGGGAAAGTAGGGGGAAGAGCTGAAGTGTTGATCTGCAGAAGCTGTGGCAAGAGTGCTTGAATGTGAGTGAAGAGAGAGAGCAATTCTGCAGGGATGTTGAAAATATGGAGACTTGGGGAAAGTGCTTAGGTTCTGAGATACCATGGTAACAAGAATGGAAAGGGGGGAGAGAGAGAAACAGAGAATGGAGACTTGTGGAAACTGAGAAACAGAGAAAGAGAAAAGAAATTAAAAGAAGGGAGAGAAAGTACGAAGCGCAGAAAAGGTAACAAAAATAAGAGACAGAAAATGAAAATAAAGGAGGATGGGGGGGCAGCAGAAGAAAGAAAGAAAAAAAACAGAAAAGAACATTTAAAAAGCCACATTTTTTAAAATAAAACAGGCCTGCCTATTCACCTAAGTATTAGGGGAGCCTTTTAAAATTTATGATAAAACTTTATGCATTTATGGTAACTTTATGCATTACCTTTTCATATAATTGACGGTTCTATTCTTCTTGTATTGTAGGAAGGATAAAATAGGAACATCTGATTGGCCTTCTTTTGCACCATTTATTATTTTATATATCATCATTGTATACATTCTTATTCTAATCCTTTTCAAATTCAATAATCTTAGCTTTTAAAACATTCTGTCCTTATATAGAATCCACTCTACTTCACTAATTTTCATTGTCCTTCTCTCAATCTTTTCTATTTTTGACCTGTCCATTTTGATATGAAGAAATGTCAATTAATGTAACATTTTGATATTTTCCATATTAATATATTGTCTATAAGAGTAAGTATTATTATAATCTATTTCCTTCTTAAAAACCCTAACAATTTATTTGCTATTCTAATTACTCTGTGCACTTGAGCAGACATCTTAATGGTGTAATCTGTGATGACAAGTGTATTCCTTTTCCTTCTTCCCCTTCCCGCCCCAAGAGTTTACAAACAAAGGGTTGAGAATTCATCAGTGTTAATAAATAGTTGGAATTGTTCCTTCTTATTGCAACACAACTGTCTGCTGCATACAGATAGCACGGTCACCAAATAAACTGCACCAGCTCCACTAAGTGAGCTAACGGACAGTCTTAGCTGTCAGTAATGTTAAGGTGTTCACCGTCTCTGTAAATCAGCGTAAAAACATTACATTAAACATGCAATACACATGAACAAAATGTTATGCAATGTGCAAAGGGCCCCCTTAGACAGGAAGTTAGCTCCCTGATCAGCTACGTTCCACAAGCACACACCCAGAGAAGTTTAAAGAGAGCTGTAATGAGAAAGGAATGGTGGCTGAGGATCCAGCCAAGAACTCAGGTTTTAGCCAAGGAGCTGTAAGAACAAACTTCCCTAGTAGTCAAATGGAGAAGAGCCTCCTTGGGACAAAACTTCACACCCAGCTAAGCACCTGGATTTTAATATAGCTGGCCCTTCATTTTGCTCTTCATTTGAAAATCCCTACCCCTCTTTAGTATCCTCAAAAAGCAGAAAGCCACAGGTTTCAGAGAGATGTTTCTATTTAACACACTCTCGCTCTCTCTCCGTTACTAATATTAGAGTATGACTATGACAGGCTATTTAACTATTGAATCAACAACGTAATGGATAAATCTGGATTGTTTTGTTCAGACATTTCATAAACTCTGTGTTCCAGACTACTAGTGATTGCCTCTGCACTTTGATCGATATATTGCTGTGTCCACAAAATTACACAATTCAACACCTGCCCCCTTTTATTTATTCGTTTTAATGTCCCCACATAAGCCTGACAAAAACATGGGGGAAAGAGCACTCTCAGTGAAAGACAACTCTGCTGTTAAACTAGGTTGGCCAATTCCACTAGACAACAGCCAGCCACTAGAGGGCAAATATCACACATGCATTTGAGCTGGTCAGACATGCTATCTAGGGGAGGGCAGCATTGTGTCTCCATTAGACAATACGTTACCACTCTCAGTTGTCAAAGCTAGTCCTCAAAAGCCTGTGATGCCTAATATTCAAATATGAAGTGCCAATTTGTAACTAATTGGTGTACTGTACATGTGCCAACAACATTGTTCCACACTGTTTAGCTCTAAAAATCATAGGGTTCCAGCACATGAGCAAAAGGAGAATTTCTATTAAATGTCAGCAATTTATTCTCTTTAGGATTTGCTAAGAGAGGGTGACAAACACTCAAATAAGGTTGACATTCTAGACAACACAAAGTACAGGTGAACGTATAATGTATCAGCTAGGCCTTACATTAAACAGAATTTCTTCTGCCACTCTGCTGTATTATTACCTAGATTTGTTGGCTCCTTCTAAAATTCTTCATAATGCTCCTTAGTCTGAAGTAATACAGATAACTTTACATTGCCAATTTGCAATCCTCTACATTTTCCAAATTCTTAATAAATACAATGTATTGAACATCTCTGCTACCAGTGCTACTAATTGAGTTATCCTATTTTAAAATATTGCCACATTGAGCATTGGTCGTTTATTCTTTCTTTGTTTCATATCTGAGCCAGTTTTCATTAAGAACATGGTTCTTGCCCAGTGCATTCAAAGTTTCAAAAACTCTTTGAAAGTTTAAGTAGATAACTCTTACACATCACTATTAATTATATATAGCAGTTAAGCAATAATAGGCCCCTATCCTGCAAACACTAGTGTGGGTGGTAAACTTTAAGTCCTAATTATTTCAATGAGAAGATTATACCAATGTTCAAATTAAAATTGTGCATAAGTATTTGTAGAATCAGGGCCTCCATGGTTAAAAACACCCAAAACCGGCTAGCATACAGTTCTTAATCATAGCAATCTTTTGTGCTTTACAGTTCCTAAAACTGAAGTGTAAACAAACTAGCAACTCAGAAAATAATTCTGTATTCTAACAAATAATAGCTGAAAAGAGTTCATCATTTAGGGATAATCAACTCATCACTGTCATACCAACCCCCTGCGCATCTCCCCCTTTACCCCATTCTGTGGCCTGTTGTACAGGCATGTACGTAAAAATACTCTCACTACTAGCAAAACCAGAGCACTGGAGGGAGAAATAACTCTTTTTCCAAAAATATTAAACATTTTGCCAACTCACCTGCAGATTTTCCCTTTCCATGGGGCTCTGTGAAAAACCAGGACCAATTTTTCCCCAAAGTAAAACTATTATTTTGCATATGATGAAACACCAATTTCTTGGTGCAAATGGCATAATTTCCTTTCCAAGACAATTTTGCAATTGTCCATAGCAAAACCTCACAAAGTTTGCTGGCAGAAAAGATTAATAACATATCTGAATGTTCATAGGAATCTTAATCTTTCACACCAAAATACTCAAGAAGCAACAAACATTGGTGATTTTGAACAGCTCCTGTTTGGTGTTAACGAGGTAGTCTTCAACCTTACATATTTTTCGCTCTAAGAAGAAAAAACAGTATTTCTGAAAATTTCATTTATTTAGGCAAGAAAAATGCTTATTTTACAGGCTCTGCTGTTTGCAGTATCTTTGGGTAATACTTAAATTATCCAGTCTCCATTTCATATGATTGTTCTGTTAACTTTTACTTCTCAGAAAGTACATCTGACAAGGCAATACTAGCTCAGAAATTGACACTCTACTGGAAAGGCTGTTTCTCAGAGATACGTTCTAACTCAGACTGTGATGATAGTAAACTGGATGGCTATTTGACGCTTGATCCAAATTTTAAGAGAGACATATTTGAGTGTGTTCCATAACACTGCAGTTATCCAGCTCCAAAATGCATTTTAGTAGATGTGTGCATTTTTCAAGTATAGCAGATACATATATTGCATCACACAATATATATAAACAAGCATTCAGAAGAGATGCCATTTAAAGACAAAGTTATTAGAAATCTAGGCAGTTTCAAAAAATGAGTCAAAGGTAGTTTCTGAATGAGTCGCTGAAGTTATTTGCCAAGTTTTGCGTTCAATAATCATTTCCTTATTTTTAAAATGATTCTCTCCCTCCTCTGGCTTTGTGAAATATGACCACATAAAAACAGGGAGAAATTATAAATAACCACTTTCACCATTTCTAAGTATTGTCTAATACAAAAAATAAACACAAATAGGAGGAAAAGATTTTCCCCCTAATCACTTTTAGTTCCAGTCATCTGAGTAGCTATTCATAACAACATAAGGCAAAAATGTTCACACACAAATGAGATCTTTGGAATTGCCCTTTTAACAATTTTATTAGGCCTCTCTGAGTCAGATGTTAACAGTTTTCAGCTTCCCTTTCTTTTTTAGTAGCCCTATTCTTTCATATTCACACCTTCTTTATGTGCAGCACCACCATCTATACCACCAGGACTCTAATTTTGCAGACAAGTAAGTTCTTCCAAGGCTGTAATGACACTCTATGGTCTGCCAGTTCTGGGGTGGGAGAGACGAAGAGAATCTGCACTTTGCTCTGTCAAAGGAGACGGAGAATGATGTTCCCCAAGCCTATCATTGCATGGGTCAAGAATCCTTTGGTTGGACACAACTGTAACTCCTCTGAATGCTTGTATGTTACCCTACTAGCAGAAACACTGGCTCAGCTCAATAGTTACGTGTTTCTAATACTACATTATATATTGATTATATCTTGAAGACTAATACAATTTATTGCTCGTTAGCAATAAACTCTAACATTGAGGACTAAATTCAGGAATCGTGCTTACTAGGCCAATGGAAGCTGGAACTGTCAGAAAGCTGAGGATGTCTCTGTGCAGATGGAAGGAAAACACAGATCTTATAACAGTAATAAAATGATCTATAGCATGGCATAAACTGGAACTGCTGTGCTCATTGCCTGGGAAGTGCAAGTCCTGATTCAGGAAAGCAGCCTCACTTAGGAAAGCAATTAAGCACGTGCCTGGGATAATTATATTTCCTTCCTTTGTAAAGTATTTGATGTCTATGGATGAAAAGCACTGTAAGAACTAGATATTATTATTAATGATGACAGTTAAGCATGTGCTTAAGCGCTTCTCTGAATAGGAATAGACTGGTCTAAAGCACATACTTGGGTGCTTTCCTGAATCATGGCCTCTATGTCTGCCACATTGGGTTTGTGAGTATAGAGGTGGTAACAGAGTTGCGGAGAGAAATTAAGTTTACAGATACTCGAGGGGAAGATTGTTGTCTCTATAGCCTCAAGCAAACAAAAGCCCAATACTCTATCACTGTTTTGTAGCAATCCCAGCATGCTTCACTCCTCGTTAGTTTGATCTTTTCCTTGCTATAAAGCAAAAAGGGTTTTTTTTAAAAACAAAAATACTATATACTTTGGGAAATTTGTTTTTTGGTAGCGGATTAAATGTGTTGGGTTAACACTATGAATTTCAAGATTTTAATAAACAGAAAATCCTATTTTGGACAATAAAATGTATTATTGGCATAACATTACTGTGATATAAGGAAAAATCAACAATTTCTTAAAGTGCCTTTACCCATATAAATGCATGCACGTACTAACACAATATTAATATTGAATATAAAGACACTGGCATTATACAAGTAAGGACTGTCTTTCTACTACTTGTATTGGTTATTAGAAAGTATATACCATACCATAGTGTAATCATATTTCAGACAGTTACAGTAGATGCAGTTGTAATACATCTGCACCATTCCTTTTAAACTTAATAGGTTATTCTATTTATTATCTGCATAGTAAATAGCTAAGGTTTTCAACATCTAGCAGGGAAATACATAAATCAGTGCATTGTATAATACTGACAAATATTTAAAACTCTTAAATGTTCACCACTGTCGTGTGTGAAATCCTCTAAATCAAGTTTCTAATAGATTTGAAATGTACTGATGCCTCACAGAAAAATAAAAAGGCCACTTTGAAAATAGTCTCTTTAGAGAGAAATCTGCTATTGATAAAATATTTCCTGTAATTTCATTTCCTTTATTATTGTTGTTATGACAAGTTCACATGAGAACAGAATGTTTATTGCATAAGTATTAATCCCCTGCTGATTATTTCTCACTTCCCATTATAATCCTTTGTTTGTGACATAACAATTAAATTGCTGTGGAGATCATTATGACGTCAAAAGCAGCAGGAGTAGATGAGATCTTAATCACCAAATATCCTGTTTTTGTGCAAATGTCTGTATTAATAAAAAAGACCAGGGAAAATGTAAATCCCAGAAAATCAAAGTTTCCCCTGATGCCTCAGTGGCTTTTAAAATGTTATAAAACAACTTTCAGAGGGAAGAACAATCCTCAGCTTTTATTATTTTTGTCATGGAATCAAGAAAATATTAAAATACTTATGTTTTTATAGTGATTTCACCTATTTTAGACCTGGGTTAGTGAGCCAAGGAATTGCAAACTGTTTCTGCTAGTGGCAAACACATAATTTTATCATGTTTAAAAAACCCACACATTTCAAAGAGGCCTCCCAGGCAACACAAATGTAATGTGTGTTCAGGAAAACAAAATTTATGTAATTGTTTATAAGCAGCCATGAAACCCTTGAAGCAATTTGAAGTGTGGATTGCATTCCATTATCTATAGCAAAATATACACTGGGTCTGTTTTCCCGAAAATCTTCATGCTCTGTTAAATTGTAGCCTCACACATACCTCCTCCTTCAAAGACCTAAATGGTCATATTATTACTCCCAAGAGATTAACACCAATTGTGTTACATACCTTTGGCACCCAAATCAGAGATTAAACATGTAACTTCAAAATATCAAAAAAATGGGACTAAAATATGTTACAATCCACAAACATCTTTGCACAATAAGATGAATTTACAGTTTTAAACCTTCCATGAAGCATCTACAAACCATAATAAGTTTTATAGACCTGCAAATATACAAGCTGAAGTGTAATGTGCTACAGTCCACACACACACTTCCTCATCTTTTATAAATCATAAAGGCAATTACTAACATATAAAAGAATGACAGGCATTGCTCAGCATTTGCCCCCTAACAGCAAAAGGCAGTCCCTAGACATGGGATTCCACTGGCACATGCCAGCTCTTAAACTTACCTCTCTTAGGCTGTGTCACCAAACCTACCTTCCTGAAGTACCGTGAAAGATACCAAAAAAAATAGTACTATGAAAAACTGAAGCAACGACATATGAAAGAAGGCTGGATTTTATATTCCAGTAGTTGTGTGATCACTTACCATAGTTGATGCCCATTTCCAAATTAATTTCCTGTGGAGAGATCATCTCTTGATTTTGATAATTTTAGTCATAAATATTATTTCACTGGAGTATCTTTCACAGATGTATTAAGAAAATGTTTTGCTATCTGAATTTTGTTAAAACAAACATTTTAAAATGTTAGCCACTATACAATAACTGTTGCAATTATATTTCCCCTTAACATTTGAAATAACAATAAAGGCAAAAGTTTCAGATGAAAACTGAACTCTCTTATTTGATAATGAGGCCATATTTTTACACCAGAAAATTTTAATGAAATTTAGCTTTGGCTTTCACATACATGATTTAAAAGAAATGTATATAGTTATACAATGTCAAATCTAATGGCTATATTCTATTTCTTCATGCAGAAGATAAAATTGATACTGTACTTTTCAATTTATTTGCATTACAGACCTTTCAAAAAGGTAGACAAACTGCTCATGCAACAAAACACAAATATCACCACACAAAAGGATCAGGTATGTGTGCGTGTGTATACAGAAACAATTATGCATACATTAAAATGTCTTCAGAGAAGCCTAAATAGAAATGAACACGCCAATTTTACATAATACAGTACTACCATTTTTCAGAAACCATAACTTCTCATTATTTTATCTGTTTTTATCATTTAAATTGTATGGACATGTTTTTAAAGGTATGTTAAAGTCCATGATAATTTTAAATAATATTTCTCTCATATGAAAGAGGTCAAATTATTTAAGAGTGGGAACCCTCAACTCTTCATTATCTTCCTTTTCTAAGGTGATAAATCTCAGAACTATTCAACTAATTTCTCTGTAATACAACGTCTGTAATGCCCTGACATGGTGTCACTCCTTAAGATTTATCCATTCAGGCTTTTGACAGCATTGTAAACAATATTCTATTTCATACTGTACATAGGTTTGATCAAAAACCATTTAAATGAAACTTTTCCTCCAAAAATTTCAGAACCAACCAGGTCACTAAAGATCCATGAAAGATTAGTCCCGACTTCCTGAAATAAAAATGAAGTCCCTACCTTCCTTTCAATAAATTTAGAGAAATGAGACTCACCAAATTTATCTGTTTATTCTTCATTTGGGCAGGCAACTTTCAACAGATGAACCAATATGAATCCAGCTGGCTTGTCTTCATTTTGGGAAAATCTAGGAGATGAAACAGGTGCAAGTGTCTTGACAGAGAGCAATAATGGTGTGTGTGGTAGTGGGCTGAAAGGGGAGAGTTAAATCTCACAGCAGTTTAAGAGTTCTGATATGTTGTGTCTGCCACAGGTTGCAATAATTGGCTTTGGCTGATCTTCTCTCATCTGACATTGCTGCCTATTGAGCTGTGAGTGTGCAAATGAAGACTAATCACTGTGTGCCTTAAGCTGACTCCTACAGTAAACCCTTGTGTTTTGTCAACAGTGGAGATAATAAATGCATAGGGAGGAAAGAAATTATGCCACCTGTCACCTGAGGTAAAAGGATCAATTTCCTCAATTTCGTGCTTATGTTGACTTTAAAATTAGGTGATAATTATTCCAGCTGTCTTTTGTAATGATTTGTGAAGTACATTGATGATTGTTATTAAAACTGGTATGAAATGCTTTCTGACACAGGAGTTCATTGGGTCTCGTTCTATTTATAAAGTAAGCAATCTCTGTTTACTGAACCTTGTGGGATTTAGGAAGGAATAGACTATTTCCCTTGTGTTTTACTATGCTTTTCCTTATCATTACTCACAATAATGGCATACTATTAAAAAAATGGTTGGTGGGTACTTAACAGTTGTCTGAATAAATTAAGACTGAGGTGAACTAGCTGCACTACAATCATATAGGACCGAAGAAGGGGCTGCCTTCCAGTATCAAAACAGAACTTTGAGGATGTCTACTGACTGCCATACAAAGCACCACCCAGCTCCCATGCATTGTTTATTGCCCCAAGAAGGAAAACACTTACCAGTTCAATTTATCTTTTGACAATAGTCAGAATCAGGAGGGAGGAAACCCATATTGTCTCTTTCAGATCACCAGTTCAAAGTCCATTGTTTTAATCCTAAGAAGAAAAAGAAGAAATAGTATTTTTAATCCTTTGCTAAAATTTGACACTGGGACAACAGATAGGTGGATGTGCCCTTGGAACGTATTTTGGGCAGCTCATAACTTGACTTGTTAGCTCCTATGAGTACCCAAAAATTAACTCTTCAGAGGAGTCTTCCCGAATTCAATGGGACAACATGCATGTGTAAAATTGGGCACCTGTCTAACTTTTTGCAGAATCAAGGCCATAGATATGTCAGTGCACACAAATGGGAACGGGGATACGTTTACAAAATGAATACATATCTGTGTTGTGAGCCATAGCTTACAGGTAGTGGTCTGTAAAATGGGGATTATAGCAGTGCCTCTCCTTGCAAGGATCTGAAGATAAATACATTAAAGATGCTATGATAATTGGGCCCATGTAAGACCTCAGATAAATGTTAAATCAAATTAATTAGCCTGACCAAAAACTTCAGTCTAGTCAGGGCCTTAGAGGACTCAGCTTCAGGCAGGAAGACCTTTTCAATCATGTTCTCCTCCCTGTTGTGCGTGTAAGATGTTTGTTGTTTGATTGCTTTCTTTGTGCAAACTAATTCATTCTTTTCAGTCTTAACTGATCATTCTGTGTGAGGCAGAGAAACAGAAGATGGAAGAGAAAAAGATGCTGGCTGGAAGAGACTTCTTTACATGAGGGGCCAATCCTGCTCACCTTAGTTCCCACAGAAGGTTTTGACAACTGAGATAAAGTGAATGAAACAGCAGGAGAGAGTCAAACATCCCTCTGGGATGAAACTGGAGTAAAGGGTAACTACAGCCCATTTTATTTCAAAATAAAAAGATCTAAAAGGTGAAACGCAGAGTGATAGCATTTAAAATTACAGATCGCTTGTCCATATTTAAAGGGATGGTATCCATTTAAAAAACCTATGCTGTATATACCCATATTTCTTCACATAGGTCCCTATGCCAGCTTTGATTATTAAAGAACTCATTTTCTTGTTGATGTATGTATATACATATGATCCTTCTTTGCTGCTTAACCTCCTCTCACCTTGGACAAGGAAAGTGAATGAAGTCAGAGTCACTATTGTTTCAGGTTCTTAGTGCTGCAGGGTGTAAGTTTTAAACAGTTTGGGAGCAGGTGTTATTGTAAAATACCATTTAAGATTATTAATTTGTTTTAATCGTGGAAACATGTCTGGAAGTTTTTAGGTTTAAAAATACTGTTGCTTATACAAAATTTAAATTTTAGAACAAATTTAAGTTGGCAATCTCCCTTTAAGTGAAAAAAAATACATATTAACCAATGCTTAGAAAGAATAAGATTGGGAAATAAAACTGAGCATTAAACTATAAAGAATATGATATGAAGAGCCTTAGTTTTAAAGAAATGGAAACATAGATCTGCATATTGCTTAAATAGTTAAAAAAATGATAATGACACTGACATTATATGGGACTTTTTGTCTATAGAACTCAAAAAGGGTTATTTTTTTCAGTGGATGCTGAGCACTTCTGATAATCAGGCTATTTATTTAGGAGCCTAACTTAGGTTTCTGAGTTTAGAATTTTGCAAAAAGAAATTAAAATTAATTTTTTTTAAAAAGGTCAGACATTGAATTTGATTCTTCAAACACGAATGCAAGTGAATAATCCCCTTGAACTCAAAGGGACTTCTCACCTGCATAGTTATTCACATGTGTAAATATTTGCTGCAGGAGTAGTTTGTCACTATTAGTGAGAAGCTGTGTGAAAATTTATATCCTTCTCTCAAAAATGGTAAATTACAAAATCTAGGAGCATAGCATAGCTCTACTAATTGCCACCAATAAAAAAGAAATTGAAAAAAGTTTGCTACCATTTAAAACTTTTTCAAATGATACAAGCATCAGTTTGAAAATGTAGGAAACTGAATACTTTAGAGAATTGGATATTTCCTATCTGGTACTTAAATCATTTATGTTTTTCTACAATTTTAAATGTTCCTTTTTACAGTAACAAAAACAGTAACAAGGTAAAATGGAAGGATTAAAGCAGTTTAGAACCTTTTATATAGCACTGAATCCCTTCATTGAAACAACAGATCTGAGAGAGATCTGAGCCCAGTTGCTATAGTAATATCGTTTTAGACTGAGGGCCCTTTGTTGATGCTATGCATATGGGACAGCAATGCAGAGAGGAAATAAGCCAGTTTGTTTTTTCATGCACAGCAGGACCATCTTGCACAACTGTAACAAATGAGCAATAATGTCACAGATTGGTAACCAGTTGGAGGTAGGTGGAGGGGGAGATGGGTAGAGAAGAAACAGGTCAAGACACAATAGCAAAGTATGGGGGAAATGGAAGGAGGGCTATGTATACTCTTACCACTTCATCAATGAGCAGAGGACTGTCACTAAAAATAGGACGTATTGTGTATAGGTCTTTTTAATCCTTTATGGAGTACCTTCCATGCCCCTCAACGCCCCTTCCCATTACCCAATCAGCCAATTTCCATAGCCTAAAGGTAGATACTAAATTCAAGTCAGATTCTTCCCAGGTATCCTGCAGTGGTTGAAGGTGTGGATAATGGCATCCCTGTCAAAATAATGATCTAGAAGGCAAAATCTTGGCTTATGTGCAGGATGGTTTTCCCATCTCCTCAGAGTCTTATAAATCAGCCTTTATATTTGAAGAGTATTTTAAAATCTCTAGCACTGGCTAATGAGGGGTTCCACTGGCACCTTAACTCCTGCACATGTATTTAAAATAGGCAAGGAACAATAGATGAACAAATTTATCCCAGTTCCTAATGCTTTGTGCACAATGGAGGCTTCTGATAGAGCACTGCTGGTTGTGGTTCAGGAGTGTCCAACTTGAGATTGGGCCACAGTGATTTATGAAGTGGACACACACAACAAGTCCTTCCAGTGGACAACAGAGTCTGATAATTGGATAATTCCAATGTAGTTTCTAGCCATAAGGTGGAAGATACGATAATTGATCCTGTGGCACTAGTCATCCTAGTACAGTACCCATTTCTTTTCTTTCTTCCTTTGCTCTGCACCATCTAGAAACACTTGACTGCACAGATGACATTATTCCTGACTCTACCGCCTTTGGATCACTCTAATGCTCCCCCATTAACAACACTGATGACAAGGAAACCAGGTATCTGTAACCTTGCTTCCCTCACTGGTCCAATGCTACAAATGCAATCTGTCGCACAAGCTCCTGCCTCTCACCAGTCCAGCACTGCAGTGTATAGGACTCTCAAGGAGAGGTGATTAAAGGTCCAGCATTTCATTCTGGGTACAATTTTGCAAAAATTTATAAATGTTTGTTTCACCTGCTTTTTTTTTCTTATTTGAATTTCATCTGCCCAAATTCTAGATGCAACAAAACTGCATGTTTCCAGTGGGACTCCTAATACCAACAGCTAGGCAAGTATTGGGGGGAATCAAATGTGCAAATGCACCTCCAAATTTGTAATTGTCCAGCATAACACTGCATGGCCGTGATCCCTGGTTCTGACCTGCAGTACGAACAATAACAATAAATTCTTCTAATCCAGATTTGTTCTCTGATACTCAGCTGCATAATAATCAGAAGTTCTGGTTTCATCAGAAAATGTAGATAGTAAGTTAATGACCACATGAGATATGCTGATCAAAGTAATCTTGATAAATGGTATTCAAATTAGCGATGAATAACAAATGGATGGCTTTAAATTATGCAAAAATTTTAACAGTTTCTGGTTTAACAAAAGCTAAACCCAAGGGTGGTTTAGGTCCAGATCACTTTTGGGGAAGGGGTGGGTAAATGATTCTGGTGTTGGCTCATCTCTAATGTAAGCAGCACTGTTTACAAGCAAGACCCCTACTCGTTCCTGAGTGTACTGCAAAACATGACATTTAAGGATGTGTGAATCAATTAAGAAAAAGAAGTGCACCAGCCCTAACATCAGCCCAAATACCCAATACCTGAAGCTAAATTTGTGTGGATTTTATAATTGTCCTTACCTTAGTTAGGGCCTCTAACCTTGTTGCTCTCTATTGCAGGCTTGATAATATATGTAGAGCCAAATCTTGCACGCTGTAGGCTTATTTTGTTATAAGCACTTGATTAATTCTGAGATATCAAACCTGGCAAAGCCCTGGAGAACACCAGGTCTGAAGACAGCTCGATCACAGAGCACAAGATGAATGTGGCAGATATCAGCAGATATTGGAGGAGATGGAAGGGAAATGGAGAGCAAGGTCAGAAGTCCAGACAGGAAAGAGAAGTTAATCTATTAGGGTGAAGAAGAAATAAGATTGTTTGGGTGCAAGCTACTGGAGAGGCAATAGTATACACTGGGGAAAGGTGAGAGGGGACTGGAATTGGCTATTGAGTAAGTAAGAGAACAATGATAGAGGGAAAGGACAACAACTTTATTAAACTGAGAAGAGAAATTTATAAAATACAGGGAAGGAATATGAAGGAGAAGACCGTGTCAAAGAGGTTTAAGCTCTGTAAGTTTGGATATAGGTCTGAACTTCTGAAGAGTTATTCAAGTCAAGCTTTTTAATCTTTTTAGATTTGTCTGTTATTTTCTATATCATAAGTACACAGACACGAAGGACATGGTTTAACGAATGACTATTGTAGAACATACATCTACATATCACAACTGATCCAATTAGGTACAAAATATTAAAACAATACATAGTGGGGCACATTTTCAGCTGGTATAAATTGCCATAGCTCCAGTGAAGTCAGTGCATGCTGATTGGCAACTGATTACACTATACAGAAATTTCCATACCACATTACATCAATGATTCATCTAGTTCTGTATCTTGTTTCTAATAGAATTTAATAGCAGCTGATCCAGGTGAAGGAGTAAAAACCCTTATAATGCACAATTATAGTATAATCTGCCCATAGGGGAAGCTTTTTCCCAATTTACATTAGTAAATAAATAAGTTATTCTCAAGTGATTAAAAATTCCTGCTACTAAACATTAGAGATGAAAATTTTTTGAGATTTCACAAAATTTTCCTGTCTCAAAATGGGACAAAGTCAAAATCTTAAACATTTTCGTGAACTGAAATTCTGAAAAAAAATTGGTTCATGTCAATTGAAATGTGTTGTTTTGATGATGTTGAAATGATTTGTTTCCATTTTGACCATTATTTTCTTTTAATTTTGATCATCATTAGCTTGAATCTCTGAACAAAGTCATTACAAACCCAAAACTGGAATTTTTCATTTTAAAAATGTCAAAATGAAATGTTTTGACAATTTCAAAACCTTTTCTTTAAAAAATTGGAGTAGAAAAAATTGTTGAAACAGACTTTTTCCCACACAATGATTAATGGTATTTTCCAAAGGAAAAAAATGTTTGTCAAAAACTTTGCAATCAACTCTACAGAACATAGTTCGATGAACACAAACCATTGATTTGATTAATGAAGCTTCCAGGGATATGCAAATACAAAATAAATATTGCAAAAACATCAACAGGAAATTCTGACTGGCTGATGGTATTAGCAGTCTCCTGGCACAATGTTCTAAGTTTGAACTAATGTCATGTTGCTGAATGATCCCCATCGATGCATTTCCACAGCTATTGACCACTCCGATTACAGTACATGACAGGGGAGAAAGTATTACAGATGTATTTACTCTATCAATAAAAATGATTCAGTCACCAGTTGTTTTTTATTCTACTCATCTCTTCTGCCTTGTTGAATCTGTTTTATCATTTTGGCTTATTAAATAAATATTTCTCATCTTCCCCTAGGTTTCTTTGCTTATCTGGAAGATTGTAGCATTCCTACCACCTCCCAGATCTCCTTCCCTCTTTATTTACACAAAATAAAAACTAACTATCAACATTACATGAATGCAAATGGATGTATGGCCCCTGTAGCATCTAGTTTTGCATAGCGCACATCAGATATCTTTCAGCTCAATTTAGTACGGGTTTGAGCCTTTTAATACAGAGGAGAAAGTTTGTTCTGATAATAATGACATTTCATTTTATATAGTGTTTCATTCCTAAGAAACCTAAAATACTTTACAAACTGTCTTTCATTTTATAGACACACAAACCATGCAGACATCTCTAGGGGGGAGGGTGACAGCCATATATTCCAACTGATAGCCAATATATTTTTGCACAACAGTGGGGGAGAGAACTATTGGTCAAAAACACCACACCAAATCTTCCTATTTAAAAAAGAGCCATAGGCTTTTTAATATCAATACCAAGCATTTGTCTTTTATCTCTCATCTATAAGACCAACACATAAGGAACTTAATGGCACTCTGCTTAACTAGATGAAAGACTAATTCAGCCTGTCAAGAATTTGAACCTATCATTTCCAGGAAACCTATGAATGTCAGAGCAAATGCTTAGAGCACTAAGCCATCCCTTCTGGCCTTGATGAGGCAACCTAAGGGGGAGAAAGTTGTGGATAAGCCACCACCATAACAAGCAGTGGGAAAAAAACTCTGTATTCTATCAGAGGGTGCTCAACTAGCAAGCTTTACAAGATACAGACTCTGAAATGAACCTCTAGTTACCATCTTTGAAAGATGCACAGAAAGAGCACCTATATGCAGTTAGTAGTGCTACGAGCATGCCTGAGGTGTGGATTTCATATATATGCAGAGCTGACATTAAGCAGTCACCCTATACTGTACATTAGCATGCTGTGAATATTGTCAGCAGTGGGTCTGATCCTCCATGGTAACACTCTTTAGGGAGCGCTGGAAACATTTTAATTATTAAAATGAATCATTCCTACCAACACATTTAATTGGGAAATACTACACGTTTAAATGTGCTGTAATGGAACAGCTCTAAGAATCTAACAATGTAGTAGAGTATGCTGTTTGAAGTGAATTCTAGCAATATTTTTTCAGCCAATAACACCATGCATTATTTATCTTATCTCTTTTTAATCCTATCTAATAGTTTATATGAAAACAGAATCACTGGAACCTCAGAGATAAAATGCAAATCTGTGAATTACCCCCTGTGAGCCTGACTGCCAACTCTATCTTATTCACCTTTCTCATTTCCTGACCCCTAGCTCCTAAGGAAATAGCTCATTGAATTTATTTCTGCAACACAAATTAATCCCACAGTTTCTTCTTGAACACAGAGAGAAGCATAGAATGACCAGCTAAAGAAGCACAGCTACCCAAATTGTTAGTGCAGCATAGCACACAACGGGCCAAACTCCGAGATGATATAGAAGGTGGTGCATAGGTTACATTTTGGCAGGCCAGTGTGAATATGAATTGGTGTAATATACACACTGAGAGGGCAGAAGGCAAAACTGCAAAAGGAAAAGTTAACAGGAGGGCATCAGATGGTGTAAGATAAAGTAGGAGTCAGTTATTACATCCTCTGGCTCTTTTGGGCTGTGAACAGGTTAGAAGGACCATTGCAATGGCATAAACTGGGTAGTTCAGAAGGGCCAGCATGGTACAGCAAGCCTGAGAAAAGATCGCTGAATAGGATAAAATAGCTGCAGAAATTTGTCAATTAAGAAAATACAAAAAAATCGGTCAGGGCACGTACCTCTTTTCTCCCTGGAATAGTTCCTTGTTTGATTTTCCTCTCCTTTCTGAACAGAGTCAGATCTTAATTTTATGTAATTAGTTGGATAATTTAATTTTTCTACTGTCCCAAGTCTAATATGCAGCCTTGCTGATGAACACCCTTAAATTTTTCTGTCTTCTTAAAATGACATGTTTGTGTTGAGCACAGATGTTTCTCATCCCATTCCAATGTCATGTGTCCAATTCATGCTTAGTGCCACTCAACTGACTTCAGTGGAGTTACACCAAGGACAAGGCTGGCCCCATGTAATAAGAGATTTTTAAAAAGAACTAGACTGCATAAACTGAGCTGGTGTAATATAACATCTCTTTCATTCAGAACGGATCTCAAAATGCTTTTCAAACTACATAAACTGGAATCACACACTCACCACTGAAATACAAACTACCCCGGAAAGGAATGCAGTAGGCATTCTGTTCAGGAACATCACATAATATTTTAGTAATTAAAAGTAACTTCAGCTGAAACTAGGTTGGTAGGCAGAGCACTGGAATTTGTCCAGGTCACTGGGATTAACACCTTATCTGCTGCAGAAAGTGTCATAAGCTTTTTACTGATCTCTGAAAACAGTGTACCAGTTTTAGATCTCATCCAAAAGACTGATAAAACATTTTCTGTTCAGTTTTAGTACTTCCTTTTACACTGAATCTTAAATTTTGGACATGCTCCTTATTATGGAGCAACCTATTTCACAAGTATTTCAGAAACAGGGCAAAAACCAAGCTCTTTAAGATAGGGCTCCAAAATCCAACCCAAAAGGTATTGTAAATGGGGAATCACCATCAAGCAGGTGTGTTTCTAATGGGATTCTGCAGGAACTGGTTCTTCACCCTATGTGATTTGACATATTTACCAGTAACCTGGAAGAATACCTAAAATCATCACAGTTGCAGATGACACAAAAATTGGGGAGTGGTAAATAATGAAGAGGACAGGTCACTGATTCAGAGCACTGTGGTTTGCTTGGTGAGATGGGGCAAGCAAACAATATACAGCTTAATATGGCTAAATGTAAATATATATGTCGGGGAACAAAGAACATTTACAGAATGGGGGGGAATCTATCCTGAGAAGCAGTGACTCTGAAAAAAGATTTGAGAGTCTTGGCGGATAATCAGATGATGCCAATGTGATGCTGTGGCCAAAAGAGCTAATGCAATTCTGGGACACATAAACAAGGGAATCTAGAGTAGGAGTAGTGAGGTTATTTTACCTCCAGGTCTGGCACTGGTGAGACCACTGCTGAAATACTGTGTCGAGATTGGGTGCCCACAATTCAAGAAGGATGTTGATAAGTTAAAGAGGGTTCAGAGAAGAGCTTCAAGAACAATTAAAGGATTAGAAAGCAGCTCATTACAGAGTCATTTCTATTGCCACCTCTGACATGACATGGCTATCTGTCTAACAGAATGTCAGGTAGGTAGACCACCTTAATATGCTAGCAGCTCTCTCTGGAGCCAGCCAAGAAACAAGAAATGCCATTGAGAAGGTGTAAGCATCAAGGTGGGAAAGCAGGAACGGAGCCAGGGTAAGACTGACCTGTCCAAAACAGGGCAAAGCACAACCACCCCGCAAGTCATGAGATACAACCACTGAAAGGCTGGAGGATGGAGCTCAAAGCTAAACTAAACAACAGTCCAATGGGGAAGCATCTATGGAGGCTGGGAGGAACCTGGCCAAGCCACTGAAAAAGGGCTAATGTAAGTAGTAGAGCTGGTGCTGGGGAAAGGCCATCCAGTGGCTTGAACAGAGACACAGAGGCACTAGGAGCTGCAGAAATTATGCAGGGTGCAAAGAAGAGCAGCTAAAAGAAAAAGAAGCCTGAGTAGATGAACTGTAAACAAGGCTATCCACCACTGGAGAGAGCAAGGGAAAATTTTCCATGGGACAGAGCAAACCCTGCAGGCAAAAGGAAGGAGTCTCAGCCAAGACAGTAGTACAGAGGAACCTAGAAGAAAAAGGCACTTTAATGGGACAGTACTTTAAATGATATTATATATATATATATATATTAAAAGGCAACAGACAAAGGGTGCTGCTTCCACAGAGAGAGAAATAATGAAATCACTGAGAATTATCGTGCTTGGGAAGAATTCAGAATGACAGCCCATAGTAGATGGGACCTCTCTCTTAAAACAGCTAGAAATGTGTTGGAGGAGGAGGTCTTTTCTTTCTGAGCTTGCATATCTTTAAAGAACTTGTTGGGGACTTGCTGGGGACATGACGCAGCTGTCCTTGGCTTTCTTGGAGACATGAGATAATTAAAGCTGAACAAGAGGATTTGGATTCACTTTCAACGTCTACAGATGACATGTTGAATTCAGATTGTACACCAGCTCCGTGCTGGTGAATTCAAAGTACCTAAATTTAGCATAGTAAGATATGGATGTAAAGAACTCTAAAGTACCCAAATATTAGATTCTAGGAAAGCAAATGATGGGGATGAAGAGATCTAGTGAGTCAGATATGAAGCAAGGAACGATCAAAACCAACCTGAACATGGGCTCCTAAATCCATACTTTGGCTCATATCTGAGTAAACTGCAGCAGCACTCCCTAAAATCAGCCATTTATATTCAGGAACCTAACTTTAAGTAACCAGGTATGGAATTTGTTATCTGTGTCTTTATGGGTCTTGCATGTTACGTGTGCTGTCTAATCAGGGGGTTGAAATATGGAGCCTCTTACTAGATCAGCCACTAGGGGGCAACAGAGCAGGTCTGATTCCATCCAGTACAAGGATATGCATGCACACCTACCAGTGACCACCAGGGCAAAAATTGAATCTTTTGTTTTCCTGAATGACTCCAATTGTTAAACCAGTGGTTCACATATACACAAATTAGGGCTTGTGTACAGAGGAAAGCTTTATCAGAGATACCAATTCTTTAAAATTGTTAGACCAATATAGTTATAGTTGTATTGGTTTATATAACTCCCCAAGAGAACACACTTATTCTGGAATAAGAGTGGGTTTTTTTCAGTTTAGGTTAAACACCTTTCCAAGCAACAAAAAAGAAACTGAACAAAAAAATAGAATGTAATAGAATGGAATCGAATAGAATAAGAACAAGGGAAATTCCATTGATATCACTGGTTTAAGTTCACCCCTTAGCTCATACTAGCATAATTCTCCATTTCAACAAGCTTTAAATCCAAATATAATCAGTCAATAACACCTACTACATAACTTCAGTTGTATTGCTCAGCAAAGTGCTCTGAACATTCACAAGGAGGGAAGCAACTCTTGCCATCTATAAACTGTAATATATATTTATTATTACGGTTTCTTCATCGGCAGCGTGTGAGTCTTTTGTTTGGGGAGTCCATGCCCAAGAGAGTCAGAAGCTCTCTAGAAGAGGCAGGCCACCAGTGCCCTGACTGTGGCCACGCCCTCTTTCTGAGGTTCCACCCCATAGCCCTGCCTATGCTCTGCCCCAAGGCCCCGCCCACTACTCACTCCTCTCCACAACCACCCTGTCACTCGCCCTTAAGGCAAAAAAAAAAAATAAAAAAAGGGACGGCATAGCAAAAGGAGGTGACCCACATCCATCATTTGTCTCCTGCATGGCCAGTCTTTTTTATTTTGTGGAGGCTAAGCCTCTCCTACCATCTTTTATGCACTTCCCATGGGTTTCTTAATTAAATTACTATACTTGGGTCTCCTGTTGACACTGCTTATGTTGATTAAAAGCTTTCGTCTTTGTTTAACAGTTTAGGACAACTGCAGACCTGCTGTTAAGCACATGCAACTCCACTGACTTCATATGGGTCTGAATTTAACCCTCCAAAAGTAACACAAGATCCTTTACCCACTTAAACCAGGGGTAAGCCCAAGCCACAACATTTGGATTTCAGACACCACAGAATGAAAGCGTGTTCATGTGGAGTTATAGCTGAAGTCAGTCTTGAGCACAAAGAGCCAAATTTTCAAAGGGTTTCCATAGCTACACCTGCAATATTTATGAGGCATCTGTGCATGAGGAAAAAACACAAATTCAGTATTTAGCCTCCCATGTACCTAATTTACAAGTGTGGCTATCCTTTCACACATATAAAGGCAGGTTGTTATTATCCCAGCAAGAGAAATTAAAATGTCTTCCAAAATTTGAACATGATATTTCCTTATTTCTATTATTAAATGGTTAAGTTTTTCTCCAGCACAAATACCATCAGCATATATTTTATTTGCTGAAAAAGACTCTCTCTGGCACACATCTATGGAACACTGGGCTCAATTACTTCAGGATAGCTTAGTAGCTTTGGTGTAAGCTGAATGTCCAAAGGCTAGAGTGAATATTATATGCAGACTTCAAATATTACAAAACACAGAAAATATCCTTTTTTTTTATATTGGTATCTATTAGTTTAGGTAGTACCAAAGTGTGTTAGGTGCTCTAAGTTACATGTGCAATTTCATTTTGACAGGTTAATTTATGTATTGCCTTCATCAGTCAAAGCACTTCAGTTTTCATAAGTGATCACAAGTCAGCACAAACTGAAAAGACTCATATAAAAGAGCCATATTTCCATCAATATTTTTGCATTTGGCATCAAACATTTTTCTTGCAGGAGTCTGGCATCTGCCATAACAGAACATCTTGTATTTCATTAGTTTGTTTTTGATAAGGCTGGTTTATAAATGTGAGCTATGCTAACGCCTTGAAAGAAAAATAATGATACATTATGCCAAAAGAGGGCTCAAATCCAAGGAAGCTAGTAGGAACACAGTTCTCCTTGTTAAAATACATTAATTAGTGTAATAGGTAAGGAGAAGACAGAGTAAGGCATGATCAGGGAACAGGGAATATTCACACCTTTAAAGAAAGTATCTTGCTTTTTCAAGACATCATAACTCTGTGAGTTGAAAAAGCATCATCTGCCTCAAATTTAGTCAAGACTAAGGCAACCAGCTATCTGAGCTGCAGCTTTTGGTCTGCATTCTCTGATATGCAGCCACAGAACAGAACTAAGCCCACTGTTGTATTTTTTTAGAATATATGGGCCAAAGGTATTAACATAACCCATTCACTGTCCAACATTAAACAGTCATAAACAAGGTTTGGGGTTTGGTACACAGAAACCTCAGCCTGGTTAGTACCATGGCAAACACACCATTACCTTTTATTGAGGATAAAGAAAAGAAGGCAAACAATTAAAACATTTGAAATGTAAAGTATTAAGTAAGTAGTAACTTTAACAACCTCCCTTGTTCTTTAGCTGGAGAGAGATTTTAGAAGGAAAAAAACCTTTGTTTAGACAGTAACCAGGATGGTAACTTTTAGATGGTATCCAGGATGATAATTGTCCTTTTGGGGAAAGGATAAGTTAATTGTGATGGTCTGGAGCTATTGTTGCTGCTGTTGTTAAAGTCTGATCCTGTTTCATGCCAGGTGGTGACTGGGATTCAGCTGGAGCCAATAGAGGTGGAGATGTCATCTAGGTACTTCTCTCCAGCCCAGTCTAATCAGGACATCTCTCAGGATTAGGGTGATGTTTCAGGGTCCTAGGAGATGGTGGGGGTGGCAGCCATGATGACGAAACTCCCTCCAGGAGCCAATTTTTCTCCTCAAAGTGTTTCTTTAAGGACCCACAAAGGGAGTGGTGGGCACAATAACCCATCCCCCTCATTATTTTGTCCAACAATGAGGCCTAGTTTCCAACACCACTTTTGGTTCACTGATTTCTGGTTGATTCCACACTGATTCCCAAAAGAAGGACTGGGTAAACTTTTCAGATCTTCTCCATCACTTTGTAATGGGTTTCACTCAGAGACCAGCAGGCCTAGTGGGCAGGCCATGGCTTAACAGTCTTCCACGCCCAAAGACCTAGGATAGGCTTACCCAATGGTTGGGGGGCCCAGCAGTCAAACTGCAGTCTGTTGTTCCCCAGATAGTTAGGGTGCAAAGGGAAGGTAGGAGGACCCAGACTCAATGGAGAGATGCATGGAGTATCTCAGTTGCTTCTTCCTTTTCCCTTCACCAGCCTTCCCTGGGCTGCTTCCACTTCCCTGCCAGGGAATACTTATTTGACTAACAGCCCACTGCCCCCCACTCCTGATCCCCTCTGGTGAGTTGCCAATCAGTCTCAGTAGCTCCGTTGGCCAAATAAGTATTCCCCAGGTCTCTTCTTAATGTTCTTTTATTCTCCCTGAGCAGGGAATTGGAGAGGGGAAAGGCTCAGGCCCCTACCCTCCTGGTTGGGGCCTTACCCACAGTCTTCTGTGGATCACTCTGTCCCCTGAAGCTGCAAACTGGCTTCCTCCCTTCAGACAGCCTCTCATTTACTCCCCCCTTCCTCTCCCCCCAGTTGACTGCCAGAGTCCCCTTTACAACAGATCTCCCATTTGGAGCACATTCTGCAGCTGCTGAGTGGCAGGGCCCTAAGGGCCAGGTTCGGCCCTAAGGGCCAGGTTCAGCCCTTTCACTCTTATTCTCTGAGTGGGGCCTGTGAACCCCATCACACTCCCTTTCACAATACTGCTGTAAAAGCAGTGAGTGAGTAGCCATAACCCTTTCATTATCCAATTGTGAATTATTGGAGCCTGGAGGTTGCTGAGGTACTGGATATTCCATGTAATGTTCCCACAGATCACTATGAAGGTGTTAATGCAGGCCTGGCTAAATAATTTGACTCGAGACCCCCCCAAAATATTTGACAACAAGCACTGAGGGCCACATCCCAGCGGATTCATTTTGACTGCATGACCCTCACTCGTAGCCAGTGTGTGAGAGTTGTGCCGCCATCACATCTCTACTGTCTGCACTATGAGTTATGGATGTGAATCACAGCTCATGTAGGTAGATATGGTCTTGCTACCTCTCACCTGCGCTAGCGTGCTGAAAACAGTAGGGTAACCAGGGAAGTACAAGCAGTGGCAGCATAAGGCTAAACGTCTGAAAAAGCACTACCTCTTTCTTCCCTCTGCTTTAGCCACACATCCACTCAGTAAAAGGGATGACAGACTAGTTCAACTGGAATCAGTGCAACCCTCTATTCAGGCCCAAATCCAACTGAAGCTGAACCAGAGTTCATTTTTCTTTTCAGATATGTCAGCGCCTCAGGCCCCTAGATTTGCTGATGGATTTATGAGCCCAGCAGCAGCGGCAGCCTCTCCACTGTTCCCCCTGGTACTGGTGACTGGAGAACAGTTTTGGTCAAGTAGGCAATTCAAGACCTAGGGCATGCAAAATCAAATTGAGAGGGCCAAATTGTGGCCTCTTTTCCATGCTGTTCTCACCTAAAGCTCTAAAGGTACAGATTGTTTATGCAACTAGTTCATTTCCTCAGTAGTATTTGGGGTTATTTTTAGCTTATGTTCATGCCAGTCAAATATTTCATCTGCTCAGACCAGAGCTACTGTAGGCACTCCAACTTGTTCTGACATAGCACGGGCATTAGGTGGTGCTTTATCTGCTATTGGCCAGAGACTACCTACACTTCCAGCCTCCAAGGGAGAAGATAACCACCTGCTGGAAGCTTTCTTCCCTGGGCCTTGGATCAAAAGTGAAGATTTCCCCATCCACACCAGCACAGATCCCCTGGTGCTTCCATGCTATTGTGTTCATGGGAAAGGGGAGTGACATACCCTGACATTCAGGTCTCCTTTCTGTCTCTGACAGGCACCAGTTCCCTATGCTTACTCCTTATCCCGACTTCAGCCTTTTACTCCCCTCACTCGCAACTTTGGTTGAGCGGGATAGCTATCGCCCTCATCTTTCTAGGTCTCTTTTGAAGTGCGCAATTGGACCGCGTCTCCTATTCCGTTTCATCACAGGGGCCATAAATGTGAGATCTTTGGATCCATCTTCAAAGGCTGCCCCCCATTGTTCCACTGAAGCAGTAAAGCTCTTGATCATGCTGCTGCCGCCACTGGCCTATTGACTCCTTGCTCAGAGATGCCACAAAAGTGCCCACGGCCTGAAGAAAATTCCTGTTCTTATTTCAGGCCTCTCTCCAAGAGCCAATGGCAGCAATGGAATTAAGTGTCTTTCAATCCCCTTGCTCCAAAACAATGGAGAGTGAAGAGGTAGCCTAAAAATGGCTCTACTAGGATTTAGTTGAGTGTGTTTGGAGGACTGCCAATGGAGCAGAATGAGAGAGCAATCCAGCTGCATGAGCCCCAGGTTAACCAACTGACTATCCTCAAAAACACTCAGAAGAGAGAACTGTAATATAACTAGATAAGGGGTTTGATTCATATGACATCTCTTCCTTTTCCCTGAATGTGGTTTATTCTGTTAAGTCCTCAGGTTTTTTGGCTCGGCTCAGGGCAGCGGAGGACGCAGTACAAATATACTACATGCAGTCCTTTCGCGCTATAACGCAAGCACTTTTTCATTTAACTCCTTCTCCACAATTGCATTTGAGACAAAAATGCACAAATGACTGAAAAGGGGGGAAACAAGCAGAAACAGTTAAGGGTCTGCTCCAGTGGGGCTGAGTGCCTTTAACATCCATTAAAGTCTATGGGGGTGGAGGGTACTCAGCACCCAGCAGGACTGGGCCTTTGGAGCCACATCTTGTTATTCAAGCCCATTTATTCTTCATTGCTTTTCATCTGAGTAGCTGACTAAGCAGCAGCTCTCACTAATGTTGACAGATTGACAGAGTCCTGTTAGTGCCCTGGGGTTACTGGCATCCATGTTTTAATAATGATGTGCAATTACCAAAGTTTGTAAAGTCTTTTTAGTGTAGAAAACAATCCAGGATCATTAGCTTTGTCTTTCAGACACAGAATCCTCATTCACAAGAGTCTCTGTTGTGCATGTGTGTATCATTAAACAACAAACAATAGATGAAAGCAAGAGGACACTCAAGTACCAAGACAAAAGAGGAAGAAAATGAAAAGCAACTTTCTCTTAAAGTTCACAGAACAAATCTTTTAAAAAAATAAATCCAATTATTTACAAAACTCAAAGTCCATCATAAACATTGCGTTAGGACCATGAGATAATAAACGGTAACATATATGGTCTACTTGAGGCACCCTTATGCTGTTTGACCATCAGTATACTTAATCTTACAGTAAAATGCTTTCCCTACAAGTCTTTTCTGTGCTCACTTGACATGAATTTTACATGGCTGAAATATCTCCTTTTAATAAAACAGGGTGTGTAATTGGCTGCCAGGTCTCCCTATCACAACCCCTGAAAATGGCTCAAATGGGTAAAGGGGAAAAGAGGTGAGCGGAGAAAGCCTATTACGGGAATGAAGGAATGAAATCAGAATTCAACTTCATAGCATTCATATCTGACAACTTGAATCTATCATAAATACTAATACACCCAATACAAATATCATCCAACATGCAATAATAAGGGCCTAACAGAGCTGCTTTAGCACATGCTGTGTGTGAACTTTGAGGGATGTTAGAGTTGGTTGCTAGGAACCTGGAAGCTTAGAGAAGGTAACAAAAGGTGAGAATGCAGAAGGGACAATCCTGGAAACCTGTCAGGAGCAAGGGAGTGTGGCATGCTGGTAGCCATTTAGAGAGATTTTTGGATGGTGGTAGGGGAGATCAGAGTTGGCCGTGAATCTTGGTTAAAGCAAGGAGTCTGTTGGGGAGGGGTAAAAGATCATAGGGGTGGTCGAATGCTCAGAGGAGAAACAAGTTAGATTTTTGGGGGGATGTGGATGTGTTTAGGAGGACTGTAAGGAAGACAGTGCAGAAACCTAAGATGGGAAGCTATGTGGAGTATCAGGAGTTGTTCACATGGATGGAAGGCTCTGGGATGTGAGGAGCCTGTTGGGATTCAGTGGCCCATGGCAAGGCATTATGCATGGAGAAAGTGGATAATGAAGAAGAAAACTCTCATAAGGTTCAATATATTGGATTTTAGAAATATAAGAGGAAAAAGCAGACGAAAAAATCTGCTGAAATAACTGAAAAAAGCTGCAAAGGTTTGTGGTCCCAAGTCAGAAGCACCATAACTAGAATGGGTAGAGAACAGTCCTGAAACCAGAGGACCAGTAGGGTTGTGCATGGGAGCTAGCACTTGTATCTCAAGTATTTGTTTGTAGTTTTGCATTTGCATGTGTTTCTGTATTTTGTTTTAAGCTTTTCATGAGTTCTACAAGGAGACAAAGTAGACATGTTGCATAGTCCAAAGAAATGCAATTAAACTTTTCTCTCAAGTCTTAACAGTAGTTCTTACTTGCAGAAGCCAGCACGCCAGGGAGTTGGTACTGTAGTTTGTGATCATTCGTCTCATTAAAAAAGATGGAAAATCTTTGGTATAAGCACTGGTGTTAAGCTGATTCAAGGTTGGTTTGTGGACCATTGGTCCATCTTCAATGGGGAAAAGCGGCTGTATAATTTGAATGGCCTCCATAGCAGGAAGATGACCAATCTCCTTGAAGAGAGCTGCCTAGAGTAGACAGGAAAGGGATAAACTAATAGCAAAAGGGAAGGGTAAAAAGAAGGAAGATAGAATACAAAGTTAGCATTAATTAAGATATTGAGAACGAAGTAATCAAGGAATCAAAGGACGAAAAAGAAAAAAATATTGAATTGCCTATACACCAATGCTGAGGACCTTGGTAACAAACAAGAGTAATTGGAATCTTCCATTTATGAGCATAAATTTGATCTAATTGGTATTACTTAAACCAGGTGGGATGATTCGCATCATTGGAATGTTAAAATCAATGGTTATATCCTATTTAGACAAAAGGGGAGGGAGGAATGGCAATACTTTGTTTCTGAGTCACTGATAACTGAGAAGAAAATGATCTTGAAAGCTTATATATTAATGGCCTAATAGATAAAACAAACATAAGATTGGGTTTTAGTTGGTATCTGCTACAGATCACCAAATCACACTAGGGAACAGAATGACCACCTCCTTATGCAACTGTCTATACTGAGTAGGAAAAGAAGCTTCATAATCATGGAGTACTTTAATTTGAATAATATATACTGTGGCCAGTACTAAAACATCCTTGGAATTTCTAAACATTATAGCTGACAATTTCCTAATAGATAGAAAGGAACCGATCACAGCACTAAATATTAATGGCAGTTTAGGTACAAGTGGTTGTGACATGATCCCATTTATAATGTGCAAACAGAATAAAGTCCAGACCAGTAATGCGTGTACCGGGTTCTTTACTAGGGCCAGTTTCACAAAGCTGAAAAGAATTACCAGTTAAATCAGATTTTAAGAAGAATTTAATCAGAAAAATGTGAATGATAATTGGGAATAATTTAATAACATTTTACTAGATGACCAAAAAGCCACAATCCCATAATTGAGGAAGAAAGCTGTGCTGGTTAAAATACTTAACTGGCTTAGAGAACTAAAGGCAGGTATAATATATATTAATTTATTAATTATATTATATTATATAACAAATGGAAGAAAGGGTAAGTTGATATTAATTAATATAAATCAGAAGTTAGTAATTGTAGGAAATTGATAAGGGAAGCAAAGGGACACCAAGAGACATCCATGGCCAGCAGAGTTATGGACAAAAAGGAGTTTTTAGGAACGTTAGGAATAAAAAGAATTCTGACAATGGTATTGGTATATTACTACATGAAACTGGTAAAATTATCATTAATAATGCAGTAAAGGCAGAAACTTCCAATAAATATTTCTGTTTTGTATTTGGGGAAAAAAAACAGATATCTATTCTCATCATACTCCATTTCACTATCTGTGGAAGATGTTAAACAGAAGTTAATTAAGTTAGACATTTTTAAATTAGTGGGTCCAACTTGAATCCAAGAGTTTTAGAAGAGCTGGCAGAGGTACTCCCAGAAACAATGTTGATTTTCAATAAGTCTTGGAGCACTGCGGAAATTCCAGAAGACTAGAAGAAAGCTATTGTGCGGATTTTTAAAAAGGGTAAACAGAATGACCTGGGTAATGATAAACCTGTCAAGAAAATGGAGCTGCTGATACAGGACCAGATTAATAAAGCATTAAAGGAGGATACCTAGGTTTATGGAAAATAGATTAACTAATTTAGTATCTTTTTGTATGAGAATACAAGTTTGGTTGATAAAGGTAATAGTGTTGACATAGTATACCTAGACTTCTGTAAGGTGTTTGACTTGGTAACACGTGACATTTTGATTAAAAAACGATAATAATATAAAATTAACATGACACGTCCAATGAATTAAAAACTGGCAAACTCATAGCTCTCAAAATGTAACTGAAAATGGGGAATCATCATTGACCAGATGTGTTTCCAGTGGGGTCCCACAAGGATTGGTTCTGAGCCTTACGCTATTTAACATTTTTATCAGTGATCTCAAAGAAAACATTAAATCAACACTGATAAAATTTGCAGATAGAAAAATTGAGGGAGTGGTAAATCATGAAGAGGACAGGTCACTGACTTGGAGCACTCTGGATTGCTTGGTAAACTGAATGCAAGTAAACAACATACATTTTAATATGGCTAAATGTCAATATATACTTCTAGGAACAAAGACCATAGACCATACTTACAGAATGGGGAATTCTATCCTGGGAAGCAGTGACTCTGAAAAAGATTTGGGAGTCATGCTGGTTAATTAGTGGAACTTGAGCTCCCAATATGATGCTGTGGTCAAAAGATAATGCGATCTGGGATACATAAACAGGGGAATCTGAAGTAGGAGTAGAGAGGTTATTTTACCTCTATATTTGGCACTGGTGTGACTGTTACTGGAATACCGTGTCCAGCTCTGGTGCACACAGTTCAAGAAGGATGTTGATAAATTAGAGAAAGTTCAGAGAAGAGCTTCAAGAATGATTAAAGGATTAGAGAGCATGCCTTATCATGAAAGACTCAAAGAGTCTTTTTAGCTTAACAAACAGAAGGTTAGAGGGTGACTGACAACAGTCTATAAGTACGTACATGGGAAACAAGTATTTGATCATGGGCTTTTCAGTCTTGCAGAGAAAGGTATAACATGATCCAATGGATGGAAGTTGAAGCTAGACAAATTTAGACTGTAAATGAGGCATACATTTTTGACAATCAAGATAATTAATTATTGGAGTAATTTACCAAGGGTCACGCTGGATTCTTCATCATTAATAATTTTTAAATCAAAATTGAACATCTTTCTAAAAGATCTGCTCTAGAAATTATTTGGGCAAAGTTCTATGGCTAATGTTATACAGGAGGTCAATCTAGTTCATCACAATGGTCCCTTCTGGCCTTGGAATCTATTAATCCTGGCATCGCACTAGATTCAGGAAAGAATGCTACCAAATCATGCTCCATGACCAAGGCGTGGAGCATTACTGTCTCCTCACATTTCTGCAAATGTTGACTTCAGTCAATTCACAACCCCCTGGATCTGCAAATGTTTGATAATGCCTAGGCATTATGAAAATAGGCACAGATCTTTCAACCAACACCAATTTCATTAGAAAATGAAATGTGTGTGTTGTCATCCAATACATTCCTAATCACTATTCTCACTGTATAAACACAGCAACAGATGCTAAAAAATCTGTTATGAGAAATACCACCACTGAGTGGGCTAACAAGCAATCAGCAAAACTAAATCAGAGCTTCAGAAGAAAGGAAGACAAGAAGGGAAGCAAAACCACTGATTCACTGTGATCATACATGATAGCAAGAAGTCACAACCAGTCTGTGTCTTACTCTGTTTTCAGAGCTATCAGAGCTCAAATTAGGCAAAAGTGATTGTAAAATGTAAACCACGACTGCTTAGCTGTTTTTGTTTATGCACTTTAATCATGCTTAGGCTGGCCACTTGGGTTCACAAAACCTGCAGTGTTATTAAAGGCAGGAATACTGAACCCTGGAAATGTATAAGGATTACTTAAAACTGTTTGCATGTAGTTTTAGTAGGATTAGTGGTTTAAACATAGTCATTTAACTGTTGGTGCTAATACCCTGCACTGTAAATATTTACTGTTCAGCAGTGGCAATATGAGATCACAAAGGCGGAAATGCTGTCTTAAGAAAAGGAGAATATTTACAGGATGGTATTCTGGAGGGTGGAGGAGGGGTGGACAGGGTAAATGAACTTCATATGGGATAAGTCATCTCTGTTATTCCCTACTCACAGGTAATTCTTCCTCCTTCAAACTCTCTCAATACCCTCCTCACTGAGGTCCATCCTACCTCCAGAGAGATCCGTGGCTCCTTCCCCAGGCCAAGGATGTCAAATCTGGGGGGAAATGCAAGTGGTGCTACGCTTCCAAACGCTGCCCACAAGCTGAGTACCACCCATTCCAGACTGGACAACGAATCACAGAAGACTGTGCAGATGTTCAAAATATAATCACCAAAAACCCTCTGTGTTCTGCTGAGCTCCTCAAGCTTCGCTGCCCTTCACAGGAGCTCAGACAACCTGATGGACTCTGCTGAGTTCCACTAAGCGCCTGGGGGTTTGGCTTGGTTCCCCCCCTCCCTAGCTTGGATAACCACCAGGCTATTGCTGGGATCCTTTGGTTCTGCTCATTTTTGGGTGCCCCACTGGACTGTGCTTCTTCATGCTGGCTTTCTGACATGAAGATATCTCTGATTTCAACACTCTGGCTATTGTTACTACCAAAGAGGTCATCATGAAAAAAGCAGCAGGCAAATGGAGCTGGTCAGTCAAACCTGTCAATCTCCTCAAAGAAGCAAGTCAGTGTGGCAACATGTAAGTGGTATGGAAATGAAGTTAAAGAACAAAACATTGTTCCCAATCTGTCGTATATTGCCATTGTTCACTTCAGCTGTCATTTCCCCCCATCCCCAGATTAAAAATACAGACAAAGTGAAAGAAATTCAACTGATCCAACTTGTCCTTGTGCTATGGAGGGGCAATATGAATAGCAATTAACTAGGAATCATTCTCAAGGTGTCATGTGGCTTGTGTTTTTAGATGGTATTTTTTAAAAATCTGTTGTGAATAAACATGTCTCTTATTAAAGAGATCCTGCTGATAGCCACTTCCAGAGAAACCTGTCCAGTCCACAAGAAGGCTAGTGCCACTGTTATGAACCTTTGGCTGTGAACAGCATGCAGCCATCATGGGTATCAGTTGTGGAACTGGGGATAGGATGTAGGATGCTTGGCTCCAAAACTAAAAGCTTCTCCTGCTTCATCTAATGGAAAACCTTTTGGTGGCAGCATTAAAGGTGATCTCCAGGATCCTCCCTAGACACTTGCAGATCTTGTTCCCACAAGGCCCCCAAACCCCATTCTTAGAGACCTTTCAGTGGAAGCAGGACTTAAACTGGATGCAACGAATACTAAGCCAGAACATTATGCAGAACAATGAAATGAGTTGTTGTTTTCCTAAATAATAATAATAGACATATAGAGTAGTGCATTGCTATCTCTGTGGTACCCAGGGTTTGCCAGTCTGAGAGCTAAAGCACAAAGAGCTATTACAATCTGGTTCTCTGGGTGCCCAAGATTCTGCATCAGAGCTATGGCATGATGAAAAGAGAGAAATGGTATTTAAGATGGTTTTCTGCAAAAGATCAAGAAAAACATGCAAAGCGAAGGGAGAGAACTAGTAAATGTTAGCTAAGATTTCCTAGGTGGGGAGCTTCAAGTAACCTCTGTATTATTGTGCCAAACTATGTGTGATTCGTGAGGAATACAAATATTTTCAAAGGGGGTCCCAGCAAAAAAGGTTTGAGAACCCCTGCGTTAGATAAATGTCTGGACTCTTGCACTGTTGTGACTTTCTGTGGCCCGACAGCTCTGCAAGACTCTGTCTCTCTGGTAGAAACCCTGCATTCAAAATGCAAACCTAACGGCTGATATTTTAGCGCCCCTATCCAAAAGCTGACAGGGATGGGGCACAGAAGCCAAGTCAGTTTCCTATCAAAGATCACAGAAAAGATAAGAGCCAGATACTTGAGATAGCATGAGTAAAGCTGTCAATTTGACTACAAATGACAACATTCTGACCTCCTTTTAACCCATGCAATCCCACTGATTTTATTGAAGTTGCTTGGGTGTAATTTAAGATAGGGCTTAGCCCACATTAGTTGTGAATGGTCCCACTGAGTTATAGAATAGAGATTGTTCTTTCGTACACCAATGTAAATCTTTGTGGGGCTTTTGGAAGGGAGGGTGTTCATAGAATCATAAAATTCTCCCTTTCATTTATTAATGTAAGCAGTCACTATAAAGTATTTGCTATAAATGCTTCCATTGGACACAGTGCAGTAGGAAAATTGAGTTACCCCCAGGGGAAAGAGGCCAAGTTTTTATTTAGCCAACTTTCCTATATTAAAATGTACAGGCTTTTAAAATGCAAATTAATTCTATGGGTGTGTGTTTTTTCTCCTTCACATCACTTACTAAGGATCATGAGAATGATTTCACTGTACAGCAAGTAGTCTCCGCACACATAACTCTACCACTTAAAAACTGGAATGTTATGGTCTTGCTCCAAGTCCCCAGTGGCCCAATTAAAACGCTAAGTTGTAAGTAAGGTCACAGTGCCCTCTGCTGAAATGTGGAGCTGGGAACAAAAAAAAAATTGTAAAAATCACATCGGGCATGACATTATCATTATTTTTGTTCACTGTGCAAACAGTAAAAGTGGTCTTAAAAAGTGCCTGTGCCTTTCCCTTTACAATAGTGTTCTTGGGTACAACCGTTTTATTTCTCATGCTCCATGGAAGCTATCTCCACATGACATGGTTTACAGTGACAGTCACGGAGAGCTAATCTGACATTACTGACGCAGTAGCAAATGTGGGTAGGAATTTTGAAAGCTCGAACTTTCACCAACAGAAGTTGGGCCAATAAAAGAGATTACCCCACCCCCTCGTCTGTCTTTTACTGAGGTAGAGGAAAGTAACTGCAAATGAGTAACAGTTAATTTTAATTTGCAATTATTGCATTAGATTATTAAACCCTTGGTTATATTATCATGCTGCAGGAGCACGAGGCGGTGGTAAAATTAACATTTAATGCTAATACTTTAAAAGGAAGAACCGATAAGTAGGCTTTTACTGACTGTTGTTGAATTTTTTTTAATGGGTGTGGGAAAAACGTAGTTACTTACCAGTAACTGTTGTTCTTCGAGATGTGTTGCTCAGATCCATTCCACTTAGGTGTGTGCGCGCCCTCGTGCACAGCCCTCCGGAGAACTTTTCCTAGCAGCCCCTGCAGGGGCCGGTCTCAGCGCCCCCTGGAGTCCCGCCCTTATGTGGCGGTACATATAGCGGGACCGGCCCCTCCCCTCCTCAGTCCCTTCTTTCTGCCGACTCCGACAGCGGGGACGGAGGGTGGGTGTGGAATGGATCTGAGCAACACATCTCGAAGAACAACAGTTACTGGTAAGTAACTACGTTTTCTCCTTCGAGTGGTTGCTCAGATGCATTCCACTTAGGTGATTCCCGAGCCATACCTTGGAGGTGGGTAGGAGTCAGCGGCGAGCTGCCCTCAGCACGGCCCTGCCGACTCGCGCGTCGTCCCTTGACTGCTGGACGACAGCGTAGTGCGCAGCAAAGGTGTGTACCGAAGACCAGGTGGCAGCCCTGCAGATGTCATCCAGGGGGACCCTTTCCAGGAAGGCCGCCGACGCGGCCTGGGCCCTCGTCGAGTGGGCCGTCACCACTCCTGGGAGCTGGACGCCTGCACGCTCGTAGCAGAGCCGGATGCAGGCGGTGATCCACCTGGCGATGCACTGGGAGGTGACCGGGGAGCCTCTCATCCTCTCTGCCACCGCGACGAAGAGCTGCGTGGTCTTTCGGAGCGGCCTCGTCCTGTCTAGGTAGAACGCCAGCGCCCTCCTCACATCGAGGGTGTGCAGTCTCCTCTCGTCCTCGGACCCGTGCGGTTTAGGAAAAAACACGGGGAGGAAAATATCTTGGTTACAATGGAACCGGGAGACTACCTTAGGCAGGAACGCCGGGTGAGGCCTAAGCTGAACCTTGTCCTTATAGAACACGGTATAGGGGGGCTCCGAGGTTAAGGCACTTAGCTCAGAGACCCTCCTGGCTGAGGTAATGGCCACGAGAAAAGCCACCTTCCAGGAAAGGATCATCATTGGACAGGTGGCTAAGGGCTCAAAGGGGGGACCCGTTAGCCTATCTAAGACCAGGTTCAAATCCCAGGGAGGCACCGGGTCACGGACCTGCGGGTAAAGCCTCTCTACACCCCTGAGGAACCTCACCGACATGGGGTGGGAGAACAGGGAACGTCCCCCCACCGGCTGGTGGAACGCCGATATGGCCGCCAGGTGTACTCTGAGGGAGGCCAACGCTAACCCCTGTAGCCTAAGCTGCAGCAGGTAGTCCAGGACCGCCTGCACGGGGGACGTACCGGGGTTTTCGCCCCGCGACTCCGACCAGCAGGTGAACCTCCTCCACTTGGCCCTGTAGGCGAGCTGCGTGGAGGGCCTCCTGCTTCCCAACAGCACGCGTTGGACCTGCTCCGAGCAGGTTCTCTCCTCCTCCGTCAGCCAGAGAGCCTCCAGGCCATCAGGTGCAGGGAGTCCAGGTTGGGATGCAGTAGCCGGCCGTGGTCCTGGGAGAGCAGGTCCGGTCTCCTCGGGAGCTCGATCGGGGGAGCGACAGACAGGTCCAGGAGCAGGCAAAACCAGTACTGCCTCGGCCACGCCGGGGCGATCAGAATCACATCCGCTCTGTCCCTCTTGATTTTCAAGAGGACCCTGGGCAAGAGCGGGAAGGGGGGAAACGCATACAGGAGGGCCCCCGTCCATTCGAGGAGGAATGCGTCCGAAAGAGAGCCCGGCTCGCGACCCCTGAGCGAGCAGAACCTCGGGCACTTCGCGTTCTGCGCTGACGCAAAGAGGTCCAGATGGGGAACACCCCACACGCGGAAAATCCTGTCCACCACCTCTGGGTGGAGAGACCATTCGTATTGTGGTAGGAATGACCTGCTGAGGCGATCCGCCTCGTCGTTCCTGACCCCAGGCAGGTGAGAGGCGGTTAAACAGAAATTGCATCTCACCGCCAAGTCCCAGAGTCGGAGCGCCTCCTGACACAACATCGAGGAGCGCGCCCCCCCTTGCTTGTTGATGTAATACATTGCAGTGGTATTGTCTGTTAACACCTGCACCATTCTCCCCAATAAAGAGTGGCGAAACACCTCGCATGCCAGTCTGACAGCCCTCAGTTCTTTCACATTGATATGGAGGGCCAACTCCCCCCGGGACCAGCGACCTTGCGTGGTCAGACCACCGGTAATATGGGCTCCCCACCCCCGGTCCGATGCGTCCGTGATCAGGGTGACCGAGGGGGTGGCGGCCCTGAAGGGAATCCCTTCCAACACAGTCCCGGGGTCCAGCCACCAAGTCAGTGACCCCAACACCCCAGGGGGCACCGTTACCACCTTGTTCAAAGCATGCCTGCTGGGCATGTAAACCTTGGACAGCCAACCTTGGAGGGGCCTGAGCCTGAGGCGGGCCAACCTCACCACATAGGTGCACGAGGCCATGTGGCCTAACAGCTGCAGGCAGTGCCTGGCTGTAGTCGTGGGGCACCTCTGAAGCTGCGATATTATCGCTGTCATGGCTTCGAACCTCGAACGTGGGAGGGAGGCTTTTGCCTGCACCGAGTCCAGGTGGGCCCCTATGAAGTCTATGCGTTGCACCGGACGCAGCGTCGACTTCTGCTCGTTTATGAGCAGCCCCAGAGCATGGCAGGTGGACTGGACGAGAGAGACCGCCTCGCACACTTGCGACCTGGTCTTGCCCCTGATTAACCAGTCGTCCAGGTAGGGGAATATCTGGACCCCCCTGCGCCGCAGGAAGGCTGCCACCACCGCCATACACTTGGTGAACACTCTGGGGGAGGAAGACAGGCCAAAGGGCAAGGCCGTAAACTGGTAGTGGCCACCAGCTACCACAAACCTTAGGTACCGCCTGTGGGCGGGAAGGATGGAGACGTGAAAGTACGCATCCTTCAGGTCGAGGGCGGCAAACCAGTCCCCTGGGTTTAGAACGGGAATGATGGACGCTAGGGATACCATGCGGAACTTCAGCTTTCTTATGAACCTGTTGAGCCTGCGCAGGTCCAATATAGGCCTGAGGCCTCCGTTGGCCTTGGGAACGAGGAAGTACCTCGAATAGAATCCCCTCCCCACCTCGAGTGGTGGAACCACTTCTATGGCTCCTTTGACTAGGAGGGATTGAACCTCCTGAAGGAGTAATTGCTCGTGAGATGGGTCCCTGAAGAGGGACGGGGGGGGTGGGGAGTGGGGAGGGGAGGCCAGGAGCTGAAGGGCATATCCCCAGCGCACGATATCGAGGACCCACTGGTCCGATGTTACCTCCCGCCACAGGCCGAGATACGGCTTGAGCCTGTCCAGGAAAGGCGGGGAACCCAGGGAACATGAGACGGTGCCACCCTCGGAGACACCGTCAAAATTGTCTCTTCCCCTTAGGGCCCTGAGAGGGTCCTTTAAAGGAAGAGGAGGACGGCGGCGGGCGATCGCGCCGTCCAGAGCCCTTGGTCCTATCCCTGCCCCTTGCGGTGGGGAAGGGCCTAGGCTGCGGCCTAGACTGCTGCCGCTGACGTTGCGGCGGTTGCTGCGGCTGCTGGCGACTCTGCAGTCTAGCCGCCTGGGGCGTGTACAGGCCCAAGGAGCGCAGCGTTGCCCTCGAGTCCTTGAGAGCGTGCAGCTTCTCGTCCGTCCTCTCCGAAAAGAGGGCGGCTCCATCGAAGGGTAGGTCCTGGATGGACTGCTGCACCTCCAACGACAAGTCTGTGGACTGCAGCCACGCTGCCCGCCTCATTGCAACGGCGGAGGCCATAGCCCTGCTGGCTGTGTCTGCGGCGTCCGATGCAGACTGCAGGGCCGCACTTGCCACAGACAACCCTTCCTCCAACACCAAACCAAAGTCCACTGCCTGGTCTGGAGGGAGAGACTCCGAAAACCGCCTTAAGGAGTCCCATAGGTTCAAATTGTACCTGCCGAGGAGGGCCTGATGATTGGCCACCCTCAGCTGAAGCGCCCCAGTAGAATAGACCTTCCTACCGTAAAGGTCCAGCCTCCTGCCTTCCTTATTTTTAGGGGAGGCAGTCTGAGCACCCTGCCTGTCTTTTTGGTTGGCGGCATCCACCACCAAAGTACCCGCGGCAGGGTGAGCATACAAGTACTCGTGCCCCTCGGCTGGCACGTAGTACTTCTTCTCGGCGCCCTTAGAGGTCGGGGCAACCGAGGCAGGGGTCTGCCAGACTGACTTAGCCAGGCGCAGGACCCTCTCATGTACGGGAAGGGCCACCCTCGTTGGTCCCTGGGCCCCCACACGGCCGAAGAGGGGGTCCACCTCTTCCTCTAACACCTTGACCTCAAGGCCAAGGTTCAAAGCCACCCGCTTTAGAAGCTCTTGGTGGGCTTTAAAATCAATGAGCGGGGCTCCTTGGTCTCTTACCGCCGCCTCATCCGGCGATGAGGAGTAAGAAGGGCGGCGGGGCCCAGTGGAGGGTCCCTCCCCAGGGTCCTCCTCCACCTCCTCTTCCCCAGAGGAGCGGTCACCCTCCTGCACCGAAGGTGCTTGCTGAGTTTGGGTGACAGAGGCAGGGGCCGACATAGTTCCCTGCCCCATCTGAGCCGCCCACTGGGCCCATAACGGCCACTGCCAGGGACCCTGTGGCCAGCTCAAAGGCGGCACCGGTGCCGAGGGCAAAGCCGGTGCCGCAACAGTCGGTGCCGGTGCCGGTAACAGTATTGGGTCCGGTGCCGGCTGCGGTGCCGGCTGCGGTGCCGGCTGCGGTGCCGACGACCATACCCGTTCCTGACGTCGGGTCCGGGACCCCGAGTCAGGAGAACGCAGGCGGTGATGACGCCGGGAAGGAGCGCTCCGAGACCCGCCACGCGACGATCTCGAGGAGCGACTCTGACTTCGGTGCCGACGAGGCGACGCCGAAGAAGAAGGCGACCGGTACCGGGAAGTCTTTCGCCGCTTTGATGCTGGGGAGCGGTGCCGAGAACGCCGTCTCGGTGCCGAGTCAGAACTCGACGACGAGGAGAGGTGCCGCGACGAAGAGCGATGTCCGGAGCGGTGCCGGGACCTGGAACGGTGCCGGGAGCGGTGCCGGGACCTGGAGCGGTGCCGGGAACGGTGCCGCGACGCGTCGTCCGAGGACGAAGATGGAGAGGAGCTTCCGAGCTCGACTCTCCTGCGTCGGGTGGTGGGCGGCCTGTCCACCGGTGCCGGGGCCGCCCACCCTTCGGGGCCTCCCATCGCGGGTTTGCCCCGGGAAACGGGCCCTGGCTCTCTCCGGTGAGAGAGTGCCGGAGGCGTAGGCAGCTCCAACAAAGCCTGAGCCGCCTCGATAGCCTCCGGCGTCGAAGGGTCCCGTATAGGGGGTCCCCCACTTCCAGGAGTCGGGGGAGCCTCCCTAGTAAGTGTCGGTGCCGGGGCCGGTGCCGGAGCAGGGGCCGGTGCCGGAGCAGATGCCGGCGGCACGTCCATGAGGAGGAGCACCTCCGAACTCGACCCCGGCCGCTCCTGCGGTGCGGGGGAGCGCTGCAAGCGTGGATGGCGCTTCTTCCTCTTCGGCACCGAGACCCCCGGTGCCGGAGGCGCACTCCGCACCGAAGACACACTCGGTGCCGGAGTAGTCCGCGATGGCTCGGACGCCGGACTTAACGCGGACTCCATCAGAAAAGCCCTAAGCCTCACTTCACGCTCCCTCTGAGTCCGAGGCTTAAAGGACTTACAGATACTGCACCGATCTCTCCGGTGCAGTTCCCCCAGACACCGCAAACAACGGTCATGGGGGTCGCTAGCTGGGAAGGCCTTGCCGCAGCTAGCACATGGCTTGAAGCCCGGCGAACCCGGCATAGCCGGGACGCCTTGAGCCCGAAGGCTCCCTAACTAACTAAAAACCCTCACTAACTAAAAACTAACTTAGTTCAGGGTGAACTGATAAACTAACTACTCACTTTTAAAGGAGAAACACAAACTGTTGAAGAGCAGGGGTAGTTCTCAACTGGCCGTCACGGGCGGAAAGAAGGAACTGAGGAGGGGAGGGGCCGGTCCCGCTATATGTACCGCCACATAAGGGCGGGACTCCAGGGGGCGCTGAGACCGGCCCCTGCAGGGGCTGCTAGGAAAAGTTCTCCGGAGGGCTGTGCACGAGGGCGCGCACACACCTAAGTGGAATGCATCTGAGCAACCACTCGAAGGAGAACCAGGGATAACTAAAGGTGACAGTGTGGGAGTTGAGTCTGAAATAAAGCACATCTAATTGGCTGTTTAAGAAAGAGCTATTGTGGACTAATGAGCTTTAGACATTTGACTAATGTGAAAGCATCTGTTCCCACATCTGAAAGGCTGATCCAGGAGTGATAAGTGGGGGAAGAGGGGGAGGACTGCTGCCACCTAGCTGGAAGCTTGCTGATCTGATTAGCTCCTTCCCCCTCCAATGCCAGGACATCTATAGTGGATTCAGGTTGCTGTCTGTAATATCGAAAAATATTATGTAAGTGCTGATGAAGACTAAGAAGCAGTAGTACTAGTTAGACTTAAATGGAACCTGGCACCCGATATTTGGTAACATATTGTGGTAGCAGCAGCTGCTCCCAAGTACCTGAGAACAAGATTGAGCCTCGTATCTCCATTCTGTTCTTTTCTAGCTGATGCTTAAGAACTTTCTGAATCTGTTCTGTAAAACAAGTAATCTTTTTTATCAGATGTGCTTTTTAGTACTGGCAGATCATAACTGTTGCTTTGAAATGAGCATTGCTTTTATTAAAACTTTCTGCTCGATCAGCAAAGGCTGATGAGTTGGATGGAGCTCTGGTCCTTGGTCCCTCTCTAGTAAACCTTTTTCTCCATTTTTGGTGCAGCAGACCGCAGCTTTCAAAAGTTTCTTCAGTCTGTTTAATACCCAGGTAAATCTGATGTAGAATTGGTGCAGGCAGAGCTATAAGAGTAACATGGTTGTGTTGATTAAAATGTGGCACTCTATCCTACTTAGAAAGAGGTGGCTGATTCTAATACTTTATTAAATATCCAACGCACAGGTTTTGTTTGAGGATGGACATCTGCTGGAGATTTTCAGTGAACATCTGGAACTTAATTCTCTAGATGGAGTGGGAGCTAGAGATATGGAAAATCTCATCGATAGTCAAAGTAATTTGTGTTGCCTAGTTTAATCCAGCCCTCACTCCCCCAGAGCCCCTTCCCAAGATATCCTTTCATTCGTACCCATGGCAACAGCGCTTTAAATTTCTTTACACTGAAGCTCTGCAAATTGTGTTAACTCAGTTCAACCAAAGGTTATTCTAATTTCCTACATCATAGTTTCAATTTAGTGGCTCACATTAACCCAATAATTAAAGTGACCCCCTTTTATTAAAGCCGTTTCACCTTACTTAGTTAATATGCTAGTAAATCTTTTTTGTCTGTCTCTCCCTCTCCTGGACAGCAATTCTATTTTGACAACAGCCTCTGCTGGACACGTGCCAAGTGGTAAAACAACAAAACATCCCCGTGGTAGGCACCAGAGAGTGTCCCTTCCTATGGAATTGAGATTACTGTGGATATAAACCTCCAAGGGGATTTACAGCTCCACACAAAATGGCTATCAGCAAACACTGTAGCTTCCATATGGGAAACTATGCCAGCAGTTCGTGCCAACACAAACATTAGCCAGGATTGGAATCCCCTGCTGTATTTTATAAGCATAAGCATAAGTTTCTGAGTCAAAAAGAAAGCATCACTTTCTTTCCTTTTGGCTGTGGAGACACTTTACTGTTCCGGTTTTGGATTCCTTTGCTATGCTCTCTCTCTTCCACTCACTGCCATCCGGTAACCAGTACAGATATGATATCTGCTTCAATGAAAGCTTTTTGATGTTGGTGCTCATGTATGTTTATTGTGTGGGTAAGGCCTAGAAATGCTCTATGGGCTCTTTTTCCTCTTACTCATGAGCAATTCCAACAAAGGAAATGTTTATTCTTAATCTTCCTTGTATCTCTTTCATTCAGCACTTCCTGCAATACATCAACACTAGCCAACTGGTTGTACAAAGAATGTAACTTTTCTTAATAGCAGCGTTCTGCGGCTTTTATGCTCATTTTCCCTTTAACAATTTTTTAAATAAGAGAACTTCCTCTTTCCAGCTAACATCTCAGCTTGAATAATTCCAACATTTTCACAGAAAAGATTCAACTGACTGCATTTGTGCTTCTTGAAGCAGGTGCCTTTTGATCCCCATTAGTATGAGAACGGGTATTAAATTGTTTCTGTACCAGGGAAGTGTATGTTGAAAGCAGCACTAAATTGCTTAACGGAGGCTCTGCAATAAATTATGCTTTGGCATAACAGAGGAAGGAAATCAGTAGGTCTTGTACTTCTTGTGTTTGCTCTGCTGCTGCCATGTCCTAATACACTTCATGCTCTGCCCTATTTTATAGAAGAAATGTTTCCTGCATGAGAACCTGTTCCTGTTTATGACATTTTTTATCTGGAAAAGAAACATTTTAACTTTCACCAACAGTCACAGGCATTCTTTGTAAAACCATCACCTGTCACGAGCTCTGCTTCTCTTACTGTATTCTGCGTATTCTGCAGTGGTTGCATCTTTCTTTATGACTTCCTCCACTCGCCCCTGCCCTCCCCCCCACCCCAGTCACACATCTGTGAAAGGAAACCTCTGGAAGAACTCGAGCTGTCAGCTTGAAATTGCACTGCCAAACTTTAAAACAATAGAACAGTTTTAAATCCTTAGCAGAATAAATCAGTGAAGACTTAAACACACCCAGTACTTCCATTTAATTACTGGCTTGGATTCTGAAGAGCCTATGGGAGACAGACACGCAAATCCTATTGAATGTCAGGTTTATAATCATGTCTACATCACAAGCTGAACTGCTTTATCAATACCCTATAGTTGAAGCAATACAACACCCGCCGCTTCCAGGTGTAGATGCAGTTTTACCGGGACAGTACCTTTTTCTGGTGTAGCTTATTCCCTATTAGAGGGATCAGCTACACATTTATAAGCTCATTCATATAAGCACAACTGCATTCACACTAAGGGGTAGTGCTGATATAATAACTATATCCATCAGTTTAAAGAAATCATGCCCCTACCCAACATAGTTATATTGGTGCAAAAACTGTGTGGCTTTATTACATATAGTGAAGATAAACTGCACATAGAGGAGCCTTACACACACAGTTCCCTTTGAGGTAGGTAAATAAAGCAAAAGTAGATTAAATAAAGCAGAATCAAATATTCTGTGCAGTTGCACAGTGCATAATTCACTTCTGCAAAGCTGATAAAACAACAACCCACATCAAAAACACTGCCAGCCACCCACTACACATAGAGGCTCTGAGCCTGCACACACGAGCCCGAGTAATTGCTAAGACTACTCGTGTGCATACACATTTGCAGAACCTCAGCAATATATATAAGCATTTAAAGGTCCTGATCCTGCAGTGAGCTCTGTGCAAGTACATTGATCCGCCTGCATGGAGTTCATTGCAGGAATGAGGCCAACAATTTTCCTCTGAATATGTGTGTGAGATATGTGTGTTGTCTCTTTAGACTGTAAGATGCTACACATGAACCAGGACATTATTAACATTTATACTGGAGTAGCTGTGCTTAACCAATATGCAACAATTATAAACAGCCATTATAAACAATTTCAATTTTTATTTTCATATTGCAATCTCTTGTACCAAACAGGTCTAAAGCTGGTCATAAACTTGCTTTCATTCTTTCCACATTTCTCCAACTTTTTTCATATTTGTAAACACACTTTGTTGCGGTATCCTTTAGGAAACAAATGATGACAAGTCAATCAGCTGCACATATGGATTCCCTGGTTTTTTTCAAATGTATCTTCAGTGTTTGTGAACATCTGCCTACAGCATATCAAGGATATTTGACTCAGACTAAATCTTAATTCAATACAATCCAGAAGAGACGGTTTGCATACCTATAAAGATCTGCGTTCAGGTTTTTGCATTTTCCTTCCAATAGCAGACTTCATAACTGAAACTAAAAAAGATTTCCCAAAATGTTATGATGTCACATATTCTTGCATAGAACTCTCATTTCAGGATTTAGCAACTAAGTAGGAGAACTGTCATATAAAGAATAATTTTGTAATTTTAACTCTGCTTTGGGATAGGTGTGTGTGTGTATATATATATATATATATTTTATATATATATTTTATATATATAAAAGCTTTGCAGTTAACTTTTAATACTCTGTTCTCTTTTAAGCTTCAGTTCTTCCTATAAATAATATCTTAGAAGCATGTGCTTCCTTAACTTACTGGTCTTGTTTTTAGAAATCAGTGCATATGCAACTTTTAACGTCATGCATTCTGCTTAGGACCTTCCCTAGGAAAATTTTTAAAAAGCTTAATTGAAGACTTCAGTCTGAAAGTAATAACTAAACAGTAGTAGCAACCTTTATGAAAAAGCACCTGCATTGCTTTTTAAAAAAGTTTTACATCACTAATTCATAGCATTCTAATTATATAACTCTTGTGCAATAAGCACACAAGTCAGATTTAACAAACTAGCCATTTAAGAACTGAAACACACCTTTAACCACAGTTTACAATGGGTCTGATATTAAACAAACAGCATTGTACACTAAATAGGCAGCAGAGACTTACGTTTTCACAGGGAGTCTGTTCCATTTCATTCCCTCAACTTGGCTGGCCTGGTGACCCTGGCCTGGGGCCAAGGTCTAGAGTTGTTCACTGTCAATAGCAAGTTCTAGATGTCTGTAAAATGGGAAACTCTTAGCTATCTTTGGAATCACACTACTTTCTGGATACCAGATTAATTGGAACAGAATTTCTGGGAGAAATCTCTTCAGGGTAATGGCTTCTTCAAGGCAGACTGGTGGAAATTTAAAGTGAGTTGTGTAGAAAAAGGAGAGGAGAGAGCAGCTGAAAAGGCATTGCCATCCCTAATTCCCACAGTGATTTATCAACACTGACAAAGCAGAAAGTTGGGCTGTTCCTCATGAAATGCAAGGGAAGCAGGGCATTTGGAGCACAAGAGATGGAGAAAGGAAACAGAAAGACTTGGCTGGAGCAAAGTTCCTGGATTTTCTCCTGGAGATGGAAATATTTCCCATCTCCTCTGCTTCAAAATGAAAAGGAGGGAGAGGAGAGACTTTTAGAGTTAAAAGAAAAAAAATCAGGCAAATTATTCTTGATGGCGGAAAACAAAATAGGGTTCAATCTCCAACTGTTGAATCTTGTTCCTGAGATTGTAACTGCTTGCGGCAGGTAGCGTCTTTTATGGTTTATCCGGCACCCAGCACAATGAGAAGACACAGCTTGAGTGGGACCATTAGGTGCTACTAGAATACAAACAATGAAGTCTTATAATTCATGCTTTTGTTCACGCGTCGGACACACAGGATCTGGGGGAAAATGTATCACACCAGCGATACATGAAATTTAATCCCAGAACGTAGAATTGTAATACTTTTTAAAAATGGATTGGTAAAACTAATCATTAAAAAGTGGAAGCAAACACTGTATGCCAGTAAGTTGTACTATGATTGTCCATACAATCAGGCCTCAAACACGGATGCTACAGGAGACTATGGCTAATTGTGGCTTTGTCCACTTTTCCTCAGACTATGTGCTGCAAGCATCATTTAAATCATAGAGCATATATGGAAGAGAGCTATTAGATCAGAGTAATGTAGGATGCAGTCCCCCAGTAAAGAATCTAGCAGATTCTAACTGACACCATTTAATCTTGTGAGGTCATTGCCAGAGGCCAAAATCCCACCCTAGGCAGGGTTGCCAATCCTCCAAGCTTGTCCTGAAGTCTCACAGGAATTAAAGATATCCTGTGATGAAACCTCCACGAATACACGCAACCAAAATTGGCAACCCTAAACCTACTCTCTCCATGACCCGGCCAAAACCCACACACTGAAGTGATCCCAGGCTGATGAAGATTAGAAATAACAGAGATAAATGTGCACTGTCCCAAGGACTCCTGACTCCGTACATTATTTATGCACCTATCTTTTCTACTTGCACAAACAAAAACTATTAGTTATAGTAATGCATTATCTATGTTTGCTTTATTTTCATATTCCTGTTGCATTTTGACCTGTCACATAAATGCTAGTTATCTTTTACGACACTATTTTTGCTCTGTGCTCTAAGGTCGCTCATTCAGAATTCCTCTTTAAATCATGTTACTACTGTCAGTTACAGACAGATCTACTGGTCCTTGTTAGCTGGGACAAAAAGGAGAGTGAGTGTTAGACTCACAGCACTGACCCTAAGGGGTGCTCTATATTTTTAGCTCAATGCAACTTTGCACGGCTGCAGTGTAAATCCTTTGTTAAAAATTTAATCTTTAACAGGCCGGTATGGAGCAGACAGTCTACTTTGAGATTTTTTGGCACATAATTTATAATCCCCCGTGAGCAACTCTGTGATCTGGCCATACAACCTTGTCACTGGTATGCCAAATACATTATGGTAACAAACTGAGCGTGTGGTGGAGAATGTATAATATTTCTTATTTCTTTAATTCTTTCTCGGGTGGGACACAAGAAGTCAACAAACAGGATTGACGTGCTCTGGAGGAACGCTTCAGGTCTCCACATTATATCTGGAGATTACTCTTAACCCCCCCATAAGAGCGGATGATACGAAGCTGGGGGGTATTGCTAACACGGAGAAGGACCGGGATGCTATTCAGGAAGATCTGGACTACCTTGTACACTGGAGCAATAGTAATCGGATGAAATATAATAGTGAAAAGTGCAAGGTCATGCACTTAGGGATTAATAATAAGAATTTTACATATACGTTGGGGATGCATCAGTTGGAAACGACGGAGGAGGAGAAGGACCTTGGGGTATTGGTTGATAACAGGATGACTATGAGCCGCCAATGTGATATGGCTGTTAAAAAAGCAAATGCGGTTTTAGGATGCATCAGGCGAGGTATTTCCAGCAAGGAGAAGGAGGTGTTAGTGCCGTTATATACGGCGCTGGTGAGACCCCACCTGGAATATTGTGTGCAGTTCTGGTGTCCCATGTTTAAGAAGGATGAATTCAAACTGGAACAGGTTCAGAGACGGGCTACTAGGATGATCCGAGGAATGGAAAATCTGCCTTATGAAAGGAGACTCAAAGAGCTTGGCTTGTTTAGCCTGGCCAAAAGAAGGCTCCGGGGGGATATGCTTGCTATATATAAATATATCAGGGGGATTAACGTTAGGGAGGGAGAGGAATTGTTTAAGTTTAGTACTATTATAGGCACGAGGACGAATGGGTACAAATTGGATATTAGGAAATTTAGACTAGAAATTAGACGAAGGTTTCTAACCATTAGGGGAGTGAAGTTCTGGAATAGACTTCCGAGGGAAGTAGTGGGGGCAAATGACTTATCTGGCTTTAAGACTAAGCTTGATAAGTATATGGAGGGGATGTTATGATGGGATAGTTTAATTTGAGCAATTGATTTTGGATTATCGGCAGATAAGTCTGCTCAATGGTCTGTGGGAATGCTGGATGGGATGGGAACTGAGTTACTGCAGAGAAATCTTTTTTGGGTGCTGGCTGGTGAGTCTTGCCCACATGCTCAGGGTTTAGCTGATCGCCATATTTGGGGTCGGGAAGGAATTTTCCTCCGGGGCGGATTGGCAGGGGCCACGGAGGTTTTTCGCCTTCCTCTGCAGCATGGGGCATGAGTCGCTTGCTGGTGGATTCCCTGCAGCTTGAGGTCTTCAAATCTCACTTTTGAGGATTTCAATAACTCAGTCATGGGTTCGGGGTTGTTATAAATGTGTATGGGTAGGGTTTTGTGGCCTGCCTTGTGCGGGAGGTCAGACTAGATGATCATATTGGTCCCTTCTGACCTATGAGTCTATGAGTCTATGAGCTGTGGACTTGCGTTTAAACAAAGGACAGTGGGTTTTATGGCAGAAGAAAGGGGAGGTGGTCTAAGAGGAAGCCATCTGCAGTCAGACTCCATGAGGGGGGTCACAGAGAACAGTTTTGTCAAAGGCAAGATTTTGCCAACATGTTGTTAGATTGTTACATAACTAGGATGCTCCAAGCTAGTTAAAGAAACCTGTAGGCATCATAGGCCTAAATGGGTTTGGTTTTCCTACTTTGATGATCCCCTCTTATGCACCTGCTATTAAGACGAATCAAATGTGGTACTAGAAATTGCTACAGCGTGTACATAACTGGCACGGCGTCATTCACAGTAGGAAAGCAGATTAGATCTTAAGACCAGGAAATCCTTGAAAACTCCAAAAACAGGGGTGTGGGCATTGCCAAAGGAGCTGTTAGCACAATGGCTGAAGCCAGAGGAGTACAAGGAAACACTAAAAGCCAGGAAAAGCTCTGAAATATTGGACTTTGACCTCTGTGTTCTTCAGTACTTCAAACAGCAGCTACACTGTGACCCAAAAACCCTCTTGCTGCCAGCTGCCAAAGGGGTGGAGCAGAGGGGGCTACAGAGACCTCCTGAGTCTGGTATGTACATCCTAGTTCACCAAAGAGGCATGTGAGGTCTCAGATATAAGCCTGTATCATGCTGGTCATCAATATCATTGGACAGATGTTGCATAAGACATTAATACACAGAAAATTATGTTCTTTAAAGTGCGTATTTTAGAGTTCCACATGCTAATGGCTTGTGAAAACTTCAGAGAGAAAAGTAACAGGAAGAACTCTAACTGGCGGTACCTACCTCGTATATTTGGGGGACAAAGATACCACCTAGGAAGTAAACGGACAGTAAAGGTGTGGTCGCAGGCAGGCTTTGCTGAAAACGCTGGAGAGAACTTTGGGTGAGAGAAGCTTCCTTAGACAGGAGAACTTGTTAGTTTAGTCTCTAGAAAGCGTGCCATGATGTAGTTTGCTTAGAACTGTTGCGGCAAATCACCTACTCTGCTCTGGTGAGTCCTGCGCTTTTCCCTCTTGGAGTGGGTCAGGGCCACTCCAATAGAGCCCAGTGACAGGGGACAAGTGGGGGGGAGGGGGAGAAGGGACCCAGGCCCATCCTCGACTCCAGGTCCCACCTCAGAGGCTCTGAGAGTGGCAGCTATGCCCTGCCGATAGTGCAAGGTCCTTTCTCTCACGCCTCTGTGCCTGAGCAGTGTCTCTGCTCAAGCAGGGATCCCCTCCCGGGTCTCTGTGCCTGCGAGCCAGGGGGTTTGAGAGGAAAGTCTCCTTCCTGACATTCTCCGGTTCTTGGGTACCCCAGTCAACTGCAGAACTCCTCTAAACCTACTGCCAGCTCTCCCTGGTCTTCTCCTGTCTGGCTAGAGTAGGGATTTTTAGCAGGTCTCTGGCAGGGTCTTAATTGACCTGTAGTAACCTCTATTCAGTCCACAGGCAACAAGGCTTCAGTCATGCTGGGGCTTTTATACCTCCCTTGTCCCCCATACTCAACTGTATCCTGGGCTCAGTGACTCCTGCGCTTAGGCTGGGGGAGGGGCCGTCAGCAGTGGGCAGGCTAGTGCCCACCCACCCTCCAGCTGGATCACAGCGTATTTCCAATATTGTAACTAGCCAGCACTTGAATCTCTGTTCTTTACAAGAAAAAGCAAACATCCCCCCCCCCTTCAAAAAAATACCTTACAGCACTTACCTAAAGTAAAACAAGTGTGTTAAGCAAAGTGCTGGTCCCGAGTACAAAAGCTGGCATGTATTCTGTCCCCTTGGGAACAGCAGACCTGGCAATTCTGTTAATGGATAAGGGACTGGACACTACAGGGAATGCTCCAAGGATCTGGGGGTTGACATGTGCCTTTTGCTAACCTGTACAGAGAGCAAGGACATGCTTGTGGTTGCCAGGGGCTGTTGGTTTCAGGGAGTTAACCCATAGCAGGCACTGACAAGACTCCCTCATGGTAACGGCAGGTGGTGAGAGCCCTCACAACCCTGGGTACCACTGGGGAGCATTACATATACCTTTTAGAACAAGCAGCCAGGTCTGGGGATTAGGATATATATATTCCCTTACCATTGGCAGGATTTTGAATGATAGGATCCTTAATTAAAAGCATCACTTGAAACAAAGTACCTTGGACAAGCTCCAGGGTAAATTTTATCAGCCTGATTTGTCACTGCTTTGCACCTTATATAATCATGCTGAATTTGTACAAAATACTACCAAGTGAGAATGGTACATCTTTGTACGGATGTACTTTACACCTACACAGGGTGAAAGGCCCTTTGACTTACAGACCAGGACTATCAGGAAACCTCTCTTTCAAATTGGCTCATGCCCTTGACACAGTCATTTAAGTATGTTTTCTCTTCTCCCCACTTGTCTATCTGTAAATCTGAGAGCATACAGATCATACCTCCCTCAAGTATATTGAGGCTTGAGAAAGTAATGTCTGTAAAGTGTTTTGAGACCCTTAGTTGGAAGTAACTACAGAAGTGTATTTGACAAAGAGAGAATGAAGCTAGCCCATCATTTATTGCCTTGAAGCTGTCAGGTATAAATTTTATTTATACTCTGTCAAATATTTAGATCTCCAGTATGCAATTTCGAACTCCAAGTGCAATTTATAGTATGCAAGACATAATTTTCCATTTTACATGCAGCTGTATTTTAAAATGAATGATTGATTTTATTTTTTTTAAAGGTAACCACTGGAGTAACGTCTCTCCAGATTAAAACGAACACACATTAGCACAGAGAAATTTATTAGATCTGGAATGATTTATTGGTACCATTTTGAGGTAGCATATTTTGTAGCATAATAGACAACCATAATTCAGCTTCTCTGCATTTTCCCTTAAAGGCACAAGATAAAGTTTGTATGTCTTTCAGAAAGACAGTGTATAGGATGAAATCTCCACAAAGATACTCATACTTCATATTTTGCCCTTAAAATTTTTAAAAGGAGATTCCTATATAATAACTAGAATAAACGATAACATGTATCATGTGAGAAAAATTTGCATGAATTGTTTTTAGAATTTTATTGAGCTGATCTTTGGGCTCTCTGCGATGCTGAAATTTACGTTCAAAGACAAAGGGCACAATCTCTTAAAATCAGGGCCTTTAAGTGTTGCACTCATTAAATGTGGGTTTCCCACCATTTGCAAAAGGGTTGACTTGACAGAAAACGAAAAGCATCCAAACAAATCTAGTGTATGAAAAAGGGGAGCTATCCTTTTATGTATGTTAAGAGAATTCAAAATTAAAGGTACAAAAAAGCCTGATTAAACATAGCATGAATGAAAATAGTACTGAACATAAACCAAATATACAATTAGAGAAGCATAAGCCAAGGTTTCGAGTGGTGGATCTTTCCCACCAATTTCAAAATACAGTTATACAGATTAAAAGTTTAACCTGCATGGTACAGGTCAGAGATCATTGCTCTTCAAAAGTTGTTATGCTCTTTGAAAATTGAGTTCTATAGAGTTACCTTGTGTTTAGGAGATAGCTTTCCTAATCAGATTAGGGGTCGGAGTCTTTCAAAAGGAGTGTCAAAAGCAGTCTTCTCATCCCAGGCTGCAATTCTTTTTGCAGTAGCTTCCATGGCTCCTGCACATCAGCTGAAAGGAAAGTGACTAGTGGATCCAAAAACCTATGTATCCATTGGCTTTGCCCTCACTCTAGCCCTACCCTACCCAAATTTATCCCCTGCACCACAAGGCACAGGTAGCCCCTGCAAAACAGATCCATGTGTAAGCCCCCTGCACGGGGTCCTGGAATCCTGTCCCATTCTCCCCCTGTGCAGTTGAACTATACGAATTTTGAGGCCGTCAGGGTTCTTTGTACCCATGCAAATGGGGAACAGGACTTGCCCTTTAATAAATGTAAATGTGGGCATGGGCCATAACTAAGCATGGCAGGATGTGATTTCAATAGTCAGTAAACGTCAAATTCACCAGACACACAGAAATCTGCCAAAAAAAAAATCAAAGGTCCAGTTGGCAAGAACAGCCTCCCATGCACCTTATACCTTGAGGAAACTGGTGTCACTGGCCCCATGGCTGCACAAGGAGCACCCTCCAGCCCTACTGTCATGGTCCTGCTCACTCATTCATCACCTGGGAGTACGGAGGCAATCCCCAGGCAGGAGCATTCAGCAACAGGCTAGCCTCCCCTGCAACCAATGGCTCACCCTCCTCCTTGTGGCTCTGGACAGGGATCTCTGTTCTGCCCAAACTGGACTGCAGCCTCCCCTGCACCTTGCACCCCCAGGAATCCAGTAACCCAAATCCTGCAGCTTCCACAACCGAACATTTAAAATTGATAAAAATCAGGAGAAAAAGGTTAAAAATAAAAACAGATGCTAACTGTCGAGTTTACAGAAAAATTGCTTTCTGTTGTGCCTAACCATAGCTGGGCTGGCTGTTAAATGGGATCTCAGGAACTTATAAAACAGACAGGAATAAGGAAATACATAAATGAGTTAAAATAACCAAATCAAACTGCGTAAGAGACAGATATTTTAATTAATTTTTTTAAAACCTGAAGCACTCCAAGGTGCAATCCAATACTTGCTATCAAAACTTCTCCAGGCTGATCCTTATAAGCATCCTCAATTCTCAGGATACAAAAGTATAAAACAAAAAGAAACCGTTTACAGTAAATACAAACATCAGAAAAAAATCTCTGAAAAACCAGTTTATACAAATAGTAATAAATTCTTTAACATTTTGTACAACTAGAAGGTGCACAGACTGGCATTCAAGCGGTCAATGTAGGCATACGTCTTTATCAAATAGTAAAATGGTTTACTTGGGCTAAAAGGATAGTTTAAAATGCCATAAATTAAATAAGTTAGTTCACATTTTCTTCCAGCACTTAGTACATCTTGGACTCTAATGTGCTCTTGAAACTTGCTTTAGAAGTTCCAAATCTTTCCGTCTGCTAGAGTTCACTCTGGTGCAGCCATACTCTTCCATTTGTAGAGGTATAAACTTTTCTATCTGCCCTAGGCCCTGCCCAGCAGGACTGGTAAACAGCTTAGCCCAGGAAGGTTTAACGTTTCCTCTGAAGCCCAGAAAGGCTAAGCTCCCTGCAATGAAACAATTCAGAGTTACAGAATCAGACATTAGACATGGAAGCCATGCCAATTTATATGCAGAAGAACATTACAGCTAGACACCATAGGAGAAAAGAATTCCCTTCCCTCCACCTCAGACTCTCATAAATCAGAGTAAAGGCAGACATCCTAACACCCAGCCAATTTTTTTAATAGCAATCACCACCACTTTTCTAAGTTTTAAGACCTTAATTAGCGGTTTTCCACTAATTTCTTTATTATAAAATAATTTGACTCATCTTAACGGGGAACAACATGCAATGACTCAAGAATTTGGAAGGAAATTAAAATAAAAAAATTTGAAAGAAATTTTAAAAAAGCTGTATGAGAAAATTAAACGAACCCTTGCTTTGAAGATAAGCTGGTTTGGCTGTCCCCAGGGACATTAAGGCTTCTGAAATATTAAGATTTCTTATTTCACCTCTTGTACTTAGTAAAACTATTGACCTGCACCAGAAAGAAAGGAGTAAGATGAGAGTATTAAACATTTACCACCAGTAATACTTATATACTTTCCAAACTACCTTTTTTTTGTGAAAAGTGTCTCATTTTAGAAAATGAAATTTTGTGAAAACTGATTTTTTAATTAAAATCTCAATGAAATGTTATTGATGGTTACAGAAAGCTTGTCTACAGAAAGCTTGGTAAAAGAAAATTGATAATGCTTTCAAGAAAGAGTAAAAAAATCGGTAAAAGTGAAAAATGGACCCATTTTGGAACTTTTTAAATGAAAATTCAAATTTCTATTTTGTAAAGTTAGCTTTTCATTTTTCAACCAGCTGTAATATAATAGACAGACCTTATTAAAACTGTTTTAATGACTTTTTATTACTGATAATGTATAAGAGGAATTAATAAATCTTCAAACATTAAAGCACTTTTATCAGCTAATATTCTCATGCCATTAAATGTTCTTATTAAACAAATATATTCTTCCTACCAATGTATGCTAAAAAGGGTGATTATGTAATGTTTAGTTAAAATGACTTATTTGAAAAGGAAAGTATATTTTGGGGATTTAATCCAAATGTTTAAGTAAGTTTACCTGGTCCATTTTCTCAAATGTAGCTAAATTTAATGTTTAGTTTAATCTTTAAATGTTTGTGTTCTTCTACTTACTCCCTCAATTTAAAAATGTTTTCACAGCAATGTTAAAAATGAGCTAGAATTGTCAGCCCATAAATATTGTTCTCTGGCAAGTTTAACTAACGCGATAAAGTAATCCAATGTATTTTGTGCTGCAACTCAAGTCTATATTTCATGGTATGTACTGTAAATAAATGGATAGTTTTACAATAGCATATACCTTTGTGGAATTCCAGTTTTAAAATATTCCTCCATGCGTGCAATGTTTGCTTGAAGAAAAACTATTTTTTCCGTCACTGTGCCAACACAGGCATCAACTACCACGATAAATACACCCACATCTTTGAAGAGAAACTTACTTCCATTGACCTGAAGTAAGGAAAGACACCAGAAATCACTGTCAGTTTTTTTCAGCGATTTGCAAGGACAATAGTATTCTTCTTTACCTATCAGTTGGCCACATTTTTCATAAATTTGATTTAGAGACACAATAGTGTCCTTTTCAATAACCAATAATTTTCTATCAGAGACTCTCCATTTTTCCTCTTCTCAAAAAGACCTTGCTGATGGGACTTCTATATTCCTCAGGGAGCCTTCAGAATCAACTAGCTTTTCCTCATTTGACTGTAATCACTCTTAAGGCCACGAATCTTCTCTCTGCCACCCTCATTCTTAACAAGGAATGGAGATAACTCCCTTGTCCTGAGATGATACTTTTCATAAACCCAACCACTCCCTCTGCGCACAAAAGCAGAGTGTGCAGCCTCCACAGATGATTAAGCTGTTCTATTTTCAACAAGGCATCTTACTCAACATTGTTATTAAAAATAAGCCACAAAAAATCCTCTACAAGCTTGCATTTGCTATGTTACAAACACAGATGCTGTTACAGCCTGCACTTCTCTGCCTAAACAATTCAGAGTTTTACTATTTCACTAACACAGTGTATGCATTACTCTACAGGACAAATATAAATTGAAATTTCACCCTTGGAGTGAGGAATGCCTGCAAACCTTCACCTCCAGCATCATATACAAGTCTCTCTTGGTTCCAGAGTGGAAAAATGGCAACAGACCAAGTGCTCAGCAACATTACATCATCACATTTATCACTACTGAGTCGGAGTAAACACACAACAACAATGGCCCCTCTCTTCTAATCACAGTTTTTAAGGGCTTTAAAATTGTGCAGGGCTGGTACTATTCGTTAATGGTTTGTTAGCATAAGAGTTATTTCATTGACTTGGATTTAACACCAACTTAGCACTGAGTACTCGGCTGTTCCCACTGGCTTCAGCGGAAGGATGCTCAGCACAGAAGTGGTACTCAGCATGACGCAAGATTGCACCAGTGTAGTAACTGCCACAATTCAAACGGCTAAAGAAAAAGCAATTAAAAACAGCCATAAAGAATACTTACAGAGATAAAAGATGGAAGACTACTTTGTAATTCTGCTTTGCTCACTGACTGAATCTGCACAAGGAGGTAGGTGTTGTGAGGATCATTGGTAAATGCCATCTAGATGTGAAAAATAAAATTTTAAAATGTTTGCACTCCCTCCCCTGAAACTCTAAACAGCAAGTCTTATCTGAAACTCTGAACAGCGCACTGATCGTCAACAATGATTCTGACAGACACTCTGGACCGAAGCTGGGAAAACCAAGGTTAACAAATCCACAGTTCCAAAACACAGAGATACTTTTGGACTGAAAGCTCTTCACAGAGGGAAACTGTACATCCACACCGTACAGCTATACAGTGCCTAACAGATTTTGGGTGCTACAGTAATACAAATGCATAATGGATGAAAACCGGGATGTTAATGCACCCAAATCTGAGCAATGGCACTTTGTTATTACAGCATCTCTGTGCCTTGCCCCCAGGCTTCTGCTGGGCAGCAGCTCCTGAGCCACTTCTGCTCTCTTTAATAACAGAGCAGAAGTATGAAGTCATGTATATTTCGGAAGAGCAGGACAGCATTAAAGATACCAAATAGGTGCCTGTAACCCTAATCTTGTCATCTTTACTTTAGCGATAATCCCACTGAGAATGGGAGTTTTTCCTGAGTAAAGACTGCCACAGTTAGACTCATTAATAGTTAGCATTTTGGGGGTGATGGTACTGTCTGGGAAGGAAATTTCACTATAATGAATTGGAAATTGAAAGATAAAGAGGTGATGTAGAAGAAAGGAATTTAGATTTCAGAAAATATGACCATGACTGTTAACTGTACCAAAAAAAAAAGTCACATTCACAGAGAGTACAAAATCTGGGAAATGTCCAAAACCAGTGAAATGGGAAGGCTGGCAAAAAGATATAAAAGTGGCAGAAAAAAATTGTGGAAAAAGCCATTAATTTATTTTTCATGTTCTGGTTTTGTCATGGGAGACAGAGAATGGAGTTATAGAACAGGACAGTAATATGAACATTTTATTGGACTGGAAAGGAAATGTATTTTCCCAGCCAAACAGAAGTAAAGAAAAGATTGAAGATAATCTAGTTGGTGCAAAAGGGAAAAAAGTACATTACCAGTAGAGACACAAAGGTCTTAAGATCTTCTCTAGGAAAGAATAGAAAGGGAAAAAAGTCTTGAAAATGTGTTACTGGAACAACAGAAAGTTAAGCAGCAACACAGAATGGTTTAGACCCTTGACCATGGCCAAACTGCACCAGGTACAAGTTAAAGGGTGGAAGAGAGAGCTACCAATGGCTCCCAAGGAGCTGAAACCACAGGCAGTGGTTGATTTAATTTAGGGGCATTCGAGACATGCCCCTTTTCCCCTTGCTGTGCCCCATTTCCCTGCTACACTGTTGCTTCAGAAAGGGAGCCTGTCTGGGATACCGAAAAATAGCATAAGGTCGGCTCCTCTGAAGCACACAAGGACTGGGAAAGCCCTAGAGAGCAGGCTGTAGTTCTCATTTTAATTCTCTCCAGAATCTCATCAGTTTTGGCACTGGAAAGAAAGATCAGACCCCTCAAAGAGGTTTGTGTGAAACTGTAGCAAGAGCCTGGGGGGGTCATAAGCTGCTCTGTGCATATCTGGCCAGTGTTCTACCCTCAGTGACCAAATCCTTAGCCACTTTCCTCTGTGTGTCTAGTAAGGAGTCAATATAGACGTAACTGAGTACCATAATTCATAGCTGTATCTGGACATGACAGCTTGATAATTTGCCACTTGGAAGCTCAAAGAAGCAGAGCACTTTACTTCCAACAGCTTCCAGTCTATACCCCTCTCTACCCCTACCTAAGGAAGCTGTCAGAGATGCACTGTTATTTTTGCTGAGTTCCTGGACTACAGAGACCAGCTTTGAATCAACTAAGGGACATTAAATCAATGACAAAAATCGATGACCCTCCAAGGGCATATGGATGCATATGATTAGCTCTTTTGATACTGGTGGTGAGGACACAGAGTTGTTCTTTACTGGGATTGAGTCATCTTGAAAGAATAGGAGACATGGCCTTATCTTGTGTTTGTAACAAAGGGGATCAGATGTGTCTGGTGTTGAAACCCCATCTGTAACTTATGCATTACATTGGCTCCTGGAATTCTGTCACGAAGAGGGGAAATGGATGAAGTTTCAATTTGGTCTTCAGGGGACATACTGTTGGTTTATTCCTCAATGGGTGACTGCTTCATTTCCTCTGAGGGAGCCTCCTCCTGGTCATCATATATATACACACCACTCTTCTTGAAGAGGCAATAACATTGGGAATGTGTATGACAGGAGACACCTGTGCTTTTGAGGGGAAGCTGTTGGCCCTGATGGAGCTGCTGCCAGTGCCAGACAGGGAAGCAGTGTCACCATTATCCCTGGTGCCAAAAAATTAGTGCAAAGCCTTCACTGAACCTTGAATGCAGGGCCATATTAAGAGTCGACGAGGACTCTGCACAAATCCTTTGAGCTTTCAGTGAAGGAAGTTAGCTAGGCTCTCTGACGCATATTGGGGGGTGCTTGTGTGCTCAGTTTCTAAGGGACCCCTTTTTCCTAAAAGATTTTCCTAGTCGATTCTGGTGATGAATACTGCTGCATGAAGTCAAGCAGTGGAGGCATAGCCAAAAGCTTTGACAGAGGCCCCTCAGTCACGAGAGGGGAAACTGACTGTCAGACATACGTCCAACAGTGGTGTGCCAAGGTCTCCTGGCATCAGAGCCTCAAAATGGAGAAGGAGTGGCATGCCAGAGACAGAATTAAGACTGGTAAGGAGTCACAGAAGGATCATGCCTCCTTTGGTAGACCAGAATGCTGCTTTTTTTCCTTCTGCCCTGAAACAGGGACATGAGGAGATCTGGAAGCCTGATTCACTCAGTGTCAATCTTTGCTGACTGAGAGCACTGAGGGTATTTTTGGTGCTGACAGCAGCTCCAAAGTAGTCTATTTTGGTGGGAGCTGCAGTGCCTGGGTCAGGTGAGAGCTCAGGACCAGCAAATGTGTGCCCTGGAGAGATTGTTTTTAGGCTCAACATCAAGGGTGGCATCAAAGCTGGGGTGACAGGGAATGTCTCAGGTCTCTTTACAAAAGGCCTCAGCAAAGAAGAGGACCTGAGAACTCCTGATCAAGTGCTAGGATGGTCCAGTTGAAGGCTCAAACAAGTCAAGTACTCCTGCAGTTGTAAGTGCCTGTCCTTCCTCATTTGAGGATTGGAGGCGTGGCAAATTTTGCACTGGAACCCATCAGCTTCCCCCAGGCATCAGTTATGTATGTCCCTCTCTGGAAAGATGGCTGAACAGGATGCACACCTTTTGAGTCCCCTACAGGATCTGGGATAGGAGACAGCATTGGAGACAACGCACAGCAAGTAGCCCCAACTACTCTAAGAAACCATAAGATACACTAACTAGCTCACAGGCACAAGAGGCAGCTCTGTTCAGCTCTTTGTGGCACTGGAAGAGGTCAGGTGTCAAGAGCACATGCTCTCTTACAGAGACGGAACCAATGATGCCATCTTAGCATGAGCGCACTCCTGCGTTCCCCAGCAGGAACTGCTTCGTTATTTATGGTTCCACAGCCTCACAGTAGAGGTGCCGAAACCCATAAATGGGAATGCACAGAGGCCCTCCAAGTACACCAACATTCAGGGTTTAAAAACATTGCAGAGGGGCTGTTTCCCTTGGACTTTAAAAAAAAAAAAAAAAGTTATTGGCTCAGTTTTACTATGCTTAATTTTGTAAAAGTATTTATTTTTTCAAACTTAAAATTTTGAATAGATTTGAACTGACATGCCCTTTATGTAGCGAACAATATTCACAACAGTAGAACTTTTTTCCAGGTTATATCTACTTCCGACGTGTTCTCACGCATTCATGAAAGCCACACTTAAGGCAATTATATAAAAGCAAATACCTCCTGGTAATACACATTTATGTTTTGTTTTTTTACCTGAGTGGTGCCACAGTTTTTACACTGCACAGTAGTTCTGGCTGGCATTGGCTGTGGAACAGTTGGTGCTTGATAGTACTTTGGATACGCTTTTGTCATGCAGTTACTGATCTCTTTTGATTGAACAGTGGCCTGAATCTTGACCCTTTCGCATCCCTGAGATGAACAGTAACTGTGACCATCCCTATTATATTTGGCTTGGAGAAATAAAAACAGCAATCTATACACAAAAAGAACACAGGAGATTAGAAATTTAAATGATCAAAATTTCCTCAAAATGTACTGATTAAGTGGACACGAGAACTCAGACTGCAAGCTTTACAGACACATGGGAACGGTCATGTGTTTTTGTTTTCTAAGTCTCTAAATTTACAGCATTATGTAAATGTTCTATAATAACTACTGCAATAGGGAAGTCTTGAGTGATACGTATTAGAACTCTTCAACAGTTAGAGAAGTCATTATGACAGGATTTGTTTGATGAGAGGGAAAAAAAATCTAGCCACCCAGAACTACCCTTTTCCCCAGTAACTTTCACATCTTAACAAATGTTCACTAATAACTTGACATTGGGCAATTAACATATCAGACATTATTGGACAAAACAGTTCTCTTATTGTACAATGCGCAAAAAATATTTGTGTAATTTAGAAAACAGAGCTCTTTATTGCTCTGAGGGTGCACAAAGGACAATAATCACATCCTGACTGTAGATGTGTTAGAGCTTATCAGTTATCAGCTTTTCAATAGCTGCTTGTCAATGTAGTTTTTAGATGAAAAAAGAAAAACTAAATGTTATCTAAATTATATCAAAGACTACACTCATCTGTTTATCTACACCATTACAAACTAATTAATATACCCCCCAAAATCTTATACTAATATACTAATTATAACAAAAGGGAACAAAAACAAAATAAAAAACATAAAAATGTGTAAGTAGTTTTTCCTAAGGAAGCTTTATTACAGACCTGAATTGAAGTGAATAAGTAGCTTAGGAGCCTAAGTACAATTTTCAAAAGTGACTTTTGAAAATTTTACTCCCTAGTTAAATAAAATAGGTCTGATTCCTTCTGGACCAACAGGAATTTCCTTAAACTCTGTTTTAGAGGAGAAGGGCAAACACACATATTTGAGCCTTACTAAATTAACAGAGCAGTTGCTTGCCGAAAGGTACCTCTCAGTGGTATTTGATATACCATAGTTTTCCCCACTTAGAAAAGGAAATAACTGTGGTAGCTGTGGTATCCGTTTACAAGTGCTCATTTGATGGCCACTGCTTTTATAATTACAAGTTATGTAGATTCCTCTTCTAAACGACCATGGTGATATGCTTAGCCTTTCTCCAAAAGAGTGCCCTTCTTCAGCAGTCATCGCTGCCAATTCTTAACACTACTGATCTTGCCATTTTACTGTTGAATAATGTATACTTTTATTATCAAGCTATATAAAATTACCCAGTGCTGTTGTCAAAATAAAACTTTTTCTCTGATCGATTTTTTTGCAACTCCACCATCGAAGTTACTGATGTATAGTCTGCCACGCTATAGTAAGCGGACGTCTGCCTTTGAAAGACGTCGAACGTTACTTGAAAAGTTGTGCCTGATGGATAACAGAGACCAACCCGAATCCAGTCATTCCTGAAAATGCAGTGAAACAGAATCATTATAATTCATTCATCTGAGCAAGTTTCATGTTTTTGTGGTGGAAACAAAAAGCTCTGACCCTTTTAAAATCTATTTGTTTATAAATGGACATCATGACAGGAAGCATAGAAAACCCAAGTGCAAAAGTGAATACTTGATTTTTTTTCACCCAGATTCCTCTTTACTGTCTCAGCAAAAATGATGTCCTTTGGGAGCTGGTGAATTTAAAAATAAAAAGGACTTCTTTTAAAATGAAATTACTTAAAGTTAAATTTGAAATTGACAACCTATGTTAGGGCCTAACGTAATTATAATCTATTAAAATAATTTAAAGTTAAATACAAGAAATAATATTAAGCAGTACATGTTAACAGCCGAAGTTTTGAATGAAGTCAAATGACTAAACTGATGGAAATCACTAGCTAAACACCTGAAACCAGAGTTTTCTGAAGTGCTAAACCAGTTTTTGACAGCCATAGTCTACTCTGCAGGTACAGAGAATATTTTCATTTCCGTTTATTCAACAATTTCAGTTCAATAATGAATTCATTCAAAGTTCAGACACCATATAGGAGTTGAAAAAGCTGTTTTCCTCTTCCAATGTATGAATAAAAGCTATATCTGAGAGGAGGTCTACTAATTCTAAAGTCACAAAGGACACAGTGACCAGACACAGTTCAATTTATTAACTACAGATAATTCTTCCTCTGTTTAACATATCAGTTAGTTTTAAATGCAAAACAAATTTTGATAAAATTTATTTTTCTTATATAGACAGAACTTTCAAGGTGGTTTTAGTTAAATTAAAAAAATATATATTTTTGTGCACTTTTAGCTGAATTTCAATTTCCATCCAAATTGAGCTTGACATGAATTTCACCTGAAAAAAAAATCCAGTAAAAAATTAAGCACATAACTGCTTAAATAAATATTTATAAATATAGAGCATCCTACTGTTAGCAAAAAGCAGTACCAAATTCAATGTAAAGATGTATTTAGCTGCAAATCAACATGTTTAATGGCTACCAACCAATGCAAATCAGTGTTTCGTTAGGAATGTAACGAAAAAGTACAAATGCAAAACATGAATAAAATCAATTATTTAAACCAACATTTCCTGCTTGCTGATTTAAATCATGATAAAAATTTCAATGATTTAAGTCACTTTGATTTAAATCAATCCACCATGCTTTGGATACAAATTTCCATTTTGACATATTGCATCTTATTCAGGTGACTCTTAGCAAGTCCAGTGATAGGTCAAACAATTTACAGTTCTATTCTGCAAAACTTCACGCTATTAAAGCAATAAGGCTTTCCTTTAAATGTTTCTTTACAGCATTTTTACATATAGCTCCACCCAGCTTTTGATCTGGGTCTCCAATACACATTTTGCGCTTTCTTATATATTAAGTTCCATTTTTACTCATGGCTGTAATTTTGAATGTATAACTATTTTTGCAGCACACTATTTCAAAGGCAAAAATGAAAGGAAACATACCTGTTAAAGTTAATGAGATAAAGAAAAGTGGTTTGTGGAGCATGTCCATTCCAATGTATTGTATAGCCCTTTTGGAGCATCATTACAGGCTGATACTGTTGAAAGGCAGCTCGCTGGTTAATACCTCGGAATGCCATGGGGCTGGATGGATATTCATCTCGTACGATGGTCATAATAAGATTCTGTGGGTTCCAGGTCTGGACGTACATCTTTAAAAAAAAAAAAAAGCATTGGACAGAAGAGAAGGAAAGAGTTGAAGTTATCTGACAATTTATCAGTTTCACTAGAAACAATACAATATACATGAGAGAAAGTACACACACACTGTAAACAGAATCACTAGAACATTATATGTCATGTCTGGAGGCCCCAATGAGCTTGCACTGTGCATACTATTAAAGACAGCCACTGTCCTGTAGAATTTACAATCTGAATAGACAAGGCAGACATCATGTTCTCCATTTTACAGAGAGGAAACTGAGGAACAGAGGGATTAAATGAGTTGCTTAAATTAAGTTGCTTAAGTTTATGGCAAAACTAGGACTTGATCCCAGTAGACTTTGTATTTAGGAAGCTGTAATTCACGTTTTTAATAATATTGTGAAAAAGAACTGCAAGTGTAGGAAAATCTCCATACTTAAATGTTTTGGCCAACCAGACTGCAGTATGCAGGTGATGGCAAGCCAATTTACTGTATAAAGATTCACTTTATTACATTTGATATCATACCTTCCCCTCTATTCTCTCTACAGCAAATTGTTATGAACTGCATAGAAGGCAAAGTAAGTGTAAAATACATTTTTAAAAACCCACAGGGGAAGGGCATTTCATAGTTTTGATACATTTTTCTTCAAGTCTTGTTAATGTACACAAAGTATAGAATGCATGAAGAACTGTAACAGTTCTAACCTGTGCATAGGTCCCACTGCAGATCACACCATTCCACCTTGTAACATTAATGCATTTTGGATGTCGGATCAGGAAATTATCCAGTCTGCCAACGTAAGTGTCCTTGTATTCGGTCACGGAACCATCTATATCATGAAATACTGAGTTTTTGTCACCATCTAGCTCGCTGTCTTCAAACCAGGGGCCAGGTTTACCAAAGAAAACTTTCAAAGAAACCTCGCCATAAAAGGGAAGAGAAACACTGCAATTAAGACTCCCCCACAAAGCCACCCATTTCAGTAGTGCTACCAGATGTACATATTAGTGTACATGGAAACATCTGTCAATGTGTGCAAAGAATCAGGGGTCTGACAAAGCTTATGAACTGAATAACCTTTCCAAGGAGGACAACAGGCTTGCAAAACAGAACGTCATTACTTCGTTGTAGGCATGGTTTTCCATTAACGTACTAAGCCCTGGTGATTCAGACTTCTGCTAAGTGCTTCCAAATTGTGTAAATTCGGAATTTCAGCTGCCTCAGGACTCAAAGAATGTCATCTCAGTATTATCGTTACACATCCACAATCACTTGTTCTGAAGCTCAAGCATTAAAAACCCAAACCAAAACCCCATTTTTGGTCTACTCCCTGTCGCCACAGCTAAGCTTTAACCTAACAGAAACTGGTAGCTGAACAGTATTTTTTTTGTTTATATTTTATTCACAGCCAAGATTAAGGTCAGGGAACCTCCTGCCTGAGCTGCCAAAACCAATTCAAAGATCCACAAATTGACAGCTCAACTTCAAAACAAAGTTGAAGCTTCCAGCTTCAGCAGAAACTAAGGATTTTAGGGAGTTTAGACACTTGAGCTTCATGCTTCTGTCACTGAATTCTGAGATAGAAAAAGCCTCGTAGATCATCTAATCCATCTCCCTGCAATGCAGTTCATTTACGGATGGATCATCCAGTCTAATTTCACTGTGTACCGGGCTTCTCTTTCAGAAGATATTACACAGATCTCATTCACTCAAGATTAACACAGCTTTATTTCATCTTAAGACTTTTATTTAAAATAAATAAATATTTATTTAAATAAATTTTTTTAAATAAGACTTCTCCTAGGCAGAAGTCTTTTCCTCAGAAGGGCACATACAGCTCACTGACATCAACGGTAGTTATGTATAACTTGCTCTTATTCTTATAGCATTCTTTTAACAGTCAGCCATCTGACTTAAAAATAAACAAAAAGGTTTGTATTAAGAAACAAAACTTCAGACAACGTGTTTTCTGTGACATAACTGCCTGCCTGGGGTTGGGAGGCACTAGTCTCTGGTTTCATGCCTCACTATGCAGTTCTGTCAGCAACTGCCCAGCCGAAAAGGAGTAAATTCTTTACTTTACTATGAAAAGCCTCACAATTCTATATTAGAATTCAATGATGTAAGTAACTCTTATAATTAAAGTAAGCAAGCAAACAAGATAAAAGAGAAAGTTAGTTTCCAGACTAATACAACATATACCTGTAAATTTAATTAGCTATAAAGAACAGATTACTCTAAATTAATGACGTGCAAATTTTAAAGAAGTTTGGAAGCTCTGTTGTGAATAAGTTTTGGACATTTGCTGAAAACTCTTTGGGCTGGAAACCTCACACAAAGACTCTTTTGTGATTTCCTGTACTTCCTGGTAGGTCAGAAATAGTACAAGAACACCACTTCTCATGAGATTTTAGTATAATCATTTCTGGCTGAAATCAGGAAGTTCAAAGGCATGAAACCAAAGTATGGTTTTCAGCCCACAAAGGTCCAATTCAGTCCTAATTGTAAGTGAAAAGAGGAGAAGCTGGTTGACATGAATTTTGAACCCATCTATCTCAATGCCTTCTACAGCTGCCCAAAAAGGTCCTTAAAGTGGCAGATTCCCCTTCTTTAGACTACCACTCCTTTGCATAATAGATGTTACCTTGGGGACCTCAGTCTGGACTCATTCATCTGAAGGGAAGCAGGTACCTGCACAGAGGTAGGGAGAAGGAAACCCAGGCCCAATAGTGGCAGTCAGCACAGAAGTGGGCCAGGTGGAGGCAATGTGGGGAGTGCACATGGGACTCCCCCTTTGTCTGAGGAAATAGAAGGACATCACCAAAATTCAATCCAATTCTCATTGATCTCCTATCTGAGACACCTGACACAAAATTCATCCTTCCTTGCTCCATGAAGTCTCCCTTTTCTACCCCATCCACTGAAAATGAATTTTGAAATAAGCTTACATTTGTATCAAACTTAACGAGAGAAATGTTGTTTTTAGGTGTTATCTGCCAGGGGTTTTTCATCAGGAATCCAATTGCACTGGTGTATCTATCAGCAGTTGGCACAAAGTTTTTAAAGGTGCATTTGGTAAGATGAATGGGTCCATCGTAAATCTGAAAACCTCGGATTGGAAAGGTCCTGTTGAAAATGTGATATGTTTAATACATACTCAGGTATTCATAGTCTTGTTAATCCTGTTAGTCTTAGCTCGGGGTCCCTGAGAGGTAATGCTTCCCTTTACTTAAAAGCATTAAAAATGCTAAGTGCCAAAAGTGCTAAGACAATAATTTGTAGAATGGAACACTATAAACAAATGAAGTCTTCCCTCCACTATCAACCCACAGATAAGAATCTATACCTCAAATTCTAGAATTAGAAAAGGAAGCCAAGCTGCCTGCAGCCTGCCCAACTCCTCCCCTTTCCCTCTCCCTCCTTCTTCTCCCTGTCACATGTCCTACCAGCACAGAGCCACCCTACACCTGTTCCCTCCTTATGTGACGCAAGGGGTACAATCTAGCGGTGGGCGACAGTTTCCCAAGGCAAGCCATTGAGGAGATGAAGGTTGTTTAACACAAAGAGGGGAGTGGGACTGGCTACACACAGTAATCCCAAACCAGCCACTCAAAATCCCCTAGCCACAGACTCTCTCTCCTTTCCACCAGTCCCTATTGTTTCAAACCCCATTGGACTTGGTGGCGTTGTAAGACCTAAGAGTTAAAGCAGTTCATGGTACTATGTATGGAAACATGGACTTAAAGATGCAATTCAGCATACCACTCAGTTTCCTGAAGACACAGAAACCAATTGTTAATATGCACATCTTTCAATGAATTATTGATTTAGTAGAAGGGGAAATTTTAATTTTTTTATTCTGTTTTCTCATCACTGATATTTCATTACAAAGTTACACAATTTCTTTTAGATAAGCAATAAAAATTGAAATGTTGGTAATCAATGAATGAAGATTTGACAGCAAGAACACATGAAAAAGAGAAACAGCTCACCGCCCCATATGCTGTATTAAAAAGGGGCATAATCCTCCATTTGAGATCTTTCACCTCCCACAAGTTTGATGTTAAAAAAAAAAAAAAGAAGTGCAAGATTTCCCACCCTGCTATGTTAATATGACTTAACTGTGCCCCCGGAAGGGCCACTCCTAGGTCTGAGAGGATCTACAGAAGGTCAAATAAAGGTGCAAATTAGCACCAACTATGCTAGCAGTTTTTCGAATGAAGACACTTGTTCACTGCAAACAGGGCTGAGATGGTCCAACTAATCCGACATAAGGTATCCACCAGCCATCTGACTATAACAGTTTTGTGTCACTACTAATCTTGCCTGGATTCAAACTGCCAGCCCAGAAGGAGAAAGTGATACATTTTGTCATCACATCCCCAAACCACATAGAGCCTCTTGTAGTCATATTTAATCTTGGGAATATTTTTTTATTCCATGAAATGTAATACTAGTTCTAAATGTACAGTGTTATTCCAATCAGACAAAAAAAGTAGCTTTGTTTTGCCCACTGAAATACTAACCGATTTCTGGGTAGAGTGCGATTTTTATTGTCTACTCCTCCAGTTCCTGAGTATTTGTTTTGGCCACCCTGAAAGCCATAATTCCTGCTCTCGCCAACAAACAGAGATTCTGATACTTTCTGGCTGGAGCCTTCATCTTTTGGGAAGCTTCCATCACTATCAAAATGAAGTCAGAGATTACTGATACGGTACTACAGCGAAACAGAAGTTACATTGTTCTGAAACACAGACATCCTACAATTTTTAACTTCTTTTTATCTTTATCTAAGCAAAGCAGGCAAAGTCTCTTGTTTAGATGTGTAGTGCAATATACAATTGTGTCACTGGTTTTCAAAAACCCTAGCCTTAAAACATTACAATTAATTGATTTGATGCACACAGTCCATTTTAAATATTCTTAGTTGCTCCCCTTGTACTCCAACTCCTTCTTTAACACCTGTATTTTCAGTATTAAGACTATTTTAGCTATGCAAGGTGAAAAGCTAGGACAGTGTAAACTTCCCTAGAGTTCAAGTCATGTCATTTAATTATTGAGTACAGTGGTTCCCAACCTTTTTGGCTTGAGGGCCACAAATACAATTTTTTATAACCCTGAAGACCCACCAGTATCTGCCAGGAGCCCTCTTCCCCCCACCACTGCAACCAACAGGAAGGAGTTCAGTGAGGAGTATCTCCCACTCCCCTGCGCTCCACCTGGGGACCTAGGCAGTGGCTCCTTTCTGCAGCCAGGGGGATGGGACATCAGTGTTCTCCCTCGGCTCCAGCAGTGACCCCAGTGGCTAGGAACCCTAGTGGAGCACGTTGCCATGCTCCCTGCTATAGCCAACGGGAGGGGAGTGCTGATCTTCACCATCTTTCAGCCCCGCAGCAATGTGCTCCGCCTGGATCCTCAAGCAGCAGCAGCTTCATTCTGCAGTCAACGGGAGGGGAGCAGGGGACATTCTGAAAGCCCCCGCTGGCCACTGGTTGGGAACCACTGACGTAGTATCATGACGATTTATCAGAGCCCAGCAGATGCAGACTCAGAGTCAAAAGTGTTGAGACTTTTGTAAACCCTCTGAGCCTTTTTATTGTCATATTCACACTTCTAATATATCTACATTTGTTTTCTAAATAGCCCCAGCTTCACATCTACTTCCTATTCTTTGACTTATATTGTCAAAACTAAAGCTAGGAAGACTTAGATCATAGTAATGAAATTCAGTACAAAGATACTTACCTAGCAAAAGTTAAACCTATTCCATTATCAGCAAACCTACAAGAGAAAATTATTTTTGAACAAAGCAAATTTCCAACCATGTACAATACTTTAAGTGTTCATTAAATGTGAATTAAATGTTGCATTTGTCAAAGTGGGTTTCTGCCTATGAAAGCTTATGCCCAGATAAATCTGTTAGTCTTTAAAGTGCCACAGGACTCCGGTTATTTTTATTTTAGTTTCTCAAAAGGGTAAAAGCACAGATTCACTTCAAACCAAATCAAACAAACTGTGTGTGAAATGAAACTTTCAAAAATCACCATAGTTGTTATATTCACAGATTTCTAGTGTTTTAAAATCAGATTATTTCTATATAGTTTTGTTACGTGGCAATATGATAGCTTCAGAAAAAGCCTCAAATATATTAAAAGTCAAAGTTTTTAAAAGTACTTTCTACAGTTTCTGGAATCAAGTTCTCTCTATTACACAATTTTAAATCCTTGTTTCTTATTTAAATGAAATTTCCATGTAACTTTGCATGGACTTAGTTTCAGTCCCATTACTGGAATGAAACAGTCAAAAAGCTTCAGTGGTTTAGCTCTGCCTCTCTTTTTCAAAACCCTATTTTAATATAGGCTTTTCCAGACTATACAACTCACACTTCTACTAGCTGTTATATCTTTGTCCAGGAGAATGTCTTTTTTAAAGCATGCAGATGTTTGCTCTGGGACACCTACCCAGAGTTCTGAATGATGATGTCCCCTCCTCTGACCCAAGCCCCATGATCATTGTTTTTAAAAGCAATTAGTCTGTCAATCAAAGCAGCAACTCGGGGCTTCTCAGGGTCTGCATCTTGATGAGGTCGAAACCTTAGAAAGGGAGGAAAAACAAAACACTTGAAAGGAACATATCTGATTTATGCTCTGTATGTGTGTACATGCTGTGGTATATTCCAAGATATAAACACTTGCACTCATTGAACAGGCAAAAATCAGCTCCAGCACTCTGCCCGAGACAAAAAGGCCCAAGTGGAAAGATGACAGACTAGATCCTAATTTCACTGTGAGGGCCCCCACAATTCTCTGTTCCCACAGCAATGTCTTCACAGGTTTTAGAGATCTGACCACACTATTCTGGGGAAGAAGCAACAAAAGTGGGGGAACACTAATCTTCTTTGATCTTTCCAGAAGAACTAGGTTATTTCCCACTATGGATTCCCAGCCTATTCTTCCTGAACTGTGCTGACTCCTTTGTCCCACAAATTGAGTCTCATTCCCTTCTTCTCTTGTCTTTTCTTCCCTCCTCTTTTCTTTGCAGCATTAACCTGATAGTTTGGAGGGGGAAGGAAGACTGACTACCCCAAAAGGGCACGTGGGGCTGTTGCTACACTAGACAGAAGGCTGGAGGGCTGCCTGCTGCCTGCTCCCTCCTAGATCTCTCAAGTGCACCTAATTTTGTCGATTGCTCTTCATTTGGGTAGGGCAAAAGTTTCTCCACTCCTCTTCAAATACCTACATCATATCTGCCGTCTAGCTGGTCCCAGAGAGCAGTGGCAGCTGCAGCCAATTTTCAACTCAGAGTAGCAGTCTACATGAACTCCTTCCCAGAACACAAAAGCAACAAGGAGAGTGGAAGAAATAGTCTGGATGGATGCTGGTGACACTGCCAATTGAGGAGCCCATGAACGGCCAAGGGGCTTAAGGAATATTCAGTTTCCCGGTTTTAAGATAACCGCAAAAGTAAAAAATAATTTATACCCACTCTGTATTTTATTAATAGGAACACAAAAGTAACTAGAGAGAGCCAAATGTACAGTTACATTTTATGGGAGGAGAAAAACCCGCAAAATAATTGCTATGAAACTTGGCCCAGTCCTACATATTTTGGAACTCTTGGCACCTCATTTACTGTATAAGAAGTTGAAAGACACTGTTCTTTCCCCTCCTGCCGACCTCAGCCGCTCCTCTCTACTCTGCTCCCAGAAGCATCAGAAGCAGAAAAGAGGTAAAGACGGGGAGTGGAGAAGGAAGCAGTTCAGAGCTGGCATGCTCCTGTCTTCTCAATGATCTAGAGTGGCAAGGAACCTTGTTTTTTGTTTTTAAAAATTCCTCTGGCAGCTGAGGAAGCTGATTGACTTCTGCTGGAACAAGAACATCTGGGCCTGAATTTAAGAACCATGGATGGCTGATCAGTTTGACACATGAATCACGTCACTATACATCAGTTCGGCCAACAATGAACTGTATGAAGATTAACTAAAAGGCTTTGCAAAGGCCTTTCCTTCAGTTTCATCTGGGAAAACTATTGTAGTATATTATATAAGGTAACTTTACAATAAGATAAGTTAATTTAAACCTTAGTGAGGGAGTCGTCCACCTTTAAAATAAAAATGGACTATCTTAAATGTTTGTTCAGTTAATAATATCTAATAATCACATATATGCAGTCTGTCAATTCTTTTAAATTGCAGATTGCACAGTCCTACCTGAAGACAGTAGTTATGACAAGATTACATTTCCCTGATCAGGGAAACAATGGATTTCACAAGATTTAGTCACTGAAACTATTTTCAATTAACTGAGACAAACTCAAGGCTTCTGTCTACAGAATGGAAGATGCATGATCTCTTAGACACTATATGCTCAAAATGACAATCACCCTCTTCCAGGAAACAGAATTTATATTAAATTTCTGATACTAATATGGTCTCCCAACATCCCATAAATAACTTCTAACACTTAGAACGCTGCTGAAAAGGTATGTTTTCCGCAGCAAATTGCAGACAGACAAACGTTCAGATCCTTCTCTCTCTCTCTCTTTGGCAACTCTCCTCTATGCTATGCAGATACCCTCCCAAACACACCCTCCCAGAAGTTGGTTCCCACTTGCTTCAGTGACAAAGCACTTACATCATCTCAAATACTGGCTCCTCCTTCAGCTTCTTTGGATGTGTGCTTCAGAGCTTCCCCTCTAGCAACCCATCCCAAGTGCTCTGCTATCCAAACATATACGCATCCTGACTCCTACACACATCTACACACCAAAGAAAAACCCGCAGCTGGCCCATGCCAGCAACTTGGACTTACAAGTCTGTGGGGCTGTTTCATCACTGTGTAGACATTGGGCTCATGCAGGAGCCAGAGCTCTAGGACCCTACCATCCCACAGAGTCCCAGAGTCCAGGCTCCAGCCTGAGCCCCAGGTCCACACAGCAACATCACTGCCCTGCAAGCCACCGCATCAGCTGGCATGGGCTAGCCATGGGTTTTTCTTTGCTGTGTAGACATACCCTCAGTTTCCACACAGCCTCCAGCACGGATACCATTCAGCACCTTGAAATTTCTGAGTTATTCTAGGTAAATAATTCTTTAAGTTCCTCCACTCTGATTTAATGTCTCATCCCTGGTTTCCTGTGTAAAGAATCTCTTGCTTTGTTTCCTTGGATGTTCATGCTCTGTTTTAGTCCTCTAAAATGAGCATGGAAAAACTGAAAAAGTGTTTCAGAAACTTCTTTGCTCCCTCTGAGCCTACATGTATTCTCATAAGATGTCACATACTTTTTTTTGGTCTCCAATCCCTAGTTATGATTACTTTGATGGTGATTCACACTGGTTTTATCTGTCTTGTCATCATTTCTGAACTGTGCGTTCATTTCCAAAGCATGAAGTACAGTAGGCTCTCAGAGTCTTGCTCTCTCTGTCCATACCTATCATTCAACTGTCCCCTTTCTAAATGGAGGTCAGTTCAAATAGACCGATACTGTACATTCCCTTTACCCAATGACGACATTTTCAGCTCAGGAAAATTAAAACTCTGAAAGTTGTTTATTTCACTAGATCATACAGCAAGGTATGGCTATCTGTAACCATTCAAATAAAATTAGTCAACCTATAAGAAGGAATCTTTCCAGTCGCACCACTATTCTTTTACTAAGCAAGCTATGTTAGAAACCCCGGAGAGAATTCAGGATGCATCTGTGTGTATACTCAACCAATTAATATCCTGCAATAGCTGCTCTCAAGTTGCACCGTTGAGCTACATATTCAATAAGCTACTACAAGCCTTAGGGAAAGATGTTCAAAGGCACAAAGGGCAGCTAAGCGCCCAACTGTAATTGACTTTCCTTTGATAGTCTCTTCCGCTAGCCCCTTTAGACTGAACCACAAGCCAGAGAGTGCAGCAATCAACAGCCTTTAATAGCTTTTCAGTTTTGCAAATCAAAGAGGAAAACATTTTTTGGAGCTTGTTGAAAAGAATGGCTTATACTGTTGTGAGAGCCAGCTCAGGACAATGGTGTAGAAGGAGCAGCAGACTCCCAGAACAAAACATGCTCTGCTGATTCAAACACTAGTGGGTGGGGGGGGTAGATGATTATATATATAAATATAAAAAATAGAAAACTAACAGCTATCATGTTTTGCAGATACTGTGAACTTTTAAAATAAGAACACTTTCTAATATTAGGTTATGAATATTTTGAAAGGAGGGGGTTGAATTCTGAGAACTTAGCTATTTTAAAATTTTAGTATGCATTCAATAGTATTAAGAGACCAGATTTTACCTTGCATTGTTGTCAAGGCAAAGATATTCCCTTGGATCCTCAGCACTAGCATTGGTGGTTTTTACCCCTTTATCAATAAATAAACCAGCCTAAAACAAGTGAGGAAAAAAAAACAAATAATTCATTCATCTCAGCCCCCAAGAACTTTACAAAATTATCTTTGGCAATACATCTGAAACTGAATTCCCAGAACGGGTGAGTCAGTGTGCGTATAATGCTGTATTTTTAAAATGTATTCTCTCCTAGCTCTCCATTTCCCTTAGTTAATATGTTTGTTGTTCGTCTGTCAAGTTCAAAGATGATCAAGACATCACTGATTGGTTTGGTTTCTGTGAACACTAGAGTGGCTGATCAGGCCAATTTGAGCTTTGAACTGTCTGTGGCGCACTGAACAAGAGAGATGCCACTATGGGTTGTTATATGATTCACAGCAGACATGCTGCTGTTGTGAGATTTACACAGCTGGCGCTTCTCCAGACAGACTCCAGTATGGATAAGACTTTACCAAGTAGAATGATCCAGAGCGAGACCTTCCCAAAACTCTGGTCAGTGTTGAAACGCCCCAAGGGAAACTTAAGGGAGTCTTTGAAACATTTCTGCTGGCATCCCTGAAAGCGCTTTCCTTCCTTTAGTTCACCATAAAACATCTTCTTTGGCAGGTGCTCATTTGACATACTGGTGACATGCCTGCCCACCTCATCTGTGATTGAGTATGAATGCTTGGAATAGCTGCCTGTGTGAGAACCTCTGTATCTGGAACCATGTCTTGTCATCTTATCCTCATCAGTTTCCTCAGACAGCCCATGTCAAAGTGATTCAGCTTCATAACCTGGCATCTGTACACCATCCAGGCTTTGCATGCATACATCGAAGTTGGCAACACAATGGCTTTGTAGTCCTTCGGTTTTGTTTGCTGACTAATGCCTCTGGGTTCTCACACATTTGCATGTCAGTCAGAGGCCACACTTGCACACTTTTGCAAGTCTGGCACTGGTTTCATCACTGATGTGAACTACACGACAGTGTACTGCCAAGGTCCACTGCCTGGAATATGTGGCCATTCATTTTGATAGCAGGCTCTACAGAAGGCTTCCCTGGGGCAGGCTGGTATGTTATCTAACTAGCATACTCTTCCTAGGGAAGCAGAAAAGCAGTTTGCCTGGGAAAATAGGTCTTAACCATACTGTAGTTCGTCATTAATTTAAAACATTTTAAATCTGCTATTTTCAAGTGCAACTAACTCTATTACATAGTCCCCCCACAAAAATTTGAAGTCTTGGCTTAGAATATTCCCTACCTTCAACCAAGTTTTAATTTAAATAGAAACGTATTAATTGGTTTAAGTACCTATATTATAATACACCTCTGATTTGAATACAAGTTTGTCCAATGCTCAATAATTGCCTTCAGTTCTCAAACAGAACTATTTTTAATGCATGTCCTCATAAAGTTCTGCATCCATACTGTGACACGGTTATTGTTATTTGTGAGCATGGTTATTGTTATTTGGTTATCTAATAACCAGAAAGTCAATTACTAACAGAATACCCCAAATTATATGGTATGCAAAAAATTTACTGTTTAGGACCTGACTTCAGACAACTCTTACTATGGCACATGAAAGCGAATATAGATGGGAAAAGAAATAGGTGGCTTTATAACATCCAGACATAATTGCCATACAGAGCAGCTACCATGCAAGTGTGCTTTTTACTGAAGGGCTTTAGAGCTCACGCTGAATTTATAAGGCAGAAATAAAGAAGACAGTATCTTATTTTGTCAACAGAAGTTTGCTAATTTAAATTACTGGAATGACTTTCAATGGCTCCAGAGTTCTTTACGTGTATCCATTGCTACAATATAACGGAGTGGACACAAATGGTCTACAGGCTCCTCAAGTCAAATATTGTGAGGTTATAAAGAAGCCTTGAAGTTTGTGTGTTAATGACCAAAGCGGAACAGCTCACTGACAGTTTATGAACCACAAGTTTTGGTTCATAGCCACCCTGATCTGCGGTATACCTTGATTCTCAAGGATCTCTGTACTTCAAAGCACCAAATGAAAGCCTTAAAACACTGAGTAGTATCTGTTAATTTCCCAACCTTGAAATCCTGAATTTCAGTAAGCAGAGTTATGCACAAACTATAAATTGTGGATTTTTGGTTTCTGTGTAATTTCATCCCCCTCTCCCCCATTTTTTTTTTTTTTTTTTAAAGGAGAGCATTAAACTCTTTAGGATTGAGCATTACAAGAAACCGCACACGTGCTATAATACTAGTCAACAAATTTCCAAAAGAGCAAGCTTTTAGTCTCCTGTCTTTGCCATTATGATGAATTTGTTTAATCATACAGGTCTTAATACTAGAAAATTCACTATTATTAAAGCCCAGGTATCAGCTATTTCCACCCTACCTTAAAATTAGAATGAACTCTGTTGTTATAGAAGACGCCGAGCGGTGTAAGTTCTGCTTTGGTTTCAGGGTATAAGCCATGAGAATCTCCTGTAGCAATCTTGTGGAACAAATACCATATTCCAGCATCCTATAAAGAAGAGGGGGAGAACGCATTTTAAAAGGGCCAATGATCTGTCTAACGCTAGCATGGTTAAGTCATCATCACAGCTATATTGACTTTCTCCAACACAACAAAAAGGAATTTTAAAAATAATTTACGACTCAAACAAACAATAAGAACAAAAATGAAAACACAACAACTGACATCCTTGGAGGTGGATCATGCTTTCACAGTGAATTCCAAACTTAAGTGTCAGACTGTGTCTGATGCAGTGGAACTAAAAATTTGAAGGGAAAAAAAGAAAAAAGGCTGTCTGCATCACAATATTTACTACAAGGTTACAAAAAAGGAAAATTTTAGTCACAAATATCTCCTAATTTTTAACATTTCAAGTGTAAACTCAAAGTCACTAGGAAAAAATGTAACCTTCTACATTTCCATGACGTTACATTTCTTTGTAGTCAATCATGTTTTTTGCAACTAGCTAGCAAATCATTTTATAGATGAAAATGAAAAATATTTTTCCATTTATTGTTCTAGTTTGTGTATACCTTCATCACTCTCCATTTTCCCTCATTCCCCAAGCAACTGCTCTTAAAAACAACCTGTTTACCAGTTAGCAGAAGCCTGCAACTCTCCACTCCCTATGCTACCCCACGAGAGCTGGTGAGGACACAGTAGGGGGGGGACGAGCCTCTGCAGTCCCTGCGCACCAGAACAGAGTTCCATTCCGTCTCTGAATATGCCAGTATGCTGTGGCACCAAGACCTGAGCTCTTAGGAAAAACCCTCATGTGGGGATGGCTCAAGAGCAGTAGAGATTCTCTAGCACAAAGGCTTGAATAGTGACTGCACAGCTGTTGTGCTGTACCCTGCAGTTTGCCATTGGGGGAGAAGAGAATGGTTTTAAGCCACCAAAAGCCTGCTCCAGAAATGCACATAAAGTCAGATTGTTCTAGCTTTATGGGGGATTCAAGGATTTCATCCTGAAGCACAAATTCATCACCAGCAATCCTGGAAATGTAGCTAATTCAGTAAGTACAGACAATTATGAGATATGAGAGTACCTACTTTACTTTTATTTACAGTGAAACACTTATTTTGCATTTAGTTAAAAATAAATTCCCTACTCTGGAAAAATGAGTGATTTAAAAAAAAAAAGGACCCTGAGAACAATGCATAGAGAGATAAGGAAGTTTCTTCTATAGAATGTGTATACCCGCAGAAAATGTACGCACAGTGAAAAATCATTTTTAAAAGTCACAATTGGGACTGTTTTTTGTAACTAAAGATTCAATACTGAAACAGGTAGTGGAACTTTATACAAACCAACAAAATGGGAAGGTACAGGGTGGAGAAAGAGCGAAGGACTAAGATTTTCTTAGTTTATGCAAATGCTTCCAAACTATCAGACAGTTCAAGTTAAATTTTTTTGGGGTGGGAGGGAGGGGAGGAGAAGAGGAGAGAGGAACAGAAAAAGCACACAGAATAAAAAGGGAAACAAAATTAAAAAGTTCATTCAAACAGTTTAACTGTTTCAAGTACTCTTACATTATTTCACCATTCTGTCTCTAAGTAGAGGACCTCATAGAAGAGCTGGTTGTGGAGGACAACCTTAGTTCAAGTAATCATGAGTTGATGCAGTTTAAAATAAATGGAAGAACAAACAAAAATAGGTCTGCAACTAGGATTCTGGACTTCAAAAGGGAAAACTTAAAAAAAGGAATTAGTTAGGGAAATGGATCGTACTCAAGGACTGAATGAGGAAAAAGCTTGGAATTACTTTAAATCAAAGTTGCAGAAATTATTTGAAGGTTGCCTCCTAAACAAGGAGAAAAAATTCATAAGGAAGGGTTGCAGATCAAACTGGATGAACAAGCATCTCAAATAGGTGAGCAAGAGAAAGCAGAAACCTACACGGAATGGAAGAAATATGGCAGGAAAGCTCTCTCTTGGAGGTCAGAAATTACAGAGAAAAAGGTGAGAACTGCCAAAAGCCAAGCAGAGGGGGAGCTTGCAAAGAAAATTAAAACTCAAGAGCAAAAAGGTTCTTTATCAATATAAATAAAAAGAAGTGGGACTGCTAAACATGGAGGATGGGGTGGAGATTAAAGATAATCTACATATGGCTCTAAACCTAAATTAATACCTTGCCATGGTGCTTTATAAGAGTAATGAGGAGCTCAGAGGCAATGACAGGGTGACTAATGGGAACAAGGATATTTAAGTAGAAACTACCACATCCATGGTGGAAGCCAAATTTAAAACAGTTTAATAAAACTGGATTGGGGGACCAGACAATCTCCATCCATGAAATTGCAAGACCAATAGCAAGGATTTTTAAATGAATCCATAACTTGGGGGTTATACCCTACAACTGAAGAATAGCAAATACTGTACCTATATTTAAGACCGCGGGCGGAGAGGGGAAAGAAGAGACGAGGAGAATGTGAACCAGGATACTTCAGGCCCGTAAATTTGACTTTAAATTGCATGTAAATTCTTAAGAACAAATTTGAAAGGGAATACTTAAGGACACAGAGGTAAACAGTAACTGGAATAAAATATAATATGGTTTTACAAAAGGTAGATCATGCCAGAACCACCTGATGTTTTTCTTTGAGAAGATCAATGATTTTCTAGACAAGGAAAATGCAGTAGATTTAAGAAAAGAATCTGATGTAGTTCCACATGGGAGATTATAAAACAAACAGGAGAAGATGGGGATTATGAGAATCAGAAGGTGGATAGGGAATTGATTAAAAAGGGGAGACTACCATGGGTCATGCTGAAGAGTGCACGGTCAGGCTGGAGGGAGTTACTACTAGAGTTCCTCAAAGATCAGCCTTGGGACCAATTTTATTTAACATTTTCATCCATGACTTTGGTACAGAAAGAGGGAGTGTGCTAGTAAAGTTTGCAGATGACAGAAGTTGGGAGATATTGCCAATACGGAGGACCATAATATCATACAAGATTTTGGGTGACTTTGAAACCTGGAGTAATAGAAATAGGATGAAATTAAATAGTGCAAGGTCATGCACTTGGGGACTAACATCAAGAATTTTTGCTATAAACTGGGGATGTATCAGTTGGAAGTGATCGAGGAAGAGAAAGATCTGGGAGTATCAGTCATCCTGTGATTGGCCATGAGCCACCAATGTGATACAGCAGTGGCAAATGCTAATGAAATCTAGGATGCATCAGGCAAGGTATTTCCAGTAGAGGCAGGGGAAGTGTTATTACCATTATACAAGGCACCACTGAAACATCATCTAGAATACAGTGTGCAGTTCTGATCTCCCATATTTAAGAAAGATGAATTTAGACTGGAACAGATGCAGAGAAGGGCTACTAGGATGATCAATAGAAAGGACAACCTACCTTACAAGAAATGACTTAAGGAGTTGGCTTGTTTAGCCTAACAAAATGAAGGAAGAGATGACTGCTCTCTGTAAATACATCAAAGGGATAAACACCAGAGAGGGAATGGACTTATTTAAGTTAATGGTCAATATTGGTACAAAAACAAATACACTAGCCATCAACAAATTTAGTCTTGAACTTGGACTTAGGCTTCTAACCATAAAGGAGTGAAGTTCTGTAACTGCCTCCTAAGGGGAACAGTGGGGGCAAAAACACCTAACTTGTTTCAAGACTGAGCTTGATCAGTTTATGGAAGGTATGGTGTGATGAGACTGCCAACTGTGGTACATGGCCCACCCGCAACTGCTAGTATCAAATATCACCAATGGCCACAGATGGCACCCTAGAATGGGAGGGCTCTGAGTTACTACAGATAATTCTTTCCTAGGTGTCTAGCTAGTGGGTCTTGCCCACGTGTTCAGGGTTTAGCTGATCACCGTATTTAGGATTGGGGGAGAATTTTCCCCCAAGTCAGTTTGGCAGCGATGGTGGTTTTTTCACCTTCCTCTTCAGCATGGGACACAGGTCACTTGCTGGTTTGAACTAGAGTAAATGGTGGAGTATCTGTAACTTGAAGTCTTTAAATCAAGATCTGAGGACGTCAATAACTCAAGCAGAGGTTATGGGCCTACTACAGGAGCGGGTGAATGTGGCGGCTCCATAGCCTGCAATGTGCAGGAGGTCAGACAAGAGTATCATGGTGGTCCCTTCCAGCACATGAGTTATGTGCACTACTGCATTTCACTTTGATTACTGTATCCTCTTGCCAGCCTTCACTTTACTCTGTCCCCTCTGCTCTCCTCATTGCAGTCTATTTAAAGCACTCCAGTTCATGTTTCTCTCTCTTATCCAATATCCACACCACAAATGCAAAACCAGAATCTGGCCCTTGCGGTGACACATACCCAAGATCCATCATCAATAATTTTATAAATAGCTGCTTACTGGTGGGTAGGACTGAAGCCTAAACCATGAGTCTACGTCCTCCTCATGTTCTATATCTGGTGATAGAAGGGTCTCATCAGTCTAGGATTTGTGTTCTGCTTGTTCTTACATATCCGTGTTGAGAAACAATGACTAACTACATAGCCAAGTCAATCAACACATCTTAATCCACTGAAACAACAATATAAACTACAGAAAGTATCAAAGCGTTAACATTAGCATGCATGTACTCGTAAGACCCCTGGTTCACAACTGATTTACTAGACACCCCCCCAAATATAAGGATTAATCACTCAAAATAAAAGGAAGAATTGTCTTCTGTTCTCTACAGAACAATATTCAGTATCTTTCAAATACATATTTAGAAGAGACAGCTTGCATGTACTTCTTCTAAACATAAAAAGGACACCTACATGTGAAAAATTGAAATGCGTATCTTTTTAAACAGCGCATGCCTCACTTATCTGAAATATGAATAGTCTGTCAAAATGTTTATGTGCCTCACCTGTGAGCCTGCTGCTGCATTATTTATAAGATGATTATTGGGATGAGCAATCCAGAATGTTGAAACAGCCCTGCAATACATTATTCAGAAACAATAAATCATTCCCCTCTAACATCTATAGAAGATTTATCATTCATGTCTAGCAAATCAGTAAATGCTAATTTGACATACAAAGCAAGTCTGTCATGATTTTCAAGTAAGATATCATGAAGAAAGAAAATTTTCTTTAGGAAAATATGGCTACTTCTTTCACAAGTCCTCCAGCAAGATCTTGTCTGAAGTCAATAAAATACTATATGCAGTGATAAACCATTTTAGTAATAAGTGGCATAAGCTTATTTGGCTTTTACAGAAGAAATGATACCTAATATTATGACTTAAGCATTAAAATGGTGGTTTCATAGAGCCTGAGTGCTCTGGCACGAGAATGAGGAAACAGCCAGAAGAGAAGTCTGCTGAATTAAGCAGACTGTATTTCAAACACAATTGTTCATATATTCTATTTGTTGTTTACATTGCTAATGTTTTTTCTAAATACCAATGTTCTATTCAAGCTATCCATCTTTGTTAGTCTACGTAAAGAAAAAAATCTTGTAGGTTTGTACAGCAACAAGAGGAGATTTTCAAAAGTTTAATTATTGCAACTAATTTGATTTTCTTTTCTTATCCAGACACTCACATGCAATCTGTGGCTGGCACTGGAATGTAATTTCCATACACTTTATCCTTCATGGCCACACACATGGTGCTATTCCTGTCTGTGGGAAGAAGAGTGCCTGGTTTGGTGACTAGTCCAAGGTTGTGGAGCAGAATATTCCTCTGTTCAATGCCATCCTCTAGGAAGAAACAGTGGCCTAGTGTGTCATAACCAATGGTGTCCTTTATCTGCAGATACAAGTTCATTATGTCATTAACAATTGCATTCTTTGAGCTTTATTTGAAAAGTACCATTTATTTTACTATCTTGGCATAACTGCAAAATGAAGTTTCAGTATCAGCAATAATGGCTAAGTCAAATGTCAAGTTTTATTTTGTTCCCCAGAGATTTATACTTTTCCTGAAGATGCTGACTAACTGCAAGACTTCTAAAAACTCAATAGAAAGATCGAGATCATCATAAAAGTCACTGTTTACACCTGTTAATTATGTGTTGACTATTTAGTCATGTCATGAACATTTAAACTGAAAAAAATGTAATAAAGTACCTTTACACTGACTGTACTTTTTAACATTTACTTTCAAACAATTTGCAATGGCATCTCTCTTATGGCACCTACCAACAAGCCATTAGTTGCATGAACTGTCACACATCTGGAGAAACAATGATGAATAGAAAGGCCTTCCAGGTAAGTCTTGAAGCTATAACCTCCTTTTTCATCCACATCCCCACAGCGGTGGAAGTGAACAGGGTAACTTCCCATCAGTTGCTGGCCCATTTGCCTCAATTCCACGTGGGAGAGATGAACAGATGTGAAATTCTTCAAAATCTGGAGTGTGCAATATATTTAACTGAATAATCAATTACACTCTTAAATTGACAAATTTAAATTTAAAGCCACAGTTAACTGATTTCCTCCAGCCACACAAAAATATAGTAGAATATTACTAGAATCAATTTGGACAATCTTGTTTTGCTTTTTTTTAATATAAGTGATCTTCATAAATAAAAAAGACAGGCACATAAGCAAAATGTTTACATTACCAAAACAAAGTTTCATCAGGAATTTTCTTGCTACAGCAAATCAGTGGAATTTTAAATGGCACTACACATTCTTTACATACTTATTTGAATAATATTTTGGCTGTAAGAAATTTTCTTCTTATATTAGGCCTTCTGCACATACAAATTGATTTAAGTAAATTGGTTCAAAAATTGATTTAATTAACATATGCAATCATATGAACACAAACTGGTTAACTAATTTAAGCATCCACACAATGGGACTGCACAGTTTAGAAACTGGATTAATTAAGTGCAACTTTCTTGTGCACACAAGGCCTTAGAGACATAAAATCCAGTTACTAATCTGATCCTTATAATGAATCCTTGGTGATTACTATAAACAAGGGGCAAAATCTGAACTCTCTCACTATAAGTGGGAACTTTCCAAAATCCAGAAGCCTTCTAGACTTGTATTTTATTACAACATTCCTTAAAACAAATACTCTAAATTTCCAGTAGACTTTTGTTATAGCTGCACTTTCAATTACTCAACTTCCCAAACAATTCTCCATTGGGGACAATCCCAACCATCATTTCTTTTTTTTTAATTTGAAAAAACCTTAATAATTGCCCTCAACACAAATGAGGAGTGTAATGCCGTAAGAATCCTTTCTGCGCCAGAATGACACACTAAACTAAAAGTCCAGTTTTACCTGTGGCCAGCCATCAGGAAAGAACTCACTATTTAAGTCTGAAAAGTAACTTTGCAATTTTAGATACTAGAGGTGCACTGTTCTTTTGCTAAATGATGATGGGCAATTCCCTCAGTACCATGGAATTGCACATTAAAGTACATAATTGGCTAGTACGCAACTAGATATTGTGCATCAAAGTCCTTGAGTCACACAAAATAATTGGGCAATCGCAAATACCATCTCTTCCTTCAGTCTTAAAAAGTAAAATAAATGCAACATCTTATAGTTCTTTTCCTTTATGCCACTTTTCCTGGTGGGGATCGTGGCAGCAGCATGGAGAATAGGGAGGACCAGACCTCCCTTTCTTCCGCAACAGGCTCCAGCTCCTCTTGAGTGATCCCCAGGCCAGCCAGGAGAAATAATCCCTCTAGCGTGTCCTAGATCAGCCTTGGACGGGGCCTCCTCTCAGTGGGATGTGCCTGATATAGTTCCAAAGAAAATCTACCAGGGACATCCTTATCAAGTGCCCAAACCACCTCAGCTGACTCCCCGCAATCTGGAGTAGCAGCAGCTCTATTCCAAGGCTCCCTTGAATAGCTGAACCCTTCCCACTATCTCAGAGAGCTAGCCCAGCCACTCTGAAGAGAAACCTCATTTCCATCGCCTGGACCTGTGATCTCGTCATTTTGATCACTACCCAAAATTCATGACCACAGGTGAGGATAGGGTCATAGACTGACCTGTAAACAGAGAGCTTCGTTCGAAAACTTCGCTCCCACTTCACCCCCACGGATCAGTACAGGGCCCACATCACTACCACCGTCACCTTAATCCACCGGTCAATTTCACGCTCCTGCTTACCATCACTCATGAACAAGACCCCTAGATATTTAAACTCTCCCACTACGGGCAACTGCTCCCCCTCCACCTGGAGAGAGCACTCCACTTTCTTCTGCGACAGAACCATGACCTCTGATTTGGAGGTGCTGATTCTAAATCCAGCCACTTCACACTTGGTAGCAAAGCGTTGGAGTGCGCACCAGAGGTCACAGTTTATAGTTATGTGATGTTAAATTTGCAAATGTAAGGACAATCAAGAACTTCAAGTTCTCATTGTAATATTAACTTACCCACATTGCACATTTATGGGCTTTCCAATCAGGCTGTCAAAATATCTTAATACACGCAATTGTATGCTGTGGGTAAGTTAAAGTAGCAGTGATTGACCATTTCAACTCTTTAGCTGCTGAACTTAGGTTTACCACCTCAGCCCCCTTGTCTCCTTAATATCTTTATTGGATCAACTTCTGTTGGTAAGAAAGAATCTTTTCAGCCACACAGACACACTTAGGGCCAATATAATGCTCAGGGCTGACAGAAATTGGCCTTACTACATTTGCTCCCAATTATCACCAGCTGAGGATCTGGCTCTTAATGTTTAAACACACACATAGCAAGGAAACATTAATTAATTAATGACTGATTCTGATGTACCGTACACTACTTTATACCACTTTCCCAGTGAAAAGGGGTCTTATCACCCTTTAATTTATACTGAGTCCAGACATTAACTAATTGTAATACCCAAATGTACAAAATTAACAAAATCTGAAAAATGCCTAGTAGTAGATGTTTTTATAAACATGTTAATGTAAATTTAGCAACATCGGCCCAACTACTCAGAACAAACTCAAGAACAATTTAGCAACTCTGATAGCTCAGAACATTTGGTTTCTGTTCCATCTTGAGGGGCCCAGTCAACTTGAGTTATTGCAGCAAAGAAAGGCTCTATAATGCTCACAACCAGTCAACATCTTTCTCCACTATATTATCTCAATCACAATAGGAAACTTAAAACCCAATGTATTCTCCTCCCACAAAACAAAGGCTGCAGCATAAAAGAAATAGTTTCATAATGCTGGAAATTAATGGTGGGAAAGATCTAAAATCGATACCTAACATTTTAAAAAGGAGGCTAAGCCTGTAACAAAAAGAATGAAAGCAAAAAAATATGAATCTAAAGGATGAAGCCTCAAACATTTTAATCATCTATTGGGCACCACTGTAACACCTCAGTCACTCCTTTCATCTAACCCATTGGAATAAATATGGCAAGTTTTATCTTTAATCCAGAGCTTCCCAAGCTATGGGACACGACCTCAAATGGGTCCATACCATCAGCAGATGGGGTTGAGGTGATTCCTAGTATGCAGAGGATGCCATTTTGCTCTGCATTGCATGACCTTGCATGTACAATGCTTTGTGACCTCATTTTGCTCTACAAAATGGCATCCTCCACACAGCATGACTTTACATGCACCCTAAGTATAAGCTACCACTATGTGGAAGAGCCATTTTGTAGAGCAAAATGGTGTCCTCCATCCAGTGTGACCTCACATGCATAGTGTATGCCAGGTCATGCTGTGCAGAGGAGGCTATTTTGCTCTTCAAACTAACATCTTCCTGCTGTCTGGGGTCCCAGGAGGAAACAGTTAATTAAAATGTGGTCATGCCAGCAAAACATTTGGGAACTCCTGCTTTAACCATTAGTTTCCACACTACAGCTTTCAATCTAAGCCTTAATCATCTTTAATATATAGCTATGCAAGATATAAGAAGGGTCCCTTCAGGGTTACATAACATTAATGCACTTTCTATATCCCTTTATTTTAATATGATTTTGTCCAACAAGAGACACTATAAAAAGGCCAACATTTTCAGATGGTAGATGCTCAGTACTTTCTGAAAATCAAGCTCCATTAAAGTGACTTAGGTTGGGTACCCAGAATCAATAGTCACTTTTGAAGATCTTGCGTTTTGTTTACTAAGCACCAATGCACTGAACAACATACAATATAAATATAAACAATAGGCTGCTAATAATGTTAAACTCATTAAAATCCCCAATTCTTCGTTAGCAAATTAATTCCAGTTTTAGGAAAGCGGAAAAGAACTATCAATGGACAGAACAGCTCAATAAGAATTTAGTGGACATCAGTTTAGAGGATATTTAAACAAATTAGTCCTCCCCAAATTTAGAATAAATCCTTTTGCTCAGAAGCCATCTTCAATTTACCTTTAGTTGAAAGAAAGCTACTTAAAAGTTTTTCAAACCTTGATATGTCCACCAAATGTGTCATAAATGAAGTATTGACATTGATTGCCAGCATAGCAGGACTTTTCTGTCTCTCCCTTGATTAAGATATTCCTAGTGAGAACTCCAACCTCTGCCCTCATGTCCACGCCATCAATGACATCTCCCATATGAAGGAACTGAGGATTTTCTGTTCAAAAAAGTCAGTTCAAGAAAGAAAAACAGTGTAGATGACAAACAACCTCTTGTCCATTAAAACAGATATCTAACTTGTTAGCTTACATAACATGTTAACTTAAGCAACTAGAAGACAGGACATAATGCTGTATATTAAAACTTCTTGGAATACTGGGCACCTGAATTTTAATGATCTGATCTGTTAACAGAGTCATCATCAGAGATAAAGAGTCCACTAAAGCAGACAAAATGCATGATGTTTATCACCTACTGGTGACCATGTAACAAACATTTCTATCCATGAGGTTCTGTTCATAAGGTTACACTCTCCCCACAAGGCAGAGGAGACTGAAAGGAGGGTGGTGGTGATCTTCCTTCAATCAGAAAATAGAAGCGAAGAAATGGAAAAGATTAAGAATGTTTAAATTATTAAAAACAGAACTACAGAAAAAAAACCAGTAGGATTTTAAAGGAGAAGTTGCTTTATAAAAAAACCCATCAATTGGCTAATGTTTCCCACACAGAATAATAGAAGACTGGAAGTGTGAGATAATGGATTGGATTTACTAAACAGCTTTTCAAGATCTATGGCCCAGATCCTGCAAAGACTTATGTACATCCTTCATCTTATTCACTGTGGGTATCTCTACACACCACAGTGGGACTCCTCACAGAGCATAAAAGCTAAGCATACATGTAAAACTGCACAGGACCAGCATCTAATTCAGTAAAACTTTAAGCAGTCATTAAAATCTACTGAAACAAAATTCTATTTATTTCTCCATTTGTTTTTCTGACTAATTTGGCTCCTTCCTAAATGGGAGCAATGTTGCTGCCACTGTTAAAAATCCTAATTAAAGTTCTTTAAAATATAGCCAAGAACAAAAACAACTTTCATTTTTGTCTTCACACACAAATTCTTCTGAAATATTAACCTTCACTGATTTGTCTATATAAAAGAAAGTCTATATGAAGTATTATCCCAGTGAGCCTTAAACTACAAACAGGCACTCTTCCCCCTCCATCCCCCCTTCATTCATCTTTCTATTTAAAGACAACTTTCCTTAACACAAAACTGACATCCCGGTCACAGCTGGCTCTAACTGCTACAAAGAAGAGTCCATCTGAAATTTTCAGCAGGAGCACTTTTCATACAATGCCTGACATGTAAAACTACCAGGACATGTACTTTTTCTTCTTTCCACCATTCTTTTTTGGGGAGAAGTTAAGAAAGAAAATGGAGGCATTCTTCTCCTCCCCCCAAAAAATCTTTCCCCTAACATCTGCATCCTACAAGTATTACATGGGCTACCAAAATTTAAGGAAGAGGAATACTAAAATTTTCCTTTTGGTGGCAAACTAAACTATCAAATTGCTTCACTTTTTCATGATTGTACTGGTACAAATAGCAGGTGAGAAGAGGCAGATTCAAGGCATATTGTAACCATACTTTTTATTTTTTTCCAACTGAAGAGGGTCAGCTCCAACAAAAGCTGACAGATCTGCAAAGAAAACAGGAATCATAGGAGCTGAGTAGAGAATTTGGCTTGACAAAATTTGCATAACCTTAAAAAAAAAAAGCTTTTTTAAATCATGTCTTGGGACATAATAAAATTTCCCTTTACCGTCTGCCTTATTTAGCTGCAAACTACCAGGAGAAAAAAGCACTCACGTTAATGCTGAATAATAGTAAGATGGGCAACTTCACCTTTTTATGAAAGTGCTAACGATTTACAGAAAAGTTGTAAAGTTCCAAATTACTCTTCCTTTCAGAAAGTGTGCACATTGTACTCTACAGCCTAACATAAGCCCTGTAAAAGCAACTCTAGAGCGAATCATACATGGACTTAAAGGTATGTTTTCCCAGGTAAATTGAATTTATGAATACTATGTTTACAAGGCAACTGCAACACATTATTTCATATAGTGACTTTCATGCACATTCTATCCCAAAATTTGGGTTAAAGAATAGCTTCAAGGTGGAAAAAAAAGAAGGGGATAGGCAAGGAATACATTTTGAGTGACATGTGAAAACACATGGAGATTGAGTAAGGAGTGGGCACACAAAAATGCTATCCCAGATGTCAAGACAGTACGCTCGGGCACCAATGCTGGGAAGACATTTTTAGAACAAGGAAGAGAAAATTGGATCCAAAATGAATAGGAAGACAGACCCGTTTAGGAGGGGAAAAATTTGGATGTACTTTTTCCATGCGTGAGAGCAAGTGATGTTCAGCAATCTGCAGATGCTGGAGACTGGAAGGCTGGGACTTGGAGGCTAGAGAATTAAGATTTTTAAGTCAAGATGAAACGATATGAGAGCAACAATATGCGTTTCACCAGAGGAAACACTGAGACAGTAAGAAACAGAGTTGCAGTTAGAGGAGAAAGAGGAAAGTTCATGAGTAATGATGATAGTTACAAGCAGTGGAAGCAAATAAAAGTTCTGAGTCTAAAAGAGAAAGGGGGGGGGGAAGAGTTGTGTTTGAGGGTGCTCATCTTGTCCAAGACAAAGTCATAAATCTGAGAGGCCAACAGGATGAACAGAGATATCCCTAGAACAGGGGTTCTCAAACTTTTTTCCTGGGACCCCCCTTTGAAAGTCTTTCAGGCTGTGATGACCCCACTCCCATGCTATGCCACCCATCCCCCCATGCCATGCCACCCTTACTTCCGTGATGCTGCTATGCACCGTGCTGCCTTCAGAGCACGGGGCTGACAGCCACCCCACCCCCCATAATAACCTCGCAACCCCTTGAAGGGTCCCGACTCCCATTTTGAGAATCTCTGCCCCAAAAGGTGTCAAATTATAAAGGTGAGTTGATCAGTGTTAAAAGTGATAGCTAAGGGTAAAGCCATGGGATGAAGAGGATGAGAAGCACAAGATCTGAGACTTGCAGGCTGCCACAGAGGAAAAGTTTTAGCATAAAGGGGGAGCACAACAGTATAAGAAAAACAGAGATGCCCATACAGCTAAAGAGGCAGTATCAGAGGATGGAGTGAGCTGCAGTGAAGTCAAATGGAATGGAGATGTAGGCAGTAAAAAAGGTAATGATCAACTACAGGAGAGTCATTTCTGTGTTATGCCCAGAATAAAAGTAGTTTGCATCCAGTCAGAGAGAAGCTGTAGGAGAAGAGATCTGATATGACTGTCACTGGCATACACATTTTGCTGAAAAAGAAAACCTTTAGAAAGAAAAATATAAGTCAAAGAAAGGCTTCTAAAAAAAAAAAAAGGAAAAGGATCTATCACCAGACATTTCAAAGAGTTAAAAAAAGGCACCAGAAGCAAAGGAATTGAAAGTGACAATTTAGGGAGCAAGGGCGGGGAGACAGAACCAAATGCAAACGAAGAGAGGTGACAAGTTAGTTTAGGGAGAGGACCAGATGATGTCCGAAGTATCCACTACGAGAAGTAAAGAGAAGGAAAAAGGCAAAAGTCAGTGTTTGTGGGTGTGACATTAACATGGGCACAAATCAGGACAATCCTATACAAAAAGGATGAAATGAATTCCTTGCATTTAGCCAGGAGAAGTCTGGGAGAGGAGCGGGGGGAGAGTTAGATGAGTGGCCTATCACTTGCAAGAGTTTATCCTTCCCAGTACAACAGGCCATTTTAGGGTGGTTTTATCCTAAATAGTATAATTACATACATATATCCTAATTAGATACCACCAGTCACATTGTACTTAATTTACATTTTCATCAGTCTCCTACCTTTGACTTTGACCTGATATCTGCTACACTCTGGACAGGGAAGGAGAGTGAATTCCTCTGCTTGATACATCGAGTAGTCTGTGCTTGCAACTACAATCTGATCTCCAGGCTCCCAGTTACTAACATCTTCCAACAGATCCAGTATAACTCCATCTATAGCTTCTACCTGGAAACCTGAACATGGGACACCTAAAAAGGAAAATGATACATGCAGCAATATATAAAGCTATAACTTAAAATGTCATCTACTTTAGAAATACTTAGTAATTTTAACTAATAAGCAACTGAGATTTAACCTACATTTTCCAAAATGTAAGAAACCTTCTAGTATGGTTCTGCCCTGAAAAAGGATTATGTAAAATAGCATCACAGGCTTCATGTTTGGTGAGTCTGATTCAGATTAAATGAGCTCATTTTACCAGTGGAAATTAGAGTTTTTCTGCCTTTCAGCCTTACGTATACAACCTGGGCTCCAAGAACAAAGCTGTGCACTTTCCTCACGCACCACCACCAAAAAAAAAGGTTTGACAAGCCCAGTATAGAGACAGACAACGAAACTGCTTGGCTTTGTGGTGAACACATAGGCTTTATTATCCATGACAAAGAAGCTACATCAAGACCTCTGTCTTTAAGTTGATGTAGATACTGTAGGGTAAAGGGCTATACGTTAGGGATAGGGTAGAAAGAGAGCTAGGTGGCAGAGCCATACCTGTAATGGGGATCCTGCAATGCCCTCACAAAAGTACAAAGGGATTTGGTGGTATCTGTAGGTCACAGGCCTTGGTACAGATGTTCCTAATCAAAACTAGGCTCCAAGCAGGCACTCGACTCAATGGCCTGCATCCATTTTTTTTTTTTTAAAGAACTGATGCAAGGATTGAGCTTTAGCATCATAAAGATGAAAATGAACTCCTGGCACTGATAAAACATGGATCGCCAAGGAATGTGGCCTCAGAAGCAATTTCCTTTTTCTAGTCAGCACCAAAACACCATGGAGCAAAGAGTAAGAAAAGCAGTTAAGGATTCAATAACAGCAAAACATTTTTGAGTTTAGATACTGCCTACTATCAGACCAACAGGCTGTCAGAAGTATACATGTCAGAATAATCGAACTAATGGGAGATCCTTTGAGGAAAAATGAAATCAGCCATGCTTAAGAATTCTCCAAACGCCACAAGAAACAAAAATTAAACACAATGTTCTAATAGGAGTAAAGATAAAAAATCAAAAAGGCAAAACATGGAAAAGATGTACAAAAACCCAAAAGCCTGTCAGATCTCCAGCCTGTAGTAGGTAATTTTATGTTTTAGTATTTCTCAAGCATGCTCGTATAACTAGTTTTCAACTTCAGTACTAAGGATACAATTCCCCCTGTCCCCTTGATGCTTTGTTGGATGCTGACAGAACTGAAGTAGAAAAGGGGATTTACATTTTAAAGTTTTCATTTTTGATACTTAAGAGTAAACCTACCTTCCCCTCTATTTGGATTTGTACTTTATCCAAAAGCTAGGCAATATTAATGGTAAACAAACAAAAACTTCTACTGCAATGTTTAGAAAGTTAACTCACAGTAACAAACAGTTCCAGAAAATAATCCATACAAATTGTTTTTTAAAAAAAGGTTTTTTTGCCTATAAAGATTTCAGAAAACCAAAACAAACTTTCCTACCTTCAGTCCATTCACTAAAAGCTCTCACAGCAAACTTCTGACCATCCGTTGTGAAAAATTCTCTTTGAGCAAGAGCCTTCCCCCCAGTGCTATGATTTTCATAGTCTCTCACAGATTCATTACAGGAGGAATTTCCACCACCTATGACACCAACTAAAGCCCAGGCTTGCCTGCAAAAAATTAAGTAAATGTTTAAACACAAAATCCCTCTAAATGAAATCCCTGCAGACAGACAATGTACACAACGAACAAGAACATACTATACTTATTCAAACTTTTATTCTTTTGCCTCTTTTCCAAATCTTTCTAAAATATAATTGCAAAATATAGTAGAAGAATGGGAGCTTCTCTTGCAAGAGCTAGATTGTTTAAAATATTTGGTTGTTCCTATATGAGGCTGGTAAATGCTCACCACTCATTTTTTCCCCTTCTCTTTTTTTAGGAATGATTCCAGGCTTCAGGAAATATTGTTAATACTTTGTCCAGCAACCTCAAAGTATTTTACAAACCACAAGATCATGTGACAACTGCTATTGTATGCATAGAACAAAATACAGTAAGATTAAGACCTTGTTTACAATAGGGAATATTTGCTAAAATTCTCCACTATGTAATGCTAAGGTAAAATAGGCACTGATAGCATTTAAGGACCTTTCATACAGAACTGCTCCAAGCAGCCTGGAGCCCTGTCTATAGTGCCAAATCCACTGTTGAAGCTGAACCTGCAGTAGTAAGAGTGGGAAATTTTTGGCTAAAATTTATACATATGCATACAAACATATACTGCTATAGGCACCCCCTGAATTACTGGCCTAAGACCACATAGTAAGTCAGACAGGAGACTGAAATAGAAGCCCAGACTTCTGTACCGCAGTGTTGCCAAGCCTTGCAATTAACATGAGTCTCATATTTGCTGTTTTTCTTAAAGCCTTTGCTACAGAAGTGATGTGATTACATGAGAACCTTATTTTATTAAAAAAAAAAAAGAGTAAAGTTTCTAGCACTCATTGGTTGTGGAGAAAAGCTTGAAAGTGTCAAAAATCAGAAAGCAAATAAAAAGAAACCAGCAAGAAAGTATTTTCTTATCTTTTTGTGACTCAACCCATGATATTTGAGTGCTTGGGGATAGCAATATTGATCCTCTGCTTTACGACTTTCACTACATATCCTCTCATATAATGTTCTTTCCTTCATCATTAACTCCTGACTTTCTTCATGTATTCTGCCTTTTAATTAGAGATGGGTTTTGACTTAATGGAATCCATAAAGCACAGAACCTTGAGATTCTTCTCCTCCTTGCTACACCCTATGTACTCTAATCACACATCCATCCAAATCAAACTTCCCAGAAATTTTATAAAAAGCATTTCAGGCTATTGAACTTGGAGAATTAAACTGTACAAAACAAACCTATAATAAAAAAGGATAAATATTTTTAGTAAGCCTTCACTATTCCATGCTGTGTTTATTACTTCCATCATCAGCACTCTCAATCACCTGTTTCAACCCTTCCCCAAAAATCCTACTGTAGCTCAGACTCAAACCAAGCATGGTCATATCACTAAATCAGCCATCCTTATTCCTAAAATTACTGAATAGGTGATTAAATCTAATTCTGATAAAACAAATCTCTCATTATAGCAAACAATCTGTGCCAAGCAGTCAGTTTTATACACCAATTAAAAGGCAGAAATTAAACCTTCAACCCAGGCGCTGGTTTATTCATAAGCATAGACTCCCCTTTCCTCTCCTCCCCCCCCCCATGTACTTTCACAGGTCATATACCATAACTGCTATATTCTAGTCTAATCACAATGATGCAAGGATGTGACACTGAGCACGTCTTTCTATAGTCTCACTATCCATGAAGTCAAAATAAGCATTTGGCAGAAAGACCATTCAACAAGATATTGTCAGACTGAAGGTCTCTTATTTTGTGGAAGACAGAAGTCATCTTACTTTTGAATTTTTTAAAAAATTATTATTGACATGAGACCCAAGTGACTGTTACTTATGAGCGACCAGCAGAAGAGACATGGGGACCGTCTCCTGTTGGGACCGTGGGAAACAAAATTGTATTAAAAAGAGAGGAATCTCAACCTACTAGTGAAAGCAGCCAAGAATCAGGGCGGGGAAGAATGAAAAAAAACCAAACAAATAATCTCCTGCTCCCTCCCAGCAGGTAGGGAATTTCCCAATTTCAGACAAACCAATGCTGAACAAAATGAGACAACTCTCGCCACTCCACCTCCACTCTGGGAAGTCACAGGGCAAGATCTATGCACCTTGAATCTCAGATTTCCCCCCCCCCCCATCACTTCACACTCACAGGAAGAGATGAAGGACCCAAAATGGCTGTCTGCGCAAGGGCACATCAGAACCAGTCTTTGACCAATGCACATTATGGGATGCCTTTTCACCCCCATATTTCCTGTTCCTATAAAAATTTGAGGCTAGAATCCAGGACACCTTCCCACTCCCAAATGACAAGATCTTTCTCTGATGGCTCATAGGACTTTTTCTTGGAAGAAAGCCTTTCAAAAAGCACCCAAGTCACAAGTCTATTTCTATGACAAACACTAAATGGATATTTTGTAAAGGCAAGAAGTTGGAACCCTGATGTATTTTCTGTACTGCTAAAGCAGAAGGAGCATAATGGCCCAAGTCTGAATATCAGGATGTGGTGGTAGTGTACGGAGTAGGAGGAAGTGGCGCAGAAGACAGAAAAACGAAAGACACACTATTGATTTATTATTGTTAAAATATTTATCTACTAGTATTATTCTAACAAATCCCAATGCAAGCTGAAAATTGGACTCTACTCAAGCTAGCAGAAAAAAAGGAACTGAGACATGGCTGGAGACAGATTTTATACCCTTAGCTTTAGAATGCACACTCTCTAATAGGCTACAACGCACTTTCAGATGGGTTCCATCACCAGGTGGCAGGACTGGGAGCTCTACAGGCAATGTCATGAAGGAGAAGTTGAGATTCCTAGGAGATGCAGTGTCAAAATATTAGTTTCTTATTAATTGCCAGAAATTGCTGACAACAGAAACATGCAACAGCTAAGAGTGCAATGCATCACCTTTTACACTCTCTCGCTTTTTTTTTTGCATTTGGTTTCTAATTTGTCACTTCTCTCCCCAAAGGTGCCAGTAACACGCATCAGAAGCCAACACCTTTTTTTACTTGTATAATTAAAAGAAACCAATTTTGAAAATAAGCACTAGTCATACAATTATATTAAAAATTATGAAGATTAGTGCTCTAGTAATTGTGTGTAATTGTGAATATAAGTGTTAAAATCCACTATATACATACACAGCTACACATTATAATAAGCACTTACAGGCCTTTATACTTAAAAATACTTACTAATTAATCCTCTTCAATATTTTTACAAGGGATTATCTGTAAATAAAACATTTAATCCTTTGCATACCATGTAAGCGTGCAGAGTTTTGGAAGATAAACCTCGGGTGAATAGTGTTAGATTGTGGGAAAAAAGCATATTTTCCTCCCTAGTCATACGATATATTCTACAACTAAGGCATTAAGTGGATTTGATGTGAAAACAAGTTTATTTACCTGTATCTCAGTCCTTTGACCAGCTTACTTCCCAGAAGATTTTGAACAGTCGATATGGTCTCGTCCAGGAGACTTTTAACAGCTGAATCTCCCACAGCAATTGCAACAATGCGGCCAGGATCCTGACTTTTTAAAAAATCCTGAAGTCTCCTGCTTTCATTGTGATATTCATGGGTATCAAACTTATCAACAACCAGAACTTGGGCTGTGTCCTGGTCAATCACCCTCACATTTAATCCTCGGGAAAAATTCCTTTCAAATGCATGAGAACCAGAGACCAGCCCTGAGGAGTACATAGTCTTTGACAGCAAAGTCCATGATAACTTCTGAGTCCCATGCAATTCCAGTGTTCCATCAGAGTCCACACCAATAAACTTTTTGCCAAATGTTGGCACATCATCATCTTCATCTGATTTGCCATACAAGATTATAGTTGCTTTGGATTTATAGCGACATTTCTGTGCTCCAATATGAAGCGCTCCACCATCCTTTATCAGGATAAAACGAGTTCTCAAAGTAATATTTCTGGATCCATCTTTATCATCACCAAAAACAAGTAACCCTACAGGAAATAATATTTTGGTATTAAAGAGGGTATTAAGCTATATTTTAAAGAAAAGGATTTTGCTTTAAAAATGTATAAGCCAAACCCTGCAAAAAAACAAACTGATGTTACAAAACAAAACAAACTGATGTTAGTGCAAGTTAAATCATTTTGATTTCTTAATCCATTTAGAAAGGAAAAATGGGTTTTGCAGGATGTCATGTTAAAAACGTATCTGGGAAAGAGTTAAAACTTCGTGTAATGACATTTTGGCAAGCTGTCTCACATAGTTTTATTATATATCACAATTGCTAATCTGTTCCACCAATTTGTCTTCTCAATATCTGAACAAACAATGCCTCAATATTGATTCCACCCATCACAGACCAATAACAACTGCAACAACTGCAATTTTACAGACTATGGGTCATGGAAAGATGTTCTGACAAAATGGTTTTAAATGTAAGACAGACCTACCAGTGCTTACAGGCAGTATGATAGGAAAAAGAACGAACGAACTAATTCTCAAGAATTAGAATTATCATTCCATTTTTCTAGACTCAAGATGTATCGGAATCCTAGGTCCATTATGCAATCTAGTAATAAATTACACAATACTATTAGGTACATTGCCTGCCGTGGGTAGCTTGCGTGAGGTGCATATGGGTCCAGAAACCCCAAGGGGAGAAGAAGGTTTAAACCCCAACAATGAGCAGGTAAACCAACTGACTGCATACTATATTATATTATAAAAAGGTATCAAGTAAGGTCTTTTATGAATGCTCATAATGTTCTGAATTTATTATAAGTATGCAGACTATGGATATGAATTTATGTATCTGTTTATATAGAAACCAGTGCTTATAATCTGTGGTGCACTTCAGCTATACACCTCACAACAGGACAGTGAATAGTCAAGAAGGGAGGTGCATCTCCCAAAACCAGTTGTTTATACAAAACTGGCATCAAGGAACTATCTATTGTCCAGCCCAGGAAAAGACAATGATGGACCATTTGCGTCAACGGAAAGACATTGAGAATTTGAAACTGAAAAGAACATCCTGGTTCCCCATGCTGACTAACTATGAGTCACCATGAACGAAGAGGGAGGTGAGAAGAATTAAAGAAGACTTTTAAAAGCCAGCCTTCCCCTACTAATTCATCTTCTAATCTATGTTTTTTCTATTAAATAAACTTATATAGTTTTATCCCAAGCAGGTTTCTGCTGTACAAACTGTGTGGAGTGTATGCCAAGGCAGATGATAATGGGGGACTATTTCAGGCCTTCAGTGGTGACAAGCCACAAGGAAACAAACTGGGTATCCAGCAATTAATAATTGGAAGAGCAGGTATTTGAAGAGATTTAGGACTGAAAGAGCTGTTGATGTCATCCTGCTAAGCTGGTTTTTTGCTTTTGAGCTTGTGTCAGGAATGAAACCTTCGCTGCACAGCATGAAGTCCCCGAAAAGTTACAGTTCAGGCAGTGACAATCTCTTACTGATCTGGCTGGTCCCCAAAACATCTCAACATATTATTCTTAACACAGATATATTACAGTGCTTAATGGCATTCCTTATCACTTTTGCATCTCTACTGGTAAGTTTTATAAAGCTTTGTCCAAAAATATTAGTCATTTAGTCCTGGACAATTTTACAACTCAAATTTTGTTTTCCTTAGAGTGATCATTTTCATATTGAAACTATCCAAGATTTTAAAATATTGTATGTTTACAACGCAAAAGTATTTGTCGTAATGATGTTCGGTTCTGAAGTTTCCTAAACAAACAGAACTGGATTGAAAGAGCCTATTTTTAAAAAAGTAAAAATGCTAATTTTCAAAGTTTTTCACTAAATATTTGAAATTAAATGCAAAAAAATTTCTCAAATTAAAGTTCTCACATTTCATCCAAGGTTTTCTGCACACTTATTACCAATGTAAAAAATCAAGTGTTTTGGCAGCACTTGAATGGGGAACAGGAAGTAGTGGTATGAAAAAAAACCTTGTTTATATATGCCAACTTTTTTCTGTATGTGCCTTGCCTCTTCAACCAACAATGTCACACTCATCTAAACCTGTGTAATGTGCTTTGGCATAAGTGCAGAAATGTGTTAAAATGGGACATAACAGCTGATTGAAGCACATGGCTTATTTTGCCATTACACACCTCCATCCTGTATGACTATAGAGTGCACTGTAGCATCCAAATTCAGACGAAACAAGTCCCCCTTTTTGATGATAACTCTCTTTTCTGTATCTTGTCCGGGATTCCAGTTCTGAAGACGAGGGTTCTGATCTGGACAATTCTCTGCAATGTAAAACAAACACATTAAGACAAGTCACTGCCATATAAAGCAAATGGGCAGGAATGTCAAAAAACATATGTCAGGGGTTTGCCTCTTTCTATGGCAACAGAAAGGTTTCATTCATTAGGAAAAAGTGGGTATATAGCCCATATAATGACTCTTCTTCAAATTAGATTGAATGAAATCAGAAATAATGGAAGACCTTGTTTCTTTCTATTGTTTTCCTAAATGTACCACAGAGAATATTGCAGTTATTCACATCAGGGTTCAAACTTCAGCAGCAAAAATAGTTATAGGATATGTGAACACTGTAGTAGAAGGAATGTATTCTTGCTCTTAAGCTGAGCCACCTAGTGCAACAAGAGCGTGACAAAATGCTCCTGGCAAGAGGGCACCAGTCATTTAGATACCAGGGTAACCCACACATTATCAGCTGAAGTTACAGAAACAGAATTCTCTCCTCTCAACAATTTGGTTTAGATTGTAAAAATAGGTGCTTCCTGCAGCAGTAGAGACTTGTCTCCTCATACAGCATGGAGGTGGGGAGACAGAGAGAGATTAGAAACACGCTCTCTAAAGCATCTGGAGGAGAAATGGAGAAGGGGGGACAGAAGAGATGCCAAACTTAACAGGCCAGCACCTAGTGTTAGAACAATGGTTGGATGGATGGTTCCATGTCAAGGGAATTCATCCATGTAGCCTTCTTTCTTCTTCAGAGAAAAATCTTACATCAAAGGCAGTTAAGCGTCAGAAACTAAATGGACATGCAAGAATAGACTACTGTAAACATCCCTATCTAAGGGAAATGGGATCACCACACTGCAATGAAATAGTATCTATTCATCTCACCTTTAATGTAATCAATAGCATTTCTGATTGATATACTGAAACATATGACACCATACTCTCAATTCAATCCTTTTCTACACAAGGAATTCATGTTAATCCTTCTCACAGGAGCCAAGATTTGACTAGGAAGATTAACACAACTAAATATGTAAATGTGTGGCCAGAATACACCTACTATAAACTACAAGAAAACAAAGGAAGGAAACATGAGGGCAGGAGAGAGTTGTTCAGTGTGGTCCAAAGTAGTGATGATATAAAACTCAACAAACGAATTTAACCTAAATAGCCAGAAGAATTTCCTTAGCAGTAATATCTACTAGACTATTGACCAATCTCCAAAGGAAATTGGAGCCCCATTATTTCATAATTAGAACTGCACAAAGCTGTAGGGAAAAACATTGCCTGGGACACCAAAGGGAAATGTAATAAAATGATCCAATGTGACAGTAACTTTATGATAAATACTATAAAGTGCAAAGGTAAGGATTTTAACTTCAGTGTAGAAATAGGAAGGAGTAGGATAAAGAGTAATTCTAAATTTGAATGCTTTAGGATCTCCAGTAAATTAAATTAAACTGTGATAAAGGAGATATGAACATCACAGGCACAAAAATCTAATCATAAATTATGTTTTATACAGATATACTTTCCATTTACATTTCTGTTTTCAATTATGTACAACTTTGGCAAAGATAATTTTGCCAAACTAAGCATTCAGGATGAAATTTTTCTATGATGCATGGCTGCTTGATTTTAAGTTTCAGCAAAAATGGTTCAACCATTTCGGAGAACAAGTTTAGGAAAAAACATGCTGTTTTGCAAATATTAAGAAAAATTCTTATAACTCTTTAATTGAGAAGCTTTAGCATCTCCATACTTTTAAGCAAGGACTTGAAATTTGGCTGAGAGATAGCCAGGGGTGCCATCACTTTGTAGTTAGATAGGAACCTTTTGTTGCCCCCACAAAAAGCCCTCCAATTTAGAGTTATAACCCCCTAGAAAAGTCACTATTTGCACATGCTCAGTGCAGGCTTGTAAGACTTTGGGAGCTAAACTCTCTGAAGATTCCATCTACCCTCAACATGACCCAGCCCAGCACTGCAGATGACAAGCAGAATTTTCTCTGCATTTGCTTCTCATTGCAGGCAAGGGTCATTTGTAGCATGACACACTGGTACTGAGAGCAGGGACATGGTCTTTCCTTGTGATCTGAATGGTCTCACTTACTAGCACCCAAACAGCCTGACTAGAATGCAGGGGGAGAGGAGCAAGGAGGAGGCCAGGAGCAGAGAGGGACAAGCTGGGAGGACAGGACAGAAAGGGACAAGCTCGTGGACGGGTATACTAGTTAGAAAGAGTTTGATAACTACAGCACACTTCCCCCTCCCCCAAAACTTGGAATTCAACCCAGGGTTCCAGAATCTATTAAATAGGTGTGAAAACTATTGGCAAAGTGGGTGTCTCATCCCACCTCTACTATCCATATAGAGGATACTGGCATTCACACACAGGATACTAGTCTCTTACTGCTACCAGCTACACCATTAGCTCAAGCAGTAGTGACAAATCTTTGCTATGGATATAAAGATTCCAATCCCACTGAAAAACTATGAGGGGGAGAGAAAATGCAGTTCAATATGGTTCCACATAACAGAAATTTATTTAAGACACACAGAATGAATTTTAGGCAGGCAGAATGCAATTAGCTGTATTGGAAACTGCCTCAATTCCAGAATTAATACTTCTGCTCTTGTAAAGAGAGCAATGAGATTTCTAATAATGCAAGTGGTCAGACCTTGATTTTAGATCTCATCAAAAAGACTGCACCTCAAGGAATCAAGTCCTCACTACAATAGTAATGCACTGATTAAGGCAGTGTTTCCCAACCAGTGTGCCAAGGCACACTGTTGTGCCACGGAATTTCTTGAAAAACTACTTGAGTTCTTAGTTGGCTCATGAATGTCCATGAGTTCATTTGGAGACTATTTGGTGGTATGCCTCAAAATAATTAAATGGTATCAAGGTGTGCCATGGCAGAGAACAGTTTGGGAACCACTGGATTAAGGTATAGCTCAGAGAATAGTGCCATCTACTAAATCAACACCTCTTCCCGCAACAAATTGAATTTCCTTGGAAATCTGCCATTTAAGTACTGATCAGGCAAAACTGTATTTCGTATGCAAAATTCAACCAGTTCAAAAGCCTGAGGGAGGAATGATTTCACAACAAGTACATGTAATATATCATCAAACAATCTGCATATGAACACTAACATAGCACACTAACTCTTTCATAATTCCAGATTTTAAGGCAAGAAGCAACGTTCATGATCTACTGTCTGACCTCCTGCATAACAAAAGCCAAATAAATTCACCTAGTAAACTCTGCATCAAGTCCATCATTTTTGGTTTAACTAGAGCATCCACTTTAGAAAGTCTCCCAATCTAGTTTTTAAAAGATTTTTTAAATTTTCTCCTCCTAACTTTTTCTTGGATAAAATAAAATGGATTAAGCCTCTTAAATTTTTCATTGTAATGCAGATTTTCTAGAATTCTGAATAATTCTTGCAGCTCCTTTCTGAACCTTTTCCAATACCTTTTTTGAAGCGTTGAATTACAATGGTAATACAATCTCCCTACTCTTATTTAATATTCCCCTATTTACACATCCAAGGATCCCACAGCACATGGCAGTGGGAGTTCACATTCAGTTGACTATACCATCAAAATGGCCACTAAATTCTTCTCTTGGTCACTACTTTCCATAAGACAGTTCTCCACTCTCTAAGAGTGACTTACTTTTCTTGTTCCCACATATATGACCTTGCATTTGGCTGTTTTAAAGCCCATTTTCAAATGAGCCCAGACTAAGTTAAGTGAGTCTGGTTACGCTGTATAACTGACTTGTCATTTACTATCCCAATTTTTATTTCCAGCCATATCACTGAAGAGAGATATTGAATAGCACTGGATCAAGAACATCTCTATGGAATCTCATTAAAAATCCCACCATTGGATGGAGGTTACAATTACTTTTTGAAATCAGTCACCTAAGCAGTTTTAATCCATTCAATACGTGCTACACCGATTTTCGTATGCTGCTAATTTTTTTACATCAGAACATCCTACTGTAAAGTCAAGCACTTTCCAGAAGTCCAAATATATTAACCGTGACCTTTATCAACAAAACTTATATCAACAGTTTTATGCAAACAGTTTTGTTTTTACAAAACTGATCCTCATTAATTGTGCTACCATCCATAATTTAATTCCGACTGCATCCCCTATCAGCTTTTCCAAGATTTTGCATGAGACTGATGTCAAGTTACAGTCCTTTAATTATCCAGGCCATCATGTTTATTCTTTTTAAATATTGAGGTATTAGGTTTTTCCATTCCTCTGCAACTTTAACATATTTTGGAATACTGGAAAAACCCTACATGAATGCATCGAAGAGCTCATTGATCAATTCTTTTAACTCTTGTTTGCAGGTCGTCTATCCCTGAGATTTTTAAAACGTCTAATTTTTATGGTGCACTGTTTAACATCCTCCCTAGTTATTGCTGGAATAGAAAATATTATCGCTGACCTGTGAATTCATCATCCAGCTTCTTCCTAAATACAGTATAGGAATATTTGAACTTCTGTCTTTTCTGCATCATTATTGACAATTTTACCAACCCCCTCTAGTAACAGATCTATAGCACCACTACAATTCCTTTTGTTCTTAGTTATTTAGAAGTTTCCTTCTTCCTGTCCTTTTCCCTAGTGGCCATATAGTTTTCATGGATACCTTTAACTCCTCCTATAAATGATTTTGTTTTAAAACCGTTAGCATCACTGCTATCAACTTCCCCTTTTTTAGCCATGTGTTAAAATATATTTGTTAAAAATAAGGTATTAGATAGAGAGATATCAATGTCAAATATATATATTTTTAACTTTTAATATTAGCATTGATTGTTAAACTATAGTCATAGGGAGTTTAACTTGTAATAAGAATTCATTTACGAAAGAACTTACCATCTGGAGCATATTTTGAAGATATTCCCAAGATAATTGCCAGTGCAACAAAAAATGAAAAGCTAGAAATGGCAAAGCAAATTAGAGTATTTTTGTGTCTTTTCTTTCTGCTGGCTTCTGCTTGACGGCGCTGCTCCTCTGGTGAGAACGCAAATGTTGCATGAGCTTCTTGTCCTGCAGATGTAAATTTGGCTGAAGTCTGGCTCTTTGGATATGGTGGTGGACGAAGGGGAACAACTCTCCCTGGAACATAGCCAGAAGACTGATGACTGCTCCCATTCTGAGGCTGAAGGAAAACAGGGGAATTCCCCCTGGGATCAATGGCTTGCATGTTATAAGGTCACTGAAGGGGAGAAAAAAAAATGAATACATGAAAAACAATCATATAGTTTAGACCATGTGTTACATGAGACTATATGCTTCCTTCTCTACCATAGATATTTATACTGAACCAATTATTGTAGTAGCTAGAATTTATTTGCCATAAAAGTTCAAAACATTAGTGCATAAATGAAGTAAAACTGTAACAAAAAATTTGCTACAGAGAAATACTTGTGTATAGTACACCACTGAATTTCTCAATATTTCAGTAAGTCAGTAATTGCTCATGTTATAGTATACACGCACACCCCCACCACTAAATGTTTAAAGTAAATGTTTTTGTATATATTTTGTGATTAAAAAGTGACTAGTTAAATAGTAAGATAGCTATGTCAGCACAAACCCCACGATGGTTATGCAGAGAATGCCTAAATGTTTTTTTACAGTATGTAGAAACTGAATAAAGTCTTCATTGTTCTCCCTTTAATACTTGAAACAAGACTTTAAAAAATGAAATTCCCCTCACTTCATACGTTAAGTACCAAAAAAGAGCCCCTTTTCATTTAACATATAAAAATCTGAGATATAGTATATTTATACACATTCCCCCTTCCTTTGATGCAGCTAAGTTAACATGTATAATTATTTTAAGTACAGATGTTCTGCATGCAATAATTTTTACTCACAGAATGACTGTTAGGAAAGGTGTATCTGGAATGGTTTTATAAGCTGATCACCTGCATCCTGTTCATGCTTCTCTTTGCCATGCTATGTGGGTTGTGACACAGTCTGGGAGCTATAGGACCTCTCCAGACCCTTGTACTCACCAACCAACATAGAGCAGGATTTTTGTTCCAGTTACTGGCAACCCTCTCTCTGAGGGAACTAGTAACAAAGACCCATTAAAATATAGTTCCCAGACCCACACCATTCTTGCCAGTAGTCCAGATCTGACAAATCTTAATTTATGATTTGCTTTAAAAGATACATAATTTTATACTGTATTTCAGTTCTTTGTCTAATATTTATTGCGAGTCAGCATGTATCCCACTACAATTTCAAGTAGTGGGATGTTTGAGACAGCTGAATAAATTGAATATGAGTGAAACCTGATCTACTAAAAAGACTACAAGTGCTGTTAAACAACACATGCTAAACAGCAGATGAATGACTGGTAGTTTTTGTTTGTTTCAGTAACAAGACAAAGACTCCTTATGCTCTTTCACTAACAAAGGAGTCCTAAACTATCTATTCTAAAGTGCCAGGCACATTAATGAAGCAGAGAAATGACAATGGTAATCTTATTCTGAGAAATAGCAGGGAACTTGTGTCTCACATGCCACAAAATCTGACACTTCATTGTTCCAGGGTGAGAAAGGCTGCTGTTATTGACCAGGCTGGATTGCCATTCTATAGAAACAATGCATCTCCAGATGTACACATAATGAAAACTGAAAGAACTGAAACACTACCTACAGAAGGAACAGCAGAAAAGCAGAGCACAAATTGTCCCAAATCCTCTAGAGACTATCCCAATGTTCTTTGCACCTGCTCCTTGTGGCAAACTGACTTTTCACCATTCTTCCCTTTGTTTTTTCATAGTTGTTTCCTAAACTCATTTACCTAATCCCCACACCCAGATTTACTGTTCAAATGTTTCATGAGCATTTGAGGAATTCTGACTAAGTAAAACACTGATTCAGATTTTACTTAAGAAAAATCGACATACAGTCTTAAAGTCAAATTACTTTGCAGCCTCAACCTTCTTTACAAAAGAGAGTCTGCAAACTGAACCAAACAAAGATACCCTCTAATTCTGACCATGCAGATGTATGACATTTTAGAGCGAACTGATAACCCAAAGACTTAGGTACCTGATCTGAGAATTTTCAGATATAAGAGTAACACTTAATTCTGAAGATGAAATGCCCAAATTTATAACATAAAAGTTTCAAAAGGTACAGAAAAAAAAATATAAAGAATTATCTGCTGGATGTAACAGTATAAACCAAACCCAGAGTGGCTAGTCAAAGTTTATTTTATCTTTATGAAAGAATCCTACTTCAGTCTGATCTGATAAATGCTCTCTAAATAGTGTCATTTCCCAGAGGCCATTTAATAAAGTTTTTCCTCTATTTTAAATAAGATATTTAAGGCTTTCAGAGTCACAAGACAACCTACAGTAACTGTTTGAAAATAATTCATTTCAGAAGTTTAGGAAATGTTGGAGGAAGTCTATGCTGCAATTCAAGTATATTGAGTCATATCATAAAACTGATTTTAAGGCTTGCTTGGGAAAGTCATTTTGCTATTTGTAAAAAAGTTTCCAAATTTTCCATTTAAGGGCAAAGGATAATGTCCTTCCAGGGCCAAATGGGAAAGACATGCCCAGAGAACCACCAACGCCCCTCCCGCCCCGCCTCATTCTTCCCTACCTCCCAAAAATCAAAATTAAATTAAAACCACCATGAATGAGAGGCCTTGTACAATCAAAAAATTTACACTCCAGCCCTGTTCATTCCTCTTGCCATATAACATTTATTTATTTAAACATTATGCATTTCCCTCTTCCTTTTGTCATTTTAAATTCTATGGCAGAAAGAATGGTTTTTATTTTTCAATTCTAATTCTTTATTCCAACTTTTTTATGTTACTGACTTTTTTTGTGCTTTAAAAAGTGAGACATCACACTTGAAATTGTTGGTTTTAGTGTTCATTTATACTTTACGGATGATTTTAGACAGTACCACACCTGCCCACCTACACTCACACATACAGTATTGTCAACACTGCAATTAGACACCTGCAGCTGGCCTATGTCAGCTGACCCAAGCTGGAGGGGAGAGGGGAGGGCAGCAGGTCTCTCTCTCTCTAATTCCTGTGTAGACGTTCTATTTTGGGTTGCAGCCAGAGCTCTGGGACTCTTCCGTCAGGGTCCTAGAGCCCGGGTCCCAGGCTAAACCCAGATGTCTACATCACAATGAAACAGCCCAGCAGCTCAAGCTGCAGGAGTCCGAGTCAGCTGGCATGGGCCCGCCATGTGTTTTTAACTGCATTGTAAGCATACCATAAACACTAAGGCTCTGGGCACAATATGGCTGAGCAAATGACTGCATTTACATGCCTTGGCTGAGGCACAGCATAAGACTATATGAAGTGGACATATTCCTGCCAGCCCCTGTTCAACTCAGCTTGTCCACCTACCATCTTTAATTCGCTCTCCACATCAAGTATGTTTCACCCACAGGGGGATTCACTGTTTCCCCTCCAGCAGCTCCTGTGTCACTGCCATTACAATGGAAGAGAGCAAAGTAACTAGAGGGAGATCCTTTGCAATTCATCGCAGCAGTGACATTGGCCAGAGCAGCAAGAGCTATAAATGCTGGCTTCATGGGGAGCCATGGGAGGTTTGAAAGAAACACTGGCTGCCATCTCAGTCTCATGAACTACTTAGGTGGAGCTTTTCATAAGTAGTTTCATGCTTTAGCCGTCTACCCTTGATTGTCCAAGCTCCTAAAGCAGTGGTTCTCAACCTTTCTAATGCCGTGACCCCGCAATAAAGTTCCTCATATTGCGGTGACCCCAAACCAAAAAATAATTTTGGTGGCTACTTCAAAACTGTAATTTTGCTACAGTTATGATTCGGAATGTAAATACCTGATATGCATTATGTATTCTCATTGCTACAAATCAAACATAATTTAAACATAGTGATTAATCACAAAAACAATATTTAATTATATGTTGAGAAATATTTATTACTAATTCCAATAAATAACATTTCACCATGGCATAGCATAGGTTTAAATATAACAACAATTCCAAATAAATAACATTTCACCATGGCATAGCATGGGTTTAAATATAATAACAGTAATATAACAGTAAACAACAGTGCAATATTTTGCAACAGTATGCTGCCAAATTTAGTGAGATGGTTGTGGTTGCTTCTTGCTTACCAATTCAGAAATTCTTGGGGCGGTCTTTGCAAGGGCACAGCGAATATCATTTTCCACAACAAGTCTACTTCGGTATTTAGACTTGATTACCAGCAAGCTGGAAAACCCTGTTTCGCAAAGATATGTTGCTGGAAAAGGAAGAAGGCGGCGCAGCATAGTCTCAGACAGAATAGGATATAACTGTAAACACTTAATCCAGAATTTTGTCAGTGGCATCGTAGAGAAATCTGTTCTCGCTGCATCATTGTTAATTAGGTCAATGAACTCTTCTTGCGCTGTCTCCGGAACATCTTCAACTTTCACTGTGAATGGACTTCTGGCAAGTGCAAATGGGGTGTCAGGTAGATTAGGAAAGTATGATGAAATTTCGTCTGCAAGCATGTGCAAGTGTTCTTTCACAGAAGTTATCATCATAATTTTTTTGTCTGGCTCAATGTCATGTTCCTCAAAGACGACAGATAATGTAGGAAACATGTAAATTTTATTTTTATCCAATTTATTTTTCCAAAGCTGAAGTTTCATTTGGAATGATCTAATTTTTTCGGACAAATCGAGGCACGTTGCATTTGGTCCTTGCAGTGATAAATTTAAGTCATTCAAGATGACAAAGATGTCCACCAAGTAAGCTATTTTCTGCAGCTCAGTTTTATCACTAAAAAGTGCTTCGAATTGCGGTCTTGCTTTCTGTTTAAAAAATGTTTTCAGTTCATCACGAAGCTCAAAGACACGTTTTAAAACTTTTCCTCTTGATAACCATCTGATTTCAGTGTGAAATAACAGAGCATTGTTTGGCGCATCTAGCTCGTTGCACAGTTGCCAAAACAGCCGACTGTTTAAGGCGCTCGACTTAACAAAATTGACACGTTATGACGCTTTTCATTACTTCTTGTAAATCTTGCGGCAGTGTCTTAGTCGCTAATATTTGGCGATGTATCATACAGTGTGTTCCGATTGCTTTTGGCGATTCATTTTGTACCAAACGTTGAAATCCTGAGCGACATCCTAGCATAGCAGGAGCACCATCTGTGCAAATACCGCAAACCTTTTCCCAGGAGATGTTATGCGCTTTTAGAAAAGAACCAACTGCGTCAAAAACATCATGTGCAGTTGTTGTTGTTTCAAGCGGTTTGCAAAAAAGAAACTCATCTTTAAAGTCGCCATCATTAATATACCTCGCGTAAACCAATAACTGTGCACAGTTTGCCACGTCTGTAGATTCATCAAGCTGGATACTGAATATTGGTAGTGGTGCAGATTTAATTTCCTGGATCACCTGATCAAGAATATCGGCAGACATGTCCTCTATTCTTCTGCGGACAGTGTTGTTAGATAAGGAAATTGCATTCAATTTCTGAACATATTCATTTCCAATTATCACTCGAACTATGTCTTTTGCAGCTGGCAACAGTAAATCCTCAGCAATGGTGTGAGGTTTCATAGCTCTGGCGATTCTGAGTGCCACCAAATATGACGCTTCAACAGCTGCTACATTGTGTTTGTGGTACTGGCCACCAGTGTCAAATCTAGATTTCTTGAGTCCATCAGCTTTGCTTCTAAAATAGTCGATATCCTTGCCAGCAAAGCTTGGGTGCTTGCTATCAAAATGGCGTTTTAGTTTGTTCGGCTTCATAGATTCAGCTGAGAGAACTTCACAACAAATAACACATTGTGGTTTCTCAATTCCTGCTGTAATTATTGAGGTAAAACCATACTGCAAGAAATCCTCAGTATATTTTCTTTTCCTAATATTCTTGTCTACACGATCCATTGTCATGAGACGGTTTGCTAAAGAAAAAATAAAAGATGGTCGCGTCTAAATAGTTTGTTAAAGTTTCCTATTATTTACTATTCCCTGTGTTGTTTTCTATTACACACCTGTTACTATGACCAGGGGGCCGTATTCACATGCTTAACTAATGGATCTGTTTTTTTCCAGATTAGTGGCAAGTTTTCTATATAGAACAGTGTGAACTACATCTTATAGTGGTCTCTTATAGTATAAGACCGATGTAGTTCACACTGTGTAAATGTATGGTGCTTTGTGTAAGTGTAAGCTGCTTTGTGTACTGTATAATGATTACACACAAAGCACCTTACACTTACACAGTATTGTGTGTATGGTGTGTGTACTGTTTTTACATTATTAACCTTTTTTACACCAGCAGGCTGTCTCGCAGGCTCTCTTGGCTCTCCGCCTCCTAGGCTTCTGTCCTCCGGCGCTTGCTGCGTCCGCCCACTGATGACATCAGCAAGCGCCGGACACACGTAATGCGCTGCTATGGACTGTGGAGCGTTCCCCCCGCTTCCCCCGCCCCTTAGGCCCCGGACGGATGATGCAATCACGTCTGCGCATGCGCGCAGGCATTCAGTTTGGAGCGCGCATCCATAACGGTGTGCGTTCCAGCTGAATAGCGCTGCTACAGATGGTAGCGCGATTTCTCAGCGGCGAAAGCCATCGGAAATATGTATTTTCCGATGGCTTTAGGCGACCCCTGTGTTTTGGTCGTTCGACCCCCGCCGGGGTCACGACCCACAGGTTGAGAACCGCTGTCCTAAAGCAAGCAAGAATCTTCTGCTACAATTTCAATGAATTATATCCACTCATTATGTGTTTTTACTTTGTGGTTAATTTTTGGAATTATTCCAGTGCAAGTGAAAGTTATATGTTTTTGAGGTCAGTTAACATAACTGTCACAAAGTTGTTCAGAATTCACTGCAAATCTGCCACATAATTTACATGTCATATGCTACACAGTACAGAGGACCCTGCATGTAAGAATGTTCAAAATTATTCTCCTCTCCCCAACAATAGAAAGCTTTGCATCTTTTCATCCATTATATATTAAGGGCTTTATTCCGAGCAGCATTTAAGCATGTTTAAATCCATTTCAGTAGGTCAATAAGCATATGCTTAAGTGCTGTTCATAATAGGAATGTTTTCCTAAATTGGAACCTAAAGTACCAGGAATTTGTGTTTCTAATGCGACAACCAGAAAATGAAATCTGCCTCTGCTTCACAGGGGGAAGTTAAAAAACAAACAAACAGTAGTTGCAAGTATGTTATTTGCTATTCCAATTACAAACCACTAACAGGATCTCTGGGAAAGTAAAGTTTTACCTTCAAACATGGGTGTGCCTAAAAAGAAAAGGCTTATTTTCAGTGATGGTGAGTACCCACAATTGCTGTTGGCATCAGCAGGAGTTGTAGATGCTCACCACTTTATTTAGATGGCTCACACCACACTTAGATGATTAAGTATGGATTTAGATGTCTAATTTTAAAGCACCTGTCTAATATTTGTACTAGCACCCTTTTAAGAAAGAATTTAAAGAATCAATTCTGGGAACATGGTCTGATGCCAGCCAAGAACTCCTCTGGCCTTGAATGACTATCCTAGATAAACACTTACAAACCTTCAGAATCACTACTGCAGAGCCCTCCCAGTATCCAATCATGTGACTATTTAAAAAACAAAACAAGTTTACTTCTGAACTGCAATATAACATAATGCTTAAACACCTGATATTTTAAGGATTTCTAATTTGCTCAGGTCATTAAAAAAAAAGATGTTAATACTGTTACTCTTGGCTATAAAACAAATTCCTGTTCATGAACTTCTCACACAGTATAATCTAAAACTGAACAGAACTCAGAAAGAAAAAGAAAAAAGCAAACAAACATCTCATGAAAGAAAGCACCTCTTTCACAGAACATAATTGCATTGATCAGCTTTCTTGACACAGCTTTATTGCCACATAACCAAACACTTGTTTAGTATGGGTCTATGAGATTAAAATGTAGAGATGGAAATCCAAACTGTAAGCGAAGTGGAGGGGGATGAACAGAAGGATGTAAAGTGGCTCACAATTAGCAACAAAGAAACAGAAAGCATGGGTGATTTTCTGAGAATTTGACACGTACATGTTTACCTGCCTGGAAGCTAGCTATCAGCTATGATAGGGATTTTATCTCATAGAAGAAAAATTTTAGTCTTTGACAACGTCTCAAATGTATCAATGCCCCAATTCAGCAAATCACTTCAGAATGTGCATAACTTTAAGCACGTGAAAAGTCCCAATGAAGTCAGGTTAAGCACATTTAGATGCAAGTATATTTTCCTCCACCATTTTTATTTCTAAAATGGCTATATACTGTAATGACAGACTGTTTAATAAGAACCTATACTTATTTATCCATATTTATAAAAGCAAGGAAAAGAAACCACTCATCCTGCATGTGCATAAGAGACACAGAAAGGGAATAAATTATAGAGAAGGCAAAATAAAAAATATTTTTCATAAATTAGGGAAACCCTGATGGGCTTTATAATGTATAAAGTTAGCGAATAGTTGATGTCACACTGTTTACTGAATATGATTTAAGATGGTTTATTGCCCCCCAGCTGGTGGCATTAGAAAATCAGATGGAATAGAAAATAGAGTGTAATCAGTAAGCTGTAGAGTCTCAGATAAGAAAGAACAGAATTCTAAAATGTGAGTGAGAGGGAAGAAAAGCTGGGTTTATGCATCATGAGAAACCAACTTTCTGAAGGCTCAAAAATCTGACCTTTGGAAGGGTCTTAGTGAATGGTGAGATGATGGCATTCAGAGGAGGGATTTAGGTTTATTGCTCTGCCCCGAGTTCTGCTCCAGTTCAGCTTCCAAGCTCAGCTCCCCGGCAGCCCCGCCACCGCCCCACCCTCAGCCCCCAATCATAGCCCTGCTCCCAGCGTCAGCCCCTGGCTGCTGCAGTCCCACTCCCAACTATGGCCCCCAGCCCCGACCATGGGCCAGTTCCCAGACCAAGCTTGGGGGGAACAGGGGAGAGGCGCAACCTAAAAAGTTTGGGGACCACTGGTATAGGGTGACTATACCTCCTGTTTTAGCTGGGACAGTCCTTTTTTTAAGCCCTGTCCCAGCCGTCCCGACTTTTTTTGGCAAAAGTGGGCATTTGGCCTGTTTGCTCTTGCCAGCTTGATCAGCTTGGTCAAAGAAGTGGGGTGGGGAGGAATGTGTAGGCAATGCAGCGACGCTAGCCTCAGCCTCAAAGTGCGCCGGGAGGCAGGGCTTAAGCGAGCAACACCAGCCCTGTACGGGGAAGTGGGGAGGTGGTGCTAGGGCCAGCCTCCATGGTTGCACTGGTAGGGAAGTGGCACTCTAAGTGAGAGAAAGCACAGAATCAAAAATATAGTAAAAATATATGACTGGAGGCCAGCTATCATTACGCTGATTTATTTAAAAATAAAAAGCCTCCAGAGGTGATCCTGGCAATTATAGGTCAGTAAGCCTAAAACTTCAGTACCAGGCAAATTGGTTTAAACTACAGTAAAAAATAGTATTATCAGATACATAGATGAATACTGTATGTTGGGGAAGAGCCAACAAAGCTTTTGTAAAGGAAAATCATGACCCACCAATCTACTGGAATTCTTTGAGGAAGTCAGCAAACATGGCCAATGGTAACCCAATTGAGACAGTGTACTTACACTTTCAATAAGCCTTTGACAAGGCCCCATACAAAAGGCTCTTAGGTAAAGTAAGCACTCATGGAATAAAAAAGGAAGGCGCTCTCAAGGATCAGTAACTGTTAAAAGACAGGAAACAAAGGGTAGAAATAAAGGGTCAGTTTTCACAATGCAGAGAGGAAAAGAGAATCCATCAGGTATCTGTATTAGGCCCAGTGCTGTTCAATATAGTCATAAATTATCTGGAAAAGGGGTAAACAGTGAGGTGGCAAAGTTTGCAGGTGATGCTAAATCAAGATAAGTCCAAAGTCGACTGAGAAGAGTTACAAAGCAATCTCACAAAACTGGATGACTGGACAACAAAATGCCAAATGAAATTCAATTTTGATAAATTCAAAGTAATATACATTAGAAAACATAATCCCAACTATACATACAAAATGATAGGGTCTAAATTAACTGTTACCAATCAAGAAAGATCTTGGAATCGTTGTGGATATTTCTCTGAAAACATCCATTCAGTATTCAGCGGTAGTCAAAAAAATATGACAGTGTTAGGAACCATTCCGAAAGGCATCGATAATGAAACAGAAGATATAATGACACTATATAAATCCATGGTACACCCACACCTTGAATACTGCCTGCATTTCTGGTTGACCCATCTCAATAGAAGGTATATTAGAACTGGAAAAGGTACAAAGGAGGGCAACAAAAATGATTAGGAGAATGGAACTGCTTCCATATGAGGAGAGATTAAAAAGACTGTTCATCTTAGAAAAGAGATGACAAAGGACTATAAAATCATGAATGATGTGGACAAAGGACAGAAAGTGTTTTTTAAATATAAGAACCATGGATCACCCACTGAAATTAATAGGCAGCAAGGGTAAAACAAACATAATGAAGTACCTCTTCACAAAGCACAGTGTCAACCTGTGGAACTGATTGCCAGGGGGATGCTGAGAAGGTCAAAAATACAAGTGGGTTCAAAAAAGCTTTAGGTAAATTCATGAGAGGAGAGGTCTATCAATGGCTATTATCAAGCTGGCCAGAGATACAATCCTGTGCTCCAGTTGTCCCTAAACCTCTGACTGCTGGGACTGCATGATAGGGGAAGGATCACTCAAACTGCCCTGTTCTGTTAATTCCCTCTGAAACATCTGGCACTGGCCCCATCAGAAGAAAGAATACAAGGCTAGATGGGCCATTGGCTGTCCCTATGTTTTTGTATGGTGGTTATTAATCTGTACTGAAATCAAAGTCGTAATGTAATCCTATGCAAAACAAAAAGGGAATTCTCATGACATACATAAACATGAATGCACAGAGGGAACTATATTCAAAGTGAACAATACACTTTTTTAAGGAGATTCTGGTAGCGCTATAAATGGTCGGTCCAAAGCACCAGAAAAAGGGATAAAAATGCATGCATACATAACATGTACTACGTAGCTATTATTTGTCTCTGTCGGTAGATACCAAATACTAGCGCAGACATTTGCTACAATCAAGAATTTTCCCTTTAATTTATGTCAAAGGTCTTGATCTCTTTACAGTGGTTTAAAGCAATATCATCACCTTGAAATCTTGACCATTCTTAAGTAATACACATGGCCCTTAGAGCCAGGAATGCTGAGGAATATTTCCAGTGACTAATTTTTTTTTATTTAAGTCTCTTTCTATCACAAGTATTCTTTGGACATCGCTTACAGCTTGAAGAGGTCTCGGATTGTCTTTCCCCAACAAAGGGGAAGAGAATGTTAGAGGGGTGGACTCACAGGTGCTGGAACTAAGGGTGCTTCCCCAGTTTGAAGTAGTAACAAACCAAATGCATAGTTTCCACATTCAGCCTTCCCCCCCTTCAAAAAAAAAAAAAATCCCAGCACCACTAGGTGGAGTGGACTTATACTAAGGCTCTGGCAGTTGATGGTATAATATGTCTAGGAAGAATATGTAGGAAGGCCCAGAGAGGATATGATCGCTCTTTATAAATGCTAGAGAGGGTGAAGGACAATGTTGGCACAAGAAATATAAACTGGCCAAGAACAAATTCAGGCTGGAAATTAGAAGGTTTCTAACCATCAGAGGGGTGAGGTTCTAGAAAGGACTTGCAAATAGGGAGTTGTGGGGGCAAAGAACATATTGTTTTAAGAGAGAGCTGTACAAATCTATGACTGCAACTGTATGACAGTGTTGGCTTGTGATGGTAGGGAGCAGGGTTCAACAATCCTGGGGCTCACTTCTGATTTATGTCTGATGTTCCAGCATTCGGCTGATTACTCACACGCTCAGGGTCTAACTGATCACCATGTGTGGGGCTGGGAAGGAATTTTCTCCCACATCAGATGGGAGTGACCTTGGGACTTTCGTTTTCCTTTGCAGCATGTGGGCCCAGGTCACTTACCAGGATTGTGTGCCTATATTTCATTTAATACCTTCCCAGCCATTGTGGGGGCCTAGAGCTGGTCCCTCCTGCTCTCTGCCTGTGGCACATAATCGTTTAGTGTTCTGCAAGTCTTAATACTTGGTTTTATTTCAGTTGTTGGGTTTATGTATGGGTGCTGGGTGGTGTTGGTGGCCTGTGATCCACAGACAGTGAGGCTAGATGATCTAGTGACCTTAAATGCTTTCACTTCAAACTGGAGGTGTGAATCAGACCACCAGCTTGAAGTGTTGACATACCCTCAAAAAGTAAGGTTGATCTGACTAGTGCCTCAACTATATTTAGAGTTCCAAGAAAGATAACATACTATGAAAGTACAGAACTTCATAAAAAAGGGTAACATGAAAGAAAGAATCTTTATTGAATGCTTAACCTTCAGAAAGGGAAAGAATGGTAGTGGTAAAAATGACTGGAAATTATGAGACCTGTATTTTATTCCTGAACCTGCCACTAACTTGCTGTGTGAATCACAATCTTCCTGGGCCTCAAGTTCGCAGAAAAAGTGGGGGGGGAACTCACAAGTCTCACAGGGGTGTTATAAAAAGGGTTGTTTATAAAAGCACTCAGGGGTCGCCCCATTTCAGCAAAACATTTAAGTACACACCTAAATTTAAGCAAGTAAATAGACCCACTGAAGTCAACAAGATCACTCAGACACTTAAAGGGAAGTATGTGTCTAAACATTTTGTTGGATCACAGCCCTAGAAATCCCCAGGTGGAAGATTATTACAGAAATGCAAGGAAATATAGAATACTGACCTCCTCTGAACTACTAATTAAAAAAAATATGAGGCTTATGAACGGCTGTAGCTTTCAAAAGAAGGCAAGTCCAGGAGTGCAAATTTCCAAGGTAGCCAAGACGACACAGGACCAACTAACTGTTACAAAAACATGTTTCAAAAGTAATGATGACATTTCCAGAAGACATGTTCCGGCACTTTTTAGGTGACTATAATTAGAGCCCTACTTAATTCACAGTTCATTCTGGAAAGAAAGAGTAAGTCCCATCCCTCCCCAGCTTGGTCGGGACTAGCAGCTGGAGGCTAGGGCACGACAGCAGCCCCCAGATTGGAAGCCCCCAGCCCTATCCCTCCTCTTCATGCAATAGTTGTTTTCATGGGGGGAGGTCTGATTTCATGGTCCGTGACATATTTTTCATGGCGGTAGCTATAATGCATTCTAGGTGTGAGGGAAATCAGACCATATGGCTTACGTAGCAGTTTGAGTTATAAGGCTCTCTCATGTATTATGTACAATATGCAAGAAGTAACAGTAAAATACTGTGGATGGATTCAGCACGGTGTCGAACTCATTTCGAAGAGAAGACCAAAGCTATGTTCAGTTATGGGCCACAGTCGGGATATAAAAAAGGATACTATTATCCCCTCAAACTATGACAGAGCTCTCCTGATATCAGTTGGAGGTTTACACAGAGATCAGTGGGAAAATACAGCTTTTATATAGTAACCAAGTTTTTATTATTTATTCAGAATCATTCAGTGATAGACGAAAAAAGCAGTAGTGGGCTCTTCTTTCTCTCTCCCCCCCAGGTCTCTGTGTCTCCTGTTTCCTCCTCTGTCCTTTCACACACAGCAACTCCCACATCACGTCTCTCAAGAGCTTCACTCTCACCCCCTTTCCCATTCTATCTGCTAATATCAGCAATTAAATAGTTAATATTGGCATTTAAGTATCATCACTGGGCTTTAGAGCTGCTACTCCAGTGAGACTGCTAAAAACACGGGAGTTCAACTGAGTCATAGATTTAGGCTATCTGCAGATTCAGGCAGACGTCACCGCAACATTTACACTGTTTGCTTTGGCAAGTTCTTTCTGCAATCATGAGGACTAGAATTTTTTTTTTAAATGCTTAGATCCGACATAATCTGAAGGCGTCACACAGGCCATGTAAATACATAATGTGAAATGTCCTGTGAATTATGTACAATGGAGTCACTAAAAATGAAGATATAATATTTTTTCTAACATTTTCTCTAGGACTAAGAGAGAGAGAGAGACAAGAAAAGTGTTCTGTAACAAATAATCACAGAGGAGAGAACAGCCTTCAGTATATGACAACTGAAATACACATTTTAAAAACAAAAGTTTTGAATCTACAGTTAAGTTTTCATACTGCTAAAATGGCAGCTGAAAATAATAATATTTTGCATTATCCTGGCACATTCTGTTTGAGAAACTCAAAGCACTTGCACATATTAGTCAAGCAGGTCTCACAATATCCTGTGAGGCATGGTATCTAGTACATTTCTCCATATGACTGTAGTATACTTTTTCCTAATTTATCATATGTTTCAAAATTAAGGGGAACTGCTACAGTGTTTTGCCATAGATTAGTGACCAGAAGTATGATACCTGTGATAATGTGAAACCCTTCATGGCTGCAGTCTTCAGGCATCCTGAAGGAGGTTCAGATAACTATAAATTACTTGCCTTTTGAAAGTGCAGAGCTCTTCAGCTCAAGATTCCAAAGCTACACTTCACTTCCTGGGGCTTTACACTTCAGTTAGCAAGTAGAAGCCGTTCCAGTCACTGGGCAGTTGCATCAGCGACTTTATCTGTGCTCTACCAACCCCCCTAAAAAGACAACCCACTCTTCCCACAGGAAGACCTCCTCTGCATCAAAGAGCAACACCAGGTTATATAGGCAAGTCAAGAGTCTTACGCCAAACCTAGCCATGGAGCATTAGCTTCTTCCCCATTTCCACTCCAATTCAGCAACCATTTTTTTTCTTCTCTCAGACACAGGCTGAATCACCTTTGACGAGGGGGTCCTGGAAATAGTTACAATAGATTCTTCCAATTCCTGTCCCTGTCTACCTTCAGGAACTCGTCTCATGAGACTTTAGTAAGGAAGCTAATTCTTCCCAGAGCACAGCTAAAAGCCATAGAAATATCTCAGCAAGTCAGTGGCATGAGTTTCTACCCCTCTCTTCCTCATCCCCAAGAGAGAATGAGGCCAATCTTGGATAGGAGATATTTCAACAACTTTCAGATGCCTCACATTCAGACTAGCCACCATCACCCCTTTCCTAGACATTCAGAATTGGTTTGAGGCTCTTGACTTTCAGGATGTATGGCTACACATGGGAATATTTCCATCCCACAGAAGTAGCTCTGATTCATTGCAGAAGACAAGCATTACCAAAGTAATGCCATTTGGACTCTGCAAAACCTCAAGTTTTAATCACATGCCTGACAGTAGCAGCAGCCCTCGGTGTCTCAGAAATACACCATCTATCCATACCTGAACAACTGGCTCATCTCTCCTCACATCATCAAGGCTAGGTCTACACTAGCACTAGCACATTTGTCTGTTAGGAGTGTGAAAAAAGAAAGAAAAAACCCACCCCTGAGCAACGTAAGTTTTACCAGCAGAAATCCCAGTGTGGACAGCGCTGTCAGTGGGAGACGCTCTCATGTTGGCATACCGTGGCTACATGGGAGACTTTACAGTGGCACAGCTGTGCTGCCATAAGGTCCCTAGTGTAGACATAACAGGTTGAGAGTATTAGGCTCTCAGACTCTGGGACTGCCAATCAGTTATTCTAAATCCATACTGACTCCAACTCAATTGATAAGTTCATAGGAGCAGTGCTAGACTCCAGCCAAGGCCTTTCTTCCACAAGAAGGATCAAAAGCAATTTTAAGTTTATTACAGGCATCAAAGAAATCCACATATCAGTGCAAAAACTCACCTAAAATTACTAGACCATGTGACCTCAAGCATGTATGTAATACATCGTGACTTCATCTGCAAGGCTGGCTGAGGTCAGTGTACTAGTCGGACATTACATGGCTATTCAATTCCCATTGTTGTTCTAGTCTCCCTAAACAGGTGGATAAATCCACACAGTCTGCAATTGAGTCCGTCCCCCTTCCCTCCCTCCACACTCGTTTCCTGCCTCCCCCCTACTCCTGGTAACTGGTACTTCCACACACAGAAAAGGGGAACTCATCACCTGGAATGGCTATGGACCTCTCAAGTATCCAAGCTCCATGTAAACTTATTGGCACTCAGGGCAATTTGCCTGGCATGCAAGGCTTTCCCTTCCATGACAAAGGGAGTGACCTGCCAGATCCTAAAAGGCAACACCATTACAACAGGCAGAGTGGAGCTCCATCACCACCTTTTGCCAAGAGGCAATCAGGTGTATTCAATACAGGATAATTCCACATTCCTTCACTTAAACAGAAGTAAAGACCTGGCATACCACCTCAGTCGAAAGTATTTTGCACATCACAAGTAGTCTCTGAAGGATTTAGTCCTTGTTGACTAATAAATGCTGGCTAACAAATATATATCATAACAACAGTATGTATTATTCGCACCATATATTAGTTTGCATTAAGTACCAACAACATTAAGCACAAATATTATAACAGTGATACAGCCTAAACTTGCTTATACCATAAACCTGTTCACTTATGCCAACTAAACATTTGGCACAGGCAGATAGGAAACTTGTCAAAAAATCAAGATACATTTGTTCCATGTCTTAGTAAAAGCGAGGGAAGTACCTTCATGGATCAGTACCTGGAATGCTAGTATCCAAAATAAAGATAAGGAAGGAACAGAACAACATGTTAGGGAACTGGAACAAACTGATGGGCTGGATTTTAGTGATGTGTGAAGAAACGTGTAACTTGTAAAATCATATAAATAAATAAAACCAGCTGAAATGTGCAACTCAGGAAGCATAGTTTCTGCATAAGGTGAATGTAACATTGCTGCACAGGACTGGTCTTTGAAAACCGGTATCACATAGAACCTTTTTCACGTATATCATATTAATAAACTTGGCTGATGTTACTTTCTTGGTATTGAGTATATTTCATGTCAAAATAATGACCCAAAAGCATGGTCAAGCAAATGACTATACAATTTACGAAGACCATTTCTCCATGGGGGTCTCCAATCATAGACCTGTTGTTCAGCACAATGCAAACAAGTGCCTCCTGTTCTGTTCCAATGAAGTAAGAAATCCCAGTTATCTATCAGATGCTTTTCTCCTCTCCTGATAAAAAGGCCTACTATCCACCCTCCCACTGGTTCCTATAATACTCAGACACACCACAGAGATCACACATGATGCAGTCAGAGTTTTCCTCATAGTTCTCTCTTGGGAAAGACAACTATGGTTCACAGACCTGCTACATCTTGCGAAATACCTCCCCATCCAGGATATTCAAGAGTGGGGCTTCATTCAGAACCAAGGTCAGATTCTCCACCCCATCCCAAAGTCTGTGCACTTCACACATTGATGCCAGCTGACTGAGCCACACAAACAGGATTTGTTCTGCAGAGGTTCAAGATATTGATATAAAGCAGAGAGCCATCCAACAGAGCCCTTTACAAGAGGTTCTGGAAACAATTCTGCATACGGCCCTCCCAGGCAGGTTTGAGTCTATCAAAGATTCCAGTTTCTAAAATCCTATGTTTTCCAACTAAAATGAACAAGACTCGCTACCAGTTCAGTCAGAGTTCACTTCACTGCAAACGTCACGTCACCCTCCAGTCCAGTCTTCTATGATCCTACAGTGACCAAGTGCTTTTAAGGCCTGAACCATGACTTCCGACCAATCAGAGAACCAATTCTTCTCTGGTACCAAACTATGGTCTTATGAACCCCCCATCTGAGCTATGAATGAATTTTCACTTTACCATCTCTCCACAGAGTCACCATGAAGGGACACTTCAGAGCATGGTTTTGTATTCCTGCCCATCCTGGCTAATGGCCATTGATGGACCTATCCTCCATGAACTTACCTAGTTCTTTTTTTTAACCCCAGCCTTCACAATATCCTCTGGCAAAGGGTTCCACAGGTTGATGTTGCATTGTGTTAAAAAATACTTGGTTTATCATAGTTCAGTTTCAAGTATTTATGATAATGCAGTAGGGTTTCTAAATTTTACTTCATGGACCACTGGCAGTCCAGAGCATTTGGTGGTGGTCCATGGAAAGATGGCTGGTAACATGGTCAAGCTCCAATATTAGTTTTCAGCTGCTAAGTTTCATTAAAAGAAGCTAAAAACTACATTAAGTATTTTCCTAATATTTTATGTAAGCAATTGCTATAGATACCATGCCAATGTTACAAGGTTATGACTAGGAGAGAATACTGTCCATATGTTGAAAATTGGAGGGGAGGTGGCCCATGAGATAAATGTGTATTAAGATAAGGTACACACTATTAAAAAATAAGTTTGAAAATTCCGACGTAAAATACTTGGTACGGTTAGATTATGTTTACAATGCAAGACCCTGCTACAGTATCTGCTATTACCTGCTGAGAGGTGAGAACACGGTCAAATCTGTTGTGGATTAAAGAGGTTCTAATACAAATCAATTTTTTTAGAAAAAAAATACACTTAGAACAAAGAAGTTACAACAAAACAAAACAACCTGAGAAATTCCAAGTTAAGGCAGCTACTTCATCCTTAACTCGCTGCATTTATGTACTGGCACGTGCATTGAGGTCAGTTCTAACCATGTGCTGGGAATTTATGCATGTAATAACCATCAGTGGAAGAATTTACTTGAGGGCATGAAAGATTACATCAATACCTAGGATACAGGGGATATTACAGCTAACTAGAATTTAAATTGTGAATTTCCTAGCTCTCCTTCTAGCCCCCAAATTTAAGTCAGGCCCTTATTTTTAAGATAAGCTTTTTCAAAAGCTTGTTTAAATGGTTAATACATGATATCAAATGATACATTTTTATTTCCTTTAAAAGTCTACAATATCAAATGCCTATTACTACTCTAATTCTGACACACAACAGTATCAATTATGAAACTAAGCACAATATTTATGTGCATGTGAATTTTTAAAGACTTCCCAACTTAGCTTAAAAAGACAAGGCATTACCTTTCAATTTGCATATTAAAACTGGAATAAAGGAGAGATGGAGTTTGGTTTAGCAAAGATACGCATGACCAGCCAAGAGCTAAAAACTTGGCAACACAAGTAGCTTTTTTCCTAAATGAAGGGGGAGGGGAGAACAATTGCAAAAGAGGCTTATTTGTTTACAAGTAGACAAATCAATAACTCAACTTAACAAAAATATGACAAGATAAATTACCACCTTTCAACTTTCATATTTAAAAAAAATCATCTTATTCAATTCAGAAAAGGGTGTGAAGGGATGTTTTAGTTGCACTCGTAACTTATGCTGTTTCATACAATCTCTGTTGGTGAAAGAGACAAGCTCTTTTCCAGGTCTGTGTACCCCCAAAGCGTGCCTCTTTCAACAACAAAAGTTGGTCCACTAAAAAAGTATTATGTCGCGTATCCTGTCTCCCATATATCTTGGGATCAACACGTCTACAACAAACACTGCAAACTGTTGTATGCTGCAGAATAAACCTCTGATTTGTTCATTTAAACTGTACCTGGATTTGAGAAAAACACGGCACGAGAAAACAGGGACTGGCCGCAAAGGGAAAAGAGGCGATGAGTGACCAGTGTGCAGAGGAAAAAGGGTGCACGGGCTCAGCGGGGAGATAAGCAGCAGGGGTGCTGGGGAAGTGGGCAGCAGGCCTGGGATAAGGAAGCCAGGGCAAAGAGTAAAACCAACAGGGGGTGAGGTGCACAGCGCCCAGGGGACAGGAGACGGAGGGGGAACAGCTGCACAGAGCCGGGGGCGGAGGGGGGGGAAGGTGAGTCAGCAGCGGGCACTGCGCGGGGCTGGGGGGGTGCAGCCAGCAGCGGGGCCGGGCCGGGCCGCACTCACCTCGGCGGCGGCACTCGGGAGCTGCGGAGGCGGCCGGTCAGGGCGGCATGGTGTCTCAGCTCCCGGCTCCTGCTTTTACGCGACTGGCAGCGGCGGCTCCTGCTCCGGGGCCCGGAGGGAACAGCCCGCCCCGCCCCCGGTTCCCGAAACGACGCGGCTCCGCCCGGCCGCTCCTTTTCCCCGCCCAGCCGGGCTCGGGCTGCTGCCGCTGCGCCCCACGCTTCCAGCGCTCCCCCTTCCCGGCTGCGGGGGCTGGGCCCGAGCCCGAGGGGAGGAGCGCCGGGGCCTGGGCTGCCCCGCCCGCCCGGCCGGTGCGCAGAGGAAGGCCGGAGGCGCCGCGGGGGACGAGCCCGGCCCCTGCTCGGAGCGCGGAGCTGGACGCCGCCGGCCCCCGACCCCTGGGGGGTGCTCGGCGCTGCCCCGTGGCCCGGCCGGCGGCGTGTCCCTGGAACACGCAATTGCCGCCCGCGAGCAGCGCAGCCCGGGGCAGCGGCGGGACCCCCGCGCGCGCCTTGCCCACGCCCGGGGCGGAGCCGCTGCCTCTGCGTCCCGCGCTCGCGGCGTCTCCCCAAGGCCTCTCCGCTGGGCGCGCCCTCCCCGCGCTCCCGCCCCCGCCCCCGCCTCGCCTCCGCTCCCTGCCAGCCACCCGCGCCCCCGCCGCTGCCACCTTCCCCTTCTTGCCCCTCAGCCGCCCTGTCTCCCCCCATTCCCCTGCGGCCTCTCCGCCGCCCCGTCCCTCGCAGGACGCCCCTTACCCTACCCCCACATCCGGACCGCTTCAGCCTCCCCACTTCTCACCCTTTCCCCTCCAGCCACGCCTGAGATCCACCCCCTGCCCTGCTGCTGCCGCCCTGGAGGGCAGGGTCGGGGGTGTCTGTCCTACCGAAGACAAGGGGAGTGGGGAGAAGGCGAGCGTTTGCACTGAGGGGGGAATTATTTGCAAATGTGAAGGCAGCAGTTGGGAGAGCAGGTGAAAAGTTTGAAGTAACTCTGCTGTGGGAAGTAGGGGGTGGAGGGATGGTGGAGGTGTTTTGCATCTCCCAGCCGGAGCTGGTCTCTTTCACTGGCTGGGAATGCTCTTGTCACCAATTAAAATGAACTGTGTCACCACAGCAGAGCCCCTCTACCCACAGGTGCTGGACTTGGGGGTACTATCACAGTGGTTGAAGTGGCTTCTATCTTATACAGCATTTACAGTTTGGTTCAATGACTCTCAGCACCTGCAATACACAAAGTGTGCCAGCACACCTGCCCCCACCAATGCATGCAGGTTGCTTATGTACAAATTATGCAGCTACTGCCATCACCTGCCTCCCTCCAGTGTGCATCATGCTTCCCCTCTTAGCATCAGAGCAAGGACCCTCCTTCCCAGTGGAGGAGCAGGCAGCACACAGCTTATTTTGTGACTTACCAGAATACAGCAAATAATCACTTTCTACATGTGTTACTTTGTGCGGGGAACATTTTCCCCTTCCCCCCACTATACACAGACAAACATGACTCACGGTAACATGGAGAGGAATCAGAGAGGAGTAAGAGCTTGCACTGCTTGTCATGCTCCAGAGAGGCCTAGTACTTCTCAAGCAGGAGATTACTGAAGAAAACTATTAACTAAAGACAAATAAACAGAGTTCCACATAGCTTGAGTTCTAACTAACTCTTTGTTTACCAGGACCAACACCATGTCTGTAATCCTGTATGGTAGAGGAGACATCTAGTGGCTGGGTAGCATACTCCAAGTAAAGATTACAGCTAAGCAACAGGTAGCTCCAATTTTAAAAATTTTATTAAAACTAATGTTATAAAATAATCAAATACAGAGTTTTTTAAGGAAAGACTTTCTGTACATTTGGCAATAATGCACAAATTCTCCAAAAGGTACAAGGTTTTGTTCAAAAATCATACCATACAAAAAGTACATAATCTGCAATATCCCAGATTATCAATTTTGTGATACAGTTAAGATAATAAGCATTTAAACATTCAGGTACATCACTCATACAAAAGAAATACTGAGGTCAGTTTAGTGGAAAGCACATATAACAACGACTTCAGTCTGATTTGACCAAACAAGTGAGAGTTGCAAAACTACACTCAAACTACACAGTGATTTAATTAGCAACACAGAGTGATTGCACTAGCATCTGATAAATTATGCTAACTCCAGTTATAAACTATAGTTGCATCCCTACTGTATTATTAGCTCTAATATCTGCAGCTCTCAGGCTTCAATCCATACCCCCATGGGCCAACGAGCTAGAGTTTAATATACCTCAACTCACCTGAAAGATTTTTGTGCATGAATGGGCTTTGGATTAGAGCTAACACTGTAGTGAACACAAATTGTTAAATATGTGAATAAGACAGCATTTCCCCCTTTGTTCTTCACTCTAGTTAATTATAGTCTAATTATTCCCAATTATGTTGGGCCCAATTTTTAAAAAGTCAAGTTCATAATTACATGTGCAAATGTTCATAAATGCATCACAATAAAGAAAAATGCACATGCATATAGAATATTAGGGTTGGAAGAGACCTCAGGAGGTCATGTAGTCTAACCCCTGCTCAAAGCAGGACTAATCTTAGCTAAATCATCCCAGGCAGGGCTTTATCAAGCCGCAGCTTAAAAACCTCTAAACTTCTACTTGCAAATATGCCTCAGCTGAAGGACCAAATGGACTTGCAAGGTCATTTCTTTTTATTAGTTTTACATAAGGGAAGGATCATAGTCTTTTATTATGATAAACCAAAGCAAGCATGAAAATCAAAGATGTTTTGATATACAAAGTGCCCCATTTTAAAAAATAAAGTATTCCATATAGGGCATCTAATTTACACATGCAATTACTGTTTTTGTCTATGCAATACAGGTTTTGGGCATGCAGATGTCCTCTTAGTGTAACTGATTATTTTTAATGTATAAATTACCTGAAATACTTATTCAATTTGAGTAGTTGCATGAGCATATTAGGCTTAATTGCATGCACTTTTCTGATTATGCAGTTTCATTCCTGATCTTTTAAAAATCAGGCCCTTTTAGGTCAAGAAACTCTTTCAGTTACCCTGCTCTCTATGATCTCCTGTAAAAGATGATAAAACTGAAATATTCCCGCTGAACTGCCACATAAAAAGTAATATCATGCAATTTAATATCAGTACTCCCTGATTCTATTAAATATTTAGGACTTAAGCTTTTCCTCTCCTTTGAAAATTTACACTCACTAAATGCAGTTTTTACAAAAATCAATCAAGGATTTGATTTACAAAAACTCAAAAGGAACTTGTGCAAATGGTTATGCTTTGTGTTTTCACTGAGCAAGCAGTGGGACCTACCTCTTAAAATGTGCTGTCCTCCCAATGCTCTTGTTACTCTTTAATACATAGCATTTCCCATCCATCCCTAAAGCAAAGTTTCCAATAATGCAAAGAACGTTTTACTTTTATATACAGGTATATGGCAAATTAAGAGATTCAGAATTCAGTTAAAATACCCAATATATATACCAGGTCCGGCAAAGTGCTCTAATTTCAATGGGATTACATGTGACAGTGGAGCCACTTGGGTCATAAGCAGGAGGAGGGGGAGAGAGAGGATGAAATCTAAAAAATGTACTGAATGTTTTCCTGATTGTACTGAATAGTATCAGGGGTGGAGGGAGGATATTGGGCTGGACATCCTGAGGAAGGAAGGAAAGGGTTTAGGGGCTGGAGTTGGGTGTATCAAGGGTACAGTGACCAAATAGCAAGTGTGAAAAATCAGGACAGGGGGAGGGGCGTAATAGGTGCCTATATAAGACAAAGCCCCGAATACTGGGACTCTCCCTATAAAATTGGGACATCTAGTCACCCAAGTCAAGGGGAGTGGAGGATGGCCCTTATCAGATCTGATCCTGAGCCATGAAGTTGAATAGCTGGGCAGGTCTGGTGCTTTTCTGCACCATGCCCTCACTCCATGCTAGTGCCCCTTGGTGGCCAGGCTGGACACTTCACTCCAGCCAGAGCCAGGCTCAATCTGTGCCATGTCAGTAGATGGCAGTAGAGTTTAGGCTCTGGTGAAAATGTGGGGGGCCAGGGAGGAAGAAATGCCTGGCCATGGAAACCCCATTTCCCAGGCCACCAACTGCTTTGGACCCAGCTCCTCGGCATCCCCCACCTATAACACCCCAGAGCTAGCTTATCAGCATCCTCCCTCCCCCATGGCCAACATGTGGGAAGTCTCAGAGAGAGAGCACCACCCCACACGAGTTGGCAGCAGTAGCAGCTCAAACTCCTCCTCTGCTGCCATTCTCCCTGGGCAGGGGGAGAAGGCCCACCAGCTCCGCACTCTGCTGCCTTCAAGGCCACAGCAACGCTGCCAGCTGGGGGACAAAATTTTACCAACTGTGTCAGGAGTGGGGAGAGGAGGCTTCATCCCGGCCATCTCCCTCTTTTGGTGCCCCTGCCTGTGGGAGCAAGGATATGTGCGTGGGCAACTCTTTGCAGGCCCTATGGCAATATGTGTTTAAAGTTATGCATGCATGTGTGTCAATGTTTGCAGGATAAGGACCTCTGTTTGTCAGAAAGAAGGGATGAAATAGGAATGCTGTAACTAATGTTTATTAAGCATTTTGAAGCTAAAAAGCAATATTGTGAAGCACCACAATTCAAGATTAAAACTAAGCTTTAACTAATAAAAATTAGGAGGAGATTTTCACTGGAGATCCAGATTATCCCACATCTGCATGTGTGGATTTCTTGCATCTTCCTGTGAAGCATCTGGTGCTGATCACTGTCTGAGACTAGAATTGCAGTATTGGATCAAACCTATGGCCCGTCTAATCTAATAGCCTAAATTCCTATACCTGTGATATTGTGACACTCTCCTCAGAGAGCTCAAAATTGTCACTGTATTGCCTCCCTGCTTCAGCAAAAGAGAGCTTTGCTGGGATTTAAGCTGTGTGCCAACTCCCCACTCCGTCTGTCTCATCAGCAAACTCAAGACTCTGACAGTCTAAATTTTGCCTTGCAGGTAACATTCAATGCACTTATGCACCCCAGTTCCAACTTATCCAAGGTGTCGCTCTGAAATGTCCTGTCCCTGTCATTGGACACTCACAGATATGAACCAAGTTTGCTGCCTCCAAAGAGACAATCCACATACCAGCCTGTTGATTCAACTGAGTATGTGCTCCCCACTTTAACATAATAGCACTGAGATAATTTAGAGTATAACTAAGTTCAAAATGTATTAATAAAGAACATGAATTTAAGTGATACTAAGCAAAAGAGACAGGAATGGTTACTAAAAATCCCCACACTTTCTAATCCCTAAAACTTTACTTTACCAACTTTGGTTAAGAAACCTTTTTTTTTTTTAATACTTCCATAAACTATCATCTATCAGCATCTCCAAACGCTCAGACAAGAAGACCCACTGTTCACAGAATCAGAGGATCTTGATTCTCTTTGTCCACTAAGTGATTGATAACTAAGGGTTTCTCTCTTCCCTTCTTCTTATAGTCTAGTAAACCTTTTTAATGTATTCTTTTGAAGTGTATCCCCAGATAAAGCTTTTCTTCTGTGCTGCTTGTGTTCCAGGAAGCTGACACCATGCTGTGTTCATCACGCTTTTCTCAATTTGTTTTTCCTGTTGAGTCAGATGTAAATATAACTTCCTTTGTCTCTGACATCATCTTGCTGAATTTACATTGAGGAAACATGGAAACAGGCAAAACAACATTCCTTTGTCTAGGACAAATTGTTTATCAGCTCTACTTGGACTGTTTGGTCTAAACAAATATACTTCTAGCACACCTAGATAACTTCGTACTTGATAACCCTGCAAATACCACACACATATTAATTACCAGAGTTTTCATGCGATACCTTACAGGATACTCTTTGGGTAAATATTATGACAACTGTGTGTTATGTGTAGTGGAGTCTGCCATAGTGTCAAGACTACCTAATAAGAATAATAGGTAAACAACCATAGAGCAAAAGGAGGAGTTTGTCAAGTCTGATAACAGTTGTAGTTATGGACAGTGAGCCCTTTGCCAGTGGATGTTGACGGGCTTATATGGTCACAATAATACATATACACAGTACACACTCTTGTTATAAACTGTTCTGCAATGCACAATTAATTCTGGTTTATCATCCTGACCCACTCTAATATTATGCCCTAGCTATTAGTCAAAAATAAAATTTTGGAAGCCAAATGAACTAGAAAATATTGAAAACAATCTCACATCCCTCTCTTTCACAAGAAACCCAATTTAAAATTTCCGTATTCTTTCAAATTAGATATATATGTGCCTAAACCAGGTAAAGTCCAGTTGGACTGGAGGGAGAATGGCAGAAAGACCAAACTGCAATGAATTACTTATTAAAATTGCAGCCCATTCTCTTTAAGATTTCATCTAGACTTTTATGACTCAGGAAGTCATAACATCTGTAGGTTATGGTTGAGAGAACAAACTAGCACATTACCTTCCCCATTTGCAACTTTTTGGCTCTCCCCTCATCCTCTTTGTGGTAACAGTTTCTCCATGTAGTAGGTGTGTTTTAAAGTTAGCTTATTAAGAACATGTATGTCAATTATGATTCAGGATCTCATTTTTTATTTCACTTTAGCATCTACTCTCTTCCATGACATCTGTTACTGATTATTTGATGTTCATACTGGCATAAAGGCCAATCAAAGCAAATCTTCCTATTGACTTCAGGGGGGCCAGGATTTTATCCAGTCTTTTTCTCTAGCCTTTGTGGCTTTCTTTGACTACAAAGTAAGTCCAGTGTTGTGGTCTATTTTGTTTTTAGCAACTGAATGAAAAAATAGTGGTTTTAAAAGAATCTGGTGCCTTTTTCTTATGTCTGCATATTTTTTTGGATAAATTTTATATGTATGGTATTTTTATTGATTTTTTAAATACACCGAGGTTCTCACAGGCAATATAGAGTATATGTGATGGTCTGGCATATTAATTGTATTAAGTCCTCCTTGTATGACAAGCATATGCTCCAAAAAGTTAAATGATGCTAAATTATGTTAAATTAAAATATGTAGATATTTTAAAATACCAATTAAATCTTTATACTATATCACATCTTCACATGCTTTGCTTATACCAGATATTTTACAAAAGAGATTTAAAAAACTATTTAAAGAGCTCTTGTACTATTTTCATGTCCCTACTCCTGTTATCTAGTTGCCTTAGTTACAGATTTTAAAGTGATTCTTTCTAAAGAGTTCATTCTTTTTAAATATATTCATATAAAAAAGTGTCATTCATTTTACACATCATTTGTTCAGCTGGAAGACAAGAGTGCACTTAAAATGCAGTGTAACCCCCCCAAAGAACATAATCAGACATCAAAGGTCATATTCCTCCCTCTTGTCATTTTGAATGCATTTTGAATTTGAACTTTAAAACTGCTGTCTTCTTAGAAGAGAGAGTAATGGACTATTATTAGACTTGAAGATATCCAGAAATAAAAAAAGAAAATAGTGCATTTTACCTCTTGTACTTTGCAATCGTCTTTGTGACATAGGCTAAAATTTCCAAAAGCCCTTAAGTGACATAGCAGACTAAGTCCTATTTTCAAAACACAGAGGAACCTAAACTTATGACTTCTGCCTGTACACTTGCTTAAGTGCTTTGTTGACTTGGGGCCTAAAACAATATCAATTTTTCTTACTGATGAACTATAATAGTTGAAATAAATACAAAAGTTGCTGAGCGGCACAGAGATTTACTCTTAGCCAAAAAATGTCCAAACTGTTGGAGGTAGGTTGTATTAGAATATTGCATTGTGGCCAGAGTACACAATAACACTAGTAAAAAAAAAAATCATGAAATCCTTGGATTACATTTTTAGTGCACTGTAGACTAAGATTAGTGCTAATTTTTAGTCAAATTTTAGCACTGACTAGTTTCAGCATAATGTCTTGTACTTTATTCATTTTCTATGATATTACATATGTTTAAATCTTACAAATATAAGTCAGCGGCTGTGGGAGTCACAGGGAATATATTTTATTTGGAAATACCATGTGGCGGTCTTGCTAAAATGACTTTTTCTTTGGAATTTCCAGTTTGCAGGACATTACAAAAAAAAAAAAAAGGTTTCATTCTGAATCACAACACAACCAAATTTCAAAATATCAAAATTTTCCCACAAACTAGAAATCCCAAATTTCAGCCACCTCCATGCAGGTGATCTGGGTTCAATACTTGGCTCTCCTACAGATTTCTTGTGTGACTTTGGGCAAAACTTTTAGAGTGTGATTTTCAAGAGCAGGTAGGAGTCAATGGGAATTTTACTATTGACGTTAGAGGTAGCAGGGTTAAGCCAGTTCTAAGTGGTTTTGACAAACACTTACGTCTCTGTGCCTCAGTTCCCAATTCTTCCACCCTTTGTTTTTCTTGTCTATTTACAATGTAATCTCTTCTGCTCAAGGACTGCTATGTGCCTACTGTATGTTTGTACGATATAATGACACTCCAATCTTGGTGGACCCTCTAGAGTATATCAAAATGCAAATGAATAAACAACAACAGTAGTAGTCACGAAGGGCTTAATTGTGCTTTGGTGCTGGGTCAGCTGGGAAACTGGATGGTGAAACTATTGCAGCATGGATCCACCGGTTATTCTCCACACAGAGGCAATGCAGTCAGCACATGTGAGGGTCAAGGCTGCAGTACCTGCCATGAAGTTACTTCCCATCATTCGGATGGACTTCTCCAACATAGAGCTCAAATACTAGGCTGGGTTTTGAGTCCAGGTTTTGCCCTTATGATTGAAGAAATTCACTAAATAAAGCAGCTAGAGACAGACAAACCAGGGTGTTGGAACAATTTTTACAGTGAGCGTGTTGAGAGCCATTAAACCAAACTATAACCCTGTATATAATGGAAACACTTCAAGCCACGGGGTGCAGTAGCTCCCACAGCACCCTTAGTTCCAGCACCTATGCAGGCAGACAGATCCTAAATAGAACAAAACTCTACATCCTCTTTACATATACATACATACAAATCCCCAACACATCCATCACAAGTGCACATATATGGTTTGAGTCAATGGGAGTCCTCAACTAATTATCCAATTGCAGTAAGGATCACAGAATGATCAGTTCACCTTGTCTAGCAAAGAAAGTCTTTCACATATTACAATATCCAACAGCGTACTGATCCAAGTGTCATCCAAAGGGTTGCAGAGTATTAGCTTCTTAGCTGTCACTGATCAAGAAATTATTTTCCTGATTTTGAAATATGTAATTTTGCAAACTTAATGTTCTCTTAACGGTGTTTTGAATGGCATGTGTTGAAAAATTGTATTACTTGACTACACTTTGGTTCTTTTTTTGTTATGAAATATACTCAAGAGCCCAAGTAACCAATGTCAATCAGGCTTATTATGATGATATAGAAAAAAGGCTCTGTACAATACCAGTCTACAAAGAGCAGTCCTGTGCACCAATGTTACATTCACCTTACGCAGTGTGCTCCCCAGCATTACATCCCTTTGCCATCTTTTTATAACCTACTTGCTTGCCAGTAAAAGGTACTATATACTTCTACTGAAGTGGGACACAGTTTTTTATACCTCGTTTGTTTCTGGTACCATGGTGTACCCTTTTATCTTTTGTTCTGAACCCGTGCATTCTAGGTCATGATTTAGCTTTATCTTTGTTCTGAACACATGCATTCCAGGTGCTAAGAGGCATGAAAACATGTCCTAGACCTGTACTAGAATAAATAAGCTTGTGAGGGTAACTCCCTTTCTGTTGCTATGAAGAAACTATTATATGTCCTGATCCTGACAGTTTTCCTGTCTACTTAAGCCAGTTCTTACTTCAGCTAATGCAAGGTGTTATGGAATACTTAGAATAAGTGAACAGGATTACAGTAAAGGTACAGGCCAATTTGGGCTATATAACTGATATTAATATTTAGTATGTATAGTGAAATGTTTGGAATATATATGGCAGGTAATATTATCAGCATAATATATATATATGTATGCTAGCCCGCATATATTAGTCAACATACATATAATATTAAGTTATGTTTATTTCATGGTTACAATAGTTGTGAATAGGATATGTGAAATGGGAGCAAATATTATTCTAGCTGACAGTCTACCTTACAGGTGCACATGGTTATTAATGTAACCCCCTTCTTTTTCTGTGTTACTTGGGAGCAGGCAACACTCACCGGTGTGCATGGGCATCTATGGTTGCTCACAACAAAGAAGATCCTGAGTATCCCAGTGATGATGTAGGATAGGTGGGAATCCTCTATCCATCCCTCTGTTGCAGTCCGTTTACTCTTAAAGGAATTTAAAATTGGCGGTGCCTCCACCTGGCTGGCCCCTGCACACGCTCAATAGCGGGCTTTGGGAGCTTCCAGGACTAAACCTAGTCTAATCATTATAACAATCTGTGACATAGGTCTAACTCAACAATTGCAATTGTGCAAACTAAACATTCAGTATACTTAAATTAGTGTTAACACACCTTTACTTAACAAATTAAGGAAATATGGCATAACAGACTGAAATTAAACATCACTACTATTTTAAATCCACAGGGGCAGTTGAATAAATCAATTAATAAAGACAGTATACAGTAATAAATGAAACTTATCTAACTGGCATTTACACTGCCACTATTTACCCCACCTCTGGAGTTTACACTCCCCTAGAGTTCAGAGCCCTAACCCCTTGCTTGCGTGGGCGCGTTTGAAGATTTGAAGAAGGAGACAGCGCTCTGTTGGTTCAGTGTATCTGTTCAGCCCAGGTATCAAGCTGGAGATTTGGAGTTGGCCGAACCAAAGTTCTGCAGTCCTGGCCCTGCTTGAAGGGACTCTCTCTCTGCCTCTTCTCAGGCCCAGTCAAGGTTCCTCTGCTGTGCCCCTTCCTTCACAAGCCCTGCCCCAAACAACAACAACAACAACAACAAAAGGGGGGGGGGCGGCACTCACACCACCTTCGCTGCAGGCTCATCTCACTCAGCTCCAGGCTCAGTCCCTGCCCTGTCTTGGGCAATGCCACCAACCTCCGAAGCTCCCTGCTTGATCAAAAACTCCAGCAGGCTCTCAGCAGAAGCTCCAGCAGCAGTCAGCAGCAGCTTCCAGCCTCGGACCGTTCTACCCCAAAACCAAAATGGAGTCCCCAAATGCTTTTTCTCTGAGTTCCCTGGAAAGGGAAGAGTCTCTCTCCTTTTTCCCCAATTGTGGTCTCCCAGGATCTTCCCAACTGTAAACTCCCAATTAAGTTCCAATTAAGTACTTCCCTGAAATACAGGGTGTCTACATTAAGATGGTTCCTGTGGAGCACTTACTCCCAACAATTTATTTGGCTAATATCTCTTAAGCAGTTAATGACTCCAATAACTCTATCTCCAAATTGGAGACCTATGATATGGGTTGCTCTTGGGACAAACAATTACCAAGTTCGTAGTCAATTCCTAGTCAAGTCATCAGTCAAGATTGGTTCTTTTTTATTATTATTTGGTTGTCATCCTGTTCAGGCACAGCCTCGGCAAGAAAGCTGGTGACTGAATACAAGAAATACATGGGGAGGGAATGGAGATGAGCAAGAAACCAAGAGGAACTAGACAGATGTAAGAGGACCAAAAGAATATAGATGGAAAGCTTGATGGGGGAGCAGGAGATAAGGCATATGAGAGGAGACAGGAGGACTTGGAATAGACAGATGTAGGGAAGTATATTTCCCTACTAGTTATTTTTCACTTTTGTTCCTCTACCAAGGGGCAGCTTCACTATAGGCACAAAATATGGCAAATGCATAATGTGATATCATTTAAAGTTGTCTGAGTAAAACTAACATAATTGTGGCATGTTAATATTTAATCAGTGCCTAGCTCTAGTACATTTATTGAGTGTTTAACTACCGTCATGTGAACAAAAATGGACATGCTCTTCCCATCAGTCTGTGATCCATTTCCATGCACTATTAAAAAGGTGTAAACTATTTACATGTCCTACTTAATTACATACATTTATGTTGTGAAAACTACAACTGGTGAAAACTTAAATATATTAACATTCTAATAAAAATTACATTTGTTTTGTTGTGTTCAGCCCCTCATGTGTTCGCTAGAATATTTGCAGAAAGCCAACAAATTTACTAGCAAGAATATTTGAAGTAAATAAAAAAAATTAATTGAAAATGAATTTTGAATGGATTTGCACCAGAAACCTGAATCTAAAGGTTATGCTTGTCCAGTCAGGGAACAGAAACAATAACATCTGGCTTATATATGTCCAATTAAGATAGCTTGAGTTTTGAATATGAAATACTGTAATCACAATGAACTGCTCAGCAATGATCTACAGATCTTTGAAGCATTTGTCTAAATTATTTAGTCAATAATGAGTTCAAGAAAATTACAAGCTGCTTGTAGGCATCTCACAAACTAAAAAAGAGGCCTAATACATTATTTGCTAAAAATTATTTACCTGGCTTTAGTTCAATCTTTTTAGAATCTATGGCACAATTTGTGTTTTACATCATGGACTTAATATAATTACTTAAAATGTTTTCCTGTTTAAAATCCCTACTTATAAACATTTCATCTAATAAATTTGTGTTCCTAAACTTTCATTTTTATTTGATCTTAATAGAAACTGATTTGCCATATGTTCCATGGAGCATACAATACTATTAGAATTGAGCCTAAACTACATATATCTGACCAGAATTCAAACTAGAATATATATATATACATATAAGAGCTGACAGTTTTGTTACAACACTGTGTCCTTTCTGTCTTCATTATGTGAAGACAGATTGATTTTCACAAAGAAAAGCTTCTTTTAGTTTTGTTATAAAGCAGCCATTTAAAAAAAAGGTAAGTTAGCAACTGTAAGTTTGATAGGAGTACAGTGTAAATATTTTTATTAATGAAAATGTTTTAACATGTATATTAATTATAAAACAAACTGGAAAAAGCAGAAATATGTATTTATTCTTGGTTGTTGGTAAACAACAACAGCTGCCAAAAATACATAGAATCTGGATTTAGCTGGCAACTCACTTTCTCTGAGAAAAAACTTGTCTGTAGCGGTGTTTTGGACCCTGGAAATAGCAAGTAATTTGCAACAATGTAGCAAGTAAATTGCAACAACCTTGAGATACTGGTGCATTTCAAGGGGAAGTACTTTAATGGACTGCTATAACCAAGTTTAAAATAGAATGTACCAAAAATCAATACAAGTCAGAACCATCATGCAAGGTGACTTGTTAACACAAAGCATTTTACTACATTTGTCTTTTAGATTTTGAGGTCCTAGTTCTCCAAATACTTCTATATTACCTGTATAACAGGAAGTTTTCTGAAATAAACTAGAATAATTTTATATTACATATTGGAGAATAAAGCTTCTTTACAGCTTACCTTGTTTAGTTCCACTGCAGGAATACCCAAAGCAATTATAAAAATGCATACAACTGATGGAATTTTCTTCCAGTTAATTTGCAGTTTTCTGTCAACAGAGATGGCCAACAAATGGCAAACTGAGCTGTTTTCATTTCAGGGGAAGAACGAATATAAAGGATAATCACTGCTACAGGAAGAGCATTATCTGTAACACGCTCTGCTCAGGATATCATCCTGCCCTCTTGTTTTCTGACCTTCAAAAACAGGAATTCAAATGTCTCACAGGAAAACTGCTGTAAGATAACTGTTATGCAGGAGAAGTCTTCATCACTTGAGATTATAGATTCTAAGATCATTGGTCAAAGTATTCAAGCTTGTCTGTCTCAAATGAGATACCTAATTCCATCTTTAAACCGCTAAATAGAAATGGCCTGATTCTCAGAAAGGCTGAGCTTGCACAACTTTAATTGGTTTCAAGTTAAGGAAAGGGTGCTCAATGCCACAGAAAATCGTGCCACTGATTCCAACGCCTAAACGTGGGTTTAACTTTAGGCATTCAAGTTTAAATATTTGGACACCGAATCTATACTTTGATTTTAACTTGCATTAGTTATTTGTATTCAGTCTACAACAGCTGAATAAAAAAAGAGCCTGAGATGACTATGAGCAAACAGCTTTGAGTGTACAGGTGGAAAGCCATCTGTTCCCCTGAGTTTGTTTATAACAAAATCACGAAGAGAGAGGTATTCAAGATTAAATCTTCCTAATGTACTGATGCCATATAGCTATAGACATGGAGTTTGGTGAGCCTGACAACTACATTAAGATTCACATCTGACCAGAGCTTCCTGTAGGATTCTTAGTGTGTTTTTATTTTTTGCAGCCATACCTACACTCAACCTAAATAGTTAAGCTGAAATGGCTGTGATGCAAACTATCTCATAGCTCTCTAGAGAACTTCAATGATGACAATCCACTGACATATGCATCTATTCCCCAAATGTGTTGCATAAAGAAACAATAAAACCATAACAGCTTTAGAATGCACAAATCCTTTGACTGGAACGTACCAGTTCTCTTTTACCATTCTGAAACACCAGCATTAATTCTCATAGGATGAATAATAGCCCCTCCAAAATAAAATACAGGAAAAATACCTAATAAAAATGTAGGGACGTGACAAAAGCTTGAGACACACTACAGTCTGTAATAGACGTTTGGTTTTCCTTCCAGTATACACATGGAAGGCTAACCTCCAGTAGGATGAGAAGTTGTGGGGATAACGGGTTAATTTTGCTGACCCTTATTTTTCTTCAGATTCTCTCTCTACTCATCAGTTACTTCTCTTTATTGTATTACTTTATTCCACTTCCCTCCGTTTCTAGTGTTTTATTGCTGCAGAAGTACACTTACTGAGCAAGCCAGATGTACATATTGGACTGATACCAACATTTTATAGCTAAATCCTACCTCAACAACACTTTGTGGGCTTAGCAGTGAGCAGCAGAAAACAGGCTGCAGCCAGCAACTGACTAAACTTTGTTGTTAGTAGGACTAAAGCACAAAACAGCAAACATCTCCCAGGCAATGATATCTAAATTAAAACTTCAGGCTGAGTACATAGATATTATAACATATATCCACCTCAACAATTTTCTTCATTCTAGTATTACAGAGCTCAGACTTTATGGAAATGAGAGATCTGGTAGTAACTCAAACCAGGCTAAGAGGAGGAGGGGGGACAAATATTACAGTTGAGGTCTACAAAAAATACAAACACACCCATTAGAAATTCTGGGGAAATGTCTAGAGAATACCAGACACTGAACAGAAAAGCCTCGCAAGGCTCCCTTAGGGTTTAGTTCTGCCAACACTTACTATTAAGCATGGTCATGCTACCACAAGTATTATTTATTTCAATTACAGGCTTGACAGGCATCTTGACAGTACACCCTGTGCAGAGCTAACACAATGCCTAGTAACCTCTTAAGTACTCTAAATTGAGTTCTGGTGGGAGTTAAGTGATGCTTAGACCTTGTGCTTCTTTGTAGGGGTGAATTTCTTTAGTAGATGAGACAGTTTTGGGGTGGAATTTTTTAGGTCAAACCTCCCCTTCCAGGTCTTTTTATACGGAAAAAGAAATATTTGACCCACAGTATCTATTCAATTAGCCAGGAAATTTGTCAATCTTATTTTTTGTCATCTCATTTAGCCAGTGTCAGTGGTTTTTAATCAGTACCATCATCCTGTTTTGACATTAACTGCTTTTGTTCATACTAGCTTCAGCACTACAGAAAAACAGCAATGAATGCAAATTATTTAGCACCTTGACCTTTGTGGTCTGCATAAGCATATTTAAAGATATGGCGAACAAAACGAGAGCTCATGTGCAAGAATTTCTTCTGCAAAAGAAAAGGAGTCTAACCTAAAAACACCTCTGATTTATTTTTAAACTGACTTGGATACAAATATCACCCCGAAAGACTTTAACTGAAAGAGACTGGAGGAAAAGGCAATTTTAGTTTGTTTATTTATTTGACAGCAGTTTCTGTACAGACACTGTCATGGTTGATCTGGTCTGTCTTTCACACGTAAAGGTGGAAGAAAAAAATTATTAACAGAAAAGAGTGATTGTGAAACCATAAACTTGCAAGGGAACACAATACCTAAAAATACTTTTAATTCTTTTTTTTTTTAAATCTTGATTTCAAGTTGAGAGTGTTCTTATACGCATGAGAAAATGCATGCAAATGTGCAACTTATTCATTTCTAATATCCATTAAAAAACAAAACCCCCCAACATGATTAATGCTCCCCTCTGTGATGTACACTGTAGCAGGTCAACTTGTTGCAGGACTTGCTGGGATAGAGAATGAGGACTCCAGACTTCTGCCTTCAAAGTTAGTCATCTCCATTCTTAGCCAAAAGGGGGAGGAAAAGAGGAGAGGCATTCCCATCCAGGTCCAAATGCCTGAGTCCCAGACTTAGATGCTTTGATCTTTTCTTGCAAGAAAGACATGGTGGATAAAACCCTGGCTCCAACAAAGTCAGTGGGAGTTTAGCCACTGACTTTGATGGGTCCAGGATTTCACTTGAAGATTTTATCCTGAAGTGGGGCCTTTAACATCTTGTTTGTGGGATTTCCAGCCGACCTTAAACTGATCATCCAGGACTTTAAAAGCCATCGCCAATTATGTGAATTACATCTGAAAAGGAATAGGAAGCCAGTACAGAGACATGATCACAAGTGTTGCATGCTCACACTAGGATACATTGGTTAGGAGGCAAGAAATACAGGAGCAAAAATGGATACAACAGTACCCTCAGGCTGCTTTAGCCAGAAAGGTGGATATATGACCTCGGTAGCTCATGAAGGCACTCCTCTAAATGCATTGAAGAAAAAAGGGATAGGAGAAGCATTCTTTCTTGCTCTTTACTCTACCTATCTGACAACCTTTTTTCAGGGACAACATATTATTCCTCATGTTGGACCAGTGTTTTTCTCTTGATTACCTTACAAAATTCCAAAGGAAATCAAATGTATCAATATCAGAGGTCACATAGTGAATGTACATGTATGGAGAGGCATTTTTGTATTTTTTGAGACCTCACACAGTTTTAATAATGGTGTTGTTTGTCTTGAGCTCACCCACTGTCCCTTGCTGAAAAGACTCAAATTTCAGCAGGGAAGCAGAGAATCCTGTATAAAACTTTTTTAAACTGCATTTTAAACAAAATTCCCAACATACTTATTAAAGGCTGCTGTATCAAAGTTTGATTTTTAAAATTAGTTAATTGACAGCATTCCTTTACAAGAGAAGAGCTCTGTGTAAGCTGAAAGCTTGTCCGTCTCACCAATAGAAGTAAGTGCAATAGAAGATATTACCTCATTCACCTTGTCTCTTTAGTATCCTGGGACCAGCATGGCTACAACAACACTGCATACAGTATCCCTTTAACTCACCGCATAATATAATGTCTTTGTCATGCAAATTGTATTATAACACAAAAATGAGAAACTATATATATATCCAGAAGGGGACTGGATAGCTTGGAGGGAAGGCCACCTGTTCAACTAGCGTACCAGTTGGTAGGAATGATCAACTAATTCGTTAGTGTTTAAAGTTGGTTGAGAACAAACTCCTAAATTTTATGAGCCCTAGGGGATGACTTGTCATCAGATGGCTGCTGGGTAATCTGTAAAAATGAGCGGTTTTCTCAGGTCTACTTTGTAACAATTACCATCACAATTGGCACCCTCCCGGACCAAGACTCTCTCCAGGTCAAGGATCTATCTCGTCAGGTTCTTATGTCACACCCCTCCCTGTGGTATCTGAGGACTTGAAGAAAACTGAGAGGATATGGGGAATTTACAGTTACTGCTTGTGCTGTGTCTGCTTTGTGGATAAAGAGAAGTTAAGATAGCACCTAGAACAAGCCCTAAGATCACTTAAACATGAACAGAAAAACTAAAGTTAGCAAAAATGAATGAAATGTTCAGCAAATACCTATTCAAACCACAAGTGTATGTATACCCAGCATAAGTAATACCATTTGCTATATTTTTCTGATTACGTAGGCAAATATAACCACACATCAATTTATTATGTGCAGAAGTGACATTCATATTACATTTGTAGGTGAGTCTCCCAACAGATTTTTTTTATTGAACTAAAAACTGTTTATAGAGTAGTACTGTGCATGTACAAGATTGTTCAGACTGTAACATGCAATCTATCCACTTCTAGTAATACAGGTATGAGTCAGCAGAGGGCATACACTCATTTTGAAAGATTTAGAGCAATCTAATCTTAAAAATACTCAAATCTCTGTTATGGCTGCATTGGATTTTTGGATTTTGGTTTTGTTTTGTTTTTAACATTTGATGTTCAACGTTGCTTGAAAAGTCTGCATTTCATGATTTATTATAGCAAGAGATATTGATATTAGTCTAAGTAACTTCCTAAAGTAGAGTTATTGGAGTCTCAGTTTAAGGGTGTATTCTGTGACTCGAGTCCATTACAATCTACAACGTCCATTATAATAGCTGTGACAGAATACACCCCTTACTAAAGTTAATTTCTTTTTAAGTTAGTCCTTCTCTAGAAATATATTGTACTGCACTTTAAAATTTGAATACATCATGTTGAAGGATAGCACAAAGAATATAGTGAACGCAATAGGGTAATTCACTCGAGTAAAGTTATGTATGCGCTTACGTCTGCAGGAATGACAGCATAGTCAGACAAAGGATTATTGAAATGGCACTTTCTTATTCATGGTGACTTCTTGACAAGCTGGAACACAGCTTGATTTGAAGATGCCAGGTTTTGCTGCTAGTGGTGGATGTTAGAGGAACAGAGACATCACCAAGAGAGAATAAGTTTTAAACTCATGATGTCATTTTTATTGACACTTTTCTCAGTACAGCCACACTTTAAGTAGAACTTTCCAATGTCAAAGACTCCATAGATATAAATAGCAATATTTGAAATGTCAGAACACCTGACTGTTATCCAACTATTCAGCAAGCAGTCTATCGTTACGATAAAAGAAACCAACTGTGTATGAAAGTAACACTGGAATTAGGTGGAGAAATACCAATAAAAATTGCAAGTGCAGTGAATAAAGAGGAGTGCTATAGCCATTTTAGGCAGCCTTGAGTCTTTGGGTGGTCAGCAATCCCATCTCTATGCTGTGGTCTGTGCACAGCATTACCATATTTTTTTAAATATACAGCACAAGTGAAATCAATTTTGCAAGTGTTCTGTTCATTTCAGTAACATTTGTATCATGAAAAAAGTGTATCTTGGTGTCCAAATTGCTGACATTCAAAAATCAACCTGGTATTTGCTATGCTGCATTATTTGTGCAGTATTTATGTATATTATTCCAACTATTCAAAGTTCCATAGAAAGCAAGAGAGCAAATATACTGCTAAATGCAGTGGAGCTTTGTTATAACTAGGGCTGTCAAATGAGTAAAAAACTTAATTACCATTAACTGCGAGATTAAAAAAATTATTGTGATTAATTGCAGTTTTAATCGCACCGTTAAACAATAGCATACCATTTATATAAATATTTTTGGCAGTTTTCTACATTTTCAAATATATTGGTTTCAATTACAAAGTGTACAGTGCTCACTTTACATTATTTTTATTACAAACATTTGTACTATAAAAAGATAAACAAAAGAAATAGTACTGTTCAATTCACCTCATACAAGTACTGTAGTGCAATCTCTATTGTGAAAGTGCAACTTACAAATATAGAACTATGTAATAAAAACTAATATAAAGTGAGCACTCTACACTTTGTATTCTCTGTTGTAACTGAAATCAATATATTTGAAAATCTACAAATATTTATAATAAATTTAAATTGGTAGCCTGTTATTGTTTAACAGTGCGATTAAAACTAAATCACTAAATACTAAATCAGTCTTTGTATCATGATATTCCAAAATGGCTCATTTAGTTGTGGTAGTGATTCTTGATGGGCAGGGGAACCACACCTCCTTCATGGGTTCACAAGTTCAGAGCAGCTTTTTTCACTGAATCTATTGTAAAGCAACACTAACATACTATCTCATAGCACAGGATACAGACATTACAAGTAAGATTAATGTATCAGTATGCAGCAATTTACAAACATTTTATAGAGAGTTTAAACACCAAGTACATTCTTACAAATCTAACATCTAACTTAACCAATACTAACATACAAGTGAGCTGGACCTGTTTCCAGCTATGAATTTGTCCATGCTCAGCTGATGCCTACAGCCTTGGCAAGAGCTGGCACCTGGTCTACTAGCATCACACATCCATCTCCCACTTCAATTCTTTCTGTTTTTTCTTTTCAATCTTTCTACCTAATGCTTTCTCATTTCGCCCTCTAACTGATTAACCTTAGAGCACTGTCATGGCAGGAAACACTGCAATAAGCAATCACTCTGATAGTATGGACTTAATGATCACAAGTGATTACTTATTTAGTTCAAGATTATTTATTTATGCTGCTTGACCACTTGTGTGCTTTTCACAAAAAATCACCCATCAGTCACCACTTCAGTACACACACACTCTCTCTCTCTCTCGATAAAACTGCATTCAACAAAGGTGCTTAGACCAATGTAGCTATACCCATAAGGGAAGGGAATAAGATATACTGGCATAACTATGTCTACATTATGAGTTGTTCCAATATAAGCCATTAAAAAATCTCACCCCTAATCAATATAGTCATACTGGTACCAAAAAAAGTGTGTAAATCCACTCAGTCTCAAATATAGAGACCTCCATTCACTGCACAAATAAATTTTTAAATCCCTTTAAAATTAATTAAATGAGGAATCTCATGCTGTAGTCAATGACATAAGAAAAGTTCAGCTATAATGAGACTTAAGCAGAAAGCATCAGGCATTTTGTTTAGTATGGCTTTATTTACCTAGAACTGTAAGAAGGGGTCTCAACAGGAACCGATCTGTGATTTGCCCATTCATTTGGCTGAAAAATAATAGCCTCTCAAAATATGATAAATATCTTTATTAATGATTAGAACAAACTCAACCCATTAAAGCTTAAAGTTTAGACTTCAAACATGAACAAACTAACTGAACTGTGGCCCTTCTCTTTTCACTGCCTTAAAAAAAATCTTTGGGTGTCTAAGTGGGATCATGTTGAAAGGAAACCAGTCTTTCCTCTAAGTCAGCGGTTCTCAACCTGTGGGTCGCGACCCCGGCGGGGGTCGAACGACCAAAACACAGGGGTCGCCTAAAGCCATCGGAAAATACATATTTCCGATGGCTTTAGCCACTGAGAAGTCGCACTACCATCTGTAGCAGCGCTATTCAGCTGGAACGCACACCGTTATGGATGCGCGTTCCAAACTGAATGCCTGCGCGCATGCGCAGACGTGATTGCATCATCCGTCCGGGGCCTAAGGGGCGGGGGAAGCGGGGGGAACCCTCCACAGTCCATAGCAGCGCATTACGTGTGTCTGGCGCTTGCTGACGTCATCAGTGGGCGGACGCAGCAAGCGCCGGAGGACAGAAGCCTAGGAGGCGGAGAGCCAAGAGGCGGAGAGCCAAGAGAGCCTGCGAGACAGCCTGCTGGTGTAAAAAAGGTTAATAATGTAAAAACAGTACACACACCATACACACAATACCGTGTAAGTGTAAGGTGCTTTGTGTGTAATCATTATACAATGAGAATACATAATGCATATCAGGTATTTACATTCCGAATCATAACTGTAGCAAAATTACAGTTTTGAAGTAGCCACCAAAATTATTTTTTGGTTTGGGGTCACCGCAATATGAGGAACTGTATTGCGGGGTCACGGCATTAGAAAGGTTGAGAACCACTGCTCTAAGTGAACCCACTAACTGAATTTTCGGCTGAAAATTGCCATCCTTTCTTTACACCCTTCTCAAGGAATTCAAGGACATGTAAAATTAAACACAATGATTGATCAGTACTTTTGCTGATATATTTTAATGAACAGAGAGGTCAAATTCTATAGCCTAGTTTGCATATTGCCTTTTCTCTTTATCAAATTAGCTGATGCTCAATGAACAAGACCTTTCCTAAGAAAAACCCTGATCCTACAAAGCCGAGCGGTTCATGTGGACCCTTGTACCTGCACAAAGCCCCAGTACACTTAAGTGGGATCCACCTTGCAGCTCAGGCTCGCCCTACCACAAGGCAAGCCTGTGAACAAGTAGTAATACACATAGGGCTGGTTAAATTATTCATTGTGAATAAAGGATCAGATTTTCAGCTGGTGTAAAGCAGCATAGTTCCACAACCTTCAACAGAGCTGTGATGTTCAGAGATGTTCAACATGTTCAAGATGTTCAACAGAGATGTTCAACCAAATGGCTCAGAACATCAGTCAGACTTAGTCCCTTTTACAGTTTGGGAACTGACCATGAATGTATTTTTTGCGTGTAAGTATACACCAAATACTTATGTGAACAAATTTCAGCTTCTGGGAAGTATATATCTGATTACTTCAGCATTTCACTGTTAGTCACAGTGTATAACCGTTCACTTAAATAATATGGTATTTGTTTGTGTTTCATTGCTGGGTGACAAACGTTTAAAAAAAGGAAAATAAATGTTCATTTTGAAATATCTATACTGTCATAATGCTTAAAGTCCTTAATCAGAATAGGGGCTCTATTACATTAGGTGTTGTACATATACAGAAGAAACACAACCTGCCCGGAGGGCTGGTGATTAATGACTAAGATATAATGAAAAATGAGTCATAATACTTTGTTTATACAAGTTCATGCGTGGGCATTTATTTGAACAGCCGTTCCCCAAATATTCATGCAAACAAACTGGTTTGTCCACATATTTTGCAAAAAGGAAATAATGGTCACAATCAGTCAATCTGAAGGTGCATTTGTAATTTACATGGATATTTGTGAATACTATTTTACATAAAAATAGCTTCTTCACATTACCAAGTGAAAAACTAGTCTTGAAGGAATGAGTCAATATATCGTGCAACAGAGATGCCTGAAATGCTCCCTTTGCAGATTTAATAATTTTTGTTACCTCTGTTGTTCTTCTGAGATGAGCAGATTTGTACATAATTCAGAGTTGCCTCCTCATGATTTTATTACGGATCTCATGTATTTGGTGTTTGACTGAAAGCCCCCACTATTGATGACAATAGATGGTCATCACAATCTCAGCTTTCATGACACTAAGGGCTGCAATCTGGAGTTAGCTTTGGGAAAAAGAGCTACAGTGACAGTCTAGTGAATTAAACCATAATTTTTATGTATGAATTGTTAACATTCTCTTGTACTGTCTGCATTTTCAGCTTGTATTGTCTGAATGAATAAGATCACACACAGTGCTTGTTGCAACCTTGACTGGGTTACACTATTGATTATCATCTTTCAGGTGATAGGGCCCCTATTCAAATTTGTGTTTGGCAGTAAATGTCATTTCATGCTGCAAATATATAGCTGACTAGAGTTCATGAAGTAACTACATAGCTACATTTGTACACTAGAGTACCCATTGTGTATTACAAAGCAATAGCTTAGATGAGAGTAAGGAAATGGTGGAATAATCTGTGTGTCTAGAACCAGCTCACAGTACTGGTTTGATCATTAGAGCTATTTTATTGAGGAACTTGTTGACCTGGATGCCAGCAAGTAGTCCTTTTATTACTCTCTTTTTGAAGCGCTTATAGCACCTTTACCTTGCATCTTGATACCCACCCAAGTTGTTCCTACTCCGAAAAGGGCACAATGTAGTTTAAATGGTTCTTGAAAACTTACCAGTCATTAACGTGCTAAACCAGAAGAGGAGTAAAACCATCCTAATTAAAAAACCATGATTTTTAAAAAGTTGCAAGGAATTATTTTCTAGCATGACTGGTTGTAGTTTAGACAAGGCCTAACAGCACATAATATGATCCTCTCATTCAGTACTGCATTGCACACTCAACATTTATTATTGTCTCAAGTCCTGATGTTAGTCTTAAATCTGCAAAGGTATTTGGGCTTCTAAATTCCACTTAAATCAGTGGAAGTTAGGAGCCTTTGTGACTACACATCTTTGCCTAGGTTGTGTGTCTTGCAGCATCTTTCAATTTAAAGTGTATTTAGATTGTAAGTTTGTTAGGGCAGGGCCCTTGTTTTATCTATAGCCTTTGTAAACACCTTTGCATAGGCCTAACGAAGTTAAGTATATTCACAAGTGTTTGCAGGATCAGGAACTTAATTTGTAAAATGCTGTGTAAACTTATGGCGCTATGTAAGTGTTTTATAGAAATAATGTTTGGAGTGGTGCTCTAGCCACGTTGGTCCCAGCATACAAGAGACAAAATGGGTGAGGAAATACCTTTTATTGGACCAACTTCTTCAAGTTTTCACGCTCCGTGGCTCGTCTCTTTCACTAACAGAAGTTAGTCCAATAAAAGATATTACCTCACCCCCCCTTGTCCTTCTTATAAGAACAATGTAATAATGAATTCCCCACCATACACACAAAGTGCATGCATTTTGCCAGTCTTGTATTGCTAGTAAGTCTCTTGGGCATGCTGAATTAACTACTAATTGGAGGATCTCCATCCTCATATGGACCTTTCTAATATAAATGTAATACTGTTTTGGTTTAATGCTAATCTGAACCTCCATTATTTTGGGGGATAATGAAGTAAGTCATCTCGACAATTCTAATAGATTCTCTTTTGCCTCGAATTTTATTTTCCATACAGTTTGTGGCTTCTGTGGTCTGGGACAAAGATAGTTCACAAAATCCAACCCTATTTGAGATTACAGTAGAACCTCTGAGTTACAAACGCCAGTTACGAACTGACCAGTCAAGCACACACCTCATTTGGAACTGGAAGTATGCAATCAGGCAGCAGCAGAGACAAATAAAGTAAATACTTTACAGTACAGTTAAATGTAAACTACTAAAAAATAAAGGGAAAGTTTAAAAAAGATTTGACAAGGTAAGGAAACTTTCTATGGTTGTTTCATTTAAATATAAAAAGCATTTTTCTTCTGCATAGTAAGGTTTCAAAGCTGCATTAAGTCAATGTTCAGATGTAAACTTGTGAAAGAGCAACCCAAATGTTTTGTTCAGAGTTACGAACAACCTTCCTTCCCAAGTGTAACTAACTGAGGTAGTTAGTTAAAATTCTGTGCCATGGCCCAGTATTTATCTCCTTCACCCACTGGTCTGGAAAAAGACCCTACTCCTAAGGCAAGAAAATAATTACCTATTATATAATATATATAATATATGTAATATATATAATAATTACCTATTGTATAGATCCTGGAATAATAGAAAGTTAAGATGAGGGTCCCATCTTGGGTGAGGAAGCTGGTAACAGTTCTCTGCTTTTATGATTTTAATTATGAAACTACCTTCTACATGCAAGATAAAGTTGTGAGCTATAAATAAAATTTATACATTAGTCACAAGATCCACAAGACCTGTTTAAGACAACATATTCAATGTGAGGTTTGAAAATTACTTTGTAAAAGCAGAAATATCTTCATCTAAATCACATTCCATCTTTGAAAGAATGTTGGTGTCACTGTACCCTTTGCTATTGACTCCATACACTCTGGCAGGAAATTAGCTGCTAATAGGGGCTATTCCACATTATTCTGTTTCTTGGAAGGCTCTCTAGGACTGCTGTCAGGAGCGTGCCGGATTTTTGGGCAGTTACTGTTTGCTTTGAGATTGAGACACAGGAGGGTAAAAGACCAAGTGAGTTATCACTTGGGAAATGCAAAAATTTTCAAGAAATGCACTGTCTGTACTGTATTATTGCTGTTAGGAAATGGAATTTCTAAGTAAAAAAGGAATGTGGATTGCTCATTTGCTGGGCTATTTTAACATGGTTATTATATCACTGAAGCTGATCAAAGTTTCTCAGCTTTCTAAAACCATTTCATATTAAAATTTCAAAGTCAGGACATTTCAATCCTCAGTGATTTTTACACCCATCTCTTGCTGCTTGGTAAAAGTCAACTCATGTGGTCTAGGCTAGCATATGCAGTGAAATTTTTTTTTAAATATATGTTGTTTGTAACTTGTAAGTAGTTAAATGTTCGCATGTGGATGTGGGGGTTTGGTAAGGATGTGAAGCAAAACTTGATTTTGGTTTCTGCAGATCTCTGAAGAAATAAAGAACTTTTTGTTTCAACTAATTATTTTGTAAAGTTGTTACCCTGAATGTAGTTAAGAGTTTACCAAATTCAAAGCCTGTCAGATGGTGGTAATCATAGTACTACTAATGGACGGGGAAGTGGTAATGGCAACATGTCAGTTGTGGCAACTTTTACATGTACAAGAAATAGTTGGAAGGAATTTATTTTTTTAACTGTCTTTCTAGCAATTCAGCAGCTTAAAACAAAGAAAGGGAACGCCTCGTCACAGGCCAGCTCTCCACAGATTATGATCAAATGCTTTTACTACAGTTGGGAATTACTCCTTGATGGCATAAGTCACACATTTATGCTAATAGACTTTGTGATCTGATAATTATGTTAAAAAATCCTTTTGACATGTGAAACTCACTGCCACAATATATCACTGAAGTAAAGAGCATTGCAAAAAGAATTAGCATTTATATATACACACACACACCAGGAAAATAGCCACTGGATTTAAAAAAAAACAGAGGATATAAACACCATGCTCTGTAAACCAACAATTAATTGACAGGGGAGAAGTTTCCCCTATGAGCTAGGTCATTTCATAACTGCTCACTATGAGATTTCTTATATTTTTCTCGGAAGCATCTAGTACTGAACATTTTCAGGCAGGATACTAGACTAGCTGGATCACTGATCTGATCTAGCATGCCCATTTCTGTGTTCCAGTGGTTTCAAGTCTTCACACACTTAACCACTTCCCGTTCCAAGTGTAAGGCACTTGACTTGCCTTCGCTAACATAAATATACCTGTTGCTAGGTGTGTATTAAAAAAGCTCTACCAAAACAATAGATGCCACTGTACACATTTCTCCCCCAGGGAAATAAAGAACTAACACTACATGACAGATCTATAGTCAGTCATGTTTCTTAATAAACTACTGGAAGGTGCACCATTCAAGAACCTATATAGACTACTAGAACACCTGACACACAAGATAGGAGCCTGCTGGAGGATCCCTTTTTGTACCTGTTTCTACTGTTTCTTTTTAAGAGAGGCATAGAAGGGATCAAAGGAGCACTTCTAGCTTTCAAAGGATTTAGCAGCTCAGCTCACAGGAAAAAGATGCAAAGACCTCCAAGTCCACAGTTATAGTTTCATGTAAAGTACATTGCAATAATCTAATCTCAAAGTTATAAAATACATGAATAAAGGGTCTTGAGGTCCACATCAAAAGTCTCTATCTTGCCGAATATAGATATAATAAAGCACTCGTGGCCACAATTACCTTGTCCTTCATTAGCATCATAGACTCTAACAAAACTCCCCTGTACAAGAGAGTCCTGACAAGGATGGCATCATTCCTTTTCAACCTGTGGGACACCACCCCTTCCAGACCTCACAAGACACAGCAACAAGTGACATCTTAATTCAGATGTTTTTACTGAAGTATCTCATCTTGATAAAGAATAGCTTATCCAAAAGTAGGAATGGCAACTTAAATGTTTTTCTTGACTAGAAATCTACCTGCAAGACTTATGATGGTGGAGTCTCAGTAAAAGCCATTTTGCATACAGATTTCAAGAATAAACAAAACAGGAAATTTTGAATAAACAAGTTGCTCTTTATGCATGTGTATCTGAAAAAATTCCTACTTCAACTATTCACAGAAGGCTATAATTGACCATACAGGATGAAGGGAAATTCTCTCATCACAAAATAGCAGTTTCCATGGGGTAAACTCATAACTACTAAAGAAATATCAACATACATGTCTCAAAAGAAGTTTGAGAAATGTACTTTTTAATATAGCCATGCAAAGTATCAGCAAATTAACTGCAATTTATTTTCCTCTAAATTAGTCCTACATTTCTCTATCCATATATCTGGTCTTCCAAAATCTTGACAACATTTGTTGCATATAGTAGGTGAAGCCTGGTTACTTACCACTGTAACTGGTTCGTCTAGATATTGTAGTCAGTATGGAACCCGCAGTAGGTGCATATGCACCTCATGTGGAAGATCAGATTATTTTTTAATGGCAGTATCCATTGGGCGATGCATGTGTCTTGTGCTCCCTAGAGGGCATAAAGGCTAGAGGAATGACCTCAACTCTCCCTTGCAATTTGATGCCCATGGTAGCCAACGACTCTGAAAAGTAGGGATGGAGCAGAAGTCATAGGATCTATACTACCAGCTTCTCGAAGAGCCACAGTTGCTGTAGTGTAAATAACTTGTTCTTCAAGTATGTCACGATGGCTCTCACTGGAGGTGACTGGCAAGCAGTATCTGTTCAGGATGGTGTGCATGAGGAGTTTCAGCTGCCTTGGTCAAAGTGTGAAAGCAATATTGATCTCTTGAACTTGGCATCTCATTTAGCTGCAAAGTCGAAGACATAGTGTTTGAGAAAGGTCTGTGGCTTACTCCATCTCTCAGCTTTGCAGATCTGATTCAGATATCACCTGAACTCTGATGGAGCGAACCTTGACGTTCGGTGGGAGATGTACACTAGCAAACTGGTAACAGACACAAAGATGAATTGTGCAATCCATTTTGATATTCATTGAGATGAGATGGCCTGATCTTTAGAATGGCGCAGGTGTTGCCAGAAATAGATGGGGCAACAGTCTGAATTGTTTAGTCCTGTTAATGTAATAAAGCAGAGTCCTAGACACATCTGGTGTGTGCAATTACTTTTCTCCTGGTATTGAGTATAGTTTCAGAAAGAAGACAGACTGATTGACTGACAAGTGATAATGAAATTTTGAGGCCACCTTGGGGATGAAGCACCACTTTGTCCCTATGAAATGTTGTATAGGGAGGGTCACCCATGGAAGGAGATTGATCCACTGAAGCTCACTCACTCTTCTGGCTGAAGCAACAACCCCTACCACAGTCTTCAGAGTGAAGTGGTGTAAGCAACATTCTGAGAGGCTCTAAAAGAGGCTTCATGAGTCTCAAGAGGACTATACAGGAGGGTCCGGACAGGAGTGGGCTCTCTGACTGGTGTGCAAGTGTGTAGTAGCTGCCCAAGTCCGTAATAAGCTGAGATCACTGAGAAATGGGTTCTAATAGAGCTGAGAAAAAAAGAAAAAAAAATCTTGTTTGGGATGCAGTAAATAGTCAAAGATCTTTGGTATTTTTGGGCTGCCCACATCAAGAACCTCTCCTACTTGGAAGAACATGTTTTTCTGGTAGATGTTTTCCTTTGTGTCATGATTTCCTGTGCATGTAGAGAGCAGTGTCTGTCCATGGTGCTTAGCCACGATGTCAGGTGCAATGATTTTGGGGTTGGATGGAGCATCTGGCTGTGATGCTGGGTGATCAAAACCAAGCAATTTGAGAGCTGGATCAGAGACTGAATGGATTATCTGTAGTAGATGTCAACCAAAACTGCCTACACCAGTATAGAACCACCAGAATGATCAGTTTGTCTCTCTTGAACCTGGAAATCACTAAGGGAATCAGGAGAATTGGTTGAAAGGCGCACAGCAAGCCTCTATTTCACTACAGACTAAAGGCATCCATAACACACTTTGACTCTAGCCAACTCTTAAGCAAAAGTTTGACATTGACAATTGCTCTTGGTGGCAAATAAGTTGATGTGGAGGTGTGGAGAAGAATGACTCTTCACTTACAGAATATCACTTCTGTGATGGATCTGTGCAAAGACCTAGTGTGGTTAGTCACTGATTACCTATGCAGGAAGTTTGTAAATTGTTGCTAACTCCTGGAAGATGGAGGACCATCAATACTACCTTATTTTGATTACATGAATTTCAGAAGCCAATGGCTTCCAGGTATAAAGGCAAGGAGCAAGTGCTCCTTTGATTATGTAGTGCATGGTTGTTGCATTGTCCATGAAAACCTGCATTTATGTAGTTTTGGAGGACATTAGTATATAATCCCATGTAGTATCACATACAGGCATACTGCCATGTGCCCTGATATCCTGAGATGTGCCCATACTGACAATTGTTTTAAGTTAACTGGAGTAGGAAACCTTGTAGTGTCTACAGCCAATGCTAGGGCAAGTACACTTTTTCTGATCTGGAGTTCATCAGATACTATAAACTATTGTCTGTGATAAGTAAGTGATGATATTTTGTATTTCATTAGAAGTCCTAGCCTGATGAATAGAGGATAGAGAATAAGGATAGAGAGTATTCAAGACTCTCTGCTGCCTCCTATTATGACCATAGAATCATAGGGCTGGAAGAGATCTCAAGAGGTCATCTAGTGCAGTCCCCTGCATTCATGGCAGGATTAAGTAATAGCTAGACCATCCCTGACAGGTGTTTGTCTAACTTGCTGTTACAAACCTCCAATGAGGGAGATTCCACAACCTCCTTAGGCTATTTATTCCAGTGATTAACTACCCTGACAGTTAGGAAGTTTTTCCTAATAATTCAACCTAAACTTCCCTTGCTGCAGTTTAAGCCTATTGCTTCTAGTCCTGGTCTCAGACATTTAGAGCAATTTTTCTCCCTCCTCCTTGTAACAACCTTTCATGTACTTGAAAGCTGTTATGTCCCCTCTCGCTCTCCTCCAAGCTAAACAAACCCAGTTCTTTCAGTCTTGTCTCAGAGGTCATGTTTTCTAGACCTTTATAATCATTTTGGTTGCTCTTCTCTGGCCTTTCTCCAATTTGTCCACATCTTTCCTGAAATGTGGCACCCAGAACTAGACACAATACTCCAGTTGAGGCCTAATGAGCATGCAGAAAAGCAGAAGAATTACTACTCGTATCTTCCTCTTGACACTCCTGCTCATGCATCCGATTCATGTTCGCTTTTTTTGCAACAGAATTACACTGTTGACTTATAGTTAGCTTGTGGTCCACTATGACCCCAAGATCCTTTTCTGCAGTATTCCTTCCTAGGCAGCCATTTCCCATTTTGTATGTGTACAACTGATTGTTCTTTCCTAAGTGGAGTACTTTGCATTTGTCCTTATTGAATTTCATCCTATTTACCTTAGACCAATTTTCCAGTTTGTCCAGATCATTCTGAATTATTAATCCTCCAAAGCACTTGCAACCCCTCCCATCTTGGTATCATCCACAAACTTAATAAGTGTACTCTCTATGTCCATGTAGTAGTAGACATGAATGCCTTGTCTTCTCAGGTGCTACCACAACAAGGCATTTCATGAAGTGGCTTGGTGCTGTAGAGAGCCTGCATAGCAATACCTTGTACTGGTCATGATTTGATCCCATCATTTGAATCACAAGCATTTCCTGTGGGCTAGGTGGACAGCTAAATGGAAGTATACATTTTGCAAGCTGAAAGCCACAGACCAGGCTTGAGCCTGAAGAGATTGAGGCAAGTATTAACATCTAAATGGGAGGTGGCAAATATCTTTGTTCAGTCTTCTCAGGTCTAGGATAGGATAAAGACTCCCTTTTTTAGATTAAGAAAGTACCATGAGAAGCCTTTTTCCCTGCCCTCCTGTGGAACCTCTTTCACAACTCCTAGACAAAGCATCAAGGCCACTTCTTTTTGTAATAGAGGCTTATGAGAAGGTCCCTATAAAGGAACCGGGGTTAGGAGTCTGGTGTGGTTGTGGATGGAATAAGCATGGACAACTATTTCCAAGCACCACTGTCCAAGGTAATAATTGGACCAAGCTCAATGAAACAGCACAAGTAAGCTCCTGCGGATAGATGCTGATTTCTGATCAGCTCTGATGTAGCTCTCAGCATCCCCATCAAATCTGTTGTTTGGGTGATGGGGTGACAGACATGATGTAGGAGTTAGGAGATGGTACCAAAGGAGTTGCCTGTGACTGTTCCCATGGGGGCAAATCTTGTTGGCTACTCTGGGAGTCCAGGTGAACACATTGGGACAAATACTTTCAGGGATTCTTGCAGGTGACTGGTGTATAAGCCCACCAGAGATCTCAAGCCAGCCCTTGAGTCTTTTAAGGACTTTTAGTCTTAGAACACTTAGCCAATCATGTGGCAAAGCTCCATTCCCTCAGATGGGAGTCCTGGGTAGTATCTTGGACCTCTCAGTACACCAGAGTCTGACAGCCAAGAAGCTCATCTTGTAGTCACGGCTTTGGCTATGAACCTTGTGGAAGTGTCAGAGCATCCATGGCTATGTGCAGGGCTGTTCTGGTAACCATTTGGCCTTCTTTAATGATTCCCATAGCACTTCCTTTCTATTCAGACTACCACAAGACATTAGGAAAGTTCCTATATCAGGAAATTATACTCAGCAAATAATGCCAGATAGCCTTGCTTCAACTCTGGCTGGCAAATTAACAAGTAAGCTTTGAGCACTTCCCAGGAGTATGCAGGGTTATGAGGCACTCATTACCAACTGCCCTTAGCATAAGGAAACCCTGTCTGTGCCTGCTGAAGTTCCCCAACTCCACTAGCCTCTGGCAACAGACACATACTTTCTACACTTTGCTCTCTCTTTACAGGGGCATTTGGTAGTGCTTCCACTAGTTTGGATGTGGGCTAAATGGTGGCTGGGGTTTGCTAGAGACCCTCAGCTAGCACTAATATGTCCTCATTGATAGGGAGACATCCTGGATGGGGCAGATGTTGTTAGGCTGTTGGAGTTTAGAGGATCTCCCCTAGATGACCATCATTCCTATGTCCAAGGACTTCGTTTTATAAGATAGGAGATTCTGAAAAGCATTATAATGGTCTCCTGCAAGGCAGGGGTTAGTTGAATTGGCTCACCAGGTAAATGAATCTTCTTTTGGCAGAGACTGGCGGTGCTACTGTTTTTCTAATCCCAGCTTCTAGGTGCAGATGTCAAGCTCTGGTGTCAGTGGTCTAAGTTGTGATTCCACTAGAGCTAGATCCCCTCTTTCTAGATCCACTAGAAGATCTGTTATGGGACACTAGCGATGATGGGCCCCAGTATGGCCAGTACAGCCAAAGTGTCATGATGAATATGGCCAGTGTTGCAGCTAGTCAGCCCAGGGCCATTCGTGCCTCTGTTGTGTTGGTGCCATGTGAGAGGATTATTGATGCTAACTCTAAGGCTGCTCTCAGGGGATAGAAGTGTCCCTGTTTGACATTAGGAAGGTATGATCCAGAGATGATGGTAAGAAGTTCTACTCTTTGAACAGCACAGGTTCTGTGCTGAAGATATCCCTAGAGGGGCTATAAGCTGTTCTGTGAGGACATATATTGGTCCTGCAATTAGTGCTGATGCCAGTATTGTTGCTGGTTGTCCAAGCATCACACACCTTGGCAGAGAACTTAAACTCTGTCTCTGGAGTACTGTCTCTTTTCCTCCTTTCAGGATAAAGTCTTCTGGTAGGTGGAGGTCTGCCCAGACTTTGCCTGGGCCCTTTGGGTCTCACCCTTGTATTGGGGTGCCAAAGTCCATTCTGACACTCTTGTCAGTGTTGTGGGGGCCAGTGCCGAGTTAGTCAGCCTAGTTGCCTCTAAAGCTATTTGTGCCATTCTTGAGGAGATTTTCTTTCCTATTGCTGCTCAGGTTGGGTTTCTGCTCAAGGGAACACTTGCTGAAGATGACCTTTTTCATTCTTTGAAGGCAGTAGTATCCTTCCAGCTCGGAGGTGGTGCACATCAATTGAGTAGGTATAGTTTCAGCCACCTATCCTTTGATTTACAAGTCCTCAAGAAGGATTTGCATACTGGCACATACACTGAGAATGTGACTCTCAAAACAGAACACAGGCATCTACTATTCCTGTCAACCCAAGGGATAAATCCGAAACAGGTTGAAGTTTGCAACAGTAGCAGATGCAGGGTGCTTAAGCCCTGCTACAGGGACGTACGTAATCAGGGTCTTTTCTATTTTTGCAACATCTGACTTAAAAACCTAAAAATGAGAACAAAGGTGATTTTTTTCACCAAAAAGTTAGAGTATGTTTGAATCTCCAGAGAAGCAGGTCACACACTCACTGGGTTCTCTCTAATTGCTGTGGGAACTGAGGGGAAGTCACAGCTGTTTCACCCTTCATGCCCTCACATGCGAGCATAAGCTGACAGAGTGCATGCATGGCCCTGACAGACACTATACAAAACCCGATCGTGCATGCAACAGGCATGTGCCCCTACAACAGATTCCACCCTGACATGCACTCGAAGATGTTGTTTGAGCCAATGAAAGAGAGTATATGGAGTAGACCTACCAACCTTTCTAAAAGTCAGACATATATATTCAATGCTCTTTTTTGCCTATAAACTTGTCTTTTTTTAAAAAAAAGGGTAATGGGTTTCACACTATGTTCTTTTGTGCCTTGGCAGCATCTCCAACACACAAACATCTGTTAATGAATGCTGACATCAACTCTTGGTGATCAAAGGACAATTCTATTTTATACAATAGCCTATTGTCATTTCACAAAAATGCAGCCCAGGTATAAGCATAACCAATATAATGCCATGACCACCATTTTTACCACAACCACAGACAGCATATTCAACTTTTCCAGCATTATAATTGGCAGTTGTATGTCAATAATAGGAGAGGAACTTTCATAGCTGAATGAATATGCTGTGTAGATTTTACTACATATGAAGTAGATTAATTGCTTCAGTCATCATCTTTCACATAAGAAGCTACATTAAATAGAGATCAGAATAAAGCTGGAGATAACCATGTGGAATAAAACTCAAGAGTCCTATTCTCCACTGCCTACTGTAATCATGCACAGCTATGCAAACTGGGTGCTAAATGTTATGGGTAATGCCCTTAACTCACAGGGTGGGGCTAAAGTGGCTTAAAGCTATCTTTGTGTCCTTCCGGTTCTGGGCTGCTATATCCCTCAGCATAAAATTCAAACAGAACAAGGAGTGCCCAAGTTATGACAGCTTGTCATCAACTCCCTATGGACAGCAACACTGCCTGGAATCTGCTGGCAAACATACCTTAACCCTGGTTTTGTGAAGGAGGCCTCTGGAAAAAACAAAAACAAAAAAACCCCCGTAGATGTCTTTCTCAGAAATCTCAGTCTACTTTTATATTAAGTAGCCAGATAGTTGTTTATAATAATTTTTTTCAGAACAAAATGAAGAACAGCAAATTGTGTAGTATTATTTACTGTTAGTTAACACGTCTGAATCAAACCATTCACAATATTTGATAATACATTTAATTACATAGTAGTCTCGGACAAGCACAAAAACAAGCAGAACAAACTACATAAGGCCTTAAAATTAGAAGCACAGTGTGTACTGTTGGAATATTATTAGGCTTACAAATTAGGCTAAATATAATTTTAAGTTTGTCATTATCTTTCATATTTTATTCAAGCAAAACTTATTCAAGGGGAAGGCAACTTATAAATTTTTTTTACTATGAGTTAATACAAAAATGTCAACGTTCTCTTCACCTGTTCAGGAGCAGATTAGTAAAATTCTCATACAGTAATAAAAACAATAGGTTGCACACAAACAAACAGTCAAAAGTAAACCTGAACTGACAACTGCAAGCTTGGATTTGTTCGTTACAAAGTTAGAAAGAATTCTGGAAGTTTGTCTATCCATAGACTGCATCTCTATATAATCAAAGTTTAAAATTAGCTCTAAATACCTTATTGGTTTCAAAGAAACCACTAAAATATTATGTTACACCTCAGTAGTGAGCATGTGTATGAAATTTGTTATAAAAGTGGTATTTTGTGGCTTTATTTTATAGAACAATCTATTTAGCTAAGGAAAAGATAAGTAGGCAGATTTAACCCTGATCCTCCAGGTAAAACACAAATTAAGCTCAAGACATAAGATATAATGTACTGTAGCAAAAAAAGCTTGTTTTGACCTACTCCCTCTAAAACAGGGCCAGGGTCAATTCCAGTGACCCTCTATATTTTCGTTACATATACTAGTATTTACTTAAATCTCATGGCTATTGGTATTTTTACAAGTACAGCTGTTTAGAAGTCTGATTTTTAATGTACACCTGTGCAACAGAATAAATCACAGTAGATTTTGAGATGTTTAAAAAGTATTTATAAATTTGTTTCATATGCTAAAGCATTTGGCAACACTTTTACAGCATCTGATTTTACATAATTAAAATTTCATACAGTACTCCTTGTGATATTTTGTACATCTAAAAAGAAAAAAGAACTCATAGTATATGAACTACACAAGCTCAACTGCATGATCGTGTTATTCCAGTTTATAATACTGCTATTAAAACCTTCATTAATTATGTTCACAAATCATTACCTGTACATTTATGAAGGCAACTGACATGATTTGAAAACAAAACCTTCAGGTTTTATGTTACGTATTTATCAAAGTGTGCAGTTCTGCAATGAAATGAGAAAGCATGTAAATATATAAAGTTCTTTACAAATTCACCAGTTCCTGTGATACAAACTGTTTTAATCGTTCAAGGTATTGTCCATAAAGCTCCACATCATTATGGCCTGCTCCTTCAACCCATAGTGGCTCTACAGGTCTCTGGCAACGCTCAAATAATGCTAGGCCATGTGAAAAGTCAATTACTTCATCTTCAGTCCCATGGATTATTAACACCGGAGATGTTATTTTAGAAATTTTGTCAATGCTGCAAGAAAAGAGATTCAACAAACATGAACACAAACAACTTTACCCAGTTAACGCTCAGAGTAACAGACTCCTAGGCTATGTCTACTCTTAAACGGGCATAGTGGCACAACTGCAGCTGTACCATTATAATCCTATCTTCAGTGTAGCCACTTGCTCCATCAACAGGCAGGGTTCTCCCCTTGCTGTAGTTATTCTACCTCCCTGACATTCAGCAGCTAGAATAATTCTTTCATTAACTTAATGTGGTCTACAGCAAGTGTTAGGTCAGTTTAACTATGCTGCTCACGAGTGCGGATTTTTCACAACTCTGAGTGACATAGCTCTGGACCAATTTAACTTTTTAGTATATATCTGGCCTTCAGCTATGGTTGCACTATGAACTAGAGGTGCAATTCCTCTGTTCATGTACACATGCTCACTAGTTCTCATCAAACTACCACAAATATAAATAGCAATGTAGCTTCAGTAGTACGGGTAGCGGCAGTGAGGGCACAACTTAGCCATGCAGTAGTGTACCCTCAGTGAGCTGAACTCAATGAGAACTAGAGTACATTTAAATGAACAGAGGAATCACACCCCTAGCTCATAGTATAGACAGTCTCAGTTTCAATAATTCACTCATATACAGTAGTTTTAACCTACTTGTTTTAAAATAGTTAATCACTGGCACTTCAGATCCCACCTACACTGTGGTATTAATCAGCCTCATACATGTCACACATTATGTGAAAACAATCAATTAATGCATGAAAGGACAATGTAACAAACCATTCTCAGACACATAGCCCTCTTCTTAAAGAAATATTTTCCGTCTCATTCAAAGACACAGAATTCATGCAACATGGAAAAGGTAGTTGTCAAGTGTTACAATATTTCAAGGTTGGAGCTACCTGTGTCTCACGTTAAGACTCATTTGAAGTCAAATACTTAAATACAAACAACTAATTTTTTCTAGGCAACTGATCAAGTTTGGGATACCAAAACAAGTATTCAGGTAGTTCTAGATCATTTGTTATTACAGAAGTTTGTTATCTGCATCTGAGATCAACTTCTTTTCCCAGTTCTTGCAGGTATGGGCAACAGACTCAAAAAGATGCTTTACAGAGAACCAACAATGCACCAGCAGGATCACCCACTTGTATCATTATAGGGTTACTTTTGGGACAATTGTATTTCCCCCCCTCGCTGTTTAATACAAAGACACTCATGAAACTGAATAATATAAAATATTCACAAATGTCCAAGTTCGGCATTATAAAAGCATTTTTAAAATTAGATGTTAATCTTTTCCCTGTCTTCAAATGTTTCTACATTCACCATGTCTTGATTCACTCTTTGTAATTACAGGATATTAGAAAATGTTGTACTACTTTATAAGGACAAGTGCAAAGAATTTTCAAAATTACTTTCTTTCCTATTCTGAGAATGCTAGTAGCAACTTACTTTGGAAATGCATCAAAGCAGTAGGTTTTCTTAGTATCCGGAAAGGCTACTCGCATTCCTGAGGTCAAAGGAGAATGAAGAATTACAGCAGCACTCTCATACCGAGCAGCAAGGTCCACAGATGGTACTGTTCCTATACTTTGGCCATATATAATCACATTTTCAGGGCGGATTCCATACCTACAAAATTAAGAGTGTTAAAAACTGGTACACACTAAAATAAACTGAATCAATTCTGTAAGATGAATAAGGCAGATAACTGTTCATATCTGTGGATCAAAATTTACCAAGTAGGATGAACAAAAATGACTAGTAAGAGAACCAGGTACAGTACTTGTTAAATTACTTTCCTGTACTTCAATTTTCCTCTTTTGCCTAACTTAAAATTTTGACAGCAAAGCTTTGATACTACCAGTTTTGTATTTGGCAAACATTTTTGTCTTATGTCTGGAAAGATAGTGAAATATGGTTTAGTTTTTAAAAAAAGTATACATTTGTGCAATAGCATCATGAATAAAGTGATAACTCTGGGATCAAGTACACTCGATAGCCGGATAAAGAAAATAGAGAAGTGTTGGTTGTATTCTAAGATGACAAGGTATTTTGAATCAGTGCAGCTTTGCACAACGGATTTAACAAGGTAGGGACAGGTCAAATTTGGGACAAACTTTTTTTTTTTAAATAAGAACTTAAATGTGTTTAACTATAAAGCCCAGTGAGAACAAAAAAGGCTCATGATGCTATCATATTCCATTCCCAGTCCAGGATGCTTAAATTATAGATAATGTCATCTTTTATTGGTAAATTTTAAAGATGCCTGATATTGACTTAAGGTTTGGTAAGTAATCTTTGTTAAAAGGGGTGAGAAAGGACTACGCAACCCTTTATCAAATAATAAAGGTAGGACTACTCCATTAAACACTATTCCATTTGCCACAACCTCGTGTAATGAACACTGTACAGAAGAGCTGCTTATGCTTCATATGCAGCAAACACTGGATGCTAAAGAAGATTGTCAGTTACAACACTGCTCAGCCACTCTTAATTTTTTAAAATTACTTACAATTAAATTCAAAGTAATTTCTCTCAAGCATCACCTTATTAAACCACAAACTCAACTCTCAAATAAAATCCTCCTATACAGAGGCAATGGCAAATTTCTGCTCATCCAAATTACCACCACCATAGTTTAAACTCCAGAAAAAAAGCTTATAATCAGGACTTCCAAAGTGGATGCTGTTTCTGGATCTTGGTCTTTCCTCTCCATATTTGCTTTCCAGTCACACACAGAGATATTTGTCAATCTCTAACACTCTCACAGGAAACAAAAAAGTATCCTCTGCTATCCAAAAGCTTTTAGAGTACAACCCATCTTATGGAACATATTCAGCTCTGGTCACTGTTTCAAAAACATGTAGCAGAAATAGAAAGGGTTCAGAGAGATGATAAAACAGTGGAATGGAAAACATTTCAAATTAAGAGAGATTGCAAGTACTGGGATTGTTCAGTTCAGAGAACAGACAAATAAGGGGGGGATGGAATAGAGATATATAAATAATAAACGGTACAAGAAGTGGACGGGATACTCCTATTTAGCTGTTATCATCAAGGAGACATTCTATGAAACTGACCAACAACAAATTGAAAACAGATGACAGAAAGTGCTTTTGCACAACACCTTATTAGCCTGTTAATTCATCCTCATCAGATGCCCGAGGCTAAGAACTTAGCAAAATTCAAAAAAGACTGGAAGTTTATATGAATAAGAAGAACATCCAGTTACATTAGACAGGATGTTAGAAACACCTTAACATTTGGAAGGGATATAAAACCTTCATGCAAGGAATAAGCTAGCCACTAACTGACTTCCTGTATGGGCTGGTTACTCCATAATTGTTCAATGTGGGGTTTCTTGTACCTTTCTCTTTGAGGCATCAGGTAACTGGCCAGAGACAGGATTAACTGGAGCAGATTAACTACTTATCTAGATAAGGGAAGGAGAGGTTGGATTCTTGTTCAAGGATTCCATCCTTCAGACCAGTCTTTGGTTACTTGTCCAATATGTATATTAAGCCCTCAACCCTATTTAGCTGTTGTAAGACAGAAGATTCTCCCTTTCTGAACCTCCCATGCAACCTAACCCTCTCCTAGCTATTGTGTTAAGAGTCTATTTCTCAGCTACTCTACTTTCTGGCTGCTGTGAGCTGGTATCTCTATTTTAAGTTCTCCTCCCCAGTAAATTGCTTTAATGCCTGCCTCTGCTGCAGCTCACTTTTCCCAAAGCAGCAGAGTGAAATTGACCTATTTTTGGGAGTTTCTCTTCTGCATAAAAAAAAAAATTAAGACTCCAATCAGTTTTCACTCTGCTGCATCTTAGCAAAGCTGTGAGCAGCAGCAAACGCACTGTAGCTGTCTGTATTCTTAGGAAGAGAGTACATTTGTTTATGCTAGTTACTACTAGCATACTCAAATGAGTGACAACCAGCTACTCCTGTTATATTAATGGGATCTGATAACTGATGCCTACTGCCCCCTTCTAGGAGCAAGATGATGCCCATTTTGCCTGTGATGACAAACATTGCAATGAGATGGGGCTCTGCTCATTCATACATTTTTAAAGTCAGAAGTGATCATTAGGATAATCTAGTCTGTCCGACTGCATAATACACCACAGAATTTGACACAGTAGTTCCTATATCAATCCCTTAATTTCTGGTCAAGCTAGTCTCTACCTTTTATAGGAAGACAACTGAAAAACTTGAAGTGATTGAGAATCTACTCTTGGTAAGTATAACACCATTTTACAAATGGGGAACAAAGGAAGAGAGATTCAATGTACTGTCCAGTCACACAAAGGAGATTCTAAAAGAGCCAGGAACTGAACGCAGATTTCGGGTTCCCTAACCAGGAGGCAGTGATGATATCCAACCGGTTCGCACCGATTCACGCGAACCGGTTCTTAAAATTAAAAAAATTTAGCGAACCGGTTGTTAAATTAGCCGAAAATAAATTTTATGTATTATTCTCCCCAAAAAAGAGTTGAATTTATACAGCTCTTACTAAAGTGAAATTAAAAGCATGTTCAAAACAGGTGTCGGCAACCCGCGGCTCCAGAGCCGCATGCGGCTCTTCAGCCACGGTAAGCCGTCGCGGCTCCGGAGCCGCATGTGGCTCTTTTGATAGTAAAGGTTGCCAACCCCTGGACCTAGTCAAAGCAGCACTGGTGGAGGTTCATAATGCAAGCAAATGCATCAAGAAAGAATTTAACGGAATGCATTGCTTGGCCAATAAAAGACACAAATTATTCCTGGAAGATTTGTCATAAAATAGTGAACCCAGTATCCTAAATGCTAGAGCCTGATGCAAAAGTACTGCTTTTAGTTAAATCAGAATATGGGAGATTATTTCAGCAGTACTTAGGTTCTACTTAATTAATGTTGGTTTCAAAGATTGTGTGTAAAAGAAGTTTTTTACAGCCTGTTGCTAGAGTTACCTGTTTGTAACGCATATTAGAGCAACAGCCACTCTAAGGAGAGGAAGGATGGACCTAGGATTAAGGCAAAACCCTGACAATTGGAGACAAATGGAAGTGTCTGGAGGTCTACTAGTTGGTCGGTATTTTGGCTAAAAAATCATGACCTTGAATTAGTTTTTTAAAATTTTGTTTTTAACAAGAATACTACTAAAAAGAAGTTTGACCATTCAGTAAGGAAAGAGCAGCCTGTACAAATACTGTGACTATTAATACAACATAGGTCCTGGGATACTTGGAAAATTTGAACAGGACAGAAGCAGCCTCTGAAAGCTTTTGTGTCCAAGGGATCCTTGAGAGCCTATGAAATAAGCTGGTAGCTTTAGTGAGCAGATGTCTGCATAACAAACTTTGTCATCACCGTGTCTGGTCCTGCAAAAAGCACCACACTGAAAGTGGTGTGCACCTGCACAAAGCCCCATTGAGGTAAGTGATTTCAGTGGCGCTCTGCACGACCGCAAGGGTACAGTGCTCACTGAAGAATCAGGGCCATAACTTATGCACTTATTGGCCGTCTCTGAAGAGGTCAAAGACTAGAAGCCTGATCCTGGACTCATTGGAAACAAGAGAGAAGCTCCCATTGGCTTCAGTGAAGCAGAAGCAAGTAATAAAATGAGTGTGGAGAGTAACTAGCTGTAATACAGCCTGTATTATATGCAATTTTTGAAATGCAATTCATGAAATGCTATATTTAATATTCTACTTCATTGCATGTGTTGTATAGACAACTGCTATGCAAATAACGTATCTGACAACATTTTTATTGAGGTTTAATAGCTGCATTAGAGATGTAACTATTACATAGTTTCATAAATGTGTTTTTAATATTCAGAATAGGTTCTTAAATATCACCTGCCTTTATAGAACCGGTTCTTGGAAATTTGGGATATCATCACTGCCAGGAGGCCTCTGGTGTAATTACTTTCCTCAACATCCCTTACCCCCCCACCATAAGAGCATGCCCACAGAAAATCAATTAATGAACTGGTACTTGGCAGCCTTAAAGGGGTGAGCACCAATTGCCATGATCAGTACTTCTCCAATCCTCTGCCACAGGTACACAGCTCTTTACCGTATTGACGGCTAGTAAAGTTCATTGAAGAAGAATCAGGGCTCAGCAGAGAGAGATCCTTGCAGACTGTAGAAAGGGGTTAACTGAAGCAGAGTTAAGAACAGACAGGTACAGAGCACAGAAGAAGCTAATGGGAATAAACAGAAGTAGCAGACAAAGTAATGGAGAAGAAAAAGAAAAAAAATGGATTTGAAAATGAGAGATGTCCTAGCTAATTTTCCTTTTGGAAGAGAGGATGAGCAAATGTGCTCAGGAAAATTTAAAATAAGAGATAAATGTAAAATAAAAACTGAAGTGTAAATGGGAAAATGGAAAAAGTGGTACCTGCTCCTAAATCCTAGAGACATTACTGTATTGCTTTTAGTGGCCAAAGAAGAAAGTGGGTAGAAATAAAATTCCATTCTTCAATTTTTTCCCCACAAAATATTTTAAAAGCTTGAATTTGTGAATTTCTTTCCCCTCCTCCTTTGTCTTAGCTTTCCCTTTTTGCCAATGAGTGCAATAAATATCCTGTTTTGGTTCCCCTCCCCTTTTCCCCCCTTCTCCTTTTTCTATTTTAGCTTTTTGAAAAGTTAGAGTGAAGAAAGTATAAATGGAAAAAACAGAAAAGATGGAGTCGGCCAAACAGTAACTTTCATATAGTGAAATATTTTAGAACATCAGAATAGAAAAAAGTGAAGAGAAAAGGAGCCATAAAGGTGTTTTTAAAAAAGTTATTTACTAAAAAACAGTATTTCAACATTTAATACGGTTTGAGAAAAGCAGGTTATTTTTACACATGTTGAAACAGTGGTATCACACATTTTGACATTCCCTGCCCCATGTTGTGTAACATTAATACGTTGAGAGAAATGCCTGCCAGTATGTTTTAAAGCCAACCTACCTGCCTCACACAAATGAAATTCAGAGCTCCTCCAGAAGATATGAGAAGCCATTCCCTCTAGAAGCTTGGCTTTAATTTTTGTAACTAATACAACAGTGTGAAATACATTTGCACTGGTATTTATAAGACATTTTTTATTATACCAATTCAACACGTTATTTCTGTTTATGTACTTGAACATCTGAGTACCTACCCGTATTTACAGTTTGTTCCCAATACTATTCTCAGTTACTTATTCTGCAATTATATAACGAATAAGATAAAGTATTTTCAAAAACCCCAGCCAATGTTTACTGCATCATTTACCTGACTAATATATGCTACAAACTCTCAATGAACATAGAATCCTCAAACAAATAATATGGACTGTGCTTAATTTATCACATTCAGAAATTTCTGTAAGTATCTATTTTTGAAAAATGCAGGTCCTTCTACAAAGTTTGAAATAATTTGAAAACTCAAATTATTGTATAGAATTAAATATATTTTTGGAGTGTAAGTTTCCCCACGCCTCTCTTGCCGTTCCCAAATTTTTTACAATCCCCTTGGCTGAAGGAAAGATTTGGCCACAATTATTAGCTGGGAAAAGTAGTTCAAGAATAGTACAAAGTAATCTTTTCTCTGCAATGAGTGAATGTAATATTTGAACAGAGTGTGGATAGTGGGCATAAACACTATCAGAGAACTGCAATTACTCTAACTAACTTTCTTCTTCAAGGTGACCTCTGTTTGCTCTGTTCCCACTTATGAGCGTTTAGTAAGCAGTACAATCTCCACTAGGGTTGGTGGAAAAGTTCTAGTTTCACAGAGATTACAGAATTATCCCAAATAGTACATCAGTTGAGTGTCAAGTTGAGAGACTATTAGTAAAAAAATGATAGATACTACTCTACCAAACTGGGCCTCAGATTTAAAGAACAAGTTGAGGGAAACATTGCCACTTAAAGGGCATACAGAGTCCAATTAGCAATCTGAAAAATATTAAGATGACAGAGCAAGCACACACTATAAAAACTGGTATGTGTTTAGTTCAGTATACACAGATAGCTCCAGGAGGTTGAATACCTGTCAGATCACAGTGTCAACCATTTGGGCTTTGACTGGCAGAACTCTGTGGTCTTCCCTCATATCTGCCTGAAAAGTTTGGGGAACTTAAAGATAAATTGTCTCTTTAGGATCAAACTTCAGGCCCTCCAAACATCCTAAGTACAGAGTTTGACCTCCTTTAAATATTAATTTGGGGGGTGGCATGAGGAAAAAGGGGCCACTTTAGACAAGAATTATGAATAAAAGCACAGATTCACTTTATTCTTAAGGAACACAACATTGAAATAAATAGAACCAGTCCCATATCTCAACTTTGGGCTGGTTTGATAGCCATGAAGATTACTGTCCTCACAGATAGATAATACAGAGAACAGTTTAACTAAGGTTTGAACAGAGCCTGTATCAGCTTTGCGAGAATAAGACTCAAGTCTATGGTGCAACGCTACAATACTTTAAATAATAAGCTTGGTTACTGTTGAGTGAGTGAATACTGTCAACCTTTGCATGAATGTGAAAAACCGAGATAATGAAATACATCCTGGTAGCTGAATATGCAGAGCCAACATGTTCAGATTCCTCCCCACAACCACTGGGCATATAAGGGTGTCGAAGAGCATATCAAGAATGAAGAGAGGAAGTGATGTGAACTGTACCATTGCTATCCCAAATGGATGTATAAGACCAGATTTTTAAAAGGTACTTAGGCACATAATGGGTTTCCAAAAACATCTTAATTCTGAAAATCCCACTTGGCACCTAAATATCTTTAAAAGTCAGATCACAGTCTTTTTGGGACTATAGTAAACTACATAGATCATGCCCCCTTACATCCAGGGGCTGCTCTAACTTGTGCCAAGAACATAAATAAGAGAAAAGTAACTGGTTGCTGGTCTCAGTTTCTAGTCTTTTCCTCACCATTTTTGGGCTTCCATGGATAGCTGTATTGAGAAGTGAAAGCAGTGGTTTTGCTCACTCCAAAAAGCAAATAAAATGTATAATTAAATATTTATATGCGCTAGTGCCCAAAGACCCCAAGTGGGTTTGGGCCTTCGCTGACTGGGCACTGTATTAACACTGATGAGACAAAAATCCTGCTCTAAACACAAACAGATAAAGGGTAGGTATTAGTGATATATCCAATGTAGGCTTTACAGTCTGTAGACTCTCACCATTACCTGCTGAATTTACCAGCTCCAATATGACTAGAAAAGCCTTCCAAATTAGCCTCAAAATAAATTCCCAAACAAAAGCCCATAGGCAGAGTTAAGACGGTAACAATAATTCACAACATTATAAAAGGTGTTCAATAAATCTAATATTTGAAAGCAATTAAGATTCAACCTCAGTTCTGTCCCTAATATATCCTTGGCCACTGAACATTCATAACACCCAGACTATTTCCAATATAGGTCACAAACCTTCAAACCACATATTATTTGGTATCTCGCTCTTATTTTCGGTTTACAGATATCCAATTGCAACCCAATGTTTGGTAAAACAACAACATGCTGAATCTTACTTGCCACTCAAAATCCTAAAACACCACCCACTAAACATTACATTACAAGTCTGAATCCCATCTATCCTAACTACAAAAATTGTAACCTCCAGAGTCAGGCTTCCCAATATGTATCAGGCTATTTATCAACCTCACTGAACTCTGGACATTATGCACACCTTATTTAATGGACCACACTAACCTATTACTTACCACAGAAAAGGGGGAGTATTAACTATGCAAATCTGTTCCCATTTTTAAATCAGTTCCAAAATTCTCCAAATTTCTGAACAGTTATGATATAAACCTATCCCTGTCAGGTAGGTGGTTGGCTAGGAAAATGGAGCAGTAATAGGAATATTTATCCATGTGATGCCTGAAAGTTTCCTTTCTTGGAGTAATGAGGTGTCCACAGATCCATAATGTTGGGTACTCTAGTCTATTCTATGCAGCTTTGCAGGCAGACCAAACTTGTCAGAAGGAAGAAAGGTATGGTGTGACCTCTGAAAAAAATCCCAGTTGAGTCATTCTGTAGCCTAGGAACAGCTAAGCACTCTACATTAGGGAGGAAAGTGAAGCATTAACCCCAAATAGAACAATCCTTCTGCAGACCAAGGAATTCAATGAATAGCAAACCTGGGGTGCCAATCACGCCATATCTTTTTCCAGTTAACAGCCCATTCAAGGTGAGTTGGATGTGTGGACCTCATTATTCCTAGAAGTGTTCAGGTAAAATAGATAATTTTTCCTTTTCTTGTTCATGAGGTCTACAGATCCACAACAATGGCATTTTCATTGCAGTGTCCACTAAGGAGAGGAATTATATACAGTTCTGTACAGATGCAAAAGGGGTAATAACCCTTTCCTAATAGTTACTGGGATGCTGTAGTAGGTGGCACCCAACTGCTGAACACAGCATCAGATGACTGAAATCAGCTTGTAGAATTATGAACAAAATGACCAGGTGGCTGCTTTACAGATATTTTTGTATGAGGCATATGACCTTTCTGCCCATTAAATTGCCACAGCTCTGAGGGAGTGAGCTCTGATATGGGAAAATAGGGTCAGGCTTTTTGACTTGTAAGCTTTTGAGATGCAATATCTCAGCCATCTGGAAATAGAAGATTTCCAAGCCCCCTCTCACACTTTGACACTAGATAATAAAGCATAAACAAAGTATTTGTCCTTCTAACTTGAGCTGTGTGGTGAATACAGGAGAGCTTTGCAGACATCCAAAGTATGTCACAATTTCTCTTTTGACTGATGGAGTTGAACAGAAAGATGAAAGATCAATTTCCTGTGCTCTATGGAAACTGGAGTTAATTCTTACTATGAAGACTGGGTCAGTTCTGAGTACTACTTTAATCTTATGAAATATGCAATTCTGAGGTTCCAGGGAAAAAAAGGAGTTCCTAGCTTGATCACCCTACAAACTGTTAGGATTGTCCAAAAAAGCCATTTTAGACAGTTAGAAAGTAATGTGACATGAGTGATTCATATGTAGGGCCTGTGATGACACTGAGAACAAGGTAAGATCCTATAAAAATGTTTTGCACATTCGGAAGAGGTACAAGAGATGCTGCTCTCATAAGAAAAACACTGGATATTTGGGTAAGATGAAATTCACTACTGTCTACGGCACATACAATGCTGTATAAACAGCAGCTTGACCTTTGAGAGTCTGAACTGTCAGACCTAACCTGAGTCAATTTTGAAGCAATTAAAGAATGTTATAGTGATGCAAATGGAGGGTGGGGGTTGATACCCTTTTCCTGGGCACCAATGATTAAAGCTCAACCAGGCCTTTGAATATGCTGAATTGTTAGGTTTATTCCTGGAAGCTAGAATTCTAGATAGTAGCTCTGTGCATAACCTCTTTGGCTTCAGAGGATCTGTTCAAGAACCAGGCAGCTAGGCTCAGACAGTCCAGATTTTGATGCACAATTGGCCCTTTTGCTTTCCATCCACAAGATTTATGATTTCAAATAGGAGGTCTGTCAAGGAGATGAGAGAACCAAGGCCACTTGGACAGAATGGGGCCAGAGTTACCAGTACTGCTTCTCTCCTGATGTTCTGCTGCATTCTGGTAGGGAGATGAAAAGGTGGTGGTGGTGGTTGGGGGTGGGGCCTTTTTGGCCATCTTTGCAACAAGGCATCTGTTTGGCTTTGGCCAGTGATCCCATTTGTAAGAGAACACTAAAACTGTGTGATTCTGGTAAGATGTAAGCAGATCTATCACTGAAAGACAATTTCTTTACCAGGAAGTGAAACACCACTAGGTATCGCTCCCATTCAGGATGATCTATTTTTGCCTGCTGAGCTAGTCAGCCGAACCTTCAATTCTGGCTTGGGTGTAAAGGAAGCAAGCTGTCTACAGATTCTTCTCTGCCTAACTCATCGAGAGGTGGGTTTCTCTTTGAAGGACTGCAGATCTTGTTCCCATTGTCTGTTGACAGGGCATGGCTGAGGTGTTGTCTGTCACAATCAGCACTGGAGGTAAATTTAGATATGGGAGCTGAGCCTTAAGATCATATTGGGTAGCTCTGAACTGTTATAAGAAAGTAAGCATAGCATAAACTTATTTGGATCACATTCCTTCAACAGTTCTTGCCCCACGTGAATGACTGGAGAATCCTCATGGATGAATTTAGAGAAGGATAATAGTGGTCTCATTTGGGCACTGGTACACTAAGAATATCCACACCAGAGACCATTGATCCCAGGAGAGACTTCCCTTGAAAGGTTGACTGGTTTTATATTTCTCGCCTTCTCCTGTTTTCCTGCAATAAGCAACTTTGTAGAGGATAGTGACTGTTCCTATTCAGACTTGCAACTTGCTGAGACTGTTAACAGATTCTCATAAAACTGTGGCTCTTACAGCATCCTTATTGCTTCTGTGATACAGTCTATGACTGACACTAGGGAGGACACCTAAGAAGTGTTCTAGTGTTAATATCAACTGTCAGAAAGGAAGGAGTCTATCAGCAATTTCTTAAAAACACTTGTGGTGCTGTTGCTAAACCGAAGAGCAACCTAAACTGATAAGGTTCGATTTCTGATCAGAACGTTAGGAAGCATCTAAGAGGCTGTAATTGGGATATGGAGACAGGCATCCTTCACATCCATAAATATCATGCAATCCCCTCCACTGATGGCAGCTAATGTGGATTTTAAGGTCTCCATCTTTAATTCTGATTTTTTTTAAATGAGTGTTGAGATAGTTGATGTCAAGTAGTGCTTTGTAGCTTTCTGCCTTTTTAGGGGAGGAGCTGGAAACAATATGGAGGAAGGCTTTGATTGTGAATAGCAGGGACAGGTTCATTTGCACCCAGTCATAGGAGATCTAAGATAGCTGCCTGCATTCCCTTACTCCTCCTCAGGCAGAAACTCTTATAGGGTCAGAATCTTCTGACCTTATAGGATGGAGCCCATGAAATGTGTGGGGTAAAATAAACAAATGGTGGGCCAAGTGGCCTGCAGGTTCTTCCACATCTGGACTGCAGTCCCTCTGACATTCTATTGCAATCTGCTTGGGAAAGGAGGTGAAGGTGATAGTGTGGCATGGCAACCTGTAACAGAAGCTGGGAGCAACTGCAAAGACATTAAAGCTTGCTGACCCACAGTGACAGCTGGGAATGACAATCCCAATAGTTAAGACATAGTGACCCACAGCAGCTGCTGAGGGTGATAGCTCAATACTTCTTTGTTGTTCACAATACTCAATATACTTTTCCTTAAAGTTTATATTCTTTTTTTTCTTTAACGTTTTATTGAGTTATTATTAGGAGTTTATTATTTAGTTATGACAGAATACTGGCCTTCCTCCTGTAAGCAGGGAGAATTCCCTTTGTGGGATTGTGTGTATGCATGCCTAGAAGAAACAGTACATCTATAGCCTGGTATTTCTTGCACTGATTAGCCATGCTGCACTCAGTGAGGGTGTGCAGGAGAAATCAGGTGCTGAGGATTATCTGCCCTGCTGCACTCTTTCCCTCAAACCGCATAAATATGCAGAGTTTTCACTTTGTGCCTCTTAGAGTATCCCCAGAATCAAATTCCTCAGAAGATGGAGGACATTGTGTTTTTCCCTGTGTTTTATGCGGGGCAGCCAGAGGGATCTGAACACCTGAGAATCTCTCTCATGCTTCCCTTTGATCCCCTCTCAGGAGTGGCAGTAAAACAGATGGTTCCCTGAAGAGACTGTAGGGACCTTGTGGTTACTCTTGAGCTTGAGCTTGCTTGTCTGGAGAAAGAGGAGGTTTGTGCTGGACTGTGGCCAGAAGGGGGCCTTCCCAGAGTCCCACACTTTGCCTAAGTTAGATTCCTGGGCATGGCCTGAAGACAAACTGACCCCACCTTAGGAGCATCAGGGTCCAACCCTGGTCATTCAGAGGAAGTCTTTGGCCTGTTTGCTGCATTGGGAGGCAGTGCTGTGCTAACAATGCTGGCAGGGAATAGTTCTGAGCCAGTTCAGGTCTGGGCAGGGAACACGCTATAGAATGGAAGGAAGGGCTGGGCCTGACGACCCATTACCAGGCTGTCCTCACTCTGTCTCTGAATTGCGGTCAGTAACTCCCTGTTGCCACAGCAGTGTGGGTGAGGGACTGGGCAGCAGCTGGATGGGAAGCCCTTTGATACTGTGCTTCAACCTACACTCCTCCCTTCATGGGGTGGGGAGGAACAAGCTGCCATTTGCTGGCCCAAGCACTGCAGCTATTATCTGTGCCAGACTTGTGGGATTTTGCTGGTGAGGTGCTTCACTACTTCCTGGGAGTTCTGCTTGAAGAAGGGTGGCTTCCTCTCCCCTTGTCTGAGCTGTTGAGAAGTGTGAGTTGCCACTGATCTCCATGCAGGCATTAATCAGCAAGGGAGGTGCAAGAGACAGTGCAGATTAGCTGAGAGTTTCTCAGAGGTTGACACAAACTTCCCCTATGTCTGATTGACAGGTCTGGTCTGCCTCCAAGGTACATGGAGCAGAGTACCCAATGTCACGGATCTGTGGACCTCATTATAAGCAAGAACGCTTGTTAGTAGTTCCTTAGCTACTAGTATCCATACTGTCATTTTATATTAAGATACAGAATTTGAATTTTTTAAATAGCTATTTATTTACACACTTAATTTTACATATATAGGCTGGAGAGAAGATTTCCTAGAAGAGCACTGCAAAGTGTACCAACTCCAGGAGAAATCTGCCTGATGTCTAAACCTGTGGTTCTCAACCTGTGGGCCGCTTGCAGCCCAACCAGCACATAGCTGCAGCACATGTGACATCCTCAGAGTCATATAGATAGTACTGGATGCAGCCCACAATGGTAAATAGGTTGAGAACCACTGTTCTCAATCACATACTATTTCTCAAGCACAATACACTTTAGGTACACTGCAATTTATATATTTTATTCTTTTGTCTATGCAAAATACTCCATATGTTTGTTTTTTAAAACTACTTCAACAGATACAAGATTTTAGAAAAGGTTTCATGTGCCCCAATGGGCAGGTTACGCTCTTCTGTGCTTCCAATCATTCAGTGGCAGGTCCTCCTTCCCAGTGTCAGGGGGTCTCACATGCCCCTTAAACTACTTGTTCCTTGTTGCTGAAGCTACAGATCTGAAGTGGAGGAGATGAGAAAAGGACTCTGCTGCAGATTACCATCACACCAACAAAGAACATTACAAGGAAAACACCCGACAGCTTTCCTAAGATCAAGCGCAATATCGCCCCATGTGCAGTAGGCTGGGTTGACAATTACTGATATTGGTATCCATTAAGACTCCAATGGAAGCAGGATACACACAGGGTAATTAATTGGACTTCTCCTTGGGCACTAGAATTTCAGGCCATCTAAAATTCTAAAATAATTTATGCCCTGATCCTGCAAGCTGATCCAATTTGTACAACTGGAGCCTTAAATGTTAAAGATTTAACACACAGCAGTAATTTTGTAAGCAACAGACTTGAGATGTGGCAAAGTGTCACCACCCATATCAGATATGAATCAAATAATTCTAAAATGCAGTATTTTAAAATGGAAATTGACTCCATGCTAGCATTGACTAAGTAACCTTTACAAAGCAGAGTGAAAAATAATTTGCAATTAACTCCTTACCTTGTCCTAAGAGCAACCCAAGCAGCATCAACATCAGCATACAGGTTCTTCTCTGTTGGTTTCCCAGAACTTGCGCCATATCCAGAATAATCATATGAGAATATGTTGCAGTTAATCCGTGAACCCAGTCCTATGTAAAAGCTGCTCATTTGACCTAGGTCAACAGCATTTCCATGTGAAAAGAGCAAAGTATATTTGGCGTTAGGTGAGCAACGCACAAACATACAGGCAATCCTGTTACCTTTGCTGGTTCTAGTCATGAAACACTCAATGGCATCTTTTTCTCTAGAGGAGTACTGCCAGTCTGCTCGTTCTGAAAGATGTAGAGTCCAGCGACTACCACTCTCATCACACATCAGTGTGTAAGTAGGGTCTGGAGGTAAAAATGCCAGCTTGGAAGCAATTTTCCCTGGGCATGGTGGACAACAGAACAGGCAACACAGTTCACTAAAGGACAGATTATTCATTTTCTACTCTGAAATAGGAAAAGAGAAAAAAATATTAATTTCTAATTACAATCCCATACAAGAACATGGCATAAAATTAACATGTCATTGTAATTACAAAATAAGGAAGAATGTGGAAGGATGTTTTACAAAAGGTTAACAGCTATAATCTTAAATTTGAAACTAAGATGATCAACTTGTAACTAAAAAAATTGTTGTGCAGAAAATTTTCTAACATCTTCTATATTTTAAAATAGAATTCTAAAGCATTAGAGGTAAAATCTGGAAACCAACATAGGAAAAGATATTTTTAATGTGACAAACATCAGAATTTCTTTTTATTAAAAGCAATAATGATTAAACTCTTTAAGACTAGTACAAAAGTTTTGAAGCTAGAAATCAACTATTCATATGACTTATTTCGGCTCAGAAAGCGTGGTACTGGTTGTTCCAAAAATCTTCAAATTATAATGACAGGAGAATTAAAATATGTGGTCCTATAATCACAAAAAGCCAACAACAGTATGATTCCAACACTTTATAGGAATAAAGATATCATTAGCCAAGAATCACTACAATGTTGTTAACCATTTAAAAAATTTATCACTAGTAATGTGATTTGGGCCCCTGCTGTAGGCAATCTTGTGATGCAAAAAGCTCCAGCTTTTACATATTTTTAGGATGCAAAAACAGAGAAAGACTTGCTACAAAGAGTACACTGTAGCCTAGCAGAAGTTATAACTTAACTGCAAATCCTGAGTTCTAATCTCACTTCTTCCACCAACTACCATTAACTTCTGTCCTTCACAAACTTTATTAGCAGCCAAGGTTTCATATTCATACCTTGTGGGCTGGTAACTGTCAGTCACCAATTTTACAGATAAAATGACAGAGCTTCTATGTGGTCACTTCAGACAGAGCTAGGAATAGAACCCAAGTCTCTAATAATAGATACAAGTCTCATCTACTTTGCCACAAAGACTTGCTACAACAGTAATATGACAATTCATGTGCTTGTGTAACCCCCACTAACATGAGCAACATAGAGAGACTTATGACATTGATGCTACTTCCATGCTAAGAGATTTGGTTCTTTCGCTCAACTGGTAGAGGCCTTTAAAAGACAAACCAAACTCAGAGCTCCTGGGTTCAAACCCCTCAAACAACCCAAACAGGAGCATTGTTACATTTTGCTATATTATTATAACTAGAGCATAATCTGTTGACAAAACCAGCAATAGAAACCATAGTATCCAATAGTATCCTGATGCCCACTGTTCCCACTGCTGTCTCACAAATATTTATGTAATCTACTGGCAATGTCCAAATTTACTTCTAAATTTAATGCTTTGCAATATAAAATTTCAAGAGTTACTCCAGGATACTTCTACTGTCTGTTACACAAGTATATATTTTTCACTCCTACGTGAGTTGTCAGTGGGATATCACATCCCTCAATCCCCTTTGCAAGGCTTTAGATGTTACCATTGTAAATGTAGTTGAATCTGGTATACTAACCAGGTACCCATATCTTGGACACGAGTATCCCCCAGACCAGGTAAACTATTTAGTGATATATGCTACCACAAAATGTCTTGAAGCAGGTACTCTTCTTCTCAGGTGACAGATGTAGGTGCCTTCTGATCACCACCTTGATTCTTTGAGTATTCACAGCCTTCACAGGCCTCAAGAGTCACGGCTTCCCCTCAGCTGCTAAAGCTGAGACTCATCAAGCTGAAACTCAAATTCTCTCCCCCTCATAAATCAGAGGGAAAACAGTCCAGATTCTGATAGGAAATTTGATTACCATGTACTACCTGAACAGAGACAAAGGTAAGGGGTCAATCGGTCACCTCTTGTCAAGATGTAGTTTGTCTGTGGGGAATGATTCTGTCTAAACGAAGTGACTGTCTGTTCTGGATCTGCCAGGAATAAGAACTGAACTAGAAAGATACAGATCAGCACAAGTCAGTCATGCAAATCTTTAGCAGCTCATCTGATGTATGCCAGGTGAGGTCTTCTGGACATGAAGCTTTATCTGTCTGTCAGAACAAGAATTCAAAATCCTACTCGAAAGGGTCAAGGATTCACAAAACATATTTGGGGTCTTCTTTCCAAAGGCCTTTATACTTTTCATGCCATCCTCAATTTTGAGGAAGATTCAGCTGGACAGAGCCAGAGTGAACTTAGCTGGAAGGCTTTGATGTCATTCAAAGAAACTGGTTAGAAAAGCATCCCTGGAGATGGGTTAGAAAGAAGCACTGAGGACTGTTCCACTGGCTCCTTCTTTAAGAGAAAGTCAGGTTAAACTATTGATTCAAGGGACTCAAAAGAAAGCAGCAGAGGGATTGTAAGGTCTGAGGGATTGGGTTTGGGTTTTTTTTTTTGTGGCTAAGCTTAAGTCTTGTTCTTGGGCTAAGCAATAACAGCCATATCAAGAGAGGCGGCATCCATAAACTAAGTACCAGGTAGTTACATCTTCACGTTCCTCCAATTACTTCAATGTAATATGAGGCTGTTAAGGAGGTGATACTGTCCTAAGAGTTTCTACCACCACCAGATAGAGAAAAATAACCTTAAAATGCTTAAAGAAAGCCATTTGATAGCATTCTGTCTGGAAAGGAATCACTTAACAGTTGTGGTTATAAAATCTACACTTATTGTTTTGTCTTTATGGTACAGACTTCTCTATTGTTTATCTGAATGATTTCTGTCTTGTTCTTTGATTGTTTCTGTCTGTTGCATAATTAAGTGTGCACTATTTAAATTAATTAAGGTGTTGGGATTTGATTGTTTAAAGGACTGTTTTGTAATGAGCTAGGATTGGTGTTTAATACTTCAGTTTTAAATTATTGGTTAAGGTACAGCTAAGCAGGACCCAAGTTTTAACTATATAAACTGAGGTTCCAAAAGGAAGTTCTTTGGAGTCTAACTCCAGGACATAGCCCAAGAACATCAGAGCTGCCAGACCTCAACACCCCACCAACCACACTGTGCATGAAATGGAGTCCCCAGATGATCTAATCCTGATTGGCCACCAGAAGAAGTTTGTCTGCCTTATTGGGAGTGGCGAGCATTGGATGCTTAGTGTGTGGATTCTGTTTTGGTAATTGTTAATAAATAGAGAAGAAGGATATTACTGTATAAGGCTCCTTACCAGTACTTCAATTAACCAGGTTACAGATGGAGCCCTACTGACTGGGAATGCGTGACCCTGAACCCTAGAGTGTTTAATGGGTAAGGGAAGGCACCTTTCCCCCAGAGCTTTAAGGATTGGAAAAGGGTGAGGGTGCCTTCATCAGGTTATGTGTTGAGCGCTATGGATTGAGATAAAGGTGGGGTGCCCCAGAGTGCGGGTAGGATCACCACAAAAAGATTTTGTCCTCTTGAGATAAGGAGAAAGAGGAGATTATGGACTAGTCACCGTTCTTTGCCAAAGAGACCACTGATGCATGTAAGAGACTGGTAAGATTTAGAAACCAGAGTTGCCCAATCTGAGGTTGCTCTGAACTACATCACTCTAGATGTACAGCAGCAACAATGAATGGAAACAGTTTCTTGGTTCTGTGAAGATTGAATGTTATGGGAACTACGGATATGAACACTACTTCAGTTTATTTCAGAATTGTAGTTTTCACAGCATTAAAGGCTCATCCATATGGTGCAGTGAAAGAGACAGCTCTGGAGCAAAATTTGCACCAATCAAACTAACTCACCCTATGGTGGAGAATCAGGGCTTGATATGTATGGTGATTCAAAGATCTCAGACATCACCATCATGAAAACATTCAAAAATATGCTGACTCCTACTTTTTTTGCTAGATAGATCTGACTCACTCAATTCCACAGAGGTTCCTTTTGAGACCCCGCCCCCCCCCCCCCCCAAGATTCACATTGAGATCTGGCCAGATCTTTGATCAAGAAATCTTTGCCAGCATACCTCCTTTTTTTTTTTTTTTTTTTTAAACATTGTAGCTTCTTTAAACCACAAGCAACAAAAGAGATGCTTTCCTCATCTCCAGAGAAAGAATTAATACCCACATCCATTGAAAACAGTTTTAATGGCTCTTTACAAAGATGACAACCCATTTCAGCATGGTATTTTACATTAGGCCTCACCATTGAGAAAAGCTCAATATATATATAGCTTAGGATAACTTTTTATGAAAAGGTCTTAGACCGGTGCACTCCTGGAGTCTCTTGTAGGAGCACTTTCTGTAACAGTCTTTCAGTTGGTGTGCCCTTTTGGAGACTTGTAAATACTAGTGCATTTGGCCAAGTGCCCTTCCTTGAAGTATAAAAGGCACTTTTTACGCTCACCTGAAGAAGTGAACAGTCTTTCTTGCACATATCAGCTATTTCAGGCATAGACTGAGACAAACCCTAGCAAAATCTAGCACAAATTTGACAAAACAGCCAAAAACTATATTAAATAAAGATTTTAGTCTATACACTAACCAACTACTTAATAGGAACCAAAATTACCAAGAAAGACAGAGGTTGGTTTCATGCATGCTGGCATGTATATTCTCAGTCTAATACAGATACTAAGGGGAATTGTGTGTAATCATTAAATACCAATATTAAAAAATGTTCTGTGGTTACTTAGGTAGGAACTCAGCTGCTATAGTGGAACTCTGGAAACAATGCCATGAAAGAGAACAAGAATGATCAAATGCCGGTATATAAGGAGAAAGAAATCAGCTGAAGTACTAGATTGAGACACATTAAGAATATTGACAAACAGTAGCCATTACTGTCCTTTCTCAAAGAAATGGACCTCATGGTCCAGTAATACATGAGTAGTCAATAATACAAGTTAAATTGTTGACAACAATCCACTTTATTTATGACTACACATACATGGTCAAACTTACAAAAATAACCCAAAGATACTAATAGCATGGAAATACATAAATAAGCAGCTCAAATTTAAACAGTCTAATCTCCTGCCCAAAGAAGGAGGCACAATTTGTTTCTCCTGCAACAACAACTGCTACCTGTTATGGACAGATAGGTAGATAGCAGTTCATTTTCTGCTAAGTTAAGCATCAGACATTCAAATTTTCATCTAGTGACGCATTACCGCATTTTCTGAACCATTACACTGCCTATAAATTCACTGCAACTTTTGTAAACGCAAGCCATCTTTCTTTCCCAATTTAAGTAACATGCATTTGATTGGCCTAGCCACCAATAATTAGCCAGTGGGAAAATTTAAAATCCAAACTCAGGGAATGTAAATTGTATTCCGTTCCATTTTATGTGAAAGTCAGTTTAGACCTCAAGTACACATACAGCTTTCCAACCCAGGATTCTCACTCGTTGCAGAGTGCTTCATTTCTAGCAATTGATAACTAGACAATTACCTAAATGCATATGTCAAAGGGGATTCTAACACAAACTCCTGTTTCTGTAATGTATCACTACAACTTGAGATTTCAGTACTGAAAGTATTTGCCCCAGCAGTTTCAAGTGAAGGTAGTGGAAACTGGGATGTGGAACATGCAAACAGGGCAGGGCTGCAGAAATCATTCCTGGCAATGCCAGATTATTCTGGGATCAGATGAGGTTGGTTTTCTGCCTCAAACTAGTTGATGTGTGCTAAAATAGAGCCTTGTCAAGTGCTGAAAATCGATGATTTGGGATAGAGTTCCATTTTCCTGGACTGAAAAGACATCTACTTACTTTTTCCTGTGTGCTAAACTTGTGGATTGACACATACAACAGTTGGATTAAATTGACAAAACAGAAGTCTACCTTTATTCAAATTAGAGATTGTGACCATACAACTTCTCTTTATCCAGATCATGCTTGCACCAATTCTTTTCATTGCAATAAAAGTAAGTAAATTCTGGGCACATGAATGCTCTCTCATGAAACTTCACCTGGTGAACTCTCTGAATATGAGGCCATTACTCTAAGTACAAATGATGTTTTGATTATACAGAGCCGGTCTGCCATTCAGTGTACCCTACTGAATGTACCTAGCACCGGAAATGAAACCAGGCTGCTTAAGTCCACAGGGTATATACAGTAACTCTGACATCAGCATTTAAGAGTTCCCAAATGAATTAATATCTCAATTTGCTAGAATACATTACTCTGAAGAGACAGTCTAATTGAAGTGGTGTGGAAATGATTTATCGGAATAGATGAACATGGTCTCTTCTCAGAAGGTACATTAGCACACAAGACCTTAGAAAAAGGGACTATAGCCCAATGTTAACCCACAGAGAAGTGCCCATTTTGTTAATCATAAGAGAAAAATCTGATGGGATTTCAAAATTAGAGCATGGGTAACTAGCCAATCATGGAAATTTTGGGAATGTATGTCTCCCATCCTGGTCAAACTAAGAGCCAGAAAATGCCACTCTCATATTGAGAACTAACACAATTTAAAAAAAAACCAAGGAACTCATCAGCTCAGAACTTTACATTATTTATTAGAATAACTAGGTAATTTTATCCAAAAAAAAAAAAAAATCACCAAAGAAGCTCAATGATTGATACCAACGTTTCTAAAATAAGCAAAAAAACCAACCATTTAAAGAAAACCTAACTTCTCTTCATTCAAAGTTGACAGTCTTGATTTGCATGAATGAATACTTTAACACACTTACGCAATATTTTAAAAGTGGTACTCCTAAAGCTTTTCAGGCATGGATACTTTGAGCAAGGAGAAGTGCTGTAGCTGTCACAGGTAAGTTAAGATACAGAGCTCTCAACAAGGAAAAAGTTTGCAGTTTCTGCATTTCCATTTCTAGTATATGTGCTCAAAGTTCAGAACTGAAAAAGATGATGCTATGTGACAAACACCAGTATTCAATAATGTTTTAAAAAGTGATCTGAACCAAAAGATCCTAAGTATATTGTATCCAACATTAAGAAATGAAGTATATTTAAAACTTTGAGAAAAATCCAAGGTTTATGTTTTTCTTATTACAAAGTAGAACAACTCTGCAATATTGTTTAAGGCTTCACTGCACAATCTTGCATTATTGCACCAATAGGCTAAGAATCAAAGAACCAACTCACCCATCCACCTCTTTACTGGACAGATTTTAAAAAGATAAATAGCTTGCTTGTTAAAACTAATCTTTTCTAAGATTCCCATGAATAATAAAGCATTAAACCAAAGGAGAGCATTAAAATTGCCTTGCAGCTAAAATCTAATCCAACCTTCAGCAATTAAACTTTTCAACAGAACTAGAGAAAGGAAGGAAAAAAAGGTGAGTCTAACAAGTTTGTGTGTCAGGCTCTTAGTACAGCTCAACTGTAATTGCTTTACATAGGCAATTTTTTCCCTCCCTGATCTATAAAAATAGCACTCCCACTATCTCTTTCCCTAAAAGTTTCATCCCATACCCTTAACTCAGTCCACAAGGTCTCCCAAATGTGGTTAACACTTCTGTTGTGCATAACCTTATTCACATGAGTAGTCTCTCTGGCTACATCAAAAGGACTGCTGATATGAATAAAGTTAAGTATCTGAATGTGCTTGCAAGTTTTTTTGTGGGGTAGGACTGCGAAGACGATATTAAAAATATGCAATAGTTTAAATTTGTTGCATTTCATTTTCATTTTTTTTAATTCTTATTTTAGCAGCATATATTTGGACTATTCCACAACTCCTTCATCCTTTCCTAAAATCTTGAAAGCAGAGAAATGAGGACTAAAACTACAAACAGAATTTACACAGCAATCCAATTGTTAAAATCCCTTTCCAGTTACATAATGTATTACCATGGAACAAAAATGTATGAATAATCCTTAAATTAATTTTATAAGGAATATAACAAGATATGTGAAAACATAGTGAGAAAAAAGCTAAAGGAAATTGGTGCCCAAATAAAAAGATAAAGGATTAGACCAAGAGAGCTATGAATGAAAGAACACAATGGATCCAGAGAACATGGAGGAAGCCTGAAAACTGAAGTTTAAAATTATTTTTTATATAATTATGCATTCTGTCATTTTCAAGTACTTCTCAAAGATCTGAATACCCTACACTAAAATTGATTACTATATAGGATCAAAATATTCTTTTTTCTTACATGAAAAGATTCCATGTAAAACTATTTAGCATCATTATGACTAAAGGAGCACTCAAGGAAAAAAAGGCTGTTGTGAAGCTAAATGAATTCTTTGCATCCATCTTCACTTCAGTGGATGGGGGGAGATTCCCATACTTGAGCCATTCTCTTTAGGTGACAAATCTAAGGAACTGTTCCAGATTGAGGTGTCAATAGAAGAGGTTTTGGAACAAATCAATGCATTAACCACTAATAAGTAGCCAGGGCTAGATGGCATTTACCCAGAAATCCTGAAGAAAGTCAAATATGAAATTGCAGAACTCAGATATATAACTTATCTCTTAAATCAGCATCTGTTACAGATGACTGAAGGATAGCTAATATAACCCTAATTATTTTTTAAAAAAGGGTCCAGAGGCAAGCCAGGCAATTACATGTCAGTGAACTAAACTTCAGTATCAGCCAAACTAGTTGAAATTGTGGTAAAGAACAGAATTATCAAACAGATTAACAAGAGTCAACATATAGCTTTTATAAGGAGAAATCATGCTTCACCTATCTATTAGAATTCTATGAGGGATTCAGCCAGGAACAATAGATAAGGATCCTTGGGTTAGGAACCATTAGGAAAAGGATAGCTAATAAAAAAGAAAATAGCATAATGTCACTATATAAATCCATGATACACCTTTAATATTGCATATGGTTCTGGTTGCCCCATCTCAGAAAAGATACATTAGAATTGGAAAAGGTACACAGAAGGGCAACAAGAGTGGTTCAGGTCTGAAAAAGCTTCCATATGAGGAGAGATTAAAGACTCCAGTTTAGAAAAAAATGACTAAGGTGGGGATATGATTGAAGTCTATAAAATCATGAATGGCAAAGGAAAAGCATATAAGGAAGTGTTATTTATGCCTTCACATAACACAAGAACTGGGGTCACTCAATAAAACTACAGTAATAGACAACAGGTTTAAAATTGACATAAGGAAGTTCCTCTTCACACAATGCGCGATCAACCTGTAGAACTCATTATGAGGAAATGCTGTAAAGGCTAAAATTATAACGAGGCTCAAACCAGAATTATAGAAATTCACAGAGGGCTAGTCCACCAACAGCCATGAATCAAGATGGTCAGAGGTGCAACCACATGCTCTGGGTGTCCCTAAAACTGTCAGAAAATGGGACTCGATAAGAAGGGGCAGATCACTCAATAACTGCCCTGTTCATTCATGCTGAAGCACCTAGCATTGGCCACTGTTAAGATGACAGGACTTGGGCTAGATGGGCCACTGGTCTGACCCAGTATGGCTATTCATATGTTCTTGTGGTTGTATGGTTTTACTATACTCACTAAAGCTAAAATGTATGAGGAAAAGCCTAATTCTGTAACTGGTAGCAGTCATTCTTGCTGTATAATTCATGTTTTAAACAGCTCTAGTGGTCTATTTTTGAATGGAGAAAAGCAGAAGAAACAACAGAAAGTCAAAACAGAAAAACCCAATCCCCAGAAGATCCTAGATATACACACTCATGGGATTAAATCAGATTACATAATGTTTGTGTTCCGTAAGCAAGACACTGCACTATAGTACTCTTCTACTTAAAACAATCTGCACATTGACAGCCACTGAAGTACCGCATTGTTGGCATTTCAGTGCCTCAGGGTGGTACATCATCACACCAGTTAAGGCACAAATAATTAAGAAAAACAAATGTAAAAACAAATAAATTTTAAAGTTATATTTTGGTTTCAGTATAGTTATGTTTACAGGCTAACCAGTCCCTGGCCCAAATCAATAATTGTTTAAATATCATTCTAAAAGTAACTAAAATCTGTCTGCAAAATGGTTATTTCGCCACAATCCTCTTCATACTTTCTGTTCCATAGAAAGCCAACAAATCTAAAAAATGATCAAGTCAGGACAACTAAAAAGTGACCTACACATTTTCCAAACAACCAATTTTAAGTTACTACACAAAAACCAAAGACTTCCCTCTTGTACCTACGAAAAGCTATCTGGACCTACTAAACAACAGAAGTCAGCTATGCAGTTTGTTGTCATCCTCCCAGCTCCGAGGTGTCAAACAAAATATTTGATTCCTCTCCCCCCAGAATGGCACGTTTCACAGCTCAACTTACTCAGAGATCAGGTACTAGCGGACAGTACCTCCACCCCCAAAACACGCGCGGTTTGGGACTCCCTGGCCCCACGTTCGCTCCATTTCAGCCATTCCCCCACCCAGCCTGAGATAAGCAGCCGCTGCGCTCCAGATAGTGACTTAGTATCTTCGCCCACAACTGTAGGGCTCGCTGCTCCCACCAGAGGTTGGGGGGGGGTAGTCGGCTCCCCCGTACCGCCGCCCAGGAAGACGAAGGGGGGAGGCTGTGCCCCTTTGGAGTGCCTGGGCCGCAGAGGAGGAGACAACAGCAGCGACTGGGGGAGAGAACTGAGGAGATCGCATAGGAGCTGCGACCCCCGCCCCCCCCCCGGCCGTCGCCCCGTCCCCCCCCCCCCTGCCCCCCCCCCCCCCCCCCCGACAGCCCGGCCGCAGGGAGGGGAAACTAACTCGCTCCACGCTACCCACCCGGCACCGGTCGCTAGCGACGCCAGCCCGTCCCTCAGCGGTGACCCCAAGTGCCCGGCGGACCGTCCCGGACCTCGGGAGCGGAATCACACGCTGCCGCGCGGCCCGAACCTCCAGACCCCCCCGCTGACTGACCTCCTTCGCGGGGGCTGCGCCGGGATGGGGACCGCTGGGAGGGGAACGTGGGCCCCGCACTGCGGGCAGCCGGAGCGATCAATACAGGGGAGGGGCACGCACCTGCTTGTCACGCGCTGCTTCTGAAGCGAGGCTGCGTCCAGCTCCCGCCGGGGGCGGCGGCCCCGTCAGCCCCCTCCCCAACCGCCGCCGTTCGAACGCTGGCGACGTGCTGAGTAACGGCTCCGCGCGGGGCGGCCTGCGGCACCGCGCCGAACCCGAGCCGCGTACAGCCCCCGGCGGACACTACAAGGCCGAGGGCCGGGCGCCTGCACGGTCCTCACGAGCGACTGGCCTGGAACCCGGCCTGAGTGGGCAGCTGGCTGCTCAGCGCCAGCAGCCAAAGGGCGGTAGGGTGGGACAGACACAGGCCCTCATTGACCGGCAGCCGGCCACAACGCACCAATGAGATGGCAGCCTGACTAGAGCCAATGAGGAAGCGCAGGAAAGCGAGGGGGCGGGACAGTGCGAGGGAAGGACCAATCCCGACATAGAGAGAAACCGATTGACGCTAAGCGCCGGCCAATGGGAGAGCTCGGCTGCTTTTGGGGCCGCAGCCAGCCCGGTTGCTGGGCGGGCGGAGGTGTTCCGGGTCAGGGGTCACATGCGCCTCCCCCCTGCCGCCCCAGGTGGTGGAGCAGGCCGTGTCCCCGGCCTGGGCGGTGGGAGAAATGAGCTCCCAGCGGGGCAACGTAGCCCGCTCGCGGCCCCAGAGGCACCAGAACTCGCGAGTTTTCAAAAACGACAAATACGACACGAGCGCCCAGCGCAAGGTACGGGCCGGGCCGGGCCGGGCCGGGCCGGGCCGGGGGGGGGGCGCTGCCAAGGCCCCTGCGCGCAGCCGGCCGAGCCGCTTCTTGGGGGGGAGTGATCCCGAGGCTGAAGTGCCTCCCTCTTCCTGGGCCACCGGGAGCCAGCCAGCGCTGGCGGGAGGAGTTTGCCCAGGCGGCGCTGGGCCCAGCCCGTCACGTGCCCCCGGCCCAGCAGCCCGTGCTGAGTAGTCGGGGTTCGCGTGCGGTAAACAGCAATTAGCCCTCGAGCGGCGAACCCGAAACTAGGGTTTGTGTAATAATAGTGCAGAGGTATTACTGAGTGAAGGCATACAGCATCTCGAGCAAGCTACATAAATGTCCCGATTTTACAGATGGGAGACTTTTCCTTTGACTCGTTTATGGGTTTGTTGTAGATGCAAACTAAAGGCACTGAAAGGTTTCTGGACGTTTGGCGTGGGACTACGTACCTCACATAAAACCATGCAAGATTCAAGAGTCTGCTTAATGTGGGTCTTGTTTGGGTTTTTCTTTCAGTTTTAGGATTCATTCAAAACAAAAACGCATTGTGTGCGTACACCTTTGTGACACAAAATTGAAATAAACATTACGATGACATGGGGCCAGGTGAATGTGACAGTTTCACATAGCTCTAATTCACAAGTCAGCAACAAGTGTTTACATACACATACTAATGTCACTGAAATTTATATAATGTTTGTTTCCCTTTAATTTTTTTGTAGTTACTGATTATATACACATGTAATTTCAACTGTTTGTAATAATTTTTAAGTTGTGCAGCACTGAGTATCTTAAATAAGGCTGTTTATTATGATGATCTTCTGGACAAGACATGGACTGAGAATCAACAATCTGAAGTCTCTTGACTGTCATTAAACTCATTTATGCTAGTGCATCAGAACCAAACTATGCTGGCATGACCACAAAAAACAAAACTGGCTACTGTACTCTCATCGTCTAAACTGAAAATTAGTTAATATTGATGTGTAAAAATCATGTTTTTCATTTCTGGTGGTATTAAGAACAAAGGATTTATATTACCTTGTGAATTTCTCTAAGCCTACTTGAGTGAATGGATTTTGGAAAAGGGAAAAAAAGCAAATACTAAATCAAATAGGATGTAGGGCAAGCTCTGCAGGCAGAACAGGTAACTTGCCTGGGGCATTTGACAGTACTATAATAATTGTTGTGTGTGGGGTCACTGCAGGAGTTGGGTGTACATTTTCCATTTTGTTCAGGACACCATTCTAAAGAGCCAGGCTTCAAGAACAAAGAGTTTTGCAATAAACACGGTTCTAGGATCATTAGGGAAATTTTTAGTCACTAAAACATTCAGTAAAATTGTTTTACTATTGTATGGTTAGGAATAATTTATTCTTAATCTTCTCTTTGCCACTAATTAACAATCATAGAAAGGTGTAGAAATATGACAAGCATCTAGAGTTGGCTGCACAACATATTCTTGAAAACTTTGTTGGTTGTGCCTAGCGCTGAGCTCTAACTTAGGCATTCACATTATCTAAATTGTAATACAAGCACTCCTACTTCTCTCCATTCTTGCAGAGCATTTCCCCTTCCCCCCAGGCCGTGAGGGAGAAATTGTTGGGGGGATATGCTAATCGTATTGGAATGTATATCAAACATCTTTTTACTGTTTTCTAAAATTACACTATATTTTATTAAATTGGCAGATAAGATAGTTTAAAAAACTTCTTGAAGTTTTTGGAAAGAGTGTCTCCTTGTACATGGGATTGTGGTGACAATGGTAACAGAGCATGTCCAACCTCTAAGCCCTTTCTTAATCATGTAAATTTAGCCTGTTGTTTTATATTGCAATAATGTGTAGATTCTAGAAGGCTGGCCAGATCAGGGCTCCACTGTACTAGGGACAATACAAACAATATAGTAAATGACTTTTCTTTAAGTTTTCTGAATAAAGCACATTACCTCCCTTTGTTTCTAAGTGACTTTGGAGTGCAGTGTCTTGTTTGGGGGAGAGGGTTTGCTAGGGATGACAGCTGTGACTATGGTTAATCCTTGATAGTAGCAATGCAATATCATCAGGTTGTGGGAGGATACAGAAAGAAATGCTGGAAATATCAGCCCTCCTGATCAAGGGAGTGGGCCAGTTACTTTTTATTTTTTAAAAATCACAATTTGGGGATCAACTGGATACTAAGATGAAAGCAAGAGATTCTATATCTTTTTTTAAAAAAAAAAAAAGCAATGTGGCAAGAAGAGCTAGACTTTTCCTGATGTGGGCCCTATCACAGTTATTCATGTCTCTTTCATCTCAAGTATTGCAATATATTGTATATGGAACCACATCTTACGTGCATTTAGAATTTGAAGCTGTTGTGCAGTTCAGCTGCCAGTTAAGTCCTGCTTCTTTCTTTCAGGCCCCCTTTTCTCCCTCTTTTCCTCCTCCTCCTCCTCTCCCCCTCCCCCCCGCAGCCTCCCTTCAGCATATACTGTATGGCTAATCTGTCCTGTTAATATGTAGTTGAAGATGTAGTTGCTATGTATTTATATTTTAGGGTCCGAGATTGATTTGAAATGGACAAGTGTGACATAATCTAGGGTACAGTCTGGACTGATGGACAACTGTGTCCCCTCAATTCTGCAGCCTGAGGTGCCTTTCACACAGCTTCACTGACATGCTCATACACAGTGTCTAGCATGTAAATTACGCCCAGTTATAGCATGTGAGTGCCATATCTAGCCATTCCTGAATTATATTGCTGAGTGACACCAGAAAATTACCAATTCCAGACTTGTCCCCAGAAATGTATGTTTTGTACTGCCCAGTATCTTCCTGGATAACACAAGCTCATAGAAAGTCCATCATTTCATTAATAGAAAATTGTATGCACAAACCTTCTCAATAGAGCATCCCAACCACTTCAATCCAAACATACACTGGTTTAGATAAACTAATAAAACAAATTCAATTACAGAAAGATTTTAATCTTTACATATGAGGAGAGCTTAAGACTGGAACTTTTCAGCTTGGAAAAGAGATGACTTATAGGAGGACATGATCAGGGTTGCCAACTTTGTATTTTAGTTATTACTGACATCAAGATCTGAAGTTGATTTTTTTACTGACACAAACTTTTTACTAACATAACTGAAAATACCATAAAAATACAGTAACATCACAAAAGTGTGTACTCATTCAGGATAGTCTGTACACAGGAATTTGGAATTATGCAATTGTTTTAACTGCAGTTGATCAATCAGATTCTTTGGGCATGTGCAGTAATAGAAAACAGGAAATTGTCATGATCCATGTAGTTTTGAATCAAGAAGTGATTCTGAATGACAACAATCAATGTCAAAATATGTTTTATTTCTTCCCAATTTTACAGACATTTTCATTTATGGATTTACTGACAATGTTCAAATTGTATTTCTTTTCTTTTTTTTTTTTTTTTAATTTAAACTAACTGTCTGTAAATTTACAGACGGTTGGCCACCCTGGACATGATAGAAGTCTATAAAATCATGGCTGGTGTGGAGAAATTAAATAAGAAAGTGTTATTTACTCCTAACACAAAAACTAGGGTCGCCAAATGAAAAATTAATAGACAACAGATTTAAAATGAACAAAAGGAAGTATTTCTTCACACAACTTAGTCAGCCTGTAGAACTCTTTGCCAGAGGATGTTACGAAGACCAAGATTATAACAAGGTTCAAAAATGAACTAGATAAATTAATGGAGGCTAGGTTCATCAGTGGCTATTAGCCCGGGATGCACAGGGATGCAAACCCATGCTCTGAAGTGTCTCTAGCCTCTGTTTGCTAGAAGTTGGCAATGGGCAATAGGAGATGGATCACTTGCTGATTACCTGTTCTATTCATTCCTTCTGAAGTACCTGGCATTGGCCTCTGTTGGAAGACAGGATACTGGGCTAGATGGACCATTGGTCTGACATAGTATGGCTGTTTTTATGTTCTTAAGTGATTAAGTAGTGAGGCATAAGTCAATTGGCTGCAAAGAAATAAAACAGAAAAATTCAAACTAATACCTAAATTAACAATCTAAGTGAATTCAAAACAAAAAGGTTTCCTATCCCACATGTTTACAGCAGTTTGGCTGGATCCCTTGAGCCAGGACCCCTCCCCACCAGTTCAGTGATGCTTTTAGTCTTTCATACGTTGTCGATGCCATGCGAGGGGAGAGCAGGGATTTGTGTCCTCTGTTCTCCCTATTTATAGCTTTTCTTTTCTTTGAGATACATCATCTTCATCTGGAGTTCAATTGACAGCAAGTCTGAGATGGGAACTTCTAGCTGTTACTTTGCCAACATATACATTTCTCACTCATCCTTTTTCCTGCCAAATAATGACTGCTTAACTGATTGATAGTCCATTTGATTATGCTCACATCTGTCTGAGGTGCTGGCTTGCCTTTTGTCCCTGGTGAACTGGTTTGAATCTGTTTCCCTAGGCTTGGAACATGTCTTAATACAGTGCAATTTCATAACTTTACATATAATGTTGCCACTGATTTTACAATTAATGATCAGCAGATTGAGTTTTTAAATGATACCTCACAAGGCATACTTTGTACAAAAGGTATCAGAGTCTTGCAAAAAGGATGAACGTAAGGATACAGACAGTCACAGCATGTAAATTGTTTGTTTAGATATTTATCCTTCAGTTAGGCTATATTAAATAATAGTACAAATATCTAGATTTTCAGGATAGGCATTCTTAAGACAAATTTGAAGAAAAATAAAATGTTTTGGTTCCAGCTGCACTGAAGTCCACATTGACCGTTGTTTATTATGACATAGTCTTCATTATATAAAATGCAACCAGTAAGTTTCAAGAAGACCTGAGAACTGCATCAAACTGTTTTAAGGATATTTCATTGTGGTTAGAAATGAGGCAATATCAATACACCAAGTGAAGTTGGCCGTTGGGGTTTGTAAATGCTATTTAATAAACAAAATTTGATCAACTATGGTTGTTCATTTGGCCCTCATAGCATATGAGCAAAAATACCTTATTAGAAGAACCCGGGGATGCAACTGCCTGAATTTTGCAATTGTGTATTTTGTGATATTTTGTACTGTAAGGTCAAACTGTTCTTTCTGAATTGCTTTGTATTTATATTCTGGAATTTATATGCATAATTTTTTTTTGGTAAGATGCATTAATGCAAAACATCTTCAACATACACAATCTCACTTCCATCTAACTTTTTTGATGGCAGGGAGCTTTATCTCTGGAGTTAACATTGCATCTGTGCAAACAATATTCTACTGACATGGCTCCAAGAATAGAAGTGGAGTGAGAAGAATTAAACATGAAAGTATGATAAAAACTGGGGGAAAGCTATTGTGCTGGAGACCCTAATCAGTCACAGACAAGCAAGACTGCTGTAAGGAAAGCCAAGCCCTGATTCCTGAAATGGCAGGTGTGGTGGCTTAAGGTTGAATCATTTGAGATATGGTAAGAGGAAAAATTGGGTCTGCTCAGTCAATTATTTAGATTATATGTATTATCTAGTTAATCACTTTCTTCCCCCAATACTAAAATATTTTCCATAGCCTAGTTTAACGAAACCTCTAGCAACTCTCAAAAAGTACCCATATCAAACCGAACACAAAGAAACTAGTGTTTATCTGGGGTGATTTTTAGTAGCAGGAAATCTATGGTTTGAGTGTAGGATACCTGTTTAAAGATGAAATCTTCATTCTTTTACTCAATAGGGTATTTTTTATCTATAAATTCCTGTGCCTTCAGTATAATCTGTATATAGTTTCCATGAGGTGCTAAATAAGAGTGGGTATCTGCCATTGGGTCCTAAGTTTGCCTACATGGAGCCAGTTGCAGGATCAGGGTGCAAATTTCTCCTGTCATACATTATAAGTAATTGTGCTCTCAATGGATGTGATCTGATTTGGTGCCTTCTACTTTCTCTGTTAGTAACTTAAATGGACATGGGACCCATTTGCATGTTGACAAATTTATTTAAATTAATCCTGCTATTTATGTAGTGTAAATTTATATTGTTATCCACATTCAGAATCCAAATGCACATGAAAAGAAAGCTGCTGCTGCTTTATATTATAAAGTAGTTTAGTTACCTCTAGCAAATGTACTATTTAAGACTCTACCACTTGTAGCCCTACCTCTTTATGAAGATTAAGTTATTTTAACTGTAGTAGTTTGTATAGTTACACTTCACATTTTGTTTGTATATTGAGAGTTTATCTTCAGTGCTGTGCAATTATTTTTGTTCTGGACATTGACTCCTTATCTTGAGTCTGCAGGTTCCGTAGTGAACCTTTAGTTTTGTTTCATGTTTATCTTTGTGTAGAAGACCTTTATTTACAGCTGTCACATGTATTTTAATTATGAAGGGTGGGGCTTTTAGTGTGCCTTTTGAAAATTTTAAAAGAGTATAGGATGTTAGTTTGAAGACATTGATTGCACTGGCATAGGAGAGAGAGAGAGGCTTAGGAATAGGTTGTGGTCTCCGTTGTGAAAACAAAGGTTAAACTGAATTTTGCATAGAAATGAGAACGTCATTACCTGTCATAACCCATACTTGACAGGTCAAACAGCTATCTGAGATTAACACACACTGACAATTTGTTTCTTGCCACTGCACTCACTTTAAACTCAGCATTTTGTAGTGCATTTCAAGAATGCCCTCCCCCCTTGCCCCCTACACACTGTATAGAGTAGAGTAAATTTCTTAAAGTTTAAAAGGGTATCCCCAGAATATCCAATTGCTCTAACTAATGTAGGGAGTATACCCACAAACGGTCTATAATTTCAGTATCTTCATACTTCTTCCAAAGAGATGTGGTAATCCACCTTTCCTCCTCCTCTCTGCTCTCGAGGTTTCTTCTCTCACCCTTCTTAGTTTCCACATTGTGTGTCATTGTTGAGGATAGTAATACTAGTGGGGGAAGGACTTATCAAAAGATGAATTGTGTTTTGTTTGGGTTTGAACACAGTTATGGGTGGGATCAGTCATCTTTGCCATAGTGTTCTTTAGCTGGTGACTGCTATTGTGAATGCTCTGATTCTTGCTCGTTGATCATGGGCCAGTTAGGTATAGTCATAGGGACACTGCAACCTGTCTTTCTGGTTCATAGATGTGTATGAAGTCATTGAGATAGTTAGTCCATTAATAATCCTGTAGGCAGCCAGTTGAGCATGTAAAGTGCCAAACTATGTTCAGGCCTGCTTTTGTTGATCAATAATGCACAGATTTGAGGCGTCCAAGTGACTATAGCATTCAACCCTCTGTTTTAGTAGAATGAAAATGGAAGAAGTCATTCTATGCATCACTGTGTAAAAGCAGTGAGAAGTCCAACGTGAGTTTGAGGCTTCATGCTTTAGTGGTCAGATGCCCTCAGTTGAAGATGCCCACAGTTCTAGCATGTCTCTAGAATTTTGTTTTTAGCAGCATCACTTACCTGGATTATGTTTTTAGCGAAAATAGCCCCTTTAATAGAAAAACTAAAAACATTCCAACACTACAGTCTAGGTGTTAAAAAAAAGCTTTACAGTGTGATAATTTTTAGCTGGTTAAATTCTTAAACACTGTCTTTAACTAGGGCTTCTGATTTTTGGGTTTAGCTGATAACCCCCCCCCCAAACAAATAAAAATGGGTATTTATTTAATGGACACTGGAATTGGTTATGTGTAGACAAGTCCTAAGATACAAGTAATGTGTAGAGCCATAATGTGGACTACGTAAGTGTTGTTTCTAAAGCGTACTAATGTTTTGCATATTAAGTTGGTCTGACCCTGCTGGTTCGATACAGGTTCCCAAATGCACTTCAACATAGTGCTGTTAAAGCGCTTAAGGGAACATGACAAAGCCATTACTCAATACATTATATACACAAAGAGCTCCAAAATCCTCCAGTTTTTGGATATCTACAAAAAACCTAAGATTGCTAAAAATAAACTCCCCAAAAGTGAAATTAACAAACCCTGAAAGCCATAAGCCCTATAAAAACATGCATACAATAGCTAGGAACTACTTCCACATACTTAGCTCTCTTGTGGTTCCACCCAACCCAGCCCTCTTATTCATTACTACATTTCAAGTCTGCTACACAAATGCCACAGGTTGGAATGGCACAGGAGACTCTGGCAGGGCATCAGAGAACAGGCTTACAGACATCCTGCAACAGCCTCTCTATGAGGAGTCGGCAAATTGCTAATCTTTTCCATTTCTATATCTGATCTGAGATTGCCTTTTTGGTTTTCAGAGCTCTGCCCTGCTTCTCCCTTCCACTGTGACTGCAAGTTCAGCTACACATCTGTCAGCTCACTTTAGTTTCACAATACAATCCTCTTTTTACTCAGTGTTTCACTGTAGGTCTGGGGGGGGGGAGGTTTGCACTTGCACTTGCACTTCTGGATTAGTTTAAAACTCTCTCCTGCCCGTTCCAAACTACTACTACTTTTAAAATTTGCTCTACTTTCTCAAAGTAATTTGTGTAGTAGGCACCCAAGACGATAAACCAAAATTGCATGATGCCTAACAAGAAAATATTGATTTGTGGCATTTTATCATAAATTGACTAAAAATACTCACCTGAAAATTGTTAATGGTACTTGTCAATTTTCCTGATTTTGAACTTTGAATTGAATGTCGGATAAATCACACATGTTGAATGCCAATCTTAAAACTAAAAGAAAAAGGTTCAGATATAACTAAATACTAATTGTGAAAATGAAGATGGTCATTAGACTTAAATGTTAATTATATTTTAGCTATTAAGAAATTGGACTGGCTCTTTAAATTGCAGAATGACTTGCTACAAAACTAAATTTAATTGCTTTAAATTAATTAAAGGTTCTCATGTGTATTTTTCATTTTAAATACAAGTTGCTAGTACTACTCAGTGAATAAAATTAAGCACGTCTTTGTGGGAGAGGACCACAGATGAGACCTCTGTAGTTCCATATTATTCAAGCCTATGTTCCTGGAAATGCAGCTGACTGGGGGTATGAGGTATAGCTTTTTTTGTCATGTGAGCCAGTCACCTGATCTTAACCTAAGGTGAACTTTGGAGTTTCAGTGAAAAAAGAAAAGTTAAACTATGACTAATATGGGCAGGGCTGGGTACCCACTGAGGAAGTGGAGGGATGTAGGTGGAGAATTTATCTTTAACTGATCTGCCTGTGATACTTCTTTAAAACGAATGTACTTCAGAATTGAAGAACTATATGCTGATTGTTTTCATTGCTGTATACCAGTTGGTTTCTGCAGGAACAGGACTAGTACAGGAAACCTACTAGCAACAGGATATGAGTGAGCATCATTCTTTTGCTTGATAATTATAGTGTTCAGTGCTTTGTCTCCATTAAAATTAACTTACGATTTCTCATAGATAAATACCTGTTTAAGCTATTAATTATGATAGATTTCCAACTAGCACTTGAAGTAGTATGTGTTCTTCAGCATTGTTACATGGATTACAGTTCTTTTGGGTATGGCCTCTTGCATTCCAAGTACATTACACATTGCTGAGCCTATCTTTGTCATCACTCCAGTAACAAATGTTTCCTTCTCCAATACCAGTCATAGCATATTATTGGAAATTAGTGAAGTATCTGCTAGGGAAGCTGACTCCTTTTAATAGTCATGAGCTTCCTTCAACTCAGAAGTGTAGTATCATTTGAAGCTTTATGTAGTACCTCCTTAACATATTAAGATGGCTAATGATATTATGATACTAAAACACTCTTAAGAATACAAATCACTGCATACTAATTCAGCAGCATTTGTGGGGTGGAGATTAGTATGGCCTGGTTTGCAGGGCTTTAAATGTTAACTCAGGCTATAGTACTCATTTTGCAGTTCCTTTATCTGAAAAGTATCCTTGAAGCACAACAAGCAAAAGGAGCACACTGAAGGAGAAAGGAGAAAACAGCACACTGGGGTAAAGTTCTAAAATATGGACCCTTTTTTTTAAAACAATGGTTCCCCAACTGTGGTGTGCATCCCCCCCCCAGGAGGCGTAAAGGAATATTGGGGCAGGGGGCACATGGCAGGGCCCAGGCCAGCCTCCACAGGGGTGGATCCAGCTTCACTCTGCCCCCAGCCCCAGCTCCTCTCCCATTCCTCATTTTCCCCCCCAGTTCTACCTTCTGCCCAAGTTCCTCTATTGAGCCAATTATGCAGTAATGGAGGAGGGGTGTGGACAGATTCCATTACTGGTAAGGGGGTTGCAACAGGAAAAGTTAGGGCACCACTGCCTTAAAACAGAACATTCTGAAAGTGAATGATCTGTTTTCAACTATCGACCTGTAAATTACCATACAGAAAAGTCAATGGTATTTTTAAAGGTACCTTTAATAGCAGTGTGGCTAAAGTTACAAATTATCCATGGAGGAATCTACAAATGTTTGTTCTTCACAAATCCAGAAAGGTGCTAATATGCTTATGCTGTGGTGATACCTGGGTATCTGAGTACATTAAAAAGTGTTAAAGGAACATTGAGTGCTAGGCTTTGCAACCTTAAAAATTAAGAAAAAACAGAATTGAGGCTGCCCAGGCAATTTTAATTTAGCTTCCTTATGCATATGTACTATGACAACAGTAGTCAGTTACATGATCACATGATGTATTTTCCCCTGTGCGGGTGAATCATGCAGGTTCTTCCTTCTCCATGGTGCCTGGCAACAACAGGAACATTGTGAGCAAAGGCAGGACAGTCTTTGTGCTCTCTGTTCCAATGCCTGGTGCCATGCTGGCCCCTAGTAGCCAGGAGCAGCAATTGCAGTGGCTGAGAAGGACTTTCACTGTGGCCCCGATATGGAGCATGCTCAGTCGCTGTAGGTTCGTGCATAAATTGAGCAATTGGCACACAGGAGCTGTGAAACGATGGAGCATTCTACTTGCAGCTAGAATCTTCAGATAATGTAGCTGCCAAATTTTGAACAAGTTTCTGCTGAGCATTTGTGAACTGAGATATTTCAAAGGCTTATCCCTTGGCAACACTGGGACAACTTTTCACGAAGATAGCAAAAGTCATCCTGACAGCAGGGCAACCCTCTGCCAGATTTTGTGCATGTGCTCAGTGTATGAAGGCACTACAGCTTCTCAATGAAATTGTAAATAAAAATAACGTGGAGTGAAGAATATGGTTTCTCCCCTAATTTTATTCTTAGCAATGGCTGAACTCAGTTTAAAAACTTTTCCAAAAGATTCTGCCATAGGCAGACAGTATGGAAAACTTCAGCCTTATGTGGTTTGTTTGACAAAGTTGTAAAATAGGTCTTATAATGGGAAGTTTCAGGCAAACTTGACTATAGGTTGCTCTGCCAGCACCACCTACAATAATTAGCTAAATAAAAACCCCACTGTATTTTGAGGCCATGCTTGTGTTTCCTGTACTAAGGTTAGATATTAAGTAATTGTAGAATGAAGATAAACCGCTTCTCTCGAAATCTAGGTTTTAAGTCATAGCATATAATATATACACTTAATTTCCAATATTTTCTATGTTAAGAAAATAAGGATTAGTTGTGCTTCCATTAAAAATGATGAAACTGCTGTTGACTTCAAAGTTGAGCAACATCAGATTTGAAAAGCTTTTTAGTTAATCCAAACATGGATTGCTTATAATGCCTATTCTTTAATCATTGTATGGCACAGTAGTTATTTGCTTAATAATAATTAAACCTGTAGTATTTAAGTGTTTCTCAGTTCCAGAGGAACAGTCTCTTCTAGCTCTATGGTACTAGTTTTTCAGCTGTAGTGGCAGATCCTGGGGAAAAGACTGTTTAAGAACTGCCCTTCATGTGAGACATCTGTCCATAAGGCTCCCATACATAATGGCTTTGATGCATTGGGGAGGAGCATTAACCAAACACATGTTCAATCTGTCTGAAGTTCACCACTGGACCTGCAAGAACCACAAGACACCTCCAGTCTGTGAAGATGTAAGAAACCCTTAGAGCTTCCATAAGTGGAGGTAGAGTGGCTCCAGTCCCTTTTAAGTCTTGAGAATCTGTTCTGAGCAGTTTGTGGGTTTTTTGGGTGGGGTGGGGTAGGATGGTCTGGGAAGCCAACGAGCTTTGGACTTATCACAGAAACCTTTTTCCTTAGAAAAAAGAGATTGAATGAAGAAAGGAAAGAGGCATTGCCATCACTGCAAGTCCCACTTCTAAGAGGTTTAGAGGAAGCAATTATAGAGGGAAATCAGCACTGAAGACTTCAGTGAATAGTTCGATGTCAGGCTTGAAAGTTTGTTTCTGGGGCTGCCTGATGCTAAGGGAAACAATGTTCCTCAGTGAGGCAACCAGTTTGTTCCACACTTCGTTCCAGAGGGAATACAAGTGGAGTATTCTGTTTACTACTTCCCATCCCAGGCTCTGTTTTCTGTTCACCCAATGAGAAACTCACTGCCAGATCACTCTTATCTCTCTGATGATGCTGAGGATTCCATTGGAATTGAGGATTCATACCTAAGGGCTCTGCAAATCACTTTTCAAAAAACATATGATACTGATTCAAAAAGTATGATACTGAACATTGATTTCCCTCCCTCGCCCACCAAAAAATACCAGAAGCCTTGAATAAACAACCACCCACAACAAAAACCGATATCCAAGCAGAATTTTTCACCCCCCAAAAGATAGATGAAGTAGAGGATCCATGAAACTTATTATGGAGATGGCTGATGGTATGAAGCCTTAACGTAGACCCATATTTTTGAAAGGGTAGCTAGTATTTTCAAAGGAAACTTTAAAAAAAAAATTGGACATATAATTCCTTCAGACTTCTTTGAAAATCCCAGCCTTAGTTTTTGAATGTGTATTACAGTAAAAATACATACTTGTTTATCTGTGGTATAATTAGTTACTGCAGTTTTCCTTTAAGATTACAATTAGTTTTATTATTAATTAGTAAATTATCTTGATATGTAATTATAGACCACTTCATATTCTTAAACATCACTCAATCCTAACAGATATAGTCAGATAATTTGTGTATTTGTAATCTGCAGAATGTCTTTTTTTTTTTTTTTTTTTGGGGGGGGGGTATTCCAAAAAGTAAGATGGTTATAATACATGCAAATGAAAAGGCAAGCAGGTTCTTTTCCACTGAACAGGTCTTTGTACTTAGTTCATTGGTAGTGTAAGTGTACTACACTTTTGTGTAAGTATCTTTATTGATGCTGTCATAATATTCCTGTCAGTCATCCTATTTTTTAAAATATCTTGTACTATTACTTTTTGTAATTAGTTATACCTGTAAAAAGTATGCAAAATTCTACTGTTAATATCACTGTTTTTCCTTATTTTACCATGAGATGTTTAAGCTTATTTATTTCACTCACCTTTAATCAATTATATTGAAGGCTTTGTAGAGGAATTCTCAGGATCCATCCATATGATCAGATCGTATTCTATAGGCTATAATTATTAATGAACCTCCATTTTGTTTTCTGAAGCAATTCTGGCTTTCTGAGTTGGGTTTCTTTTTAATTTTTGGCTCTAGTCAAAAATCTAGTTTAAAAAAAATGTATTCTATCGCCATTTCATAGCAATTGGACGAAGCATTATTCTTCTTAATGACTTATAGGAGTCAACCTCAAGTTCTGTTGAATAACAAATCAAACCAAACACAAGAATAGATATTCTTGAAAAAGAAAATGCTTTTTCTGACTTGTGGTGCCAGTAAAACATGGTGACAGGTTGTTTGGGGTTTTTTTAAAATAGAGGGGGTAGTTACAGGGAACTCTTCAAGGAGCAAAGACGGGAAAGAATTTGCTGGCTCAGATTTTATTTCTCCACTGAATCTAGTGTGTGGTAGATAAACACCCCTTGTGCTGAGGCTTTATCTTTTTGGTTCTTTCTGTACCAGCAGAAAGCAACCTATTGTACGCAGCTGCAATGTACTTGTGAAGCTTTAGTAGCTTGGTAGCTTCCCCTCCCACTTGTGATAGCCTTTCCTTACAAAGGTCTGTATGGTTGATTTCCAGAGGAATATTAAGACAACTTTCAGGGGACCTCTACCCTGGAAAAACTTAGAGTGGATTTTTGTTTGTTTGTTTTTTTGAGGGGCCCTGAGTTGCACTAGACTAGAGCATCTCCGCTGGTGCTGGGCAGGAATAGATGTCATGGTGACTAGAAACACTAGTTTGTCTGCATTTGTTTCTATCACTTTTAATGCTGGTGGAGCTGCTCCAGTCCAAAACAATCACCATCTGCACAAATTTTCCATCGAAAATACGACCCAAGGCAAAACAGAAGGAGACAAAGGTAAGGGTAGAGTCTCTAAGTCACATTTGTGATGTGTGGGGGAGCCAAGGATTGTACCTTAGGAGATATGAATAGTAATAGAATTGATTTTGGGGGGGAGTACTCTCCAATTTTTGTCAATCACAATGGAAGGCTGAAGGCAAATAGATGTTTGGGTCTTATTTCTCAATCTGTTTGCAGGACTGTGGGAAAAATTGTCACTAAAGAGGTAGAGGTTGTTAAATAGTGTAGAATATTTGCAAAAATATTTGAAACTACTAAGTAATTATTTGGTCTTAAATCAAATGAGAAGGAAAGTAAGTTTCCTTAGGTAGAGTAAAAATTGCTAAGGAGGTGAGAGAAATGAGAGTTGGTGTTTCTGAAAGTTTGAAGATTCAGTAGATAAAAAGGAAATAAACTCAGCCTGAGACTTATTAAAAGATTTAAGAATTTAAAGATAAAATAACTTGTACTAAGGAAATGATTTATTTGCACTCTTAACAATGACATCTATCTTCAGTAGGAAAGTATGGAAGATTAAATCAACTGTTACTCTAAATATTTAATATTTTAACCGCATAAGTGAGGTGACGCTCATATTACAACTTGTGCAACCGTACCTTGGTCCACCCCCTTGTGCATATGCATTATTATACAGAATATCTAGTTACTAGGGTTGCCAGTTTTGATAGGACTTATTCCTGGAGGTTTCATCACATGACAGTCTTTAATTAAAGGTTAATCTTTTAATTCCTGGAGACTCCAGGACAGTCCTGGAGTGTTTGCAACTGTACTAGTTACATGACACTGTTTTCCCACACAGAATCCTTGCCTCAATCAGTGTACAGGATGGACTGTGATCTGGAGTTGAAGCAGAGTTGTGTTGTAAAGGAGGCAGCTGTCTGTAGGAACCATGTCACATTTGTTGCAGAAGTTAGAAGGTATGGGATGAACGAGGCAGGGAAATGCCAGAAGAGGATAGTCTTAGGTTTAAGGCAGTTAAATTTTCCTTGGAGTATTGATTTTATCCCTGTGTCTACCACTGAGTTCCTTTAGGATGCTGGGCAAATAATTTAAAATGGAACATTTCACAGTTGGCCACTAAGTTTATTTTACTCATTTTCTGGGTCAACTTGAGACATCTGGGCCCGATATGTACAAGTAGTTAGTGTTCCCAGTTGCAATAAGGATCTATTGGAGCTGAGCTTTGAACATAAAGTGCTATAAAAATGCTAAGTACGCTGAAAACAAAATATCACACCATTGCTATCTTCAAAGTAGGCACTCAGAAATCAGTGAACTGCTTTTTGACCACTTTGGCCTTAATCTCTTTGCCTCAGTTTGCCAGCCATAAAAAGGGGATAACACCAGTTGCTCACCAGAGGAGTGTTGTGAAAATGAATTAATTAATGTTTGTGATGTACTCTGAAACTCTCATGAGGAAATTAAAAACTTTGTATTAAGCATAAGGTGTGGATGGCCTACATTAAGGCCGACCCATAAGTCACACATTTTAGGATTTAAAGTGGAAAAAAAGTTGTATTCCTACGCATTCACTGAATGAGACAGCAGGTCCAGTGGGAAAAAAGTGTCTTGTAATTAAAGATGGAATCAAAATGCATATGATCAACTTTAATTCTAGCATTTGCTAAGTTTTTGAGTGCTTGACATTATAATATTAATGTAGGATTTGTGTGGTTTAAAAAGGATAGAACATATTTAACGGTGTCATCCTAGAGTAGCTCTTCTGGTGACAGGAACTTTATTGTTTATTAAAATATATATTGTGCCTGTTACCAGAAGAGCTGCTCTAAGCCTACTCCATTTTAAGAAATCATTACATGTGCATACACAGCAAAACATTTTCTAATAAGGATGTATTATGGCCATCCTGTTATTTTGTGTTGTGAATTAATGTAAATGGATAAAAGGCATGTGTACCTTTTGGTTACTGGGGTGGAACAAAGAAGCTAAATTGCATAATTCTGGCATTTTTGACCATATATTTCCATTTCATAGTGGTACTATGAAACATGGAGATCCTGAAGGACTCAATCTTACTTTAAAAAAAGAACAAAAACAAGAAAACCCCAAAACCTTAAAATATGCAGAGTCCTCTTGGGCCCAGTGAGGTTGGGAAAGATTACTTCATCCTAATTGCTTTTTGAAATAATACTAGTGCAGGAAGTTTGTTTAACATGGCATACCGCTTTTTATAAACTCAGTTGTTTGGCATGATATACATTTATGTGAGAGAACAAAGTTATTTACACACATGGTCTAAAGTAGGTCAGTTGGGAAGGGGGAGGCACACAATGGGCCTGGGACTTCTTGGCACTATCACCATAGAAATAATAAGATCCTTTTCACTCTGTAGGCAGAGGGTGAAAGGAGTGAGAACTCTGCTCTAAGCTCCATTAGTGCTACGTGTGCAATGGAAGCAGATAGAATGAAAGAAAGCTCATCCTGGAGGTACTGCCCCATTGGTCCACTGGGGGTACTGCTCATGTGCTCTTCTGCCCCATTAGGAGTTGATGCTTCTGAACTGTCATATCTAAATCAATAGCTAATCAGTTGGGACTTTGTCACTATTATTTGCAGGTTTATATAGATGTATATAACAGTTGCCATTTAAACATCCATTAGGTATCCTTTTGAAGAATAAGTGTTGTTCAATATTCTGAAAAAAAATCTTAACATTTTTTAATTCTCTTGTTCTTTATAGCCATACTGTCCTGCATATAACTTGTAGTGTTCATGGCTAATATGGTTATCAACTAGTCAAATGTTTCAAACAAAATCTTACTTTTGTATTATGTTTAGACATAATATTGACACTTTGTTGAACATGATACATGGAATCAAGTTAAGAAAAACTATAGTCCGTCTTTTACTGACACTGGCTTCTATAATCATACTACTCATGAACAAGATTTAAGTATACTTCTTTGTAATACTCATGATTCAACCTCTCCATTTAAAATATAAATATATAAAATATAAACAAATTTGATTGTTCAAAATTAGGTTCTTAGCAGATAGATGTCATTACCAGAATTAATGTCATTGTTAATCTGAGGTAAAGGAATGAACATAAAGATCATGGTTGATCTATTCAGAGACAAGGGAGTTGTGTAAGGAAGCCTAGGTTTCCCAGGCCCTGGGTGACTATTTTCTAGTGTGACTAGTGATGTTCCATGTGTATTCTCACCCAATTAAGTGAATAGAAGGAACGTTTTTTTTCAATATGTACTTGTACTAAATATTCCCTCATCCTGGAAACACTTCTCTAGTTTAACTGATTTAAAAAAAATGGGAGGGAACTAAGATCATGTTGTAGAAGACATTAAATGTCCTTCTGATGGTATATGACATGGCATTTCCATTTAAGCTGTGCTTTTAGAAAAGTCTGAGGCTACCCACTTCATATATTATCATTGCTAAAGCCTAATATATTAATATAAATTATAGGTATTGAATTTGTAACCTATCTTCAATGAGCAAAGCTGATGTCTCAAAATCCATTTCCATACCACAAAAAACAAAAACCCACCCCACACATTTTACTCTGATTGGATGTGGTCTTGATGTTAACTTTTCCAAACATTCCTAAAAAAAGTAAATGTTTAATCTCTTACAAATAAACTTGTTCTTGCACTGTCATTAGAATACATTTTTCCCAGTTTAGCTGCATGATATTAAAAGATGGATGGAATTTCTTCATAAGAGACTTTTATACTGAACTGATGAGTAGTTGCTAATTGGTTGGTTCATAAAAGATTTTAGACATTTCTCAACTTTTTTGTAGAAAATTAATGCGAAGCTTCATGAGGGAGTATGTCAGCACTGTAAGGAAGTCTTGGAGTGGCGTGTAAAATTCAGCAAATACAAACCATTATCAAAACCAAAGAAATGGTGAGTAAACGGAATTACTTCACAGCTGATCATTGTATAATTTGTGAATCTCTTTTGGGACACATTATTTTTGGAAATTTCATTTTGACCTGCAGAAGAGATGTAATCCCTATTATATTGAGCTCCGAATTCAGTAGTCTGAAGTTTCAAGAAAGCTTACGAAGTTGTATTTATTTATTTTAATTAAGCTGTTGGTTTACATTTTTAAGAGAACACATTCTGTTTTTAAAAACATTTAATTTTTTTTACTACATATATAGAACATCTCGCTAAAATACTTAAACATTGCAGTGCTTGTGAGGGATCTAATTATCCTAATCTTTTAAATGAACATACCTGTGGCAGAGAGAGAAGTAATTGTCCTAAGATTGCACAGTAAGTCAGTGACAGGGAAACTTCTCTACTTTTACAGTGTGCAAAATTAGCTTGGGGGGGGAGCAGGGGAGTGGGGGAAGAGGAGGGAGAAAGATTTTTAATCAGATTTATTTTTTCCAGTCTTGAAGCCTTTCAAACCTCATTCAGTACTACCAAATGAAAAACTGAATAGGCATCTGCCAGGACTGTTGAAAGGGCCTAAATAAACCCTTTTAGGACCAAATTCCACACTTTTTTTCTGCAGGCAGAACTGCCTTGTCTTTAATTGGGCTTTGAAATAAAATGTATTGTTTCATAGGAATATATAGTATAAAACATGAATGGTCTCTATGCAGGTGACAAACAGTTTTCACTGGT
>ML675612.1:25707517-25742267 GCA_007922155.1 Mesoclemmys tuberculata | reverse complement strand
GTTTTTTTCAGTGCTCATTAAGTGTTTCTGATCCAGTAGTATTGTAACTGGCCACTCATGCTTTTTTGCATCACTAACTAGGCTAGCTCTGTGACAGAGCCTGTGTTAGGCATAAGCAAACTAAGCAGTTGCTTAGGGCCCTGAGCATCTTAAAGGGTCCCCCCTATTCACTTTTTATAATAAGAAAGTGTCTGTTTTAGTATTTAGAGGACCAAAAATATTCCTGCTTTGGGGGACCCCAATGGGCTAGAACTAACTCTGCTCTAAGGTGCGAAGAAAAGATCACCATGCATGCCGTAAAGAGGGAGAGATCTGGGTTTTAAAGGGCTATTAAGGGACTAATTAGTTAATCTTCAACTTTAAGAATTTAGTATTCTGAAACTGCTTTTTATCTTAAATAGCAACTTGACTGAAATGTTTTTGTACAGCTTCTTTCCATCGTGTTCATGATATGTTGGTGGTTGATTTTTTTTTTTTTTTTTAATTAAAGTCATCTAGTGTTATGTGACAGTTCAGTCAACTCACTGATGCTTGCCAGAAGCTGGATGGAGAAACCATTTATAAAATCTCAACAACAAAAATCCCATGAAGCTTATGTGGGTCTATTCCAAAGTTGAAACTTAGACCAAATTCTTCAGCTTTGCTAAATTGGTCAGTTCTGGTTTGATCTATAGTTTCATCAAAGCCACATGAAATTTAGGATTACCTAATTTTGAAGCAGTATTTCAAATAGAAAATGCATGGTGTTAGTTGAGGTAATTTGGAAACTATGCAAATAGAAACATTTGTTTGTCATCTTTATGTGCTTGCTTGCAGTTCATAGTGTGGTCTGTTTGAGGTGCTGTGGGCTCAGCCTAGTAGCTAGAGTTTCCTGGCAATATTGACAGCTTCTTGACAAGGCTCTAGCCTGCCATCTTTTTATCTCTAATCCCTTAACAAGGGGGCAGGACTAACTGAGGGAGAACAGGGGTTTAAAAAGCCAACTTGTGAACATCTAGATGAGCAGCAAACAGGGAAGTTTTGCAAGGGAGCATGAGAGCCAGATACACCTAACAAACATTCTCTAAAAACTTAGGCCAATAAACTGCCACTCCCCAAGATAAACATTAATGCAGACATGCAGCAGCAGAGTGAGGGCTATCAGTTTATTGCATTGGCTGCAGCATGTATGATTAACTGCCTTCTGGGTGCCTTTGGTGCAAACAGCTTCTGGCCCTCAAAATCTGAGTACAGACTCGGACTGAACAAGCTAGGAGAGAGATACACAGAGTTTCTGGGACACAGATGTCTGTGAACATAGGTCACTTATCTTTAAAGCACAGTGGAGTGCAGAGTAAGGAGAGAGAGTGGAGTCCAAGGAAGGGAGTTGTGGTAGCAACCAGATAGTACTGAATAGTGTAAATATGCACAGAATAAGCAATTTATGTTCCCCCTGAAGCTTCTACATGAACAACATGACTTTGGCTGGAAGCTTTGCAAGGTCTGGTGAGTGTGCACCTTGGAAAGCTTGCTGTTACAGGTTGAGCTTTTCATATCCTTTTCTAGGACATTACCACAGAAAATTTTAGAGCACTTTATCCTCTGGGACTGTACATTCAAGCTCCTTGAGATCTGGTACCCTACAACAAGTTAGCCTAGGGTTAGTGGGACTCAAGTCTATGGACCCTGCATTTGAAAGCCCAGGGCTTTAGCATCCATAGTCATTGGTGTGCCTAGGAGCAAGATCTTTGTACTAGGCACCAAACCTGTGTTCTAGTATCCATGTCCTGACTATCCCCACAGTTCCTTTCCTCTAGCCTTTCCTCTGGTTGGTAATAGCACTAGGCTTTTAGGAAAGTTTATTGGTGTTTTCCAGTTAAAATTGTTAGTTTCTTACAGTATTTTTTCTCTTTTACATTGAACTTTTTGCTCTTGCTTTCCTCAGTCTTTGAATTTAGCATAGTAGACTGTGAAAGAAAGTTGCGGCTTAAGAAGGTACTCATGCCCCAACAAGATGCACATTTTTAACTCTCCTGGTCCTTCCAAGACCTCGAAGAGTATCTGATGGCTTGGTATCAACTTCTTTGGCTTGTTCTGCAAGCCCAGCTGTGAGAGAAGCTGTATATTTCAATCGTTCAAGTGGTTCAGAGGCTGAGACGGATTGGCTTTCTTGGTGGTGGTCAGGACGTGAGTACATTTAATCAGAAACATCTTCTTGGGTTTTGTTCAAGAGAAGACCTTGGATACATCATGAATATCTGAGTCATTCGAACTCGAAGGCAGTTTAACCCTCAGGCTGGAGGTCCTGTATGTGTATTTTGGTAATAGCAGCCACAGCCTGTTGCTGTTTGGAGTCGTACATTGCTTCTTGTGGGTTTGGACTCTTAAACCATCTTTTGTATGCTGGGAAATTCAAAGGCATATAATGTATTTTCTTTGCATCTGTAGTTTGCATTTATAAATTGCACATGTCTTAGAACTATATTCTGCTTGGGACTATTCTTGTCTGAGCCAAAGATATTGCAAAAATTCTACAACTTTTAAAGTAAGAGGCAGTGTTAATGAACTGAACAGTCTTCTAAAATAAGATGAGACAGTGTTCTCTCATTTGTGAATTAAAAATTTCTCTTTTGTGCTAGTTTTCCAAAACTGACATTTAAGAAGTTAAAAGGAGAAGAGAAAAAAATATAGTACAGTGAACACTTTTTTTAAACACTGACAAAATATTTCATATGAGTTGGGCACATACATAGAGAACTGCATTATTAGCGAATCTCGTCTTCTCCCACTTACGGGGTCTATAAAACTTTCCGATAAGAAAAAGTCTAATTGTTTCAAGCATTAATTGAACAATCCAATTGTTTAACTAGCCACAATTATTCTAATATTGTTTTCCTTTTAATAGTGTGAAGTGCCTCCAGAAGACTGTAAAAGATTCTTACCATATTATTTGTAGATCCTGTGCTTGTGAATTAGAAGTCTGTGCTAAATGTGGAAAGGAAGAAGAAATTGTAGTTCCGTAAGTAGTTCTCTGAAAGTTTGGTTACAGACCTGCATTAGCTGTATCTCATGCAGTCTCTTTTAATAAAAGACTTTGGAAATTTCCAGTGTTCTGTTGTATTTCCAGGTATGTTTCCTTGTGTGACTATGCACTTTAAGTAACCGTGACAAGATTCACTAGGAAAGCGCCATCTCAGTCCTACTGAAACCAGTGGTGAAACTCCCATTGTCGTTAATGAGACTGAGATCAGACCCAGTAAGACTTTATTTTAGTTGCAATGGGTAAACTGCATCTACTTCGGAACAGATCCCTCTAAAATGGATAGAGAAATGAAAGTACTATAAAATATGCACAAGCCAATTTACAGTTTGAATTTAATTTGTCATCATCTGATTCAGAATTACAGTAAGCAGAAAAAAGAAACCAAATAAGGGTTGCTGTAGAACATAGCAACTCTGCCATTTAGTGGTTGTTTTTTTTTCCTCTTGTGCCAGCAGTTTCTCTTTATTAAGTATCATGTATTAATTTGCTGGTATGTGGCTTATGGCCAGCAACAGTTTGATTGGTTGAACTATTCATGGATTCTCTTCAGGGACCTCTCTCTCAACTGTTTTGTTAGTTTTTTCTATTCAGCAAAAGAAGTAGGGTTTTTTTGTTTTTGTTTTTTTGTTAAGTTACGGAAGAAAGCCTTTGACAAGGTCCCTCACCAAAGGCTCTTAAGCAAAGTAAGCTGTCATGGGATAAGAGGGAAGATACTCTCCTGGATAAATAGCTGGTTAAAAGGTAGGAAACAAAGGGTAGGAATAAGTGGTCAGTTTTCAGAATGGAGAGAGGTAAATAGTGGTGTCCCCCAGGGATCTGTACTGGCACCAGTACTGTCCCAACATACTTATAAATGATCTGGAAAAAGGGGTAAACAATGCAGTGGCAAAATTTGTAGATGACACAAAACTACTCAAGATAGTTCTCGTAAGTCCGAAGCAGACTGTGAAGAGTTACAAAGGGATTTCACTACACTGGGTAACAAAATGGCAGATGACATTCAGTGTTGATAAATGCAAAGTAATGCACATTGGAAAACAATCTCAACTATACATATAAAATGGAGTCTAAGTTAACTGTTGCCACTCAAGAAAGATCTTGGAGTCATTGTGGATAGTTCTCTGAAAATATCCACTCAACGTGCTGCGGCAATCAAAAAAGTTAACAATGTTGAGAATCATAAGGAAAGGGATAGATAAAATGGAAAATATCATATTGGCTCTTTATAAATGCATGGTACACTCACATCTTGAATTACAGCATGTAGATCTGGTCACCCAATCTCAAAAAAGATACTGGAATTGGAAAAGTTATAGAAAAGGTGACTAAAATGATTAGGGTATGGAAAAGCGGTCATACACGGAGAAATTAATAAGACTCGGCCTTTTCAGCTTGCAAAAGAGAGGACTAAGGGGGGATAGGATAGAGGTCTATAAAATCATGACTGGTGTGGAGAAAGTAAATAAGGTAATGTTATTTACTATTCATAACACAAACTAGGGATTACCAAATGAAATTAATAGCCAGTAGCTTTAAAATGAACAAAAGGAAGTATTTCTTCATACAAGGCACAGTCAACCTGTGGAACGCATTACCAGAGGATGTTGTGAAGGCCAAGACTATAACAGGGTTAAAAAAAGAACTAGAAAAGTTCATGGTCCATCAGTGGCTATTAGCCGGGATAGGCAGAGATTGCAGTTTTTCAGAGACTGGGAATGGCCGATGGGATCGCTTGCTGATTACGTGTTATATTCTTTCCCTCTGAAGCAGCTGGCGTTGTCCACTGTTGGAAGACAAGGATACTGGGCTAGATGGACCATTGGTCTGACCCAGTTGGGCTGTTCTTATGAATGGGGGTGTGAGTGAGGGGAGCCAAATTTATTATGTCCAGAAAGCCTGGCAAATAATACTTTGTTTTCTTTTAGGGTCAGTAAAGGACCAGAGAAGCCTGAGAATGAGCCTAAAGGAAGTGGCCAAAGTAGCATCAGGAGAAGAGATGAGTCAGAGGAAAGTGATGACCTGGATTTTAACATTGACTTAGGTGGCATGGACAGTGAGAATCCTGGCATGCTTGAGGAAGATTTTAAACACATGAAATTTGAAAGGACAGAAGTCTGAAGCTGTTCCTGTGGAATTTTATAGGAAAAGCTTAAGTTCTAGTTCGGAACCTGTACAACTGAAGAAAAGTCAAAGTGATACCTACCTGGTATCTTCTGTGAAAATTCAGTCTGACATTTGAGTGTTTGACATACTCCTAATATGAATGTGCCACTTATATTTGAATTTTCTCTCAAAAAACATTTATGCAAGAGTTGGATTCTGCAATATAAAATTTAAATATGTCAATTTCTGGTAGATGGGGTTATGAATCTTTCAGGTCACTGGTTTTAAAAATTATCTTGATTGGAAGTGTCTGAAACTTGCTGTCATGTGGTGACTATTCTCTGGTTTGTGCAAAGTGAGTTACAGGTCTCAGGCCAAAGTATTATGGACCAGTGGCCCTATCACAAGAAGGAAAGTTAGCACTATTTTTGACAGTTTAAATGAATAATTCTAGAAACTAAGCTACTTTCTTAGTCCTGTTAATATGCTCCAGAAAATGGTTCTGTGAGAAACTGCCATTGCCCCCATCTTTGCTACTCATTTGCTGTGCATAATTAGAGGATCTGAATGCTGTTATGGTATCTCTCATAAACAACAACATTTACTTCAAGTGAAGTCATGTCATAAACATTTAAAATTTTAAGTGACAAGTTTTTATCCTGAGAAGATTCAGTGTGAAAAGACCACAAGTCTATTCTTTTTGGTTAGTGTATAGTTTGTGTTTCACATAATTGATCATTCCTTTGTGGGCTGTATTTCTAGTTCAGTTTAGCTTATGATGTGAGAAATAGATAGTGTCCTCTAGTGACACTCACATATAATTGCATTTATTTTTCATCTGCAGTATTGCTGTGTGTGTTCTCTAATCTAGTTCAAGTGTTTTTTTGTAAGAACAGTCTTTCTGAAATTAAAGCAGATAAAAGTTTTCTACATTATGGAGAAATAACTAAAATATGAACTAAACATCTTAATGGGGAAGGCTTAACTAAATTGGTTGGAATAGGGTAGCCCTTTTATTACTTGAGTTCAGCAGAACCTCTTGGTTGTATGCTTTGCACCCTGCAATACTCTGGAAATAGAAAAGTATTTCATCTGCTACGGCAATAGATTCAAAGGCCAGAAGGGACCAAAAGGATTAACCAAAATCTTTACTAGAGCACATATAATTTAACTACATGCTCTCATCCATGTGGCTGATCACCATAGAATTCCCCAGTTCTAAGGGACCTTGCTCAGTGTACACAACTGACCTACCAAACAAAGCGCCATCTCTGATGCCCTGGCCAGTTACAATGGTGAGCCACAGAGATTGAATTTCCAAGAGGGATGTGAGGAAGTACAATTTGGGAAGTTAGGATGTGGAGCCCAAAGTATGTTTCTTTAGCCCATGTGAGAAAGAAGGACTGGCTCCCAGTAGGTGGGAACTGCTACACCATGGATCTGTTTTCTAAGCAATTTTTTTTTTGAGTGCCAATTGCCATAGAATCTAAATCGTGAAAGACATTGCATGCAGGCTGTCAAGGAGTGTTGAGCATATGAAGGCGGTGGATATTGGGTAAAAAATGGGGAATAAAATCTGAGTAGTAACATTGAGCCATCCTGATGTGTGTAGCCAGCCACATTGTACTGCATGCCAGACTTCTAGAATGTTTTCTTCCCTAAGTTTTGTTTACACTAATTTAGGGTTTAAATTTGTGTTTAAAAAAGCAACAGAAGTAGAACTCTAGAGGGGGATGTGCTTTTAGAAGTGGAGAATGTTTTGGACATTTTCATCCTCTTTAGGGAAGTGAGACTCATTGGATTGGATAGTAATTTCTGCTTAACTAGTCAGTGTGGCCATGACACCTTTTGGGAGGAGGGGGCAGGCTGAAATGAGAGGAGAGTGTAAAAGCAGGTGTTGTAAACAGAAAGTAGATAGTCCTTCCATACCTGTGCTGGAGTCAGAAGACAGGATACTGACACTAAGCAAGTATATACTGAAGTTTAAGTTGTTGGTAAGGAATAGGTTACTAGTTATTGCCCAGCTTTGATGCAGAAACTAATTACAAAACATTTTGTAATTATTAAATTGGAGAGAGATTAGCCTTCCTGTTATATATAGGGTGTCCAACCCTCCAGGATTGTCCTGAAGTCTCCAGGAAGTAAAGATTAATTTTAATTAAAGATGTGATGAAACCTCCAGGAATACATCCAACCAAAACTGGCAACCTTAGTTATATGTGGGTCTCCACAACGAACTCTGAAAAATGTTTTGAGGAAAACAGGAAGATTGCAGGGAAAAGGAGAAAAACTGGGAGAGGCATGAAAAGACTTTCATGCAAAGAGAGATTGAAAGGATTAGGGGATGCTAGATAACAATGCAGAAGTTACAGAAACGGTAAATTGGGTGTCCTTTCATAACACAACTGACAGTCCCAGGCAAAATAATGGAATGGCTCATATAGACTATTAAAGGAGGGTAATATGTCAATCAACATGGGTTTGTGGAAACTAGTTCTTGTAATCTCAAAAAAATTAGTGAGGCTTCAGAGAAGAGCCACAAAAATGATTAAAGGATTGTAAAACATGCCTTATGAGTGAGGTCCTTGAGTCTTACCTATTTAGCTTAGCAAACAGGTTGTGGGAGTGATTGGATCACACAAAAAGTACCTTCATGGGGGAACATAAATTGGGAAACAGGGCTCTTTAGACTGTCAAGCAAATATAGTCCAGTTGCTGGAAGTGGAAGCCAGACAGACATTTCAGACTGGAAATAAGGTACAGAATTTTAACAAAGGGTAATTAGCCATTGCAGCAACTTGCAAAGGATTGTGGTGGATTTTCCATCATTCAAAAACCTTAAATCAAGATTGGATGTTTATCTAAGATGTGCTTGAATCACACCTAATGAACTTGAAGTAGGAGAGTCCTATGGTCTGTGTTGTACAGAAGATGAGACTAGACTATCACAGTGGTCCCTTCTGGTCTTAAAATCTGACACTAGCCATTCAGACAGAGGAGATAAATGACTGGTCCAGTAAGACAGTTCCTATTTTACCCAGTTTTGAAGAATCTCATTCCTGCAAACGTGTGTGTACGGTTTCTCTATGATTTTGTATAGATATGCATGGGGTTTTAACTTTTTGACCATAAAGAAAATCTGATTTAGGACAATTTTTATTACACTTTGCACAAGCACCACTGCCAACATCACAGGCCTGATTGCTCCATGCAAAAGATCACTTGGGCCTAATACTGTGTTGTGTGAGTTCAGGAGCCAGGATCATTTGAAGGTCAGAATCAAGTCTGGATAAAGAAGTGTGAGAATTGATCATACAATATGTCCGTTAACTCCAGCTGCTGGAGTGAAGAAGATGCCCTATAGTTAGTTTGCATTAAGAACAGTTTTTAAATGCAGCTATACAAAGTTATCTTTAAGATAATATTCTATGCAATGTGTGTTGCATTTGAAAATCTGGAGGGCCTAGTCTCATGCCCAAAAAAACCAAAAAAACAATTAACTCCCATTGAATTTACATATCCTATAGGAGGAAAAAAAGGAATCTTAAGCATTTAGGACCTTCAAATAGATAGTATTCTTTTGGGTTAATAAAATTTAGAGTACCTGTTCAGATACATGTGTAGTACGAAATCTTTTATTCTGAATTTAGTCAAGAATACATTTCTCTTTTCACGCTGGTGTAATCAGCTACTCCACTGATGTAATGGAATTATACCAGTGTGAGACCAGTAGAAGTGAGCTGAATCAGGCTCGGTGGGAGAGGTACTGAGTCAGTACTCAGGCCAGAGGATGCGGGGCTAAAATAGCTCTAGGCCACCTTTGTACCTTAGCCCTCCTGAACCAGAGCTTCTTCCAGAGCTGGAGAGACCCAGGGCTAGAGCCTGTCTAAGTTATGCTGGGGGCATCTAAGATCCACAGGGCCTAGGGCGGATGCTGTATCGCAGTCTGGAATATAGTTAGACATACTGTCCTAACTCCTTATGTGCCCCTTTGTTTGCCATCTAGTCCCTGGCATGCTTCCTAGACCAGGCTTGTTATGGATGCTTTATGGCTGTTTTTCCACAGTGCACGTGCTAGGGGAATATTTCCTATGATTTTCGGGGGCCTTTTATGCTTCTCTGACCCATTTACCCAGCACAAAGCGACCAGAATGAGGGTGAGAATCTTGCTCAATATGTATGAAGGGTTCAGTGACAGTAATAGTACATATATCTTCATGTTCTGTCAGTAACCTTGGGGGGAGGGGAAGAGGAACAAAACAAAACATACCCAAAGGTCTGAAAGTGTACCGTGTTTAAAAGCCAGGGCACTAATATTCATTTTTATTTTCTCTTTGACTAGAGCTCTTTCATGTAAGGGTTTACAAATAAAAACTCAGGAGTTTGTAGTTTAAGAAAAATAATCAGCACAGTGATATTTCAAGGCTTTGTTCTGAAGAACCAGCTAGCTAGTGAATGTTGCAGAGCACTGGGCTGCTGTAGGACAGAAGTGAAAAACAGATTTGGAACTTCTGCTGTTCAATCGAATGGGAAGTGAGTACGTTATGTCTGAACCCTGGGTTATAGGTCAAGTTGCATTGTCGTCAGAGGACGTCCCTCCACTGGATGTCTGCTTCAGTGTGACATTGCCTTCCTTCCTGCTCGGTGACGGCAGTACAGGTATAGAGAAAACAACTCTCCCCACCTTCCCCTGGTTTTCATAGGCAATTTGGAATTAATTTCAAAATAGGGCTTTTTGAAATGGAAACAATGATTTTCATACTCAATACACTTCACACCAAGAGAGTGATTTAAGTCAACAAAACATCCTTTCAGTAAGCAACAACACTGCTGGGAAAAAACTCACTAATGGTCTGGCCCTTTAGCCTAAGAAGAGAGGAAATCCTGAAGTGGTAGGAAAGTACGTCATGGATCTGGCATTCTCTGCAAGGTCTGAGAATTAGTGGAAGGTTTCTGCTGCTGTGCTGACAGCCTACCAATGCTGGGGATAAATGTGGGTGAGCAGATGGGTGATTAACAAGGTAAAACAGGAATACAAAAAGAGTTCTTTAGTTCTACTTTCAGTCTTTTAACTGATTTATGGGTGGGAGGCTACATTTGACTCACACAGGGTCCAGACCTGCTGACATGCATTGTGACCTGACATTGCTAGCACTGGTGTCATACGTGTGGGCAATCTGTTTAAACAGCTTTGGCAACTACATTCCGCACCTTGTTGATTAGATTTGCCTAGAATGGGTTTGATATGGTGTTGAAAACCACTGTCGGAGCCAAAGCTACCATACTTCAGCTGCCCCAGTTGCTAACCTCAGTATAAAAATTCCCTTCTGTAGACATGATCTGAAAAGTTACTCTGCCCCCAACTGCCTGGGGTGAAGTGTAACAGGACAAATACATTTACATCAAAATTGTCATTTTGAAGCCTTGTAAAAAAAGTAAGCCTAACTGCCATGTTAGTTTAGACTTAACTATGAATTGAACACAGAGAAGCAAGAGTCTATAAAAACAATTTAGTCAGTTTTCCTAACCGTTAGTTTGATTCTTTGTACAGAAATTGGTTAGTTGAGTGGAGGGAGGTGGGAGGGTGATTGGTCACCAGGAAAAGTCGCATCCAGATACAACACACTATTATAAGGCTCCAAATGAAAGGTTCTTTTTGACAACGAATGCAAAGAAGGGGAGAAACACACTTCCAAGGGGAGGGTGGAAGCTTCATACAAGGCCTCTGATGTGACTTTCATATTTAGGGTTCCAAAAGAAGGGCTAGTCTTCAGATTTTTCTTGTTTCTATAGAGGTTGTGTCTTGGTATCTCCATGTAGACCATTTTGTAACAGTAGCTGTGCCTCACATTAATTTAAACTTAAGTCACATATCCTCAGGATCTGTGCTAATACACCACATTTTAAATAGTCCTTTGGAGGAACCTCTTCTGTGTAGCAGACCCACCAGGGTAGGCCATGGAGCTTCAAATGTCTCCTAGACTGAGCATCTGTGCCCCAGCTCTCCAGCAGGTCTAGCTGAGCAGTCTGGTCAGAGACTCGCACTCTTCAGGGACTAGTGCATCTCACTAAATATTTGCAGTGGTACCAGGAAGCCTTTTCAAGACAGAGCGGGATTTACTAATCAACTGGAACAGTATCAGAACATCCTTCAGTTAGCACAGAGACAAAGGTAAAGACATTCCATTCCGGCCAGCCCCGTTTTCCACACAGCCATGGAATCCCTTTCTGGCTCTGCCTCAGTCTTGGTCCGTCCCAGAGCAGAGCTGCTGATTCTCTACAAATGCCAATTCTTAGCCCAGTCCCAACACCTTTTGGTTTGTTGTTTTTGAGCGGGGGCTTTTGCTTCCCTACTGAGAAGTAGGGGAGAAATCTCCTTCCTCTTGGTTGCTGCTACCTAGATGTAAACATCCTGGTGCTTGATATGGTGTCAGTTTTAGCCAGTCCTTTAATGACCTATTCATTCCATCCCAGATACAGTATGACACCACCTCATGTCTCCTGTTCTGCCCCAAAAAGTAGCTTTAACCTTTTGCACCCACTGGGTAGCAATGCAAATTACAGCAATAAATAGACACACGTAGCAATAATAAATGTGATAAAGTGAGAATTTTCTGTAACAACTTGCAGTTCTTGTGGGTAGAAGATAGTATCCCCATTTTTCAGATGGGAAAATGGAGACACTAAATGAATTGCCCAAAGTGACAAGTTGGGAGTTTGTGGCAAATCTGGGAACCGAACCATGATCTCGTGAGTCCAAATCCGGTGCATTACTCAAATCCATATTTTTCTTCCTTTTCAAAAAACTGGAGGAGTGCCATGATACAGTAGATACAATTGAATTGGAATTTTTAGAGTATGTTAGGATTATCAATTCCTTGACCAGACAGTGCTATGAAGGGCTTCGCTTAAAATGATGGGTCAGAAGTCTGATAACAAGGCATGCCCGGTGACTCTCCCTTCTGCAATACGATAATTTATGGAGACAGCAGCGATTCACATCAGTTAGCCTGCTGACTTGAACAAACTAAGAAATCAAAGCTTATGTGAAGAAGAATTTTCTAAGAGAATTAGTAATGGATTCACGGCTTGTAGCCATGGTACTTCTCACAACCTGTGGAGTTGTGGTTCCCAACATTTTCTCTGCCGTGGCACACCTTGAGACCTTTAATTATTTTGAGGCACACCCCCATATGGTCTCCAAATGAACTCACGAATATTCCTGAGCCAATCCAGAACTCTTCAAGTAGTTTATCAAAAAATTCCATGGCACACCAGCTCAGGCCTGACGGTATGCCAGTGTGCCGTGGCGCACCGGTTGGGAAACACTGCTGTGTTACCTTCAGAGCTGTAAGTGCACAAGCACAAATAGGCTTTTGTATTTCATGATGTTGAAGCATCATACCACATGCACTACAGTGTTGCACGTAAAGATCGTTCAAAAGGTGTCTGAAAATCTGTTCTTTGTGCTTGATTAGGGGCTCAGTTCTCTACATGTATGGCTTAGTTATTGGCTAATCAATTTTACTATTTGAAAAGAGTACTATAAGCCTCACTCTGGTTGTAAGACAAGAGTGTCTGGCTAATTAATAAAACACTCATTTTCTCCCACCTTGTCCCTTTCATGTCCTAGGACAAACATGGCTAGAAGACAGCAATACAGTACATACACAAAGATGGGTTCCTAACGCTCAAAATATCAGAACTGCAATAAATATTGGTATTCGGGGAAGTTGTCTGAAGTAAAAATAAGTCTGCCAAGGGGTTTGTAACTGCTGTTCATTCAGACATATATTACCTAGTCAGTCTGCTATGAGGATTAGAAAATGCAGCATACTGAAGATTCAGGTAGCTGATTCACCTATTAGAGATTGTAGATTTCCTACTTCCACTGACATCAATGGCAAAGCTATTATTGATAGCCATAGGAAGAGGATCCAGAATTCAGTGCATGATGAAGGGACTAGATTGGAGGACATGAGAACTTCGATCTAAGTATTCATAGTTGGTGTTGACGACTACACATCTAAATTAATATTTAGGCACCTAAATAAGTGTCCTGATTTTTCAGAGTTGCTCTACCCTATAACTCTACTTTAATTGTGGCATAAGTGACCTGCCAGCAGTCAAGAAGAGAATCAAAGTAATCAAATTCTGTGCTTTAGCCACATAATTATTTTTTATAACAGCATACATAAAAACCCGACTATTGTAAGCAGATCTGCACCTAGCTAATAGCACAAGCACAAACACATAAACACCTCCCTTCAGCTGCACAATGGGGCTGGAGTTTCTAGATTCTGCTGCAATATACATAATCATTAATCATAATTTATGCCCCCCAGTTCTTTCTATAATCTGCCTGGAAACAAGCTAGCATCTATTGTCCCCTAGTGGATTTTACAAGCATTGCAAGCAGGCTCCAGGACATTTTTTTTTTACTTATTAAATAAAGCAATTGTTTTAATTGAGGATTAGCTAAGATAAGAACCATATAATGGAGAGAAACGATTCAATAGCTAATGGCTCTTTTCCTGGGTCCTAAGGGATAATGACCCCGCAGAACTAAAAAAACAAAAAAACCAGGTTATTTCACTGAATGAGAACCCAGTTTTTAGAGGTCAAGCTAGATCTTACAGGTGACAATGTCACTTGTAGGTCATCAGGTTTATTTTTTCAAATTCCAGCCATAGTTGTAGGCAAAATTGAAACAATTGCTTTCTTAGAACTGGACAGCCCCATAGAGCCGTGTTATAATTATACAGCTGGGACTGCTTTGCTCAAATAAAATACTTTAACATAGAACTTGATTTACTCATCTTGGGGAGAATTATACCAGTTGTTAACTGACTTTTCTGTCAGTGATGTAATATCAAGAGATTACAATAATTTCCCCCCCTTACATCTGGGCTCCTGTATTCAATTTGACCTATTCAATTTAAAAACAAAAACAAAGAGTGGAGAGACAAATAGTTGGAGAAGACATGTGACCTGCCCCAGGGTACATAGGTCAGCAGCAGAATAGGGTCTCTAGGCCTTCTGATTCCCAGTCCAATGCTTCACCCACCAGACTTCACTGCCTTTCTATGATTTTGTACTGTATTAACAAGAATATTGAATATTACAATGCCAAACACAAATTAACAAAAGGAAGGCTGGCTGGACTAGGTAAGAGAGGGCTATTTTCCAGTTAAGGGGGAATAGGAAATAGTATGTTGCGGCCACAAAGAAAATAAAACTAATAGAAAAATGGTTCCCTGTAAAGTATTACACGTTTATATTTGTTTAGAGTTTTTTGGTGTATTGTTAGAAGATGGGGAGCTATGTTTGCTCAGTATAAAATTCTTTACTGCTTTTACATATTATAAATAGAGTCAAGGCAGTCTGTAAGGCCTTGTTTATCCTGACTTATGCAGTGTCTTGCACAGAAATTCATTTATGACACTAGGTGTCACTAAAACAAAAAGAAGATTTTGCAATAAAGATTGGTCTTAATTGAATAAAATAATTAAGGCCAACGTTTTCTACAGCAACTAGGGATTTGGGGTGCCTCAGTTGTTGCATTTCAAACTTGAGACATCTTAAAGGGACTTTATTTTCATTTTTATTTTAAAGGGACCTTATTTTCAGCACTTTCTGAAGTCAGGCCCTTTAATGATGTCTCGAGTTAAGCACCCAAAAATGCAGGCATCGAACAATCAATAATTAATTTACAGATGTTAGCTGCTTATATTTGATTTTCAAGTGACAAAATACTCAGCTCTGCATGACAACTCATGACTGATACCCTGCTCTCCCTACACATCTGCAGATCCATATATCAGGAGGGCAGAATATTGGGGCAGATATCAACCAAAAAGCTGAGATGAGATCTTTTGCTCCTAAGCTCATATTAACAAGTTTATAGGCCTACATTTTCTAAATGGCCTCTACACTTGCAGCCTCAATATTATTCATATTTAACTAGGTAATATTTATATGTTGTTTTTTTGAAAAGTGCAACTATAAGTACCCTCTCCAGTGCTCTGGCCATGGGTCCCCTAAATTAAAAATAGCACAGCACAAATATTGTTTCCATGCTCTTCAGGCCCTAAAGCAAATCATAGGGCAAACTCAAGCAGGGTACAAAAGTTCACAGGGCTTATTGAGGGAGTTCCCCAGCCCTTTGGATCAAGGTTACTCACAATAGTCTCAGTAGGCCAGTTCCAGGTATCACAGAAAGCCCCAATGGTTTTTGGAAGCAAACAAACACAATACTCCTATGGCAGGCCAGCAGGCTCACCAGCCTGCCTGCCTCGTCGTTCCGGGAGTTCTGGCTGGCCTGATGGGACCTGAGGCGCGCCTTTCCCTCGGCGCGGTGCTGGTGGGACGTGGGGAAGGTGCGCGCCCAGCTCTTCTGCCACGACTACACTTGGGGGGCCAGCCGGCAGAGGAATGCGGCGATAGGACAGCTGGAGCAGGAGGCCTTAGAGCTAGAGAGGCATCTGGCCGCCAGCCCCAAGGATCCGTCCCTCTGCAGGGCATGCCGGGAGAAGCAGAAGGAGCTCTGGGCCCTCAAAGACCTTCGGGCTCAGGGCTCCTTCATTCGATCCTGCATCCATCTCCTTCAGGAGATGGATCACGGCTCCTGCTTCTTCTACACCCTGGAGAAACAGAGGGGGGCCCAGAAGCACATCACTTGCCTTCTGGCAGGGGACAGCGCCCCCCTCACGGATCCAGTGGAAATGTGTGGAAGGGCCAGGGCCTTCTACGCCGACCTCTTCTCCCCGGATCCGACCAAAGCCACCGCCCGCAGGGAGCTCTGGAACGAACTCCCCACGGTCAGCGAGGGTGACCAGGACCATCTGGAGCTACCTCTCACTCTGGCTGAGTTCTTGGAAGCCCTCCACCTCATGCCCATGAACAAATCCCTGGGCATGGATGGGCAGACTTCTACCACGTGACCTGGGATGTCCTCGCCACTGTCTGGGCAGAGTCCGAGGACAGCGGAGAGCTCCCCCTCTCATGCAGGCAGGCCGTGCTCGCCCTGCTGCCCAAGAAGGGGGACCTCCATGGCCTTCGGAACTGGTGTCCCATCTCACTCCTCAGCACGGACTATAAAATCATGGCCAAGGCCATCTTGCTGTAGTTGGGGTCCGTGCTGCAGAACATGGTCCATCCCGACCAGACTTACACTGTCCCAGGCCATACTATCTTCGACAATCTCTACCTGGTCCGGGCCTCTTGGAGCTCAGGTGTAGGGATGGTCTGTCGTTCACCCTCCTGTCCCTGAACCAGGAGAAGGCGTTCGACAGGATGGACCACAGGTATCTCCTGGGCACTTGCGGGCATTCAGCTTCAGGCCCCGTTTCATGTGTTTTCTCCAGGTGCTGTACACTTCTGTGGAGTGCCTGGTCAAGATCAACTGGCCCCTGACCGAACTGGTCAGCTTTGGGCGAGGAGTGCGTCAAGGCTGCCCGCTGTTGGGCCAGCTGTACATCCTGGCCATTGAGCCCTTCCTCTGTCTCCTCCACCAGAGGCTGACGGGGTTGGTGCTCCGTGAGCCAGAGCTGAGGTTTGTCCTCTCAGCATACGCCGACAACGTACTCCTCATGGGCCAAGGCCTGAATGACCTGGCATGGTTGGAGGCTTGCCTGGCCATCTACTTGGCAGTCTCCTCCGCCCGGGTCAACTGGGTCAAGAGCTCTGGCCTGATGATAGGGGCCGGGTGGTGGGCGAGCTCCCTCCCACCTGTGCTTCAAGCCATCCGATGGAGCGCGGGTCCACTGCTCTATCTGGGCGTTTACCTTTCTGCCACCTATCCCTCCTCAGCAGAGAACTGGCAAGATTTGGTGGGCAGGGTGTCTGAGCGGTTGCGGAGGTGGACGGGACTCCTTCAGTGCCTCTCCCTTCGAGGCAGGGCACTGGTGCTCAACCAGCTAGTCCTGCCCATGCTCTGGCACAGGCTCAAGACCCTGGTCCCATCCCCAAGACTCCTGGCCCACCTCCAGTGGTCAATCCTGGAGTTCTTTTGGCCAGGACTTCACTGGATCCCTGTAGGTATCCTGAGTCTTCCCCTGGAGGAAGGAGGACAGGGCCAGTGCTGTATCCACAGCCAGGTCCACACCTTTCGCCTCCAGGCCCTGCAGATACTCCTTTACAGTGCAGGTAGTCCGACGTGGAGCCATTTGGCACACGCCTTCCTCTGCCGCCTCCGAGGGCTCCGATATGACCGGTAGATCCTTCATCTCCACCCGAGAGGTGTTTCGCGAGACCTCTCCGAGCTGCTGGTCTTCTACCAGGACCTCCTTGTGGCCACCAAGGGGGAGGATCTCCTCACTGAGCCCCTGCTACACAACCCCCAGCTCTGTGCGCTGGTGGCAGAGGCCTCCTTAGTGCGACGGAGGTTGGTCCTGGCATGAGTCACCAGGGTCGTAGATCTCCTGCACTGCAACCGGGGGGACCAGGTGGATCCCCAGATGCTGGCTCGGTGCATGGGGCTCTCCACCCTTCAACCCCCCCCACATGTACTCCAGGAGGTGAGGGCAGCCTTGCCCCCTGCTGCTTGGGCCTACCTCGAGCGGGTCTTGCAAGAGGGTGCTCCCTGCTGCCCCAGTCCCAGCCCTCCAGCACTTTCCAGCGGGCCCCGGCCCCGCGAGCCCCCCCAGCCACTTGCTCCCCATGCACCGAGCTGGCTGCATGATTTGCAGCCAGTCCTTTTCCAAACCGCGCCGAGGGACCCTCTGTATACATTTGTGCTCCACACCCTCCATTTCCTCGCCCTCACGTCCTGCCCTGACACCAAAAGGCGGGACCTGCTACCACTCGCAGAGGGCAAGGACCCCCAGTGGGCCAGTCTCTATTCAACGTTGACCCCATGGCCCACTGGGGATATCAGTTGGCAGCTCCTTCACGGAGCCATAAGCATGTGCGTTTACTTGGTGTGGTTCACCCCTCTCCCTGACACCTGCCCTTTCTGCGGCGTGAGGGAGGCCCTGGTGTAATTGTACCTGGAGTGAGCCAGGCTGCAGCCCGTTCCGGCTCCTCCAGAACCTCCTGCTGTGGTTCTGGCTGCACTTCTCCCCACACCTGTTCATCTATGCACACCCCATCCGTGGCCCCACAAAGTCGTGGGACCTCCTTGTCAGCCTCCTCCTAGCCCTGGCCAAAGCGGCCATCTACAAGACCAGGAAGAGGAGGTTGCTGGGGGGATGATCTGCGACTGTGGGGCCTACATCTGTTCCTCTGACCATTCATGCATCCTGGAAGAGTTCTTCTGGGCAGCGTCCGCTGGCTCCCTCGACACCTTCCGGGAGCAATGGGCGCTGTCTGAGGTTCTCTGCTCGATGTCCCATTCTGGTTCCCTTCATTTAAGCCTGTGACCCCCACGCCCGCTCCTTTTTTCATTAGTTGTCCCACAAACTTAGTTGTTTCCTAGGTTCAGTGACTCCTCCCCTTCGGGGGGAGGGGCCTTTAGCAGGGGCAGGCTTGTGAACTTCCCAGGTTACAAATAGTACAATGATCCAGCCAGATTCTGACAGTCTCAGGTATACTGAGGGAGCAAAAGGATAGGAAACTTGCACTCAACCCCTCCTGCAGCTTCCTTTTCAACCACCCCCTCATTGCCTGACACTGAGTGCAGGTGTAACACGGCAGGGCTGAGGGGGCCCCAGCAGCTCATTAACCCTTGCTGGCCCAAACAACAGACTGCCCACGAATATACCCCATCTCAGCCTACACCCTGGGCAAGAGCTTTAGCGACAAAGTGAAGGCCGGGGTTTGCAGCATGCCCCACTGGTAATGAATCTGGGCTGGAGCAGAGCGACTATGGAGAGCAAGCTCCCAGAGAACACAGGGCCAGCAGCTCCCTCTCATGCATACTGAGGGAGGTACCTCTGCGGCTCTCGGCTGTGGCAAACCATCACAGGGAGGGAGAGATGATGTCTCAAGTGTTTGGGTCCCCAGGCATTTAGGGCTTTATAGTAGCTTTGTAGGAACTTTATGATGAGCAGAACTGTGTCAGGATAAACCCTTTATTATAAACAGAACTATGTACAGCAGCAGAGAGGCCACGTATCTGGTTTTGAAATGGGCGTTCCTCTCTTTGGGTGGTTTTAGATGGCGGATGCCGTTTATAAGAAGTGAGTTGACACTGGTGGGGGTGAGGTTGTGCCACTCTGAGACATACTAGAATGTCCCGTATTCCAGAAATGTGCAAGAGGCTACCTTAGGAAACAGGGGCGTGCACAGGAATTTAAATTTGACCCCTCTTAGAGGCGCCCATTCTGTGCCCCTTCCCCGGGAGGATCTCACTTCCCCCTGCACCTCCTCACCAGCTCTCTCCTCCACTCCCAGGAGGAGCTTGCAGTTCTCCCTCTGCCCCAGCCTGGGCAGGACCTTGTTCTTTCACCGGCCCCGGATCCAGCAGGAGCTCACTCTTCCCTTCCCCACACCCTCCCCCCGCCAGCCTCGATCCCAGCAGGAACTCATTCCTCCCTGCTCCTGTGGCCCCAGGGCCAGAGGAGTTCTGTGCCCCCGACACTTACGGGGGGCCCTGTGCCCCTACTTGTCCCCCCTTGTGCATGCCCCTGCTATACAGCAATGAAGTAACAAACGTCCTACTGCTCCATGTAGCTGCAACCTGTGACTCCTGTGTCCTGTGTTTTTTTTTTCATTTCTGGCCCCAACAGGGAGGATCACAGAGAACCCAAAAACTGCATCTAGAGTGTACAGGAAGTGTGGCAATCTCTGCTCTATCTACAGGATTTACTCTATAGCACATCTTCCCTTTTTTAGATCCCTTTACTGCTCTAAAACATTATTAAGTGAAGCAAATGCCCTATTACAAATATAATAATTGACTTAACAAACCTGCAAATTGCTTTAACACAACATAACATGTCTCAAGCAGACTCTCAGGGCATTCCAGCAATCTTCCCAATCTGCTGCACTGCAAACCCTCGGCAGACAAGTCCTCATCTGTAACAGACAGTTCAGTCTCATGGTCAAAACCAGTGTTTGTCTGTGAATTGTTTTCACCCGCTGGGTCTGCTGTCAGCCAAGTTGTCAGGTATCTGAACAGATGCTTACAGTTCCTTGTAAGAGTTTGCCTTCATCTGTGATCACTGAAGTGACTCCTCTTTCATTGCTGTACCTTTGACTGGCCAGTGCCCATCTTTGCCAAATTCTCACCAGGTCTTTGTTTTTAAACTGTGCTCCTTTATTATATTATTTTGTCTGATTATACTTTCCCAGTCTTTTCCTCATTGTCACAGATTCCTTAGTCATCCTTTGTTTTTGTTCCACAGGTAGTAATCAAATATTTATCCGCCTGCTGTAGAAGAGTTCAGACGGTGACTTTGCACATCGCAGCTGTGTAGCTCCATAGCTGAGTAGTGCATTGCTTTTTGAGCAAGTTCTTCCTAACGCATACTCCACATTCAGCAAATCCATTGGTTTGAGGATATTTGGGACTAGACTTCTCATGAAGAAAGTCATATATTTTAACAAACTCAATGAATTCCATCTGCTCACTGTTTCTTCAACATCATCTGTGGCAAGAGCACAACTCCTGTAGCTCCCCTTTTTGATTTGGTCATTCCCAGGTGTCCTTCATGTATTTGTTCCAATATCTTCTTTCTCATCACTGTGGCAACCATGATCTGTGTTCTCTTCAAGAGCACTGCTGAGATCAATGAAAGCTCATTTTTATAGTGGGAATAGGTAATTTGGAAGTTTTCTTTTTTTCCTCATTTACTTATTGCTTATATCACTGTTTGCATCATTTTTCTTTAAGGGTTTCTGTCTCCAGTTCATTCCATATGCCTGGAATTATAGCACATGATGTTTTTATCATGTTCACGTGTTGCAGATCATTAGGTTGTATAGTGTCAGAGAGAGCATATGCTCCTGAGAGTGCATCTGCCATTATTAAGTGGAATCCAGGTTGGAACTCCAGGGTCACATCATACTTCTGTATTTTCAGAAGTCACTGTGTCCTGGGTGGTGCTTTTCCAAGTCCCTTTTTGTGTATTGCAATCAATGGGTTTTGATCAGTTTCTGCTTTGAAGCTATGATCAAAGAGAAAGTCATGAAATTTTGTATATTCAGACACCATACTTAGTATCTCCTTTTCAATTTGTGCATACATTTTCTCTGCAATTATCATATCCTTAGATTAGGGTGACCAAATGGTAAATGTGAAAAATCGGGCTGGGGCAGGGGGTATGGGCGCCTATGTACGACAGCCCCGAATATCGAGACTGTTCCTGTAAAATTGGGACATCTGGTCATCCTACCCTAGATGCACATGAGACTGGCAAGCAATCAGTTCCCTGACATGGTGCTAGTACTGCTCCCAGTTCTCCTTTCATGACATCTATAGAAAGGTTGTCTTTCAATGGCTTCTCGGATGTGTGTTTTCAGGGAGATTGGAGTGAAAGGATGGTCATTTTCTGCACGAGCAGAGGGATTTTCTTTCACAGATGCCTGTGTAGAAGGCCTGTGTAGAAATGTAGAAGGTACTAATTTGCAGGCCACTTTGAAAATTTGGCCCTTTGCTTAGTTTGTTCCCTTCACAACTTGTTTGTTTTATGCTACGGGTTGTGATCAATGGAGGTAACCACCTTACACGAGCTGAATCTATATTTTCAGCCTGTTCTGATTCAGTTGGCATGTTCACATTTTTTTAATAAAGATTTGTCCTTGATAGAACAGCACTGTGCCTTCTTTTCACTTTGGGAAGGAACATGAGTGTTTTCTCAGAATTACTGATCTGTTCATTCATCTTGGGTCAAATCTAGGTCACAAAAGTCAATGGGCTTTTTGCCACAGAACTCCATAGGACCTGGGATTGGCACCCCGATTTATGCTGGGTTTATGGTTATTTCTGATTGTATTGTCTTATGCCATTTTAAACATTTAGGGTTACATTGTGCAAACCTTACTCACATTGGGGAGCGCATATTCACATGACCAGTCCCCATGAAGTCAATGGGTTAATTCATGAGAGTAACTCACACATAAATAAAGCACTAAAATAGAAGGTGTTTGCAAGTACTCCTTCCCTCCAAATATATGTATTTCAGAATATAAATGCTTGGTGTGAAGTTTTTTTTGGGAGCAGGAGTTATTATAATACAGAAGGTCTCAATCTCTCACTCTGAAATTGCTTGTTGGATAAAATTTGTCCCCTGTGCAGAGGACCAGCACAAGTCCTATGCACCACTGATGTCTCACTTACTTTCTAATAGGCCAGATCCTCATGTCTGTCTGAACTGTGCTTGGTGCAAGACCCACGGGTTGAGGCACAGGTGGCTATAAATATCCTTTTCATCTCCCCAATCCTGTGGCCAGTTTGACCCATAGAGTAAATTAAGCCCTGAGGGGACCAGCCTGTTGGCACAGAATGAGTAGCACACACTGTGCTCTGGCCATACCCCTCCCACTCTTGATCACATCCCCAGAGGCTTGCTTTACTGAAAGATATGCCAGATTTATGCAACTGGGGGGAATCTCCAGTTGTCCCAATAGGGCACCTTTGCAGTGCCGAGTCTGAGCTTGGGCTAGATGTCAGCACAGCAATGAATTTCATCCTTTCAAATCAAGTCACATGGGTTCCCTTTTCTCTCAACACCCCAGTTGCAATTCTGGTTGTGCTCTCAAACAATCCCTATGGCAACAACAGTGCAGTATTTCCGTATTTATAACAATGTCCAATTTGCTGGGAAACTCCAATTCAATGCATTTCTCTGAGATCAGACACTCGTAAATGAACAATTACAAAGTGAAAAATCTAAGATATTCCTTTTTCAAATGAATGATACATTTATTAGCACTCAGATATCTACTGAAGACATACCACACATAAAGTAACCACTGTGCAACATTCAGCACATGGAGTGAATTTTGTGGAGTGGCTATTATAGCAGAAGTTCAGCTATCAGAAACGTGGTTCCTTTATGTTATGGAATGTGGAGAGCTTCCCACATTAGATGTCTATTCATCCTCAGCCATGACAATGACATTTTACTTGTGCATGTCAATTAAAAAATAACCACGTTTTCATAACTTGAAAAGCAATAAACAGCATAAATGAAGACAGACGAGTTAAGTTTACAAACAGATTTGAAATTAAAGACTCCATGGCATTATTAATACCAAAAGTAAGTAAATAAATATTTTATTCTCACTGTGTAAATCTTAATAGTGTCTCTTTAAATAGTTAAATGATGTGCTTAATGCTTTTTAAATATACTGGATTCAGGATGCCTTATGTGTTAAGCATATGTTAAACATTGAATGAGCTTTTCTTTTTCAAGATCATTGACTTTGACTTTCTAGTGTAATGTCAACAACACTTATTAGCCTTTGAGTAACTCTGATTTATGAACATTCCAAAGAGCTAGAAAATAACACCCCAGAATGCAAGAAATAGCATTGGACATCACATTGGCATAACATGTATGGAACAAAATAACATTCAGTTTTTTACCTCATTCAAGAAGAACTGGCCAAGACTTTAAAAAAATGCGTCTTGCCCCTTTTAAAAAAGGCCATTAAATGAAGACAGAAATGAATTTGGATTCCAGGTACTGTTTGTACAGTTTAGCAATGTTTTAAAAGAAAGTAGGGATGGGTGAATTGGCTTGGGAAATGTCCCAAAGAGTCTAACTCATGCCCCCTTTACATTCAGTGGGTGCGGGCATGGCTTCTGTAACTGCATGCTGGGTTCCACCTGCCTGCTGTGCTCGTTGTGCCCCTCCAATTATGAGCCATCCCGAGGAGCTGTGCAAACAAATCGATGTAGACTCTTTGTTTTACTGTATAAGTGAGCTAGAGGTAGAGAGAAATTTTTCCTTTACTGTTATGATAATGGTATAGTACTGTTTAGTGTGGCATAGTGGACTCCATCTTGTTAGTTTCTTGAAGTGAGCTCTTTCCTGAAACTTGTACTATTGAACCTAAAAACTATTTTGATAAATTCTCTTTGTGTGAGTGAGGAATGTATGTACAGGGCATAAAAAGACACCAACCTAAACTGCTCTAACAACAGAAAGGGGAGTAAAGACGCCAACTGCCATCCTGACCCTGAACCAGTCAAGAAGAATACTATCAATGACCCTAAAGCGTAAATTAACGACCCTGAAGTACAGAAGGATCCACCCTGGGAACAAACAAAGTACAGAAATAAAAAGATAGTCATGCTTTCAATTAGCTAGTAATTAACAACTATACTGAACCTAGAGGCAGCATGACACAGCAAGACCCATAGACTTACGAGAGCCAGCAAGTATAAAAGATGGGTAAAAACATGGAAACTTTGGGTCTCATTCTGTAATTGTCATCTTGGAGCATCGGATTCACGACTGACAGAGGCTTGGCTTCCTCCTCGTGCCCAGCCTAGTTGGCCACTAGACTGGCTTGAGCAACGCATAAAAGGGCTGGTAATTATATCACACCAGCTTGCAGAACTTTATGAATGTGTGTGTGTGAATGTATGTGAGTGCTTTTGATATTCTTACATGTATAATAAATGCGGTGTATTGCCTTGTCCCCCAGAATAAGATTCTGCTAGTCTTTTCTTTTACAAGTATAACACAATGGTTTCCTTGGCACCCATGAGCAAACAGGAAATAGCGGAAGAAGTCTGCTTCCTGTGTGAAGCTCTTTGCTTAGGTAAGAGAACATATGACAGAGGGACTATTTTGGCTGAATAGTGTCAAGTGTCAGATGTTTGTAATTGCATTTAGCATAGCAAAATAGTAGGCAGGCCAGATCACAGAGTTGAACTGGAGAATATTGCTACTTCTACAGCTGAGTGGCAAACTTGCTGTAAAAATACATTAATCAGGTTTAAAAAGGTATTTGTTTTTCTTTTCCAAATCATCAACTGACTTCTATGCAGAGTCCCAAGAACTTTCAAAGCTCAAACTGAATTAGAAATGGAAGAAAATTGCTTTCTTAGAATTACTGTCATCGATGTCCTCTTAGTCACAGGTTGCTTTTCAGAGGAGAAAACAGATTTATAGGGAGAGGAAAGAGAAAGAGGAAAAATAGGCATTCCTCTGGTTGGTGGATGGAAATAAGAAAACAACACAAATATTCTTTTTTCTCACACTTTCCCTCTTCCTCACCATTCTGCACCCTTAGCGTCCTTCCAGACATTTTCCTAATCAGGCAGCTACTAATTGTAGGCAGTGTACCAGGCCCGGCCTTAGCCATAGGTGAAGTAGGCATTCACCTAGGGTTGCAAAAGGTAAAGGGCAGCTTCTGGGCTGCAGCTGCCTGCCTCCCGCCTGGTCCCGGCATGTAGCCAGGAGTCCGGCAGCAGCCACCAGCGACCCCTGAAGCGGCAGCCACCCAAATCCCCGTTGGCAGTGGGCAGCAGCCACCCCATCTCCTCCCAGAGCCAGGCTCCAGCTGCTCCTGGCTTTCTTGTCAATTTCACCACTCCAGCACCTCTGCAAATGACAGTCCGTGCACTGCTGCAAATATTCAAACTTTTCTGCTGGGAAGGGAGGGGGGCACGTTTTATTTTATCTAAGGCCGCAGAATATGTAAAGCCGGCACTGGCAATGACCATCGCTTGTGTTCTGCATCCTTTTAATTGATACAGGTTATTCCAGCATGGGTTTTCTTGCCCTTTGCCCCGAAGGGTCTGGTGCTAGCCATTGTCAGAGACAAGACACTGGACTGCCTCAGCCAGTGGTCTAACAATTATTTTGTATTATGAATTGTGGCTATAGTGTGAAATTCACCCCAGGGCAGAGGGCCTGCAGAATGTTCTATGTACCACTTGAGATCTGCATTAAGGGCTTAAGTGGTGCTTAAGGACTTGTGGGGTTCTCTCTGCATGGAAGTGAACCTTACCTTTCGAGAACACCATATTTTGCATCAGCTGACTGAAAAATAAGAATAGGTTTGGTACATCTGTAGGCATCACTAGTTTCATCTATTTCACTCTTTCTGTCTGCAGGTCAGGAAAGATTTGATTAGTTTTGATGTTTTTCCACATCTAAAATCAGACCCATACAGCAAAGCAATTGGATCCAAAATGTTGTCAAGCCCAAGTGTAATGTACAATATCACTGGGACATGCCAATTATACTCAGAGATAGGTTGCATTCCCTATTTTTGGCTGTGGGAATAGGTAACCATGGTGACTGCAGCAGCTCTACTTCTGCATACAAAGCTTACAGTGGAAACTCTAAAATTGCCAGCACTCACAGCCATGTTGGCTCCTTAACTCAAAAGGAGAACACACTCTCCTGCTCAACCGTGGCCTTGACTAGACTGCATACTAACCATGGAGTAAGTGATCATGTCCTTGTCAATGCACGGTAGCCTGTCCCGTTACTGTGCTAACATATGCTGTCATCACGCCTCCCACCTGTATTAGCACTGTCTGTGGACATGACAAGCAGTACGGCTACCTGGGCTCATAACCTGAGACTCATACTGCCACAATTCCATGTGTTGCTCCATGCTCATATTCACAACATGTTGTTTTTGTCTGTTCGTTCTTGGGATTATGGTAAGAAATGGTCTAGACAAGCAAAATTCATTTCCTGGCCTAAACGCAGCTGGTGTGGTGGTGCACTGCTACATGCTGATGTTATGGATCCTCCTCTCATTCATTACCAGGATCGAGAGCTGCTGCTTTTTACGGAGGCAGTGTCTTTTTACATGCCTTTGCCGAAGCTGCTGCCAGGAAATACTGGCTGGGGTTTCAGAAGCTGCTTTAAGGCCAGAGAAGAAAGAGGTGATGGCTTACAGCTAGGAGAAGCACAACAGTTACTGACTAGCACTTTGTGGACATGGAGGCATGGACTGAGCTGATGCTATTTTTAATGACAGATGTCCCCCTCCACAGACCGCCACTCCCAGGGCCAGGAACATAAGCACACGTTGGTAGGACCGCATTGTGATGGAAACATGGGATGACCAGCAGTGGGCCCAGAACTTTCCATAAGGAAAGATACCTTCATAGGGTTGTGTGAGGAGCTTATCTCAGCACCTGAGCAGCAGAGAACCCGGATGAGAGAGTCACTAATGGTTCAGCAACATGCTGCTGTCACCCTCGATTGCTACAGACTTGCTGGCAATCAGCTTGGGGTTGGAAAATCTGCAGCTAGCGCAGTGGTCATTGAGGTTTGCAAGACTGTTAATGTTGCACTGTTGCCTAGGCTTGTCAGAATTGAAAATAGTCCTGAAATAATTGCAGGATTTGAATGGATGGGGTTTGCGACCTGCTCAGGTGTGATTGATGGGATGCATATGTCCATCCTATGCCTGCCATTTCAAATGAGTGAGTATATTAACAGGAAAGGATAATACTCTATCATTTAGCAGGTGCATATGGACCATCAGGGGCCTATTCATGGACACCTACAGCGGATGCACTGTCAGGGTGCTTGATGCCACAGTGTTCCATAAGTTTGAGGCTGTTTCACCATGGGAAAGCTAGTACATTGTTCTCCCACTAAGAACACAGTTGTCAGTGGGGTGCCTGCCAAGTGTGATTTTAGGTGACCCAACATATCTTTTACAGCCCTGGTTGATGAAGCCTTGTTTTAATGTGAGCCAACAGGACAAGAGGCAGTTCAACTAGAGAATGAGCAAGTGCAGGGTGGTGGTGGAATGTGCCTGGGCCGACAAAAGGCAAGATGACATAGCTTACTGATTCGTTTGGGCTGCAGCATGTTGAACACCATATGCGTGACTGGAGCACATTGTGTGCTTACAATGTTTGCCAGTTTAAGGCCTGTGCTTTGGGCTGGACTGGGTTCCTGGTCATTTGAATCGGCATGTGATTAAAGACAACCAACAAAAGAACCTGTTACAGCTGTAAGGTCTGCTACAGCAAAGGCTGTAAGGGATGCCATATGTGCTCACATCTTTGAGCTGCAGGGCGACTGTACTGGGGTAGAATAACGGAGCTGTTGCATGGTGCATTGACATTAGCTCCCTCTCCTCAGACTCTTTTCTTCCGTTCTTCACTTCTGTTCAGTCTCCTTGTCTCTTGTCCTTTGCTTCCCCTCTTCCTTCCTTGGCTTCTTCTCCAAACCCACGTGGTTGCCGGGTCACCTACAGCACTCCTTACACACCTCCATTGTCAAGTCATCCCTGCTACTCTGTGGCTTTGCCCTCAAGTTTAGAATCTTGTCATTGACACTGAGTGGTCTCCCCACTTCTGAGCCATCCCTTGATGAATCTATCACTGTTGCATTTGCTCCTGACAGACAGAGGAAAAAATGTTGGTGCGTGCCCCTGACTACATACAATTTTATTCTTATTCTTATACAGCCACAAGGAAAAAATGAGAATTTTTGTCTCAAAAGAACCCTAAACCCTTGGCTTATTCATTGTGCCATCAAGCTTCTGTCTATTGAGTTACCCCAGGAAAAGAATTGGTAAGCTCCCTTTACCTTCCAATTGTCCAAAGTGTATTTTTGGGGAAGAAGGGGTGATTATCGAAAGACATGGCAGCGATGGCAAATATATTAAACCCTGAGGCAATCTTACAAGATGTTGTGCTGCTTCAGATTTCAGACCAGAGGGAAAAGCATTTATTCCAGGTACTGGGGATCAGACTCTCCCTTTACACCAAGGAAACCTTTCTGTGCCGTGTGACAATGAAAGCCCTGTCCAATCACTAGGATGACCATATTTTCCCAAAGGGAAAATGGGACATTGCGTGGGGCAGGCCTGAGTCCCGGTCTCCGCCACCTGCGTGGAGCCAGGCTGGCCAAGCCCCCTCTGCCACCTTGCTGCTCTTCCCTGCCACCCACTTGGGCCAGGACTTGCCCTGGGGTAGGGCCAGGCTGGCCTGAGCTGCTTGTCTCTGCTGCCCTACTGCACGGGCCGGGTCTGCCTGAGCCCTCCCTCCCACGCAGGGCTGGCATTGCCACTCACCCCCCCCACATTCCTCTGTGCACTGCTGGGAGTCGCACCCCACTTTTTTGGCAAAACTGGGCATTTGTCCACTTTGCTCTTGACAACTGTCAGTTGGCAGGAGTAAACGGGACAAATGCCCAGTTTTGCCAGAAAAGTCGGAATGGCCGGGAAAGGGCTTAAAAAAGGGACTGTCCTGGCCAAAACAGGACATATGGTCACCCTCGCAATCACTTATCAGAGCAAGATACCCTGGTGGCAGAGGGAGGCTTGTCCTACCACGGAATCTCAGCGTCTGCCTGGAATTTTTACTGACTTAAAAATTCTATTGTCTTACTCTCCAGAAATGCACCAAAATCAGATCAGCAATACATTCAGTGCTGCACTAGTGGCAGGGTGTCATAATATGCAGGTGGTTTGGGACAGTAATGACGGCTATAACCTTTAAGCGCTGTTTTACAGCAATTTACATTTTGGCTGGGATGTGGCTACAAACCTTTGAACTTTTATATTATTTTTTTATTTCATTTTAAAAAGCTACTGCATTCAGCTGCTGTAAAGTGTCAGATTGCAGTTTCCTCTCTCTGCTTGTCTGCTATTTTGAACAGCCTGATTGAGAGAAATGGAGGAGGGAGAGCAAGGAACATAGGGGATAGGGAGACGTAATGGTGCTGCATCCATCCATAACTGAAGTCTCAGCTTGGATTGTAGGTTATACTTTATACTTTTGGCCTTCAGAATATCCCCTGGCAATGAGTTCCACAGGTTGACTCTGCATTGTGTGAAGTACTTCCTTATGTTTGTTTTAACCTGCTCTCTATAAATTTCACTGGGTGAGCCCTGGTTCTTATGTTATGTGGAATAAATAACACTTCCATATTCACTTTCTTCACATCATTCACAATGTATAGACCTCTATCATATCCCCTCTTAGTCATCTCTTTCTCAAGCTGAAAAGCCCCAGTCTTTTTAATCTCTCCTTGAGATGGCATGCCCAGAACTGCATGTAGTATTCAAGGTGTGGTCATACTGTGGATTTAAGTAGTGGCATTATAGTAATTTTGGTCTTATTGTCTATCCCTTTCCTAATGGTCCCTAACATCCAGCCTCATAGCTCCCTCCTGTAGACCCACAGCGCTCTCAAACTGAATTGCCTGACTGGAGCTTGGACCTCTGCTGGGCATTTAGCTGGTTAAGAGTCTTTCCCCCAACAGGGCATCACTCGTTGCTGAGCCAGTCCCCAGTAGCGCCACAGGAGGTCCCATTCTCCTAGGCTGCTCCAGTCCTTATTAATACAGAGTCCCATAAATGGCCCTGTTTCCTACAGTAACTGAAGGGCTGTTATTTACACAACAGTAACTTTTTATGAGCTGATTACAATGGCACCAGTCCCAGATTAATCAAATTGCGTAGGTCAGTCTGCAGACTCAGTGACATTACTGTTCCAGCTGGTTCAATATTTCTTATCATCATTATAGTGTTTGAAATCAGCTAATGGGAAAGTGTCCCCTCTCCTGCAACCATGACTTTACCACCTCTTGTAAATGCAAAGGATACTTTAAAATTCCCCTCTCTGCCTCAAATATCAAACTCTACATGATCATTTCTTCCCTAGTTGCAATTATTAGATCTGAAAGTCTCTCTCACTTTAAAGAGCACTGTCAGGAGCGAGAGAGAGTGTGATTAAAAGGGAAGCATGCCAACACCGTTATTTTTTTCAATTGCATTTCAGGAGTGACCAGGGCTCTTGCAAAATAATGTTTTATAATGAAAACGCTGCCACACCTCTAATTTAACCCTGCATTCATTTATTCTATCTTAGTCTTAAAAAAATTCTAAATAGGATTATTAAAAACATAGACAGCTTTAAAAATATTATTCTGATATTTTGTGCTCCATTTTTACTGCACTGTGCTTTGTGATGAATATTTTCTAAAGACTTAATCCTGCAAGGCTCCCAAAGTAGGCCCCTTGAATAGAGCTACTCAGAAGTCTAAAGTTAGGCACGTGTTTACCATACTTTGCTGGATCAGGCCAAAATGCAAGCAAATGCACTGAACAAATGACTATTCACTCTATGAAACACCAGTGACTTGCGAATTACCAGGGGGAAGGTCACAAAGCAGCACGGACACAAAACAGTTAATCTCAAACTTCTAAAAAGCAATTCTTAAAAACAACAGAGAGGAAAAAAATCCTAGAACAAACCATAGTATAAACTATATGGACACAAAAAGTACTTGATAATGCCCCTTTCACAGACAGCCTTGACTCTTGCAGCCAGAGTGTGAGAGCCGAGAAACATGCCCCTCATAGGAGTAAAACATTTAATCTTTATGAATTCTATCAGAATTCACTTACTAGGTACCTCAGGCAACAACATTAACAACAGAAAACACTAAATCGCATAATAAATACAACCACATACATGATTAAAACTAATGTATAGAAAAACTTTATGCCCACAGGGTAAGTACCATTGGCATAAAAGCAATGATGCCTGAATAGGGAAATATTCATATTTGGGAGAATTTGATAGCCAGGGCCCTACTGTTCAGGTATCAGGACCCCCAAATAAGAGTATAATCCACATCTGAGTGCCCTCTTGAACTCCACCTCTCCGAAAGAGGCATTTGCAACATATGAAGCAAAATACTTGGGGGTAACTGAGTTAAGAGTTGGATTACTTGTATTTTACTTTAGTTTAGGTTGTCTTCTTGGAAGAGGCAGACTAGTGGTCTTTTATCTCCTTCCCCTCTAATGTCTTCAAAAGTACCAAAACTTTTTCCTTTCTTCCTTCTTGAAATGCCCAGTTAGCATAATCTCCCTTCCTGCTTCTTAGGAATCCATCAATAGGCCACCCTCTCCCACTCCCAGTCATGCCAGCAGGTATCTTCAGAGGGTGGGCACCTTGCCCACTCACCTTCTTACAGGAATTAGAACACTCCTGCAATACTAGCCCTTTAACACACTAAAGTAAAAACATCAGGTGGGCACTGTGCCATGGGACAGGGTTTCCCAATATTCTAGTCCACTCTGGGGTATATCTGGTCCAAGAATTTTAAAAAGCACGTGCAATAAAGCCAAAAAAAGTGTTTCTTGGTCCTGGTGCTTGCAGGATGAGGTAGGAGAGCATGCAGGCTCCTTACATCCCTTCTGAAGAAAGAACAATGGAGTCCTGTAGCACCGTAAAGACTAACAAATTTCTGTGGGCATAAGCTTTCGTGGGCTGCAACCCATTTTGTCAGATGCATGCCTGCAGAAATTTGTTAGTCTTCGAGGTGCTACAGTGCTCTCGTTGTTTTTGCTGTATACAGATTAACACGGCTACCACTCTGGAACTTCTAAAGAAAGTTACTGGGGAGATTTAGGACACATAGACCTACTCACTGGCTCTCTAGAGTAACTGAATAAGAAAGAGGGATTGCTAATTACTGAAGATCCAGACGGAAACCAGTCAGACACCTTATGAAGACACTGGGCATGAAGGGAAGGCCACCAGACCATCTCCTGTCCAGAATTCACCCTATACTTAGGTAGCCTAAGTCCTAACAGGGGAAAGAGATCTTGAGTAAGGGTAATGATCTTGCACAACCAATACCTTGCTTCTGGGGGCAGGTTGTGGGAACATAAACCCACCAAATACCCTATCTGGGCAAAAGGAAGTGGACACTAAAGGAAATTGCACATGTAAACTTGAAAAAGGAAGCTTCCAAGAAGTGGAAGCTTGGACAGATGACTAGGGAGGAATATAGAAGTACTGCTCGATCATGCATGAGTGAAATCATGAAGGCCAAAGCACAACTGGACTTGCAAATAGCAAAGGACATGAAGGGTAACAAGAAGGGTTTCTACAGGTATGTTAGCAACAAGAAGATGGTCAGGGAAAGTGCAGGCCTGTTACTGAATATGGGGGCAACCTAGTGACAGATGATGTGAAAAAATTGAAGCACTCAATGCTTTTTTTGCCTCTGTTTTCACAGACAAGGTCAGCTCCCAGAGTACTGCACTGGGCTGCACAGTCTGGGAAGGAGGTGAGCAGCCCTCAATGGTGAAAGAACAGGTTTAGGATTATTTAGAAAATCTGGCTATGCACAAGTCCATGGGACAGATGCAATGCATTTGAGGGTGCTAAGTGAGTTGGCTGACGTGATTGCAGAGCCACTGGCCATTATTTATCTTTGAAAATTCATAGCGATCAGGGGAGTTCCCAAATTATTAGGAAAGGTTCATGTAGTGCCCATCTTTATAAAAGGGAAGGAGGATCCAGAGAACCACAGACCAGTCAGCCTCACCTCAGGCCCTGGAAAAATCATTAAGTAGGTCCTCAAGGAATTCATTTTGAAGCACTTGGAGGAGAGGAAGGTGTTCAGGAAGAGTCAGCATGGATTCACCAAGGGAAAGTCATGCCTGAACAACCTGATTGCCTTCTATGATGAGATAACTGGCTCTGTAGATGTGGAGAAAGCGGTGGACATGATATCCTTTGACTTTACCAAAGCTTTTGATATGGTCTCCCACAGCATTCTTGCCAGCAAGTTAAAGAAGTATGAATTGGATGAATGGACTATACGGTGGATAGAGAGCTGGCTGGATTGTCGAACTTGACAGATAGTGAACAATGGTTCAAAATCTATTTGGCAGCCGGTATCAGGTGGAGAGCCTTATAGGTCGGTCCTGAGGCCGATTTTGTTCAACATCTTCAGTAATGATCTGGATGATGGGTTACATTGCACCCTCAGCAAGTTCGTGGATGACGCTAAATTGGGGGGAGTGGTAGATATCCTGGATGGTAGGGAGAGAGTGCAGAATGACCTAAACAAATTGGTGGATTGAGCCAAAAGAAATCTGATGAGGATCAACACGGACACGTGTAGAGACACTTATGACAGAAGAATCCTATGCATGGCTACAGACAGGGGACTGACTGGAAAAGGAACTGGGGATTATAGTGGACAAGAAGCTGAATATGAGTCCACAGTGTGCCCTTATTGCCAAGAAGGCTAATGGCATATTGGGTTGCAGCAGAAGGAGCATTGCCAGCAGATCGAGGGAAGTGATTATTCTCCTCTATTCGGTATTGGTGAGGTCACATTTGGAGTATTGTGTCCAGTTTTGGGCCCCCCACTACAGAAAGGATGTGGACAAATTGGAAAGAGTCCAGCAGAGGGTGACAAAGATTTTTGGGGGCTGGAGCACATGACTTATAAGGAGAGTCTGTAGAAGAGAAGAGTGAGGGGGAATTTCATAGCAGCCTTCAACTACCTGAAAGTGGGTTCCAAAGAGGATGGGTGTAGCCTGTTCTCAGTGGTGGCAGATGACAATACAAGGAGCAAGTGCGGGAGGTCCAGGATGGATATTAAGAAAAATTTTTCACTAGGAGGGTGATAAAGTGCTGAAATGGGTTACCTAGGGAGGTGGTGGAATCTCCATCATTAAGAGGTTTTTAAGGCCTGGCTTGACAGAGCCCTGGCTGCGATGGTTTAATTGGGGTTGGTCCTGCTTTGAGCAGGGGATTGGACTATATGCAGGTCCCTTCCAACCCTAATCTTCTATGATCTTCTACCCACCTCATCTCAGTATTTGGGCAGGGCAAGGAAGATGTAGAGCATAGTTTCTCAATCTGTGGTATGCGTACCACAGCAAGACACAGGCAGGGAGTACCCAGGAAAAAATAGAATGAAGGGGAGGCGGGCAGCAGCAGCCCGCTTCCCACCCAGTCCCAGCTCCCATCTGGGAGTAGTGTGGCAG
>ML675612.1:25562992-25707507 GCA_007922155.1 Mesoclemmys tuberculata | reverse complement strand
CCCGCTTCCCACCCAGTCCCAGCTCCCATCTGGGAGTAGTGTGGCAGCCCCCGGCTCCTGGGGAAGGCAGGCAGCTGCCCCCCGCTTCCCACCCAGTCACAGTTCCCAGCTGGGAGGAGGGTGGCAGCTGCCACAGTCCCGGGAAGCCAGGCTTTTAGGGAAGGTGTGCGGCAGCCGTCCGCTTCCCACCTGGTCACAGCTCCCAGCTGGGAGGCAAGTGGCAGCTGCTAGCTTCAGGTGGAGGTGGGCAGCAGCCCTCTGCTTCCCGCTGGGTCCCAGCTCCCAGCTGGGAGCCTGATGACAGCCTCCTGAGTCTCGTGAGCTGGGCCAAAGGACAACCTCCCGCCCCACGGCTCGAAGACAGGCAGCAGCCTTGGGTCCCAGCTGGCATGGAAGCCTCCTCTACCCCAGCCCAGATTGGGTGGCAGTAGCCCAACTCTCAGGTTGGTGGCCAGGAAGCAGCCTCCCGCAAAATGTCCAGGTGGAAGCCCCCTCTCCCTGACTCAAAGCCCAGCGTCCAGAAAATTTGTCAATTTCACTGCTCTATGAAAGAGCACCAGATTTTACCAGTTACCCTCTTCTCCTGTCTCTCTTGCTCTCTCCCCTTCCGCCTCTCAAATCTATGGCAAAAAAATTGGTGCGGGGCTTTATATTCCCCTGCACTGGCATACCACTCAAAGCCTCCTAGCTTTGGACAGCATCACCTCTAGCCCAGGTACATACTTGAGTTGTGCATCCCTGGTGTAAAGGTGGTAACCCTACCCACACTAGATCTGACATCTGTCATATCATGGCCTTATATATGAAACATATATACTTCTTCCAACGTAAGGCTCACATTAGTCTGTAAATATAAAATCCTGTGGAAAATTGAGAAACACTGATGTAGAGCATGGGATGAATCTCATTCTCCGAATTCTACTCAATACTAAACAGTTTGAGTCAAATTTAAAATATTTGTTTTTAAGAGGTTGGAGGAGGGAGATTCTCAACCTGATTCTGATCTCCTGGATTAGAATCAGTGGCTCCATATCTTGTAAGATTAGCTGATCTTTTCCAATAATGTACACAGCAGTATGCTTTCAGAGGCAGTGTGGCCCGTATGTGCCTAGGTAGTTCACACTGAAAATGTCAAGGTCAGGGCAAGCTGCAAAAAAGAGAGCAGATTCTCTCAAAACTGATTGCTAACACTGAAGTTAGATTTACTGACCAGTTACAGACAGTTTTCCTGATTCCCCACACTGGTTATATCAAGAAGCCGAAAGAAGAAGTTACACAGCTCCTTTTATCACATTTCAGTCTCTGGCTTCCAATCAGCAACTAAGCCCAGTAAAGTGAGAAATTATCTAAAACTCTGCCACTGTATGAAATGTTCTTCTGCTCCCCAAAGGATCAGCCACACTACCAGATCAATATTGGTTTGGATCTTACTCAAAATACCATGCTGCCAGCCAATCTTTTAGTAACTAAAACTAAAGGTTTATTAAAAAAGAAAAGAAACAAACAAGAAGAGAGATGTTAAATGATCAAAGCAATCAGATTCACACAAATGACTTCAAAGTCCATATATATCAAATTATTAGCAATATTGGGACATTTGTTGGCTTATACAGTTCCTCTGAAGTACATCCAGTACCTGGATGGGTTTGTCAGTCCTTTGTTTCAAAGCTTCAGCTGTAGAAAAGTTGATTCAGAGGCAAGAAACAGGAATGAAGACAGGATGGAGATGTTGCAGCTGCCTTTTATATTCTCTGCCATGTGACTTGTACATCCTGTATTTCAAACACAGGGTCATAGCACATGGGCAGGGAAAAGCTCTTGGAGTCCCCTATCTACGGGCATGTTCCTACATGTCCTGCTGACTCATAGGCATACCCCTGGCTTCTCTCTCTGGGCTCATTGTTTAGCTGATTGCCCTCGATGGGCCATCAAGACAGTACTGATACTAATCTGTCTGGTGGTGTCACCCAGTATCATAGTATAAGTTTTAGATACAGATATATCACACATATTCACAACTTACAATACAAAGATGATATATACATATAGATAAGCTTATCATATTTAGCAAATCATAATTTTTCCAATTATACCTTACATGGCATATCTTGTAAGATTCATTGCAATTTTTTCATATTGGTCATTGATACTTCATGCAGCATCGCAGACAGCATCAGAGACAGAAATAGATTTTCTGCACCTCCGTTTTTGGATGAAACACATTGTGCCTGATTTTCAGAGGGGGTGAGGTCACGTAGTTGCTAAAGAGGATCATCAGCACCTCTGAAAATCAGACACAAGGAGTTTCATTGTCAAGGAACCCAAACTCAGGGATCCTTACTTACACGTCCGTTGCCCAGCGGACGATCCAAATTAGCCAGACAGCTGGTTAGCAAAGTCAAAACTTATTCTTTACGTAAAGAAGGTGGCCCGATGGTCCGGGCGACCCTAAGCATATATTTCTTAAAGCTTATCTAGTCTTACACAAACAAGTCTTTTACGTCACAGTTTCCATGGCAATACTTACTAAAAACTCCTTATCTAAGGAATTCCTTAGTCTCCCAATTTCAACTCCCCCTATCTAAGTTGCAAGGTCTTTCTCCTCATTCTGTACTTACTGGTGCCTTAGGCCTCAAAACTATCTTATTATTGCTACACATAATAAATTGAACATCTGTTAGAAAGGCACTTTCCATCTCATGCTTTGTCAGCCATTTAGTCAGACTGGTTCCTATGGGAAAGAGAGAATCCATCTTCTTTTCCCTCAACAGTATCCAAATACTTGGGGCACAGAAAATCAGTGAATGCCTGTGAACTTGTGGTCACTGTTCTTTGTGTCTTACTTCCATGTTGCTGCTGAAGTTTGCACCTTTATATGGCTTTATTTAGGCTTTGTCTTACTCAACGGGAAGAAGTTACAGAGCTGTAAATAATTACCTTAGTATTACTGAAAATGCTTTCAGTTCTCTTCAGCTTTACTGGGGAACAGAGTGCTTTTTCCTGGTCTTGTCCTTTTGGATCACTATCATGTATTTCTTTAATTGATATTGTTAAATATAGTGTAAATTAGCTAGAGCTTTCAAAGATAATTTGTTTCTTTTTGTTGTACGTACAAGGATGTTATGAGGAACAATATAAGAGATTTAAGGGAAATAGAAATTGAGATTATATGTATGGATCTGTTGTATTGTTTTCATTTTCAATAAGTAGGTTGGTGGAGAATATGACAAAAATATGTATTGTGAATGCAGAGCGGCAATGTCATGCTAAGTATGCCCTTCTTAAATTAAAACTTATATTGCTGTTTGAATAATTGATGTGTGACTAAAATATTAGGTGCAGAAATGTTTCGTACAGTGTAATCCAGCAGAGTATATTAAATCTTATTATTTCTGAAGAGAAAACACCAGATAACTAACACATTTTATGTCATATGGATTCCTATCTCATAACACCTTGTAAATCAGAGGTGCCAAACACAGCCTGTGTTAAAGTATTGATCCAACCTTCATGACGCATTCAGATGCTGAAGACAAGATTTCATTTTTAAAAATAAGTCTCTAGCCCTTTCTGTTTCAAAGAAAACTTGCCAAATGTGAGCCAAGTGTAACTGATACAAAATCAATGCAGAACTGTCTGAGTCTGTAGAGAGCATGAAAAAACAGCTCCAAGAAATGTGAACTGCACTCATTCATCTCAATGGATTATTGACTTGAAAGACTTATAATGGCACTTGATGATCTGGATTTTAAATATTTTAGGAGTGCAGTAGTGCACTTAATTTGCACATTTACCAGAACTTCTGATGCAAATTGGGTAATTGCATGTGCAATGACCAAGTAAACATAGGGCAGACATAGCAATGGTTCTAAAAGTACTTTGCCTTATTTTTTCCCAGTGAAAGATGTTGAATGCAACAGTAATTTTGATAACTAACTAAAGTCATATCTAGGAACTGAAAATGTAGGCCATATGCAGGTGCATATGTATATGCATATATAGGCCAAATGCAGTGACTCTGAAAATGATTTAGGGGTCATAGTGGACAAATAGCTCAAAACGAGCTCCCAGTGTAATGATGTGGCAAAAAGGACTAATGTGATCAATGGATGTATAAACAGTTGAGTAGGAATAGGGAGATTATTTTACCTCTGTATAGGACACTGGTGAGACCAATATAAGAATACTGTACAATTCAGGTGTCCATGTTTTATAAAAGATGTTGAAAAATTGGAGAGGATACAGAAAAGAGTAACAAAAATTATTTTAGGGCTGGAGAAAATGTCTTCCAGTGAAATACTTAAAGAGCTCAATCTATTTATTTTTCCAAAAAAGACAGAGGTGATTTGATTACAGTGTGTAAGTACCTTGCTGTGAAGAAAAATATCATCTACTAAAGGGCTCTTTAATTTAGCTAAGACAAAACAAGAACCAAAGGCTAGAAGCTGAAGCCAGGCAAATTCAAATTAGAAATAAGGAACAATTCTTTAACAGTGATGGTGATTAACCACTTGGACAAAACTACCCAGGGACATAGGGGATTCTTCATCTCTTGATGTCTTCAGGTCAAGACAAGATGTCTTCTGGAAGATATGCTTTAGTTAAACAGAAGTTAGTGAGCTCAATACAGGAGTAACTGGGTGAAATTTAACAGCCTGGAATATACAGGAGTTTAGACTATATCTCCTGGTCCGTTCTGACCTTAGAATCCATAAATCTATGGATAATAAAAGCCGTGGTCATGCAAACTCTAATGCATGTACTCAATTTTACATAAATCATTTCAGTGCTCATATCAATAGAGCTAAGCAGCACTTCAGTGTAAAAGCTTGTTTGTTACATAAGTGCCATATTCTACTCTCAATCTTTGTGCAAACCTATTTGACTGCAGCAGGAGAACTGCTATGGATTAAGCTTTATAGACCCAGTCAAAAACGTTTGTTAAAATATAGCCCCCCTCTTCATAGAATGAGGGTCATGATCAAGATGTGGGCAATCAGACCTACTGGCCCAGGCAATCAGACCTACTGGCCCAGGTGACCAGAAGGCAAAAGTGCAAGACAGGCCAGAGGGCAAATCAAGAGTCAGACATCAGGAGACAGGCAGCATCAGAGGTCTCTTACACACCGAGTCTGAAGCAGAGAGAGGCAGGCAGTCTGTGTTGTTGGTTAGACAGCAACCCATCATGGCTTCCTGGTTTAAGTACTGGTGCCGGCCAATCAGTGGGCTGTGAGGAAGTGCCATTTGGGTCCTGCTGGATGGTACTTCCTGCTGAGCCCAACCTCACAGGGGCCTCCCATGAGAACCCAGCCTTAGCCTTGTAGGGGGATGTTGTGGAGGCTTCAGCAGCTTATAACCTCCATGGTCCCAACCATGCTCTTACAATGTGTTTGACACCCTTGTACCCCTCCATGCTTTTATTCTTTTGATGATTTTCTCTAGTAGTCTTATGAAATCTGCTGTCCAAACACCAACAAATAGCTTGTTAACCAGGTGTACTATTCAAATATTACTTGGACTTGGACTATATGTAACATTACAAACAATATTAATAGGGAGATTCACCACTGACTCTCCAGGGTGTTGCTTGTGTGTAAAAGATATGCCAAGCATGGCATTTTCACATGCAATGGAAGCTACATTTGCTCTTTTCAAAATTGCATCCCACCTAAAAATATAAATTTAAATATTTAGACTGTAGATCTTTGGGCAGAGACTGGGCACCTAGCACAATGAGGTCCTGGTCTATGGCTGGGGATCCTAGCCTATATAGTCTACTTATCATTGTGGGCTGTATATGCAGTCCTCTGCACATATGTGGGCTGAATCCACATAATATATATATACAACCTGTATGGCCCTGAGGATGTCACATGGGCTGCAGCTGTGTGCTGATTGGGCCCCAAGCGGCCCATGGGCCACTGGTTGAGATACTGCTGTACAGTAATACAAATCATAAATAATTGGAAACTTAACTGGGAAGCTTAATATATTAGGCTTGTAAGTAGTTAAAGTTCTATGGCTTGTGTTGTACAGGAGGTCACACTAGATGATTTAATAGTCCATTCCAGCTTGAAAATCTACCCATCTATATACTGATGAATCCGTGTGCTAAATATTAAAAGTAATGTCTAGATTTACTCACAAGATGGCACTGTAATGTACAATTAAACCTCTCGCTATATCAAGAATCGGCACTGACCTCTATAGGTTTTATGGAACAATAAGCTAATATCACTTAACGCTTTTCTCTCTTAGTTTTCCTATCTGTAAAATGGGGATAAAACTTCCCCTATATCCCAGGAAGGCAAAAGCCTCTTAAAACCTAAAGTGTTTATTAATGTGCCACAGAGGAAATAGGCTCAGTCAAAAAAGCTTGTTTCATTCACTTGTTCATATGACTTTGGGAGCTAAGGCCTTCTGACACGTGGCGTTATATAAGTCCAAATCTATGTACAATCTGTTATTTCCTGTTGCCTGTCACTCTCTCTCTATTTCACAGCTACGCTAACCAAGATTACATAAGTACTAAGTCTCCCTGTGTTCACCTGTAACATTGTTCTCAGTAACTTTTCTCTTGGTATTTGTTGCATTACAGTCAGATTTATGAATGGTGCCACCAGCAAATTCAACATGCTCTTCAAGATGGAAATCCTGAATCCTAATAAAAGGTCTTGTTCTTGTTCTGCTGTTTGTAGAATGGGCAAAGGTTCAGTTCAGTTCTTATTTTATATTCAATGAAGGACAAGCCCATAATCTAAACCAGTTCATCCACCTTACTTAAATCAAGATCGGATGAGGACTATCTCATGAAAATACACCCTTTTCAGATCAATGTATAATTTCCTACCATTCAATAGACCTACTTTTAACATGTAAGTAGATATCTCTCATCATGTAAATAAACAAAAGTAATCAAAATAGTGAGTGCCTCGACCATTATGTTTTAAAAAATGTATATTCTGGATTAAAATAGAAAACCCAATCCCTTTTTCTGTGTAATAAAGAAGAGGGAGGATAATGGCAGAAACAGCATGCTAACAAATTATCCATGTGACATGTGTCTTTTATTCAGTTCTTCACTTTAACATGGGTAATTATCTTAGCAACTGCCATATTACTTCAAACCCTCTAGCAAGTGTGAAATACAGAGCAGTTTCCTAAACAAACTTAGCCATGATAATTAATAATGGGAAATGACTCATTTTTCAGAATGTTCTCGAGGAGAGAAAATTTATTTCAGGCTGGAAATGTCTGTATGTTTTTGAGGTTCCCCCCTTTTTTATTCTGAAATGATTAGTTGAAAATCTGAGTCACTCTACATAAGAAAAAGGCGGACACACAAATGCACTGGCAGCTGGATTCTCCTCTCGCTTATGGCAGAATAAGTCTAAACTAACTCCACTGATTCTTTAAGATATGATGTATGTGCAGTTCCTGTACAGCCCTTTAAAACTGTCTCTATTACCTGTGTAACATAATAGCATGTTTTCCCTAAATGCTGTCAGAAGAAGAGTTCATGTGTTCATCATCATACTGATTAGTACACTTCTGGTTATTATTGTTATTATTTTTATTGTGTTAGTACATAGAAGCCCCAACCAAGTTCCAGCCCCATTTGTGCTTGGCCCTGCACAAACACATAGCGAGGCTTTGTCTTCGCTAGAGATTTAACTGGTTGTGAATCACAGGCTTTATGGTTAACATACTCTGTGTTTGGACAATAACGTCCTCAGTCATACCATAGCTGTGCCACACATGAGGCGGCCATCAAACTCTGAGATCTATGGCAAACCACAAGTTGCTTTGTACTAATTCCAGATATCTGCACAGCCACAACCAATCACAACAATCAACAGATGAAGGTCCACCAATCCTTTCCTACAAACCCTCAATGTATCCAATCCTGTCTCCTGTCTTGCCATTGACCTGTGCTTTGACCCCTGACCAGAAGTCAACTACTTTTTAATGGTTCTGCTCAGCGTCCTCAGTCCTACGTTGACTGCAGTACCTTGGCTTTAGTCATTTCTGACTTCTGACACACTAGCAAGAAGAATTCTGAGCAAGATGTCCATGTATAAGTGTCCAGCCACCTGGCCAGATGCTGACATCAAAGCTTTGGTCAACCTTAAGGCCAAAACGAGCAAAATCTATGTCACTGGGACCAAGAAGAGGAATCCCCAGCAATATGATCCCATAATCAGCCAGACTAGACATAGATACAGATAAAGAAAATAAAAGGGCTCAAGGTGAGCTTCCAGAGGGCCCAGGATAACAATTCCAAACTTAGTGGTACCCCAATGAGCTGCCTGTTTTACAAGGAGCTGAACCATGTGTTGAGCAGCTCCCCAACCACAGCTTGGATTCCTCTGGGGAACTGGGATGAGTGCAGATTGTGACTCTGGATGTCTTATGAGAACATTCAAACCACCCTCTTGACTGTGAACAGCCGAGAGAGGAAATCAGCCTTGAATCACAGGGTCTCTTTGGTGTTCTAGACCTCAATGAACATGGCTATGTTGTGGTTTGGGGCACTGTGGGGTTGGGGTACTACACTAGGTAATTCGGGTAAATGGAAGGCCAGAGTGCTGATGAAGTTTTCCTGTGCTAGGCTCCTGCCTCCAGCCAGCCCCCCCTTCTCTCCGTTTGGGTTACTTTGGGACATTTTCTTGCTGCTGTAAGCTGAACCAAACTGAAATTGTATGGTTTGCTTATCAGTATGATATACTGTGCATGCTACAGGGGCTGCTTGCAACACTAACCATATGTTTAAAGCGCCCATTGTTCCCTCTCATGGTCATCCCAGGGACTTAATGCTGAAACTGCTTGAAAAAGGGAAAAGGGAGGAGTGGGAAAGAACTCCTCGTTGAAATAAAGAAGGTATAAATAAAGTTGATGCTTGCTGCTTGGTGTGCAGGATTTGAGACAGACAGTCTCCCTGCACCATTTCGGATCCTGAAATAAACAGCTTTTGCAAGGATTTCTCTGTCTCGGTGTCTAATTGGGCTAATTGCACACTGGGATCGAACCTAAACTGTTGGGGCCTCACTAGGGGTCCTCCAGGACCACCAACAGCTGGATGGAGGAGCCCCACATGGAAGATCCAGAGCAGCACACAGCATCTCAGCAGGGTAGGGTGGGTGCAGCCATTATGGCTGTTATTAGAAAGGATATTACAAAACATGTGGGTGAGTTTTAGCCTCTGACCTCAACATTGCTACAGTGTGGCTGAACGCAGCACCATTACTTTCTTCTCTGCTTCCTCCCAGCCAATCATGCTCTTCAGTACAGTGGACAAACAAGGAAGAAAAATTGTAAAGGAGCAGCTTATAGTAGCTGACAGCAATAGCAAGTTATTAATATAAAAGCATTGCATTGGTGCAAAAAACTTAAAAGCTAAAAGCACTGCAGCCAGAGCCCTGGGAAAAAAGCATCTGCACAACTTGGAAACCCCATCCATTCAAACCCTGATTATTTGGGGGATATTTCCCAATGTAGCTACCCTGTGTTGCAATAGAGAAATAATGGCCTTGCAAACCTTCATGATCACTGTGCCAGCAGTGGATTTGCCGACAATAGATCTGTAACTATCCGAGGTTGCCAATTTGCACAGGGTGACAGCAACATGCTTCTGGACCATTATTACCTCTCTCATCCAGGGTCCTGGTGCTCAGATAAGCTTCTCACACAGCAGCTCCAGCAATGTGGCCTTCCTCATGTGAAAGTTCTGAGCCCACCACTGGTCAACTCATATTTCCATCATGATGTGATCCTACCACTTTGTGTTGTGCTCCTAGTCCAGAGGCAGTGGTTTAAATGTGTGTGGGGGGGGAGGGGTGTCTGTCATGTTTCCATGACTATGTTGTGCTGACCTTGTTTCCTTTGGTTTGTAGCAGTGAGCTGTTTACATCTTCTCCTGCCAAAAAGCTACCCCTAAAACACCCACCAGTATCTCTTGGTGACAGCTCCTGCATGCTAAAAAAATACTGCCTCCACAGAAGCCAGCAGGGATCAATTCTGGTTGTTAAGGTGAGTGGGATTCGTGCCTTACAGTACAATAGCTTGGATCTGATCAGGAAATGAATTTCCTGGGCCTAAACCATTTCTGCCCACAATCCTCAGTTGTAGGTGGCTGCAGCACCTTTGTACACATGCCTCCTTCCTCCCCTCCCCACTTCCTCTGGGCCAACCCTGCTGTACAACATGGCGGGTAAGCCCTGCAAAAGTGAGCATCAAGCAGCACAGTAAACCAGGTATGCACCCAGAAATCTTTGTCTTTCTCCTGACTGGATGCAGCACCGGTGTGGATGCAGGGCATGACAACAGGCGAACAGAACTTGACTGCCATTCTGCAGTGCAGTCATGCTCTACCAAGTTAAGGTAAAGCAAAACATCTAACTTGCAACTGTCCAACTTGAGGTTAAACCCGTGAATTAGTTTTATAGGTGTTAAGCATATTGAAATTAGACTTTTAAAATATGAAATACTACTATTAAGAACAAGAATGTTTTTCTAATAGCAACTGCAATCTTTGAAAGGGTCACTTTTTAGACTGAAATTTTCCACGTTTGCTCTTAGCTGAAAGGTGATTATTTTGTTTTAAAATGTAAACAATACTCATCATTTTTTAGTTCTGAAGGGTGAAAGAAAAACATACACTCTTCGTATTATAAACAATTATTGCCACATCTTTTTTATCATCTGACTAAGAAATACAGTCAGTAGCGTTTCCATTCTTCCCTGCAGCCCCTTGGATACAAATCAATTGATCAATTGATACAAATCAATAAGGATAAATTAACCTGCATATTGGAATGAAACATTGAACAAAGGGGAGAATTTTTTTAAGGTATCATAGTGAACAGTTCATCTGAGATCAGAAATACAGAGTAGTTCAGTTGCCAAATGAAGACACCAGCTGAGCAAAAATAGCTGAAAGTGTCCTCTCTCGTGCTTTGTACAACATATGAAATCAACAGATGTTTCCAATCAAAAGAGGAGTTAACACTAGAACCTTAGGAGTTGAGCAAGTTCCTAGCATGGCTGCTGTTTTACAGTAACAAGCTAAGACCAATTTGCAAACATGGATGCCTAAAATTAGACTTCCCACAATGTGCCTAAATGTGGATTTAGAAATTTGCTGGTCTATGTCTTTTAAAACATGCAGGGACATGATTTTTTTAAGAAGTGCTGAGCACTTGTAGTCCTCATTGAAATGAGGGGAAGATGGCAATGCTCAGCACCACTGAAAACTAGTCTTTATGCATCTAATACAATCATGAAATAAAAGAAGTCAAGTGGTCTCCAATGTGGGGTTAGAAAAAACACATAGTAACGATGTACAAGAGAGAGTTGAGTGAAGTATATATAATAAAATAGGGGGCTGGGTCAAAATTTTGTTGCTTTCCAGTCTGGAAAATGTTTGTGAAATTAAAACAATTCTAACAAATGTTGGAAATTGTTGACAATTAATTCAGTTTATTTGCTTCAATTTTTCCCATTAAGATCACTGTGGAAATGTTGCCGCAAGTATTCACATCACTAATTACTGACACAATCACACCATAGCATGAAATGACTTCTTCATCCATCAGTGATTACTTCAGCTACTTTTGCAACTGCATGAAAATACCACCTTGTCTTGTTTTGGCGTAGAGCTCAAAGATTGAGATTACTCTGTGGTCTTGCATACGGCTCCATGCCATCATGTGGTAATTCAGAGAGCTGATGAGGTCTACAGGCCTCATATTGAACCAGGGCGGTGAGCAGAGCAATGGTGGGTTAGGGAGGCTCTGCCCCTCAACAGGGTGTGTTCCCTGTGGAGAAACAGTTTAAAAGGACATGGGTAGCCCAAGAGAGGTGGGCAAAGAATTGCATGTTGCTCCATGAAGCAAGGCTGATGTTGAGAGCTGTGAATGGAGTGGCAATAGTTTTGTGAAGGCTGCTCTACCAGCAGGGACTTGGATTTTCCCCCTCCCCTCTTTTGAAGGGAATTGAAAGCCCTGAGAGAGATCTGCTAACTGAACTGGACACTGAGAGACGAGACGAGTCTGCTCAGCCTGAGTCCATGCCCCAAACTGAGGAGTTCCAGATTGGTAGGAAGTGAGCCGGGAGTGAGCCGGGGGGGGGGGGGGGGGGGGAAGGGGGTGAGGATAATATAATTTGGGGTATCCCAATAAATGGGCTTGCTCAGTAATTTGGCTGGACATTTTTGAGAGACCCCTGTGGTCCTGTGCTGGAACCTAGTGGTGTGGGTGGGCCCAGGCCCTCTTACCTTGTGCCCTTGCTCCTTTGTAGTGATGAGCTCTTGTGGAAAAAGCAGAGTACAAGGTGGTGATTGAGGCAGCAGCTGGGGCTCCCTCTGGGGTGACTAGATCGGCAGAACCGGTAAAGCCATGAGCTGACTACTAGGCCAACTGGTCACCAGATCTTCGTGCTACAAGAGAGATCAACAACTACTTTTTAGCCACAATCTCAGAAAAATATTGTGTGTTGCTCATTTCTAACATCTCAAACTACACCCAGGAAACTCACTTTCATGCTGAAAATCTGTATCTCCTTTATCCAAGGCACAGTGTAGCTCAGGTATACACAGAAGAAATAGCTACAGTGACTTTGCTGTCTCCATGCTGCCACCCTCAAAGGAAGCCAATTATTTATTTGTGGGTGACTTTTTTGGATGTCTGACGTGCCCTTGTCCACATATATATGGGTAGGAAAAATGTTTATTTCTCACCCTGACAAACAACCTCTCTCACATGCTGGCAAAAACTTGAAAAGCAATACCCCTGGTTGTATGGAATTGACTAGCTAATGATTTTCCTCTGGTATGGGTGCTTCTGCTGCTCCCAGCTCCCAGCAAACTGTTTGATCTATGCCAGCTGCCCTGCAAAGTGCTCTCCCTCTCAATGCTGCCACAAGTGTTAACTTGTGTGAGCCAGCACCCTATGAGGAAGTACAGCACACCTCACACCATGTTGTTTCTTTGTCAATCAGGTTTCTACAGATGACAAAATGTACATAATAGTAAATGAAAGGAGTTTTGACCCTTTAGTATCTGTAGCTGAGTAGGAAATACACAAAGATTGCCAGAAGCTGAGAATGGAAAACAGGGGGATGGATCACTCAACGATTACCTGTTCTGTTCACTCCCTCTGAAGCACCTGGCATTGGCCACTCTTGGAAGACAGAATATTGGGCTAGATGAACTTCTGGTCTGATGCAGTATGGCCACTTTTATGTTCCTTTGTAAGAAGCAGTGATTATCCAGATTCATCTCTCCTGCCCTGAACAACAGCTCACTAAGCAGGAAAGAGAATGTGCCTTATTCTTCCCCTGCACCACATGGCCTAACCAGTTAACCCTTCCTGGGATGAATCAGTGACAAGCCCATTCTATAACCCCCAGCAGCTTAGTCCCAGAAAAGCAACACTGAAGATGCACATAGCAATAGCATATAGCATGCACAACTCACAAGCGATATGGGGTATTAAACAAAAGTGTCATATTGGAATTGCCAAACCAGATCAGATTAGTGGGCCATTTAGTCTGGTACTTTGCCTCTGACAATGGCCAGTGCAAGGTACTTCAAAGGAAGGAATGAAAAACCCTGAAATGTACAAGTATGGAATAACCTGCCTGCAGCACATCTGGATCCTAAATCCTGTCAGCTCTTTCTGTTTGACACCAACAGACATAAAAATTGCTGGCACACTAACAAATCAGCTATCCTAAAGGAGTCAAGAGAACAGAGGTCAGATGTTCACACCAGTGACTTCATTCTTTCTGCATTTGTGGCATAAGCGTGCGCAAAAATGACTAATGTGTGTTTAAATTAGCCCTGCCCACACATAACCCAGTTTAACTCTGACATCACACTGGCTTTCAGACTGCATTCAGTGTATGAAATAGCTCAGAAACCCAGATTTGCAGCAGGTTACATCGGAAACTTAGTCTCTATACAGTCACTACAGAAGCATGCTATTATTGCCCCTTTTTGACCCAAGTAGCTAGCCAATATTTGGGGTCTTGCAGGTTGTTTCCATTAGGAGGAGAAATTGCTGATGTTGTCAGGTATTTCTTTGATGCAGTCCTGTTTATTTATAAGGAATGAACACAAAAATCCTGTTCTCCTGAACACAGCAGGAATCAAACAATGTGAGCCAGTCTCTTTGCTCAGAGTTCCAGCCCGCACTGTAGCCAAATACTCTAGGCTTTTTCTCAAGGCCATGCTTCTAGTGCTTGTTTTTATTGTCCCCTTGGCTTTCTGCTCCTTCACTGTGTCTGTTTCTGTGTTGTTTCTTGCTGCTTTCCTCTCTCCCACACACACACAGCTCCACCAATCAATGCCCAAACTTCTGCATTTGATATAGCAGTCTCCAGGGAAACCCTGGGGCCACATGGTTCAGCTTCTACTCAGGACTTGCCATGTGGCTGTGTTTTGAGTGGTACTCCTATTGTTTCAGCTGTCTGGTTCCATCCAGGAGCTCAGTTGCTTTTTTCCACTTGTGCTGAATGGAAAGCAATTGTTTCATCCACCAGCTTCAGTGAGATTTAACCCAACCCATAATACTATCTTTAAAATTTAAATCTTAAAGTGATTTGGCAGTATGTCGTTAGCCAGGACTCCACTGCAGTACCAGTTGTCCACTGTGGAGACAACAATATCAATCATGTGTCTTTTATTAATTCCTTTATTCCCTCATTGTCAGCCTACTAAGTGACACTCTTCTTGCACGGTTGCATAGCAATGGCAAGCTCACATTCAGGAGTGATCCCTAAGTGCAATATTGATTTGTGCAGTCAGTAGATAAATCAGGCCTCTCCCACCCATATGTGTGCAAGTAGCACACCTTACTGATTTTACACTGACACCAATGAATACCAGTCATGCTTTGTACTCTTAGGTGTCTAATTTATGCACAGATGTGTTCTTGCATTGTAGATTGAATTGCTCTTCGCTCCTATTTGTCTATATTTTCACTCGGCTTGTGCTTGCTGCCATAGGAGAAAGAAGCATTGATGAATTTCATATAATACAATAAACAGAAGATGCTGTTAAAATAAAATATGTATAGAGTTGATCGATGATCATGTCAGCCTTGAAAACCTGGCTTTCATACTGAACATTGGCATATAGGCCAACCCAATTTTTCTTGTGATTCTCCAGACTAGATGTAAAATCAGGTGACTTTTTGCCAATTCAATACAAATAAATGTTCTTTTACTTATTTAGTTTTTCCTTTCTATTCTTCTTCATGCAGACTATGTTGTGTTGGCTGCTTAAGTACACACATAATGTATTGTACAAGTGCTTTTAGTACATATTCTGCAGAATGTCTCCCTCATTTCTTTCTGCTGTGTTTCCCTAGATACAATGAATAGTCATTCCTCAGTATATACCATTCTAACAGTACTAAACACTCATTTTCATACACTCATAGACAGAAAAAAGCAAAGTGTTTTTAATTACTTCTTCCTACTCAACAGGAGCTGAGAACATATGATTCAATAAAATACACCGGTTTGTTCAGGGAGGAGGAGGAAGTCCGGATCCATAGTGAGGCAAGTGTAATGTAATGATCTTTTAGACTTCTGGCTATCCTATCTTTTAGAAGGCTGATTAGAAATATAGGAACAGATCCTCAGCAGGTGTAAATCAGCTCCACTGACTACCACTCCGCATGGCATGCTGACTTTCGATGTCAGTGTAACATAATCGCATGCCGATGTTGATAATTTTGATAATCTCTCAAAAATTGGAAGATTCAGCTATGGCCATGAGGATTTTCCTTTTTTGTGGATCTGATATAAATCATAAGCAAAGACAATGAAGTACTAACCTTCTCGGTTTCCCTCAGCTGAGACTAAAAAGTTGTGTGATGCCCCTAACCAGAGGAAGTAAATAACTTACCCAACTATGAATAGGCTGTCTAGGGTCCTGGGGTTAATTTAAACAAATGAACAAAATCTCAAGTGAAACAAAAATGCACTGGACATTGCATCAAAGTGCGTTGTAATGGTACACACAGTGAAGTCAAATCGAAACAAAATGCAAAAATATTATGAAAACGTTCACCGGTACATCCTTTTCTATCCCTTTCTGAAGGCTGGATGTTGCCCCTTATTTATTGAGGCCCTTGACCTTGACTCATAGATGACTATTTTCACCAAATGTAGGCATTTGAAGAAGTGGCTAGGTAGATATTTCAATGTTCAGTGTCATTACAAATAGTTGCCTGAAGTCTGAAGGATTCAAGTTTCAAAGGCCTCAGATCTGAAGTCTTACTGCTGATGAAAAATAGGGATTCTCTAACATTAATGGCTAAGTAATGAGGATAATTTCACTTTATTTTGCTCAGGGTCACTACTGACATGCATTGTATTAATTTTTTCCGGAAGAATACCTGTAAATTGCTTATTTGGTCCTTTTTCACTCTATGTGCAGTGGGTCAGTCTCAGCACCTGTAAATATAGCATTGACCAAACTACATTGTGCTGTAGATAAAAGAGCTCCTTTATGCTTTTTTCCTCATATAAGTGTTTCATGAAAAGCCAAGTGACTAGCCAAGTAAGTGACATGAGACTAGAGGCCCCTCAGATATTTAAAAAAAAAAGGTGAATGGGGACCAACTTGACAAAGTAATCCTCTTAGTCTAGTGTACTTCCAAACTACATGCTGGAACGTTCTGGATTAGGGGAGTGAGATGAAGAAGTCCCCTTAGAAAGCAGACTCCTGGGCTAGATCTTCAGATGTGTATGAACTGGTATAGCTCCACTGACTTCAGTGGAGCCATACTGATTTGCACCAGTTCAAATAGCTCAAACCAATGTTTTCATTCAAATGCACAAGCTTAGCTACACCCTCATGGAGATACTTTGCTAGCAGATGTACTTTCCCAGTAAAAGTATATACAGTAGTGTGTTTATCACCCCCAAGACAGTATTTAAACTGAGTGTGATTTAAAGGAATTGGACGTGTGCAATGTGGGTGGATGTATGTGGGCAGTGAATGGAAGTTTGTTATGGAGGTGACGAGTCTGTGAACACTTGTATGTGTTGAGGCATGTGAATTGAAGTTACTGTGAACATGACTATAGCTTTAAATTGGTGATTTCCTTGATCTTTATCAAGCCACTGGCGCTGCAGACTGACCACTGGGGCCGCAGTCTCCCATCTGGTTGACAGCTACTTCTGGGCTGCCTTCAGAGTGGAATTTCCTGCAGCTGGGGGAAGTTCCCAGAGGTGGGCCTGTGCTGGCTCCAGGAGTGCCCCTGCACTGGGAGAGGAAGTTCCATCCCTCTCCCTTCCCAGCCTGGACCAGGACTGGCAGCTAGAGCCTGGAACATGGTAGGAACCCCCAGCAGGGGCACCACCCAGCCTTGCCTCTTCCCTACAATAGCCAGATTTCACGGGGGAGATCAGATTTCATGGTCCACGATGCATTTTTCATGGCTGTGAATTTGGTAGGGCCCTAGCTATTGGGGATAGTCAGTTCCCTTGGGACAATTGCCATTCTCTTTTTCACAGTGAGGATGGCTTTCACCCTCATGGTCTGGGGTGCAGTGTTGGGGCCAGCGAACTACACAGCTACAGAAAACTCCCCATCTTCATCATGAACGGTTGCTCTTTCCAGATATCAAGTACAGCTTGGCCCCACCTATCTGTGTTGTAGTCTTGACCCAAAAGCAGCCCTCCAACTAACGAACATCATCCTTGGGTACAACATGCAGCTGCCTACATGGGAGATGCACGACAGTTGCAAGATAGCTCCATGAGCTGCTTGCCTCAGTCTCTGGTTCTCCGCAGGCACAATACCTTCCACTGCCTGACTGCAGCTGCCTGCTTGTCTAAAGTTCCTGCAGAAACCTTTTCTGATGAGCAAGGAACAAAAATTGGTTATTCACCATGACCTCCATTTTGAGAAAAGGACCAAGAAATGGTGCCAGCTTCATCAGATTTATGGGAATGCTCCTGGGGACTTCTCTCTCAATTCCCCTCTAGAAAATTGCCCCAGAAGTCTTTTCAACTACTCCAGGGAGCTGAGAATTCTGGGATAGGTACTCAGGAGGCAGTTTAACTGCATTAGTGTAAAATGTGGGTCTTAGGGCAAAAATGCAATCGTCCTAAGCCTAAAGCAGAATCTAGACATACTGCACTGTTATTGCTTAAATGGTGCTATCCCACTGGTTCATTTCTGTAGCATAGAAATGTCCAAAGTGTAACAGCTTGACGTATTCCTCCTTCTAAGCAACTATATTAATTATGAAGCATTCTCAGAGAACTTGTGCAGGTGCAATGCTGGCTATACAAGTGACTGAAACAGAAGCTGCATCCATTTTATTTGTATAAGATAATTCCTCTGTACATCCTTTGTATCTGATTCAAAACAAAGTGCAGCATCTGAACCCAGGAAGTCTGTGAATGAGTGTGATATGCCTGAAAGTAGAGTTCTCAAACAGAATAAGCCAATTTCTTGCTTCTTCCATCTTTCTGCTAGAGCTTACTATTTAGAGCTCAGAACATACATCTCGAAAAGGCCTATGAGTCATGTCAATAATCGTGAATCACAGAAACAACCTTCCTTAACAACTCTTTTCTGTAATTTTTTTTAACCCAATACTGATGGCATTGTTGAAGTGACATTTATTTATTAGTGTGAGCTCATCGAACTGGTGTGAGTAGGTGTTTAGAAGCAACAAAACCCGTTGTTGTTCTCTGCAAATACCAATGGGAGTGGCGGGAGGAAAGGTGTCATTTCCCCATCATTTTTTAAAATCAGGATTTCCATTGCTATGATGAAATAAAACGTTAACACACATAAAAAGCCTCACTTCCACAATGACGTCCAATGCCAAAACAAAGTCCATTTGATACCAAGAATCAGTGGGGCAGATTCACTGCTTGACAGCACAAAGGGAGCAGAGACTGATGGCAATGCTCTCTCTGGGAATTCCCCTGACCTGGGGAAGCCGCAATGGCTTCAGAGCCAGCACCTATGCTACATTCCTTGCAACCCTGAACATAAGGGGCATGTTGGGGATGTGGACAGAGTGCACTGTGCTCCAGCAATCTCCAGCTGACAGATGGTCCTTTGGGGACAATTGACAGCTGGTGTGAGTGAAAATATTCCCATGGCTGTTCTAACCTGTGCCTGGAGCGTGGAAGTAAATCAGGAAGACACATTCATATCCCTGACAGTATGCCTTTTGCCCCAGAGCTGGGCCCAGCAGATGCTGGATGCAGCAGAGAGTCTGGCCCTATGTTTCTTAGTGGTCAGAGCAGGGGTTGACCATCCTGGTTCTATGCAGCATACACCTCTGGATGCCTCCTTCCCAGGTGATATCAGAGTGCCTGTGTGCGAGGGAAATTATCCCCCTCCTAAGGGGGAATGTTTTTGTTTTACCTAACTGGAAAACAAAGATGAAGGAAAATAACAACAAAGCAGTCACCACATGAGGAAACCGTGTCCTTGGTAGTCCCAGACAATACTCAGCGGCAAAGACTACTGTTCCAATGCCACCACCCTGACAGCCTCCTAGCTAACTATGCATTTATGGTGCACCTGCCACAGTGATGTCTGGGCACTTTCTATGGTGGTGTCTCCAGCAAAACAAACAGGGAAACTTAGCCTCTGGCAATGACTTCGAAGATGTCTTCTGCTTCTTCACTAAGCTCCATCAGCCTTCTCTTCTGGAGGCTTCAACAGCAGCATCCACTGTATGTTAGTCTCGCATGCCTATCACTTGGAGATTTACAGATAGAAATCACTATATAAAAGTGCAAAATGTTGTTATTTTTATCTCAGTAGATAAGGAACGGCTTCCACATGTCTTAGAAATAGTCAAATCATCAACAGGGTGTTCCAGAGCTGCATATATCTATGCTACCCAACAGTTCTTCAAAGGACTATCACTGAATGCCTGAGCATCAACAAAGCAAGATGAAAATAGCAACACTAGGAAAAACAAACAAATGGCAAATAAGCTGCTAGTACAATAGAACCTCAGAGTTACGAACACGAGTTACGAACTGACCGGTAAGCCACACTCCTTATTTGGACCCAGAAGTATGCAATCAGCCAGCAGCACAGACAAAATAAAAAAAAGCAAATATAGTACAGTAATGTGGTAAATGTAAATGCCTAAAAAATAAAGGGAAAATTTAAAAAATAGCTTTGGTAAGAAAACTGTTTCTGTGCTTGTTTCATTTAAACTAAAATGGTTAAAAGCAGCATTTGTCTCCTGCACAGTAAAGTTTCAAAGCTGTATTAAGTCAATGTTCCATTGTAAACTTTTGAAAGAACCACCAGAACATTTTGTTCAGAGTTACGAACATTTCAGAGTTAAGAACAACCTCCCTTCCTGAGGTGTTCATAATGCCGACTTTCTACTGTAAATAGAAATAAGAAAGAGGACATGGGAAAGATCTAGGTCCATGAATGACCACCCTTTGCCGTTTCAAGAAATCTACCATGTTTTTTATATGCCCACATGATCTTGTCAGATGATGCATGCCCAATATTCTAGATCAGTGTTTTTCCAACCAGTGGCTTGTGTACCCCGGGGTAGGGGGTGGAGGTCAGGAAAAACAATCAGGAGGGTCACAAGGTGTTGCCAATGTATTACAATCTAAAGTGAAGAAAATGTGGCTGTCCTCTACTCCCTACTATCTTTACCCTTAAAGATCAAGTTTGCCGTTAACCTCTCAAAACACACACACAAATTATATGGTCTTATAATTGATACATTTTTTATTCTTACTTTTATAGTAAATGTAAGGGGGTCATAAAATGTTTTTACTTTGAGTAAAGTGCTGCCAACCTGAAAAGGTTGAGAAACTCTGTTCCAGGCGAGAAAACAAGCCTGCTGCCAATAAGGCATAGGAAAAACTCCTTCTTGTCTTCAAAATCTGGCAATCAGTTTAACTGTATATATGAGAACAAGACTCATGATAGTTAACTATGTATTCCTGTTTATATATCCAGCAATATCATTGGAATTCAAGTAAGTGTTCAGATTTTTCTTCAATTTTGGTAATGCATATTCTTTGGAACCTTCTGGGAAAAAGAAGGACTGACAATGATAATGCTCTTGTATTTAAAATAGATTTCATCCAAATTGATCCTAAAACATTTTACAATAATTTTACCAACTGTTATTATTAATTACATATATAGAATCTCTTTGCCCACCACTGACATGCAGCCACCTCTGGAGTGTGCTAACAGTAATTGTTAAGCAGCACATCCCGAGAGGATTTGGGTGCTGGTACTGTGCAGTTACACATGCACTGCAGACATTCTCAGTACAGCTCATTAAGTGCAAATTAATGCTGAAGAATTTAGTTCAAGAAGCTCACAGCATGCTTGTGTGCTATGTTCACTAGACTTCCTACAACAACGTCAGCCAGTCACAGGCTGCCAATATAACCCTGATGCAATTATTTTGTGAAACACTGATTTAACTAATACTCTCAGTCTTTTGTTTAGATTGTACATATTCGGGACTGGAATGACTGAGCTATATCCCCCACATTACACATTCCTTTGGTTGCAAAAGAAGAGATGCCCAATAGTTTACAAGGTGTAGCAGGCCTTTTCAACAAGACTTTTAATTTTGTACTCAGAATTTTCTGATTTGTGTGGTAAATGCAGGAGTTCTGGATACTAGGGAAAATAATCTATTAGGAACAGACATTGATGAAATATCTACAATTATCATGTGCCAAGGTAGCTTAGGAGCCAGTGAGGCCATAATGGATCTTTGTTGTTATTGTTGTGCAACCTTTGTTCTTGACACATTCTGCATCCTCCTATCAATTGTTCTATGTTGTGAGTCAAGAAATGGTGTGTGGCTCATTCCTTTTGTTCTTTGAATGCCCAAATAATATTTGTCATTTATTTACTGCCTTCATCTTCCAAGCAACGTGCTAGGTCAATGATATTTTGTAGCTTGATAACTTTATTGGCCTAGCCAGCTGCATAATTATCAAAGCAAATCTTGTGTATGTTTTGTAATCAAGTACATATTAAAAGATTAACTTGTATAAAGGAATAATAATTAACTATTGTTCCTTGAAACCTGTACAATGCCTTTGAACCTTCTATCTTCACTGAACTTATCTAGTATATTTTATCTAAATTGAAGATAGAGACTGCCCACCTTCTCAGCTTTTCTAAAGTAGCGTATGACTTACTATTAGAAGTGCTGAAGTTACTATTCCAATTTACAGAGTAGCTCAAACATTGAAAGCAACTCATTTATTCCAGGTGTTCTACAAAAAAGGAAGCAAATTGCACTAAGTGAAATGAAAGATCAAAAAGTAGAAACCACAGACAAGGTATGTGACCACCTTCTAATGCTGCTGAAATCTTTCCTGCTATTCCCAGAACTATTTTCCTGCATTTCCTATTGTTACTCAGCCTTAAAGCTCAAGTTCTAGCCCCCCTATTAAGAGCTAGCTGAAGAACAAGAGAGAGACTGAAATGCTACTAAAGATTGATTGAGACACTGAGATTTTATATAGCAGTAAGCCCAAAACAAAAAAAGTGGTGGTGTGGTGTGGTGTAATAGGAGTGAGTTACAACACCAAAGAACTTTTACGGTTAAGTAAATTATGTAACCAGGCTTTCTGGAAAACAATCAAAACAAACAAACCCATCCCACAATGAATAGCTTGCACTGAGAGGTAACAAAGGAACTGCCTTCAGCCTGGCTTCTAAATGAATTTAACCAAAAAAGAGTTGTTGCAACAAAAGTCAACATTAGTGAAGCAAACAAAAATAATTGCAAGCTAGCAATTTTCTGTTCCCCCAAAGAGGCCTAAGTTCCTAACTCAGAGGAACCTAAGTACTTGCCAGCACAGCATTCTTATAGTGTTACTGGGGAACCAACTTAATTCATCCCAGCTGGCCCATCCCTGCTACTCTGACAACCCCACAGCAGTTAGCAGCTGTGCTCATTCCTTTACTTAAAAAAACAAAGGAAAGAAAGAAGTATGTTAACCTTCCATCTGCCAAGTTCAACCCCAATAAAGAGTCTACGCACTCCATCACATTAGAGAAAGAGTTAGAATCTAGTTATATGTTTCAACCTAACTTTTAAGTGCCTTGAAAATCACAGAAACAACACTGTGATCCACAAAGCTGAGTTAGGCTATACAATGCACAGGGGAGCAATAGGTGCCTCGAAGTGAAATTCACAAAAGCCAGCATGCTAGGTGGGGAGCCACCTAAGCTGTCCAGTGAGAGATGCCAACAACAAAGGTGCATGCTGAGCCTGATCCTGCTCTTACAGCCAGGGACTTAACTCTGTTTAGCAAACCGGGAATGGAATCAGCTGGTTTAGGTGCCTAGGCCATTTCTTGCAGGAACAAATTAAGTGCCTGCCTCACTCCATACAAAATGGGGTGACTGTTGCACCCACCTTATAACTTTTAGCCAAATGGTTAACTCGCTTGTGATGTGAGAGACCCAAGCACAATTTCTCCCTCTGCCAGAGAGGCAGAAAGCATTTGAACGGAGGGGCACCTTCCTCTCAGCAGGCTGCTCTAACCACTGAACTATGGGGCATTCTGATGTGGGGGCCTCCTCAGTGTCCCCTGTGGAAGCTGCTCCATTGTGCCTCACCTTTCAGCATGAGGCACTCCAGGAGTTCTTAAAGAGTGGCTCACACCACTTCCTAGCTTTGCAAAAATATAAAGCTCTACAGTAAAGAACCCCATAAATCTATTTTTTAATTTTTAAAAAGTCCAACTTGCTCCTTGATTTTGAAATCAAGTTTCAGCCTTCATATATCTACCCTGGATTCCTTGTTGGAGTTCCTAATGATGACCTCTGGGACAAGAAGAAGGAACCAGTGCAGACATCTTTTAGAGTATAATGGAATAAAATTCCCCTGAGAAATTCTTATTTCTACCTCTGTGGAATGTGTGTCTTTCCCTCTCCTTCAGCCCCTATTTCAAACCCTCTCCAGGCCCCACATCTTTTTCCCATCTCATGTTGCTTTTCATCTTTCATTCACTATGAAATGATCCCTCATTTTTTTCTTTTCCCATCAACCTTTTCTATTGGGTCTAGACACAACTGCTTTCTGCTTACAGGTCAGGCTGTCTGTTGGCATCTGTTAATCTCTACTCCTATATCCGGCACAATGAGGGATTTACACTCATGCACAGCACAGGACCTAAGGAACTAGCAACCAGTCCATATTAAGGGAGGAAGCTACCTTTTCGGTTTACAAAGGACACAAAAATGCCTTCCAGCGCGGGGTGTGAATTTGAACAAAGCATAACTGTTAGTCAGCACTTTCACTGTATGAATTACAACCCTGTTAAAACCAGGTCTATTTGGCTGAAATTGTCTACTGGTGTCCTACGGGTTGGGGCTCAGAGCTGCAAACTTACCTTCTGGGACCTAATAAATAAACCTGATATGGGAAGTACTTTTTATACTGGTTACACTCCTGTCCTGATTACACTCCTGTACATAATTGTTTACTAGATGTTTTGCCAACAAACTGTTGTCTCCTTGGTAGTTCTCTCATAATTTGCACTGAAAAAGTGCAAAATCTATTTTAAAGTCCAATATGCAGCCTACCACATTACTGTGGTCCCACATTAAACGGGTCTATCTCTTGAAACCTTGCAACTCCTTCTTTTTAAATAAAAGCAATTGATTAAGGACAAAAACCAGTGTGTAACTGATGACTGGTTCTCATATTGTACTTTGTGAAGACTATGTTTTAAAAAACTGAAGTCTTGTGTATTGTGATATAACATAAAAAAGCATTTATCTATCCAAAAGGTCATTTTTCATACATTTAATTAAAAAAAGAGGAAATACACACTTCTCAGAATTAAAATAGTTGCATGCTTCCTTTCTCATTCTAAATCTGATCATTTCAGGTCACCATTGTAAATGAGCACAGTAGAGAAGTGCCAATACAGAAGTGGTTTGCTGTAGTTTCATTTTAGCAATACTGTATCTTGTTGGCTGAGTTTTCATGATGACAAACCAAAAGCAGTATTGATACAGATTCAGATTCTATTTACTGGAACTCTTCAGTTGATACTTTGGTGGTTCTTAGTGCCTTAGAAACATTTTTGCCCCTCTCACCTCCCCCTTGCCTGAAGGTATTAGCTGCTGCTGAGGATCTAGACCGGAGAAGGAAGGATTCCCTGGAATTCCAGAAGTTTGGATCATTTCAAGTTTTACTTTTTCTTTCTAAATTATGAAAAATTCACTTTCTGTGGGTACTTTGGAAAGAAAGGAGTCTTTAGGGGGGAACAGAGATCGGTAGCCTGGCAAACTGGGATAGGAGCAGGGTGACCAGATGTCCTGATATTATTGGGACCATCCCAATATTAGGGGCTTTATCTTATGTAGGCAAGTATACCCTCCCCTGAAAAAAGGGTCCCGATTTTTCACACTTGCGATCTTGTCACCCTAGATAGGAAAGGGCAGTCCCACTTTATCTGCAGCTTCACTCTGCCAAGCGTTGGGCTCCAGATGCGTCCCTCTGCCCCCCTTCCTTTCCTGGTTGTTTTTCTTTTAAGAAGAAGTGGCCAATGCAGTTTGCACAAGTGTTTTGCGCTGAGTGCTGGCTGGCACGAGTGCAACAGCGCGGGGGCGTTGGGGGGTGCGCCTGCAGCTCCAGGGGGTGGATCATTGCCAGGTCCCCCCTCCTCCTCCTAATCGCAGGAGATGCTGCTCCCAGCCCAGCCGCTTATCCAGTGAGCGGACTTTGGGCTCGCCGGGCAGGAGCTCGGAAACCTGTAGCGTTCAAGGCGGCCTGAGGCCGCGGGAGGACCCGAAACCACTCCCCAAAGCGAAAGCCGTTCGGGGGTGGAGGGGCAGCGCTAGGTGCAGGGGGAGCTGCGATTGGCGCTAGGGGAATAAAGACACCACCCCCTGGAAGCAGAGGCACTGGCAGCCGGGGAGCGCCCAGAGCAGCCAGCCGCAGGAGCGTCCCGGCGCCACGTCTCTGCCAGCGGCTAGTCCGAGCCTCCCTCCGGCCACCGCCATGGGCTCCCCGCAGAAGCCGCCCCTCGCTCACCTGTTCAAAGGCACCTTCGTGCACGCCAGCCGCTCCTCGCCCATGGACGTGCTGCACGGCCACCTGCTGGGCGTGGGCGACGACGGGCGGGTGAGTGCGTGCGGGCGGCGCGCGGGGGCTCCGTGCCCTGGGAGAGCGGGGGGCGCGTGGGTGCGGCGGGGTGAGGGAGCGCCGAGGCGTGCATGGGGGGGGGGGGTCGCGTGGCCCTGCATGTGGCGCGGGGCGGCCTGTGTGCGTGCGAACGGGAGGGGCGGGGGGACGCCGCGCGTGTGGTTCCAGGCGAGGGGGGATGGCTTCGCTGGAGCAAAAGGGGGCTGTGTAGGGCCTGCCACCTGTGGGGCTACAGGTGTGGGGCGCGTGCTGGCGGTGTTTGGGCGCGACGGGCCCCGGGAGCTCTTTGGCCGAGGGCACGAAGCCGAGGGCACTGAAGAGCTGTCCAAAAAAAAAAGCAGCAATGAGCCAGGTGGATGCATTTTCCTCTCTGCCTTTCTTTAAGAAGATCGGAAAGGTCAGACGGTCGCTGCTGTGGTGTGTTAATGTCCAGCTCTACAGGTGTCGCCCAGAGTATCGACCTGCTCCCACTTGTGGCTTGAAATCGTTCAGTGATTTCTTGAGGCCGTTTTCTGCAAAGGCCAAGGGGGGGGGGGATGTTCTAGACTCATTTTTGCTGCCAGTCTTTAGGAAGAGGTTGAAAACGTTTAGAGAAGCAAGGTAAAGGGGAAAGCAAGAGCGACAGATGTTTTATGATAGGTCGGAGTGATCCAGAGCTAACTGGAGATTCAGAGACTTAGCTGCAGAGACTGGATAAACCTTTTGGCGTCTTTAGGAAGGAGCCCGAACCTGCTGCATAGATTTTATTTTCACTGTTTGTCAAACAGCAGTTAATCTGGACCATAAATGTTTCCTCCAATTTTTGAATTTGATTTTCCATTCTCAGTGAAAACCAAATAGAGAAATAATTTTAAAAGATACATACTGAAAAAAGAACACATGATCTTTTGTAAGAATGATGAATAGTCCCCCTAGACATTTTTCTCTGGTCAGAAGCAAAATGTACATACAGAGTCAGAGTAATAATTAACTGATTATATATAGCTTTGAAGATAAAAAGTACTCTGCAATACCGAATATTACTAATATAACTGATGGATTACTGATTCAGTGATGTGAGCCAAGTTTAAAAAATATAAATTACTTTTACTATTTGTGCAAGATCAGATATGATGGGGAAGCTATGTTCTTTCCTTAACATTACTAAATGTAGGCCTCAATTCTATAATGAGCTCTGCACAGGTAGACTCTTGAGCCTTGTGGAGTCCCACTGACTTCAGTGAAGCACTATGTGTAGATAAACTGTAGAAAAATCATTTTCTCCATCACCATGTCCCCTTTTTGTTACAAGGAGGAACACTAGGAGGGTGGTGAAGTTTTTCACTAGGAGGGTGGTGAAGCACTGGAATGGGTTACCTAGGGAGGTGGTGGAATCTCCATCTTTAGAGATTTTTAAGATTAGGCTTGACAAAGCCCTGACTGGGATGATTTAGCTGAGGTTAGTCCTGGTTTGAGCAGGGGGTTGGACTAGATGGCCTCCTGAGGTCCCTTCCAACCCTAATATTCTAGGATTCTATGATAATTTATGTCTGATTTGCATGAAATTTGACAGTCATAACTAGCAGACTTTGAACTTTGGAGCCCTGAAAATACACTTTTTTTTTCCTTATTATTCTCATTATTACCTGAATTTTGTCCTTTCAGGGTTCCCATCATAGGCAGTTTTGATAGGATTAGGACCTAACGTCCTCTTTCAGGGGCCATTGTGGGAGCTTTATGGCTCATGAAGACTTGGTGTAAAAGTTATTGAAGTCAATGGAAAGACTTTTATTAACTACAAAGGGCTCTGGACAAAAACTTAAATATTTATACATTTGAGTGGGTACCATGCAAAGACAAAGTAGCTGACTAGTTAAATAGTTTGCTTAATATATTTCAAAGCTAGTGAGTTCAATTCTTCTACTGTTAAACTTCGGTTATATTTTATTATTACAATTTCAGCTGAATAGTATTTTTCCACATATATTGCCTGATTCTGTAGGTTTAATTCATGCAGAGCTCCCGATAGAATCAATGAGAAATTGATTGTGTAAAGACTGCAAGATTAGAAACTTGATTAGCCTGATCATCCGAATATATTCTGAATATATTTCAATACTTTTGTTGAAGAATTAACATGTAAGACTTTGAAATGGGATGCTTCAGACACACAGAGCATCCTGGGGTTGTGTGCGGGAATCTCACAGAGGTCTCTATAGGGAGGAGTGAGCCCTGCAGAGGGATGTGAAGGAGGAGCTGGTGGTCATGTGACACACAGGAACAGGGAGAGACTGTCCTCTGCAGAAGGAGAGGCATGGAAGGCAATAGAAAGGTGATGGGGAGATGGTTACAAAAGGGTGGTGGGAGGAGGGGACTGTGGCTGAGCAAGGGGGAAGCAGGAGGGTAGGCAGGAGTGGAGCTAGTTAGGGTCTTGGAGGGAAAGAGAAGTATGACCTGACTGCAGGAAGCATGAGGAGGACAGGGAAGACTCTGAAGAAGTGAGTGATATGAGCAGAGGAGAGAGGAGATTATAGCGGCAGTACTTTGGCTGAGCCAAGTTGGAGCAAGTCTCATCTGGGCAGAGAGGGAGACAGTTGCAGGAGTCCAGCGGAAAGATGGCTTAAGCAGAGGGAAGTGTTAACCTGTGGTGGGGGAAGGGGCAGGGATGGAGAACAGGGAAAATTCAATGGCAGCTTGGGTGTGGGCATCATGGAGGTTGCATGCCTGGGTGGGAGGACTGGGACAGAGCGAAGAAAAAGAAGGAGCGGATCAAGGCAACAGGAACTGATTGTAATGTATCTTGTTTTCTTTTGCCTACAATTGGGCTGAGGTGAGATGGTAAGGGGAATTCACTGAGGACTGTAAAGCTCTTTCAGATCCTCAGCTGGGTGGTGTTTTAGGAGGGCAGAGCATTCTGGTTCAGGGATAGAGACTAAGTCCCTGCCCCTCCTACCACCTACTGGTATTCTGGACAATTCTGCTGGTTATTCAGCTTTGGCTTGTAGGATTGTGGCACCACACGTCCAATCAATTCTAAAATTTCCAGGGATGTTCAAGGCACCAATAGACAGAACTCTAATGGTTTTGGTGAAAATTAGAAAACTGTAAAAGACTGATTTCTAGTGGTGTAAGAAGAAAATTAGGCCCATAGACTGCTTCTTTGGTGCTGAAGCTAAGGTGCTGCTGCATACGCATATCACAGGCATCAGTTTAAAATTCTGCTCTTCCTCTTTGCGCGTACCGCTCAGCCTCCAGAAGCAGTGAAGTGTACAACCCTCTAGAATGGCATTGATTTCTATACCCGTTGCATCTTTGGGGGACACACTCAGAGGTGTGATGGCTGGGTGGTTTGGGTCATAGGCAGGCTCCTAATCTTCCTACACCCAGCCAGTGCTCAGAAGCCATCATTAGGGGAAAAGACACTACATGTTTTTTTGCCATGTCATTGCTGAACACACTCCTCCCCTAGAGGAGGTATGCCTGTATGTCTCTGCACTATGCAAGCATAATGCTTTCGGCTACTGTCATGCAGACACTACATCTCATTCCATCCCTGTATGCTTCTACGAGCTATAACTAAGCCACAAAAGCTGCGAGATCAGGCACACAAAAAGCAATAAAACATAGGAAACGCCACCGCTGAGGCTGTTTCAGCAACATTAACTCTTTCGTATTACATATCCTGTGTACTTTAAAGGTATCTTAATAGTCAAAGTAAGACATTAAGGTTCATAGTTAAAATTACTTCATATATATATATATATATATATATATATATATATATATAACTGACTTTAGCATAGCCAGAGCAACCTTAATTTTGTAAAACAGTGAGAGTCCTGTGGCACCTTAAAGACTATGCCCAAATAAATTAATTGGTTTTTAAGGTGCTACAGGACTCTCGCTGTTTTGCTAAAAACAGACTAAAGTGGCTACCTGTCTGGAACTTAATTTTGTAATTTCTTCACCTTTGAATGTTTACACTGACAGCTGTACTAGTTCACTGCACATTCTTTTGTATTTAAGTTCCATGATCTATTAAAAATAATAAAAAGTGGAACATAATTGGCTTGTGCCGTTCACAGAGGTTTCTGCCTTCACTGGGGGATCATGTGTCTTTTTCTGCTGTTAGTCTTGCATATCATACAAGCTCTACTGGCTTGACCATCTCAGCTTGTCAATTCATTGAGCCAGCAAATGCTTATCTAACCAGTGGCTCATTTAAGAAACTATGCACATATATGCAGAGCGTTTATCTTAAAGTGGGCAGCTAACAATTTATTCAAATGTTATACTGTGCATGTTCAGTTGTACATTTTCTAATGTGTACTGCAATGACATGATAATGTGAGGTTTTATGATGATTTTATTAGCATGAATTTAGGATGACTACTTTCCAATAGTTATACAAGTCACCTAAAAGACGTGCCAAAAATCAACTTCTTTTTCACCACACCATCATATATTCTGTTTATTCCATGTTTTACAGAGGTTTTAGAGTGTGTGTGGTTTTTTTTTTTTTTTTTTTAAATGGTCCTAATTTTTCATCCCCCTGCCCTCATAGACTCAGATTCTAAGGTCAGAAGGGATCATCATGATCTTCTAGTCTGACCTCCTGATTGAAGATTCTATCTGATTCTATCTTTAATCAAAGACAGAAAATTCCAGCCATATAAAGATGGGAAAATGATATTTGGTGCAATGTGAATCTGCCAAGATGGAGTTTATTTAGCCTGGCTGAGATAAAAGAGGTTCTGTAAATATCACCATAAATTGATAATAATTTAAGTAAACCATTAGATGTGAACTTGCCTCAATTGAATAACAATGTGATCTTATTGCTGTAGACCTTCTTCCATCACACAGCTTCTGTATGTTATACTGATTTTTCCCTTCCTGTCTAAAATTAGGCTCTGGTCTTGCAAAGGCTCACACACGTGTTTAAGCATGTGAGTAGTCCTAATTGATTTCTATGGGATTACAATCTTTGCAGGATTGAGACCTCAGGTTTGCAGCTTCATCTGTGAAGTGCCAAGCCTGTTATAATAATAATAACAAAAATTATATTAATAATAAATATTAACAACCTTACTGAAATGAGTTGGAACATGATTGCAAACTTCAGACTAGGTATCCTTTGAAATAAACCATGTTTAAATTCCTCTCTCATTGTTGACATAGTTTATTCAGAGAGGTTTATTCACTAAGGAGCAAAAATGTAAATAAATGACTCACCACCTCTATTCAGCAGTGGAGAGTCAGTTGCTACTGTACTTCAATATGATCAAATAGAAGTTTGGGCAAATTTCTGTTCTGACTTGTATTTACATATGAAGTAGTAGGTAGTGAAAAAGGTAGGATGTGGGATGTCAACTTATTGTTCCCGTGAAATAAGAACCTCACAGTTACAAACAGACCTGTAAAGCAATTTGCTCTCTTAGTTTCCCACACTGCAAAAGTTGGTTCCCAAATGCTGTAGGCGACCAGGAATTATGGCTGACTGATGTGGAGAACTTTGTTTCTGTTTTGAATTTTACAGAGTTTTATAAACTCATTCTACATTTTAATAGCTTCAGAAAGACCTAAGGTACTCAGGAGTACCAGCAAACTCTTCTAAGACCTAATCAGCAGTCCCATCAATATCTGGGTTAATTTCAACTGAAGCTATTTGACCATGGGAGCTGTTCCATTTCTTCCTATTACAGTGCACTAGATTGAAACTGGGCAGCAGTTTCAATTCAGTATTCTGTCATTGTACAGCCAATACACCTTGACCCTATGGGAGAACTAGTTCCAGATCATGTAACTGTACTTGGATGGGAAAAGGGATTTTATCTGATTCCTCTGAAAATAACATATTTTGAATTAATTTCCTTGGAGCATTCATCTATTTGAACTGTTAGGCAGTAATTAAAAAATTCTCTCACATCATAAAGTTCCTGGTTGATCTCTGGTTCTTTCTCAGACACAGAGGTTCTGATTCTCCAGTGTCATTGTTTACACCAGTGCAAGGTAAGTGCATACACTACCATTCTGATTTGGAAGCATTTTGCCTCCCTTTTCCATTGATGCCAATAACTGTGCAAGGTGCAGAACAATGAAAAATGTGACCCAGTGACCATTATTAATTAGGTGTCAGTTGTTATACACAGGCACATAGGACTCAAAAGCAAAGACACTTGTTGGTTGTATAGGTGACTCCTTGGGGAGAACCTACATTTGTGTAAACAGCATCAGCCCATGTGTATGCATGCTCGTTGACCTAGGCTGATTTTCCTGGGAAGTACTAGAACCCACCCCTTACTCTGCTTTCAGTTCCATTTATGGGTCTAGACTAACCTTTCACACAGCCCTACGTTATTGTCTAATTTTTCTGTGTTTAGGGACTGTATATTCCTGCTAGGATGGATTTTGCATGACAGATTACAGTAAGGCTTTGTTTTTCCAGAACTGAATCATTTCAAAACATCTTGAGTAATGGTTTGCTATGAATAAAATACCCACTCCCGTTCCATGGCAACAAGTCTGTTTCCAGCATTTGCCATCTGGTATTTCATGTTTGTCTCTCTCTTACTTACTCTCAGCTAGTTTTGTTCAGTAGCTAGCATTAGTCATTCCCCATCCATTTTTACTTCAGTATCTCTGTGACATTTTCTTTATTGCTCATCACAAATTTCAATAGGTCTGGATTATAAAACATTTCCAGGTGCTCTACTTATTGAACTGGCAAAACACACCAAACAGGTTTTAAAAAGAGAGAGAGAGATGTTGACTTATGTGAAGTATCAATGGATATTACACTTTTGTGATTATTGTTAAATATTTATTTTATTGTGGTTCCAAAGGAATTTAGTTAAAAATCTGCAGTGACACATCATTTAAAAAAAAAAGAAATCTGCAGGATTCTGCCAAAAAAAAAAAAAGCCTTTTTCAGTTGAAGTCTTCATTATTGTTTATTCTTATATTTTCTTCAGGGAGACCCTTATTTATATCTTTTCTTTAAATTAACATATAATAACCATGAACCCAGATAAATAGTTGATCCATGTTAAACCATGGTTGGTGATTTTTCGGGGGGGCAGGAGGAGGAGTTGGTTTTGGTTTGTGTTTTTTGTGTTTTTTGGTGTTTTGCTTTCCTTGTTTCCTCCCTACCCCTGCTCTATTCTATTGTTTGTTACATCTACTGTTAAAGCTTGTCTAAGGACTGATCTATGTACAGTTTTTGTACCACTATAACTATACACATGTAGAAATCAGAATAGTTAAAATTGTACAGTCTCCTAGTGTTGATGCAATTATGCCAATATAAAGTTGCTTATAGCCCCATAACTTTTCCCCTTACATTTATGATAGGCAATTCTTTTGACTCTTATGTTGCTGGATACTGTACAGGTGTGTTCCAGTAAGACCACCATAGAGCTTCTTCTTCTTTGAAAAGCAATTGGCTGAGATTATAATTGAATTTTAAGATTTGAAAGCCATTCTAATGCTTCTGGGGTAGCTAGGTGGATCCCCCTTATACCACCACTGTAAGTGTGAAGGGGGCTGTTGTCCAGGATGTGTTGCATTGTTTCTACCTCACTACAGTCACAATTTGGTGAGTCTTTGATTTTGCATTTGTGGAGGAAATATCCACACCTTCCGTGCACTGTCTAAACACAGTTGAGTTCAGGGCCCTTTCTACAGGGAAGGCAGAATCTTGGGACTTCTTTAGTTGGATCTTCAATTGAATCTTTGTTTGGGATGTCGCAAGCAGCCCATAATTCAAGCCAGGCTATCCTTTCGGTTGGCCTGTAGTGATGATGTGTGTATTCAGAAAGGCTTATTGGATTTGAATTGGGAGAGTGGCAGCAAGTTGAGCTCTTGGTGTATTGACAAATCCAGCAGCCAGGATTTTATTTTGCTCTTGAACCACAGCAGCATCTTGCCTGATGGCTGACGTGATGCCCACCAAAACTGGGAGATGTTGGTGTTGATTTGAGAGAGCTGCTAACAATCCTGAGCATGGCATTGATTTCAGTGTCAATGAGATTGGTATGGGAGTGGTTGCACTACCTGGCATACAGTGCTCCATTGGTGACAAAACCAGGGCTTGTACTGACATTCGATGTGTGCATGCATCACATCTCCAGGATGTGTCAGCAAGCTTCTGAATGATGTTAACCCTCGTTTTTGTTTTCTTTTTGGTGTTGTCCAACTGTTGTTGTCAATAGCTCAGCATCCGATTAAGGGTAACTCCAAGGTAGCATGGATTATGGTCATGCAATAAAGGTAGACCACAAAAGTCCACTCTCAATGCACTTTGGCCTTGTAGTTGTTCAAGTGGAAGGCAGAGATCATTGATTTCAAAGCATTGGAGTTCAGTCACCAAACTTTGAAATACATCTCGAGTGTCTGAAAGTTGTTTTTCATAACCTTCTCTGTGGTCTTCAGAGAGGATGCTTGAGTTGCTAGCGCAATATCATCTGCAAAGATGAATGTACAGGATGATGTGACTGCAGTGTCACTGATATAGAGATTGACCAGTGCAGGCGCTAAAACAGATTCATAGAACTGTAACCTGAGAAACCCAGTACCGCTAACAGAATTGTTGTGCACTAGCTGTTCTGAAGTGTGAAGATGGATGCTGGCACTATGCCAGTGACATAGTGATGGACTTGTTCTTAAGCGTGTATAGTGCCTGCATTACCTGAAGTGACAGGTACAAGGTTGGTTGGTTTGCTTAGTAGATCATGAATAGGCATGTCAAAGTCAGACCTAGGTAATCAGGCAGAACTTATGTTTTAATACAAACCCATTTCTGCTGTAAAAAAATGTGCACTTCACAAAATCAGATGTAGTAAAACGATTACTGTTTTGTGATCATATGATGTTAATGGTGTGTATATATTTAAATGCAATATACAATCATTGACCTATTTTGTTTTTTTCTTTAGATTGTGTTTTTGGAGCAAGCTGATCAGCAAGAGCAACTAGCTAAGAAGTGGGGCTTCAAAGCTTCTGATATAAGAGAGCTTAGTAATCAGTAAGTATTGAGTTTAGGTTCAAGTAGTCATTTGGTTTCAGTTTGTTCCCTGGATGACTGAAATATTACATATGTATGTGCATATATGTGGGCTAAAACATTTTATGGATCCAGACTCTCATTCTGTTCTTTGGGGTTTTGCCTGTGTAAGGCGTTTTTGATTGGGTCCTATGTATCTACAGTGAATATGCTCTTTTCATTCCTTAAGTTGGGAGTTTAAACATGAGTGCATTGTGCTAGCTGGTTCATAATTCACAGACTGAAAAGCCATATTACACTCTGCAAATAACCTATTCTTTTTGTACAGCAGCAAACAGTGTTCTCTATCTTTTTTAGTAGTTTAAACTTACATTCTGTTGTCCATTTTGTTGGCAGCAGGCTGTGCCAGTGGATCCTGGCTGAAAACTCCACAGCTGAGTTAATAAGTATGTGTAGCACTTCAGTCTGAAATTCTGGCTCAGCTGCCAAGTAGCATGATGTCTGTTTGCTTTAGCTACATGTCTGATAAGTCTGGGGGATAGTTTTCAAAAGTATGACACATTTGTGCATTTCACACTATTGAACAGAGCTGAGTGAATAACACATACAAACAAAATTCAGCCAATATTCATCCAAATTAAAACATGAATTTGGATTCAACCATATTTGCCATTCTTATTGTGGCTGCTTTTTGAGAACATTCAAATTGTCAATATTTATTTAAAAAAAATAGTAATGAAAGCAGGTTTGGAAAAAAAGCGTGTATATTTGGCAAGTGTGAATTTTGACTTGTATATTTAATTGTAATATTCAAAACACCTGCTGTGTAGGTTAGTTACATATGTCACCCAGTTGGAGGGGCAGAAACTATAGCATTTACTATGGAACAAACTAACACAGAGTAAATTTCAAAAGTTTGAATATAAAATGTTCTTAATTAATGATGCACAAACTATTCGTATAGGAAAATTTATGAAGAAATTTGTGACTAATTTTGAACAACAAATAATTTTGAGATTTTCATAGTTTGTTTATGAATAAATATTTCATAATCCCAAAAAAGTGAAGTTCAGTGAATACATTATTATGAACTATTCACTCAGCTCCATTGCCAAATGCATTTTTTAAAGAGAGCTCATCACATTTGGAAGAAATATTTATATCCATAGAAATAAGTTTGCAAGAAAACAAGTTTGGAGTATGAGAAAAAGAGTCTTGTGGTACTACAAGAGGGGAAAATTATTATTTTCTACTATTTTAAAAATATTTGACAAATTTACTTTAATTGCTGGCAGGACCCAGGGCTTCTGTTGCTGGAAGTGCCCTCAGAGGAGTAGTTGTGGTGACACAAGGCAACACCCAGGAGTGCCTGATGCTAGCCAGTATTGGGAAGCAGACAACATGGCTAGAAAGGGGATATGGCCATTGGTAGGCCCTGGTCAATATACTGACTGATGGCTTCCCCCTGTAACCTTGGTTGGCAGGGCTCCTTTCGATCCTTTTACTCAAGCCAAAACTGCTCTCTCCTGACAGAGCCCTCAGAAAGTGCCAGTGAAAATATTTTCGATCCTCCTTGATTATGTTGGCAGCTGAGAAGACAAAGGGGGTGTGTGTTATATAATATGATATTGCTGACCTTTTGTTCTTTTCTGTTATGGGGGGAGGATGTGAATAGTCCAAACAATTTTCACTTTAGGGCATAATCCATCTCCCAAGTCAGTCGGAGTAGGATCAGACTTATCATCATGACTGACACCCCAGGCTGGCTCTGGTAGCTGCTTTAGTTTTGAAGAAAATCGCACACACTGAGATTCACTCAGGGTACATCTATATTGCGACAAAAGAAAACAAAAAAAAAAAAACCAGCAGTGAGTATTAGAGCCTAGGTCAACTGTCTTGGGCTCATGATGCTTGTGCTGCAGGGCTAAAAACAGCAGTGCAGACATTCCCACTCGGGCTGGAGTCAGGGCTCTGAGATCCTTCCCTCTTGCTGGGTCACAGCTGGCCTCTGGCCTGAGCGTTAATGTTTTCGCTGCTATTTTTTGCCCATAGCTCAAGCCCTGTGAGCCCGAGTCAGTCGATGTGGGCTCTGAGACTCACTGTTGTGGGTTGTTTTTTTGCGCATTGTAGACACACTCTGTTCTGATTTCAATTAGAGAGACTGAAATTCAGAATTTTTCCTGCATGACATTTCTCATGTACTTTTTCACTGTCAACTTTTGTATAATTTCACTCTCCAAATTTTGTGTTTATCTGCAGTTTTGACAAAATGGTTCTTTTTGCATGGAAGGATATGAAACCACAAATCTCCAAATGTTTTCAATGGAAAACTTATCTTCACTTTTTTTTAAAAAAAAAGAGCCGTTTTTTCTTCAGAAAACCATCCCATTTTCACTGGAAAAGTAGCTAATTTTAGCTTTAAAAATTGTATGAAACATGCTTTTCTTAAAAATAAAATGTCTTTACAGATTTTAAAACCGTTCTATAAAACTGTGCATTCAATAACATACATATATATCAACAAAAAGCAAACACTTTAGAGAAACAAAGAGCTTGACTTTTTATATATAAGATGCTTGAATGAAACAATGTCTGCCATATCAGCATCCGAGTCTTTTAAAAGTGTGACATAAGAGCTTTATTATCATCTCAGGATGAATCTCAAAGGAAATAACAATCCATTTTTTAAGATTGTGTAGTTCTATATATTGAAGAAGATCATGTAGCAAATATAGCTCTGACTCATCTGGTGAATGACGATGCTATGTTATTTCTGAAACTCTTATATCTTTGACAAATATTTTATATTAGGACTCTGTTAAATAGTGTTTACAGATGACCACCTTGATTCTGTCACCACCAGCACACATCATTGCTCAGTATGCCATCACATAAGTATGCAGAAGTCCAATATATAATTTAAATTTGATATAACTTCATTTTAGAGTTGCTAGCAGATCTTGTATGAATATTTTTGGTCTTTGTCTCTCATTAAAGCATGTATTTAGCATTCATTTTTATCTCTGTTTGAGAGAGTGAAATGCACAGGTAGAATAAGACAATCATTCAACAGTTTCATAGAAAACCTCTCTTCTAAACTCTGGTATTTCAGTCATAGAGTTTAAGGCCAGAAGGGACCACCAGATCATCTAGCCTGACCTCCTGTATAACAGAGGCCACAAAATGTCATCCAGCTACCCCACAACTTTTTATAGAGCCTTAACAACTTTACAGACCTAATAATATTAAGGTCTCTTAATCCTAGGTTTTCTTTAACTTACTTATTCATTCCTAAAAATCCTCTGATCTGGTTGTTCTGTTCAATAAACTGTATAAGGAAATAATCTCTTACCACTAACCTAAACATGCATTTTTACTTAAGGCTCAATTCTACAGCTTTTGCTCACAATGAGTGTGATTTACTCAACTGAGGTATCTCACAGGCTAGTTTCATGAGTAAGTACGTCTCAGGGGGAGTAAAGTTAACAAATTTTTCCACTGTTGTTCCCTCAATCAGCATTTGTATCATTTGGAATCCCCTGTGTCCCCTGCACTGGTCTTTTACTGGCCTAATAAAGTGGCTCTCAAGCTTTCCAGACTACTGTATCCCTTTCAAGAGTCTGGTTTGTCTTGCATGCCCTCAAGTTACACCTCAATTAAAAACTACTTGCTTAGAAAATCAGACATAAAAATACAAAAGTCTCAGCACATTATCACTGAAAAATTGCTCACTTTATAATTTTACTATATGATTTATTTTATAATTGTAACTGGAATATAAATATTGGACTTACATTTCAATGTATAATAAAGAGCAGTATAAACAAGGCATTGTCTATATGAAATTTTAGTTTGTACTGACTTTGCTAGTGCTTTTTATGTAGCTTGTTGTAAAACTAGGCAAATATCTAAATGAGTTGATGTACCACCTGGAAGACCATGTACCCCTGATTGAGAACCACTGGCCTAATATATCTGCAAGAATTTTCATCCTTTATCTTTTCATTCTAAGAGGTTTATAATAACCACCCAGATCACCTTCCTTTCTTCTTTCATTCCTTTTTACCTAAATCCAGATAGCACCTCCTTTGTCATACAAAACAGTATATCACTTCTTTCTCTTGAAACGTGTACTCTCTCATATCCATTTTGTCAACTCCTTCTCCTGCTCTATGTTTTTCTGTTCCTTCTGGTAATATAATCTGACTCATTGGGTTAGTTTAACCAAACATTTGTCACGTGAATTACATCACACTTCTCTCTCAATATGTGTTTCGAATTCAGATATGTTATTACATATTAGGGCTGTCAATTAATCACAGTTAATGCATGCGATGAATGCAAAACAAATTAACTAGATTAAACAAAATAGTTGTGATTATTCGCAATTTTAAGCACGCTGTTAAACAATAGTAGAATACCAGTATAAATTTATTATAAATATTTTGGATGTTTCTCTACATTTTCAAATATACTGATTTCTGTATCTTTTGCTGGTGTCAAAACTAAATTACTCCTATCTTTTCTTTTGTGTTGCTCCATTCTTTCATCCACCTTTATCATACTCCAGTTCTCATTTGTAGTCTCAACCTGTTGGGTTTCTGCTAATTGTCTTTTCAGGATCTTCAGCTTGTGTTTCAGTCCCTCTGTTTGCTCCTTAGAGGGAAAACTAGTTTTCATGCTGTGTTATGGGTTATCTTGTAGACAAAGGAAAATTGACAATTAAGGAGGGCATTTAACACTAGATCTCTATTTTCATATCTTTTCCTATCTTTGTGTACTCACAATCTTAAAAACCTCCAAAACTCATCTCCTTAAGGCATGTGTTCCCAAAACTAAACTGCATGAATCATTAATGCAGCGTAAAGACAAAATATTTTAGCTCCTTTGCACAATGTCCATGTACCTTGATTTCCAGCAGATGAGCTCATGAACAGTAGACCTCCTTTCTTATTTACTTTAAGTAAATTTACAAATTTGCATTTCTAGTGACAAAACTAACTTGTCTTTAATGAGCATTAGCTCTATGTAAGCACAGACAAGCTGCTTTGTTTATGAAAAACCTCCATGAACGCGACAAAATTAGAGTGTATGAATTAATTTTCTACCTATTCCACAGCAAGGGGGAAGTACTTTTATACAAAAACCCAGTATTACTCAATGAAATTCATCTTGTAGGGCAGGAAATCCCCCTGCTAGTCAGGCGGAGTGAAGAGGGTCTAGGACTGTACCTACCATCACTTTACATATCAAAATAGCAGCTATAAAGAGCTTATGGTTCTAGAATTCAGAGTCTAGAGCTAAAGCAGCTCTTTAGGATTATTGTGCAACTTTTATGAAATCTGTGTGTTGTGGTGGAGCACTGATCATAGGAAGTGCTTGAATTACAAGAGGTTTCCTCGTAACGCTAGATGCCTGAAACAGCAGGCGAAAAGGGGAATTGCTGAACACATGGATTAGATTTATTGGGTTCCCTCTGCAAATGTCCAGCACCCAGGAAGACAGGCAGTATGACAGTGATAAAGAAAAGAAACTCCCACTCTGTGCAGTCAGGATTGTGGAGAAATGGAGTTTCAGAGAGCCACAAAATAATCACAAAGTGACTTCCAGATATTATATTGTGATATTTTCATCATGATGTTGCCTCCATAAACATGATATCTCCTGACACCCAAATACCTAGACATACCTGGATGACAAATTATTTGTCTGGCTTACAAATACCGCATTCTACTTTCTTTCTAATGATAGAAGAATTTCATAATGTAAACATCCCAGTGCCAAGTCAAGACATCACAGTGAGATTATTTTATGATTCTGCAACTCCATTCAGTGCCAAATGGATCTTTATCTATTAAAACTTGAGCTCCACTGATATAGACAGGAATACTGTGCTATGGAAGAGAACAGCATTCCCAATATCCTAACCAGTCAAGTGAACCTGTCTTAACATGCCTATGTTTGAAAACATGATTGGGCCTGGTTCTCCTCTAATTTGCACAGATTTTACAATGGTGTAACTTTAATGGTTATCCCACCATTTACATCAGTGTAAATATGAGGAGAAACAAGTCTATTGCTTTTACTGAGAGACTATAGTAAAAATCATGCATTGTGAAGAGAGCAGGAAAACAATTCACTGTCTCCAGAGGCCTATTGAAATAATTCTTCTGGTCTTGATTACATTTTTCCCATTTATGTGTACTCTCAGGTTATGGTATTGGGTCTTGCTTTTACAGAATTACTGAATTCATCATGTTCTGACTGCCTTAATTACCAGCAAATGTAAAATGCTTTCACAGTGTGTCATTTCCCTCTCTAGTGGCTATTTCATATAGAGGATAACAGCCTACTACTGCACACAGTAAAAATATTTACTTCCTTAGTAGAAGTCTGTACTTTGGTGCTGAAGGTCTGGGTTTCAAACCTTGCAGACCACTCATGCTGGGAGCCATCACACAAGCATATTGTACAAGACAAAAGCATAAGTTATTCTTTAAGAACAATTATTTAAAAATCCAGACAAACTACTATGATCTACTTTTTTTTTCCTTTTTTAAACAGTGAATTCTTCATGCCAGGAATGGTTGATACACATATTCATGCACCTCAGTATGCATTTGCTGGATCAAGAGTAGATCTACCTCTTTTGGAGTGGTTAAACACATACACATTCCCAACAGAAGTCAAATACAAAGATAATGACTTTGCTGAAGAGGTTTACACCAGAGTTGTAGTAAGTACAGCAAATGTCTTCTACCTACTACCATAAGGTAAAGTGCATATTAATGAACCATATAAGCTTTCTGAAGCTGACAATACAACTCAAAAACAAATAAAATACTATCATTTAAATAGCATAGAAATTAAATAAATTGTGAATGTTGCCATTGTTCATGGTTCTCAACCAAGATTATCACTTTCTAGTTCTGATGTCTAGCAGCGTGATTAGTAAGGATACAATTCTGCCATGGAGGTTACTGATTCCGTGACTGCATGCCCCGGTAGCGCTTTCTTTGTCCCTCTCCCACAGGGTATTTTTAGTAAAAGTCAGGGACAGGGTGTGGCAATAAACATAAATTCACAGAAGCCCATGCCCTGTCCCTGACTTTTACTAAAAATACCCGTGACATAATCTTAACCTTAGTGATTAGGGATCGGTGAACCCAGCAAAGTTCAAGGTATTCTTAGCTTCTCTGGTTTAGGGTTTAAGTGGTTTGCAAAGCTGGTTCAAGTTTAGCAATCTAGTACAAATACAATAATCATGCTGTAGTTCCACTGAAATTGGAAATGCCAGTTTTATGCTCCTTGTCAATATGTATTTCTGAGCAAAACAGCATTTGATCTATGACATTGTCTCATCTTTATTACAGAATGTATTTTTACATTAAATATGTACTTTGCTAAATATGAAGATACTACTGTGATGGGACCAATATAAGAATCTAGATAGTCCTTTATATAATGTGCATCACCAAGATAGTTCCTACTTAAACAGTTGTAAATGTCCATATAATTTAATATGAAATAGTTGGGTAATTCTCAGTTAAGACGGCATATGGATAATTTGCATGAATTTATACTTAATATATATGTGTCCTTTTTGCCTAGTTGCTTACATGAGAACTCATTTAATCACTATAGGCAGCAACCATCACGTATATCACCTGTCCTAGGCTCCAGGCACCTTTGCCAAAATTTAAAAATCCAATCAACACAACTAAAGCCAGTGTCTGTTGCACAACCTCAAGTCAAAGGAGACTATCAGCATCTATTTCAGGGATACTGTGCCTAGATACAGTTTCTCTATGATTTTTTCCAAACATGAAAGATTAGATAGTGTATTGTCAGCAGCACATGTTAGTTTATTGAGTACAGGACTCATAGCAGTTTCCTTAAGAGAGGCTTACTCCCTGGAGCAAATGTTGATAGTGTCCTTGCAGTTCACCATCGAGGAGTACATGAATCCAAAGGACACATGGTGGGATGAAAGGAACTATTACAGTTTTGAACTAATAACTATATCAGCCATAGTTTTTCTTTTAAATACGTAAATAAGAATCTGCTATAAAATGTAGTGTATTTTTGCTCCCCTCTTCACTTACAATACCATTAGTGCAAAATTCAGTAGAACCATCTTGCAGATTAAAACCACTGATTGCATGTTCTGTCGTTTTGGCAATGTGACAATCTTTTTTTCATACAGCTGAAAATTGAATTCTTTTTATAGAGGAGAACGCTAAAGAATGGCACGACTACAGCTTGCTACTTTGCAACAATTCACACAGCTGCTTCTTTGCTACTTGCTGAAATTATAGGTAAGAACATAAGAGTGAATTTTAAGAGAGACTTCAGAGGAAATAATAATTTGCTCCAATCAATGGAGCTATGCTAATTTACACCAGTTAAGAATCTTCCCCCTATTTATTATTTCCTCCTTCATTTTTATTCTTTCTCTGAAATCCAGCTATCCTCACTCAATTGTTCAATCCCTTTCCCGTTCATTCACTCCCTTTTACCCTCTGCTCCATCAGTTACCACCATTGCCACCCCACGTCCCAAAAAACAATTACAGCCCCCAAATCAACTAGTACTTCACTCACCTCTGTATGTGGTTCTGCTACTACTGCTCTGTTGCTGCTATTCCTGAAGGGCAGGAGAGATAGTCAAGATCTTCACTCCTCACCCCACTGTGCCAAGATCTTCACTCACCCCTCAATTCTGGAGAGAGGAGCTGCAGCAGGATCTTATCTCCCAAACAGGGAAAGCAATGTTGTCCACTCCCACTATTTTATTGCAAGGCTTGCAATAAATTGGAATCTTTCTTAAATCCTCAGTTTCTGGCATCCAGTGATTTTGTGAGAATTTCAGTTTTCATTTTTAAAAAGTAAGTTTCTAGCCTTTATGCCTGTGGAGAAAACTTGGAGTGTGCGAAGGCTAAGAAACATGAGGACAGAAAAAAAGAACCCAATGTTTATTTATTTTGACGCTTGTCAGTTGTGCTGGTAATGGTACCTGTTTCAATCCACATGTTATCTGTATTCCATTTTTGGAAAGTAATGAACAGGAAGAATTAAAACATCTGTGTTAAGCAACCTAATCACTATGGTTCCTTTGACACCGAGAAACCAAGAGCCATATTGGCACATCAGCAAGCAGAAGCATGCTTGTGTACTCTTCCCCTTCAGTTCTGTACAAGTCTTGGGCTCTTTATCACCTCTACTGGTGATGGACTTAGCTACTTCACCACTGGAAAAGCCTCCAGTAATGAGAGTTTGTGTTGGATGTGCTTCTACACTCGCAGGTGCATTTTGAACTAAAGATTCACAGAGGAATTGTAAAGTGACTGCTTTTTGGATGACACATTTAGAAACTTTTTCCTTGGAGGCACAGTCACTTGGTATTTTTTGTATGCAAACTTAGATTCTGTCCAGTGCCGTTTTTCTGCAGTTTTCACTGAGTTATTGTTGTATGAGGGAAGTAGGGCTCTATGTCTTTATAGCAACTTGGACAGGAGAAGAACCTTCTTGTTAGACAATGATCTTAAGTACCTCTCTTCCATTAGCTGATAAATTCAGTGCCATAAGGTGACTATTGTTGCAGTGTAACTAGATGGTTTAGTTTAAGATTTATTTTACTCAAGTAGGAAGAAAGGCATGTTGAGTGATGAACTGCATCTTTAGCAATCAAGTCTTCCACAGATAAACAGGATGAAATTCAATAATGAATAATGCAAAGTACTCCATTTAGGAAGTAACAATCAGTTGCGCACGTACAAAATGGGAAATGACTGCCTAGGAAGGAGTATTGCAGAAAGAGATCTGGGGGGTATAGTGGACCACAAGCTAAATATGAGTCAACAGTGTAATGCTGTTGTAAAAAAAGCAAACATGATTCTGGGATGTATTAGCAGGGGTATTGATAGTAAGACACGAGCAGTAATTCTTCTACTCTACTCCACACTGATTAGGCCTCAGCTGGAGTATTGTGTCGAGTTCTGGGTGCCACATTTCAGGAAAGATGTGGAGAAATTGGAGAAGAGTCCAGAGAAAAGTAACAAAAATGATCAAAGGTCTAGAAAACATGACCTATGAGGCAAGACTGAAAGAACTGTGTTTGTTTAGCCTGGAGAAGAGAAGTCTGAGAGGGGACATCATAACAGCTTTCAAGTACATAAAAGGTGGTTACAAGGAGAAGGGAGAAAAATTGTTTTTCTTAACCTCTGCGGACATGACAAGAAGCAGTGGGCTTAAACTGCAGCAAGGAAAGTCAGGCAGACGGGGCAGCTGAAAGGGAGTTGAGAGAAGGAGTGGCGCGGCGCGGCTAGGTTACAGAGCTTGGTGCTATTGCTGTTGCTGCCACAACACCAAGGTACGGGAGTTAGGGACAAGCCCATCTGGGTAGAGCCGAGGGTCGTAGGCCCAGAGGCCTGAAGGAGGACCCAGCAGCTTGGACAACTGAGCGAAGGAGTTGAGGTGGAGGAACCTCACCCAAATGGGAGGATCACAGAGACTGAGAGATTCAAGGCGAGGAAGGCAGAAAAAGCCCTCCTCCCTGGTTCCAGGAAATGGACTGCAAGCAGAGGGGCCACGGACAGGCAACCCAGGGAAGGTGGTAGTTTTCATGGACTAAGCAGTGTGAGGCTACTCCTCACAGGGTCACTGGGTCAGGGTCCGGGGTAGTGGGTAGGACTGGCTTCCCTCCTGCTCCCACCCAGCCACACCACCAGAATAGCCAAAGAGAGCACAGGACCTGCGGGGTCCACACTGCCTATACAATTCATGTCTCCTGGTTTCTGCTGTCCACATCACAGAATTCTGTCCAGCACTGGTGGCTTTTGATAGTTTTCCATTCTTTTGATTTTCTTGACAAATTCCATAAACTGAAAAATGTGTTGTCTTTTTTCTTTGATGTAAGCTTTAATGGGCTTATATCTTGCATGTCTTCATAAACTGTAGCTCTCTCATAGAGGTAGAATTCCCAAAGTATATTGTTAGCATTACCACCACCACCATTTTTCATTTTGTACAAGTATACAGACTTGTTCTAAATTAGATCTATATCTATAAGAATCAAACTATACCATAGAACCTCTATAGTTAGAAATTCCATGCTTGAATAATAAGAGTAAAATATTAGGAATATACTACAGATCACTTGACCAGGATAGTGATGGTGAAATGCTCTGCGGGATTAGAGAGGCTATAAAATAGAAAACTCAATAATAATGGGGGATTTTAACTATCCCCATATTGACTGGGTATGTCACATCAGGATGGGATGCAGAGACTAAGGCTGGGTCTACACTGATGGCAGCAAATTCGCTGCCGTCAGATCGATTGCTCTGGATCGATGGAGCAGTCTGTGTAGACGTGCTCATTCGTTCCAGCAAGTGACACAGGAAAACCACCCCGGTAAGTGGCGTAACGCTGTGTCGAAGGGAAGGCAGCACAGTGTGGACGGCGCGCGGAGGAGACGCTGCAAAGTCGACGGGAGATATGCAAGTGATTTAGGTCACTTGCATATCTCCCGTCGACTGCCGCCGAATCCCAAAGGTAAGTGTAGACCAGGCCTAAGTTTCTAGACCCCATTACTGACTGCTTCTTGGGGCAGTAGTCCAGGAACCCATAAGGGAGGAGGCAATTCTTGATTTAGTCCTAAGTGAAGCCCAAGATCTGTTTCAGAGGTGAATATCACTGAACTGCTTGGTAACACATGACCATAAAATAATTAAAAACCTAATGAAACACACAGTCCCAACCATACATATACATGATGAGGTCTAAATTAGCTGTTACAAGAAAGATCTTGTTGTCATTGTGGCTTGTTCTCTGAAAACATCTGCTCAATGTGCAACAGCAGTCAAAATAGCTAACAGAATGGGGATAGATAATAAGACAGAAAATATCACAATACCATTATATAAATCCATGGTACACCCACAACTGCATGCAGTTCTGGTTAGCCCACCTCTAAAAAAGATGCATTAGAATTGGAAAAGGTACAGAGAAGGGCAAAAATATGATTAGGGGCATGGGACAGCTTCCATATGAGGAGAGATTAAAAAGGCTGTGACTGCTAGCTTGGGAAAGAGATAATTAAGGAGGGATATGACAGATGTCTATAAAACCATGAAGAAAGTGAATAAGGAAGTGTTATGCACCATTTCACGTAACACAAGAACCAGGGGTCACCTAATGAAATTAACAGGCAGCAGGTTTAAAACAAACAAAAGAAAATCTTCTTCACCCAATGCACAGTCATTCCCATGGCACACTGTTGCCAGGGAATGTTATGTAGGCCAAAACTATAACTGGATTTAAAAAAAGAGTTAGATATATTCATGGACGATATGGTACATTAATGGCTATTCCCTAAGATGGTCAGGGATACTCTGGGTGTCCCTAAGCCTCTAACTGCCAGATGCTGGGACTGGACAACAGGATACACAGATTATTTGATAATTGCCCTGTTCTGTTCATTCCCTCTGAAGCATCTGGCATTGGGCACTGTCAGAAGCCCAGGATACTGGGTTGATGGACCATTAGTCTGACCCAGTATGGCCGTTCTTACGTCCTTATGGCAGTATCAAAATGGCCATTTTTGTTTAGTGAGCACTTTGATAGAAGTCCAATATGAAACTGTTTATGTCATCTTTAATACTAATACTAAACTGTGCATAAGTGTTACTGAATTAAAAAGCCAATTTTAACCTATTTCAGAGGCTAGTCCTGTATGCATAGGCAATTACAAATTAAAACCTTCTACAAGGCAGACTAGATGCTACATTATATGTACAAAAGCTTACAAATGAAAGCATTACATTATTAATTCACATATATCTATCTCTACCCACTAAGCAATACAAACTATGGGGAGACATTCAACTGCTACTTGTATACAACCTTCAGTGTGAGACTGATCTCGTCAGCAAATTTCAATTGAAAATATAGAAAACTATCATAACGTGTGAGGTACTTTGATAATTAAGAACATTTCATGCTAATATATAGCAAAATGTTGATATTTGCCATTTTTGCCAGATGGTAAACAACTGCACCATTTCTGGAAAAGAACCCAATGTTTGTCCATTCAAAAATGCAGAAAGATCTTTTAATGCATTGTCCGTTGGTAGCGTTGACCTATAATTCCAACACCTTAATGTGGTGTTTAACTTAAACGGAACAACTGTAGTCATATTCATGTTGCAATGTTTTTAGAACTGTGCAAAAATGACACTTTTTTTATTCTGGGTACCACTGTCTCACCTCACCTACAGGCCTACAACACCGCTTGACAGCTTCACATTATACCTCTTCTAAATGTACATAAAATAAGTTTCAAATGTTGTTGGGGGCGGGGGTACATTAACCAACAATATGGCCCTTTTTGAAGGATTGCCACATGCCTATGAGGAGAGCAACAGTGTATTCATTAATGACTAGATTCTGCCTGGCTCTTATGGAGGTGTGCAGCAGTGGGGGATGGGAGACAAAGACTCCCCTTTCAACCACCTTGGTGTGGCCCATGAAAGATCCAGGTACAATTGCAATCCCTCCCCAATACCTAGTGCATACACAGTGCCCCAAAAGGGACAGGAAGGTGGGTTGTGACCTCCAGGCTCCACCTGACCTGCACAGTGAGACTGGCATACAGGAAGGAGCAGGCTACTTGCCAGAAAAGGTTGTGGTGGCACATGCTACCCCTGTGGAGTGGGGAATTCTGAGAAGCATTCTGCCTCCCGGTGCTCTTCATTCAGCCGTGCAAGTGTTGCACTCTGGATTAGGTATAATTGGTACACTCTAGCCTTTAATGATAACGTTTGCAGTAGTGAGTACTAAGGTAATGTTCAGAATTTCCATTTAAATCCTTTTTCTCTGTTGATCATTTTCCATTTGGGCTAAAAAGTCACATGGACAGTCTTAGCCTAAAGATGAAGAAAAGAACTTGGGGCACTGCTCACTCTTAAATGAAGTTATCCGACTAGAATTTGTTACACTGGTTTTAAGTGTAGCTTTTGCTAGTAGTTTGTGTGGAAAACAAAATTATTTTTTGTTTTATTCTGTTAAACATTTCACAGATAAATTTGGTCAGCGAGCATTTGTTGGCAAAGTTTGCATGGATCTCAATGAATTTGTTCCAGAATACAAGGAAACCACAGATGAATCTGTCAAGGAGACGGAAAGGTAAATGATTATATTGATCATATTATATTTAGAAATTGTATTTTTAATAAAAGTGGAAAAGGAGAGAAAGGCAAGTTAAGGATTAAGTCTAAAACTTTAACACGTAGGAAGTAACTTTTATTCATTCATTTAAAAAAAAGTTGATTCTCCTCACACTAGTTTTTCACCAGTGCAACAAAATCTGTTTCAGTGGAATTGCTCCTAATTTACAACAGTGTAAATGGGAGAAGAATCTGGTCCATATAATGCACATTTATGAATTTGTGAGTACACATTCTTCTTTTAACGTCTCCTCTGAAAAGAAGGAACTGATATTACAATGGATTAGATGGGGCACCAGATTGGCGTATGGAAACATGGTGGTCTGAGAGTCATTTTGTGAATATATAGATTACTAACCTGCATGTTACTCATATGAGTAGTCACACACATGCTTAAGGAGTATTGCATTGAGTATGCATTGAGGGAGTACCTAATAATGTACCATACAGCAATCTAGATGTTTTATGGAGTAAGTTTGGAATTGCCACATGACTCAGTAAAATCACAGGCCAGTAAAATCTTTTTACCACTACAAATTATCATGGGTTATTTTCAATGGCATATATTTAAAGAAGAGGGTTTTTTTAAAAAAAAATAGTTAAATTGTTGTTAGTACTGTACTAATGTTTATTTTCCCTTAGCTGTTCACCCACATTTCCTTAGTACCAAGTCCTGCTGTATAGGCCTTAGAGAGAGAGGACTTTTAGTTCTAGTATCTTTTTAAACATCAGAATTATCTAAAAGAGTAAATTCTGTAAATTCCTTTCAAGTGTTTGAGATCCATTATTTCATGACTATATTAATCATGGCTGCTCTATGGTTTTGGAAAAGAAGAATTCCAGCTCTCATGGATAAGATAGGTGTGTCCAGCCTGGAATATATATATATATATATTTGTAGAGCCACTTGTGCTTCACTCTTTCATTTTGAATGGAACAAGCAAGTCCACATTGTGTTTTCAAATATGTAAATATTGTATGCTCTAAAACCTACATAAATGCTCCCTGGAAAATCAAAGTATTCCCTTTTGGGCACTTTAAGTGAATGAAGGATAGCGAGTCTATCACTTTAAATCTCAATATATGTAACTACTGTAAATGAAGCATAAAATATTGCAATATTCTAAAAATAGGATTTTAAATAATAGAATAGATTCAATGCTGTGATTTAAATTCATGTACAGCCAAAATTAAGATGTCTTTTTTTAATACTTCTGCTATAGCATATAATTATGCTTTCAATTGACTTAATATAACATGTATTTGGTTTCCAATGAGAACACAGAGTAATTATCACATGTCTGGGGGTTAATTACTACAAGTGATAAAACTTCTGCAGATTTAGGGCCAGATTCTCAGCTGATGTAAATTGGTGTAGCTCCACTGACTTTAGTGGCTCTATGTTAATTTAGACAAACTGAGAACCTGGCCCTTAGAGTTTTCTACTTTCTGCATAAAACTGATTCATGTGTGAAACACTTAATAAAACACTAAAGTAAAGATTTTTCTTAATTTATAATACATATAATTTTTTCCCTTTCAGGTTTGTTAGAGAACTACTAGAAAAGCAAGTAAGTAGAGTTGCTGTTTTATCAACTGCCTAACTTCAGTTCTGTGCTTTCATGTATTTTTTTTTATTTGCTGTCTGAAAGAGAAAAAATTGACTTCTTTGTTTATGTTCACTTTTGTATTCTATTTTTTCTATGGAAATAAAATGACGATTTGGAAGAAAGCAATTCATTTTGAGTTAATACAATTGTTAATGCTAGTGACAAATCAATAAAGATAGATCCTTCACTATATTATTAACAAATATAACAGTCTCTTTAATGACCAATTAAATCCTGAATCTGCACAAACTTGTTTGGGAGTTGTGGGTTTAGTGTTGGCAAGTGTCAGTGTGACACCATATATTCAGCATGGTTTGGTCAGAGCACTGTAGCATGCTATGCTTTGAACCTTTATTTTCTTAAAAGTTGCTCAGCTTCCTACAAAGAACAATTCTGTAGTCAGAGGAAGAAACAAGCTAATAAATCACTTATAAACCATGCTGGGAAGAGAAATCTTTGTTTAACTCAGGAAAAATAGGAGCCTTTTAAGATAACAGTAGTATGGAGCCACTGCAGTTAATAATCCTTTTCCACATTGGATTTTTGGATCAATACATTTGGTCATGTTTGTGAAGGAGTTTCTAAAGAAATTCTGCAAATACATTTTATGGCACTGTTACTACAGTCAAGGAATTTTACTGCTTTTCCTTGTCAACCTTCCTTTTTCAATGGTTTCATTTGTTGCCAAGGTTTTCAAGGTTGATGGCTAAAAGTTAAGCACTTAAATCCATGTTTAGTTACCTAAATAAGTGACCTGATATTCAAAACTGCTGAGCAGCTATAATTGCGAGCTGAGTTGCGGAGACTGTAGGCCAAAACATCTGGCACTCTCCTCTAGAGGTGCCACATGCACAGTGAACAGGAAAAGTGACAGTCTGGACTGTTGCATGTGAGGACCATCAGGGAGAACAATAGTTGCCTAGCACTTTCCTCTGGGGCCCCTCTGAATACTATGTCATTTTCATTTCTGTTTGCAATCTTCAACCCAAAATGCAATGCCTAAATTTAACAGCTAATTCTAGTTTGTTGAGTATAGTTATCTTAGAGTCATAGAGTTTCAGATCAGAAGGGACCCTAGATCATATGGTCTGACTTCCTGTATCTCATAGGTCATAAATGACTTCTTTGCTTAATATGTCTAGTCATCCCACTTATCTTCCTGTCCAAGGAATCCAGGAGCCAAATTGTAGCCAACACCTGCATGAGTGGAGAAACTGGAACAAGAGGAAGGCACAGGAAGCCTGTTGCTTCCTGGAGCTACCTGCAGCCTGCATCAACCCCTAGTCTAAGATGTGTCTTAAGTCATGTCTATACTGCAATAAAAAACCTGCAGCACCAAGTCCAAGAGCCTGGGTCGGCTGGCTTGGGCTTGCGGATCTTAAGCTGCAGGGCTAGAAATAGCAGTGTAGACATTCAGGCTTGTGCTGGAGCCCAGGCTCTGAGATCCCATGACCCAAGCCCAAATGTCTATACACTATTTTATAGCTCCACAGCCCAAGCCTCATGAGTCTGAGTGGCCATGCCACAGGCTTTTTATTTCACTGTAGACATATTCTTAGTGATACAATCTGAATAATACAAAGCAGAGATGGAAAAAGCCTATTCAATTACCTAATTCACCCCTAACTGGCCAATGCATGGTTGTCTTTTGACAATGGACATGAATATGTATTCCTCCAGTCCAGTTAAAATCTCGGTGTCTTCAGGGAAGGTTGCCTATGAAAACCCTTTATAGTCCACTAAAATGATTTACTGAAAAAAATTTGAATTTTTAGTCCCCTGACAACGGTTGTAATAAAAATCAGAAAATTGCTGTGCAGTGATTCATTCATATGAGCAATGGATACAGTAGGAATAGAAAACAATACAAAACAAAGCCCGCTCCTTTTTCATCATCATATAAGCTTGTAGGTCAGTGCACTCTTGACCTTGATGCACAGATTCTAATTTTCAATCTCAAGTATGCAATTTGAATATTTTCAGTATCAAAGGGTAAAACCCATAGTGACACCTCGTTTTGGACCTTCCTGCACTGAGGTGCTGCTGAGTAGACTTGGTGACTTCGCGAAGGCTCATGATATCCACGTGCAGGTAGGATTTGTGAGCTCTCTAAGTAAGTATGTTTTCACTGTGAGAAAACCCACAGGCCAGGACATTTTCATGAGAAATCAGTTTCAAAAGGTTCACTGTTTATCTGATACTGCCTGTCACAGTTCAGGGCAACTGCACCTGTATTCCCTTTCACAGACCTCCCTGGGCTGCCAGCTCCTCATCTGTCACTGACACTCTCTTTCTCTCTCTCTCTCGACTGGGACTTTACTAGGCTGCGCGGTTCCCTGCCTACACTGTGCGTTTCCTGGCAAGTCAGATTGCCTAAGCAGGCCTGCTTTGATTCTCCTCTGAGGCCATGGACAGTGTAATTGTCCACAGTTAGAAGTTCCCAATTCTTTCTAAGCAAGGTTTATTTTTAAGGTAAAAGCATTACAGGGAAAACATTTAAACAATAAAAGAACCAAGACACGTGCTGATAAATTTACGCAAGATCACCCCCCTTCTCTGACACAACTCTGGCTGGTGGTCAGTTCTTCAAGCCCCACTAAGGGGTTTTTCTGTGATTACAAGTTCATAACAGCTATTAGCTCAGAACAAGCACATCCATAAATCTGAGAGTCACTCTTTTATACAGATTGGGCTTTGAGCTTGCAACCCTGGGAGCAGAAAATCAGCAGTCTCCCTCACCTCAGGACATAGCTTCACTGGGCTGGGATTTTGCATAACCGGAGGCACGGGAGGAAACTTGCATTTATTTCCCTCTAGATATTTCCCACTTCACTTGTATATCCCAAAAGTTCATTCTTGTCTGCCACATTGTTCAACATAGTTCTTTGATCACTGAGGCCTACAATTATACATAACCTTTGCATTTAACACAATAGACTCCAAAGATACATAAACTTTTAATTCCACAAGATCTCCCAAAGATTTTGCGGGAAATTGCTATATCATCAGACTGCTCAGTTCAGCAAAACACTTCATCCTCAGACTTAACTTTAAGACTGTCTTAAAATTCCACTGAAGTTGTCAGCCCCCTTGCACTCACCAGGGCATGGGCAGGAGTCATACCTGGACCGCTGTCTGCTTCAGCAGTCCCAGCTGGTGCATGGTCCTTGGGGACCATAACTGGTCGTTTGTATAAGGTTGTTGCTCTATGCCTATGCCAGCCCTGGCATAGGTGAAATCATCCTGGAGAACTATAACCCACAGCTCCTCATTTCTCTGGCACAAAGCAGATCTCAGCACAAAAAAGAATGAGCCTTTGTATTCAAAGCATCTTAATTTAACTTCATTAAAAGAGAAGTGCATCTTACTGTGTCATTAAGTTGCTGCAATTGAGAATTAAAGTGCTTTTTAAAGCTTACAGCTGTGTTAAAGCTGGGAGAGGCATCTTTGGTTACATAGTCTTAATTACACATTACACTAAAACTACCCTACTTCGGGGTTATTTAACATGACAAGACGGGATATTTGAAAGTATTGGAAACGTATGTTCCAGAGACAGCACACAATGGACCAGTTTCTCAGCCACAACTGAGGAGTGCTCAGCAGATCAGAGGAAGCCAGGGCAAAGGAGTCCTTTGTGCTGGCCTGATCCTGGGTCTATTCAGTGTTGGTCAGATACTCTCCCCCCTTATCCCGGTCCTAAATGCTGCTTTAACATTTGCTAACCAGCAGTGACCCTGTGGAGCCATTGTGGCACCTGGAATTGCTGTGCTGGGATACCCCAGCCATACCCCCTTTTCCTGTTCTTACACTGATGCCAGCTTTAGAAGAAGAGGAGTGTAGGAGCTGCTGTACTGGCTCTTTGCCACCTGAGGATTTCTCCTATAGTGGGGAAAGCTTCAAGGGACAGGGTCCACAAGTTGAGTTGCTTTGCACTAGTAGAGCAGCACAAAGTGTCTAATCATCATTATGCAATTGTAGTCATACGGTCTGGAGTGGATCATGACCATGAGTGCCAACCTCAGGGCAGACCATCAAAAAGAGAGACAGAAACACCAAACTGGCTGTATGTTCTATACTTAGATTTCACCAACCCAGTAACCAGTGTAAACTCCTCAGGCAATATACAGTCTTAACTTGGAGTCACAGACAGTCCCCTTGGTCATTCCGATCTATGCTGCACCCAGGCAAGTTTGACTCTGTGACAGATGGTCACTTTACACCAACGATCACAAAATATTCAGGGCACTCCCAGTCCCAAAGTACTAGTCACTTACCCCAGGTCAATTTTTACCTTAGCTCTCACACCAAAGACAATGCTTGTAGCCCATCCTATAATGAACTAACTAAAGATGTATTAACTAAGAAAATAAATGAGAGTTATTTATAAGGTTAAAGTAGGAAACCAACACACAGAATGAATATGGTCTTGGATTTAAAAAGGTAATATGAGCTTCTGTAATAAACAGCTCTATACGTCCTTTAGAGATGACCCCAGCCAAATAGCATGGGGGATCTCTTGCTTATGTTAGGAATCTTTGCCCCACAGACGCCAGACAGCATAAAGCTCCAGTTTCTTCCTGTCGGGGATTTTCATCCCTTTTTCCCTGAGTCCCAACTGATAGAACAAGTGTTGGCCTCTGATTCTTCTTCATGTAAGTGGGGAGGGCAATCAAGAAACTCTGTTCTTGTGATGCCTTACAATGGCTCATTTGGTTTCAAAGGCCTTGTCTGCAGAACCTGCACTTTAGATTAATTAATCTTTCTTTCCTGGTCAGTGAGTTACACAATTACAGATATTTACAATGCAAATGCTCTATGTAACTTTATACTATGCGCTTTGGAGGTTATAAGTGCAGCATTCTACACTATTCATAAGGGCTAGACACCAAAACATGCTTACAATTCTAATATTTATCTTAAGAATGCTAGCACACAGGGCAAGCCAGACTGGTTTCCAGCTATCTATTTGTCAGTGTTCACTGAGGTTTGGGTCCTTGGCATGAGCTGGCACCTGGTCTTCCAGTGTCACAATTGTAAGTCTAGTTAACTGTTAGGGCACCCAGAGTATTTGTATGGTCAGTTTTTATTGTTTATATCTCAATAAAAAAGCAAATACTGACTACTGGTTGTTGTTTTTTTTTCCCTTACAGAGTCATATAAGCGAGAATGATGGAGAAATCAAACTTGTGGAGCAAATGTTTCCTGCCTATGAAAATTATACTGATTTATATGATAAAAACAATCTACTAACAAGCAAGGTAGCATTAAGGAACACTCTACAGTACAATTTATTAGATTTATCGATATGGACATGATCATGGTGAATTTTACTCACTGCCCTCAGGCTTGAACAAGTTGCATTGCTGTACACCCCAGGAGATGCAATGCAATCTGAGAGAAGATAATGTAAATCCAATTTACTATAGGACAATAAAAGCTTTGGATCTTCAGGTGTGCCAGAGCTTTGCTCAGCAGTCTTTAGGAGAGGAGAAGGTTATAGACAATTAGTACTTCCACTCTGGTTTATAATGGCCCCCTAACAAAGTGGGGAGGAGAGGGGACAGGAGCAGATGGTTTAGAACTGACCGCCCGGGATTTTGGGATACCCTCAGAGGACTCTCCAGGTGTCCCGCTACTGTAGTTTTCCTTCCCCGTTGTGCCGCCTGAATGTTTGGCCTATTGACTTGTGTATGATTCACTGGATTTTAAAATTCTATGGATTGTACCTTTTAAATTTTTATTACTAGCTCCTACCACACACACACATTTTTTTGGCCGAGTAGTAGGTATCCAATTTCAAAATATTTCAAATGAAGTTTACAAATTCCTAATAAGTTGCATGAAAACTTGTTTATATACGTGTGTGTGCATGTGTTTGAACTAATGGTAATACAATTCTCCAATTTTTCATACACATCTTGTTCATGTGATGTTTTCCAAACCATATTTTAAGGTTCCAATTCATCCATGAATACAGTTGTGTTTAGTGTTACTAGCAGGTTTATATTAACATTTAAATTTGGAGGACAAATGTGCATACATTACTTAATATTTTCAAATATTTAAAATCTTAGGGGAAGATTGACAAGGCAAAAAGGGCAGTTGGAAAGTCATTGTGAATTAGGCACTGAACTCCCACTTACGCCTTGGAAAAACCTCCTCCAAGTGTATACATCTACACATCATTTTAATTAGACAAACCAATATAAAGTTGCTAGTTTATAATGCAGTATTAACGTCCCTTATCATGCTGTGATAATAATTCTGTGCACAATAAGTTGTTATGCACCTGAAGATACCACAGATAAAGACTGACTAATGATAAACAGGGGTTACTAAAGTACATCTCCTTGCTTTTGGTACTGTTATATAAAGTACTGAACATTCTTATGGAAAATCTAGGAACCATACACTGCTTTCTGACACAGGACTCCTTGCTCTATAAATTGTTCCTCTAAAACTAATCATAACTAAAGGGTAAAAAAAATTCTAAAACATGTTTTACTTCTTAACAGGTAGTGCCAACATTTCAAAATACACTTTGCAGATTTGGAGCTGATTCAGTGGAGAATTTTATTTATGTGCTTAACTTTAAATGTGACCAGTCTAATTAGGCTGGATTTTCAACTGTTTGAATTTAGGGAGTCTTGAGCCAGGTGGCCCTTGTGCAAGTTAGAGCAGTTTCCTTGTAGTCCTAATTTATTTGTCAGCAGAAGATTGGGCCTAACAGAGTTTCACTCTACTATGGCCACTCTCTCCCTACATCAGGTGTTGAGGGGACATCTGGCACAATTATGGTAGACTCAGCAGAATAGAAAATCCAGCCCATGACTCCAATGGGACTACCCAGGTGGAACTACTGAAGTGCTTAAAGTTAAGAATATGCTTAAGTTTTCTGCTGGGTTGGAGTCCATGTAAATGTTTAGTACTCACCACGCAAAATGTCACTGTCAAAAACTTCTAGTATATTTCCAGATTCCAATACCTTCACAGGCTAGATGGCATGCCTCAGTCATAAACTAGTATGTGACAGATTTCATCAGCACACCATGATCCAAAATGCCGCAAGCCATTTGCCCAAATTAGAAAAGCAATTTTAATATTTTGGGCACTCTAACATACAGTGCTCTAAAACAGTGAAATGAAAAGTGCAGCCCTTTGGAGTTTGACATTTATCTGGGGAAAGGGAGAGTCACTTGTTATCTTTTGAAATGTCAGACTGTTGGTTGGAGAGTATTTGTGTTTATGTCCTTGTTAAATAACCTAAAGCATATAGGTATAGGATTTTATATATGTTGTGTGCTATGAAATTGTTGTGGGTTTTTTAAATCTACATTTTAGGAGGGAAAAAAAAAGAAAAAAACAAACCTAATTTCCACATCAAACTTTAATTTAAAAACATTCCAGAGCAGATATACTTGTGCACAACATAAGAGGGAAATGCAGGAAAGAAGTTATTCCTAGAAAGTAGTCCAGAATCTCTGTCATGTTGAGTGCTACCCTCTTGTCCTCAATTTACCCCAGCATATTCCCTGTCTCAGGGCCTGTAAGGGGTACAATGTAGATTTGCTTACATCAGCCCTGTACTGCTCATGCACCTGGGGAATTCATGCCTGGTCCTTTGTGGCTCCTGCGTGACAACTGTAGAGCCAGGGCAAGAATCAACTCCACTATTTTTCCTCTAAAGAAAGGAGAGAATGCCAGGGGAAGTGATTAAATCATCAAGTGATTGAATCAAGTGATTCAATGCTCAATGAAGTTAATGGGAGGTTTCTTCTGACTTCAGTAGGTATTGGATCAGGTCCTTAACACACACTTCACCTCTGACAATGGGAAATGGCATTTTGGATAATAAAAACAAAATAATAATAAATTCACAGGCAAAAAAATAAGTAATTTCTGTGTTATGTTGTTGTTTCTTTCTAGACGGTGATGGCCCATGGCTGTCATCTCTCTGATGAAGAACTGAAACTTTTTAGTCTTCGAGGAGCTGCAATTGCCCATTGCCCCAATTCAAACATTTCGTAAGTTAAGAAATATCTAATGGGATACAATATACAGGGCTGTGGTTTCGTGGTGTCATTTCTACCTGCAATGAATAGGTGTCCTGGTTTATAGGACCATAGTCCACCAGGAATAGCCTGAAAGAGTAGAGTGAGGATTACTTGCTCATGTTCCATTGCTGCATGATGTAGAGTAGGAACTGCTCTGTGCTGACTAAGAGCTCTTTGGTCATCCATTGAACTGTGAGAACTGAGGTATCTCCCCTTTTAGTACATTGCTCTGGTTGAAGCACATAACATATTTAGTAGAAAACCCCCACCCTTACCTCTGGTTTAACAAGAATCCCCATCTACTGTTCCCCTCACTCTCTACACAAACTTAGTCATTAGCTCCTATTCCTTCCTCATATTCCTTGTAGGACTGAAAAGCACCCATAAGACATGGCGAACCAGTTTGGGGAAGGTACAGGGGGAGAATGTTGCATACCAAGGGTTTGTCTAGATTAGTGAAGTTTGTGTTACACAGAATTGATCAGAAATTTCCCAATGGAACACTTCAATCGAAAAATGCTGTTTTGTCAAAATTGAAGTTTTCTGAAATGTCAATTTTGATTAAATTTCATTTTAAAAAATTGAAGCAAAGCATTCTGACAACGTTCTCTTTGGAATGGAATGTTTTAACTTCTCATTTTAAAACAACTTTTTGTTTCAAAATTTATTGTATATTATAATATATACATTTGAAGAAAACATTTGACTCTAAAACAAAATATTTTGCAGGAAATTTCTCAATTTTCTGATTGTGTTCTTATCTGGAATGAAAACAAATTTCAAAATTGTGGAATTTCCCATGGAACAGAAATTCCAGTTCCTGCACAGCTCTAATACCCTGCTAGTTTACATTAGGGTTTGCACAGGTGTGACTTACCCTGGGAACACTGTCAATGCATGTTACCTAGATAAGTCACATTGGGGCAAGCCCTGTTTTGCTCCAGTGCAGTGGGTCTACATTAGAGTTTTGCATAATTTCCCTAGCGTTAGGCAAGCCCTGCAGCCAGATAGGTTCAATTAATTAGTCAATACGGAGTCCCAGATTTGTTTCAACTGCTCTCCTGACACAGATTTTATTATCATAAAATGGATTTTATTTTTCATATTTATAAATCAACCACCTTGAGTTTCTACAGCAACATATCACTTCAAAATAGATATATGTAAAGAAGAAGGCCAAGATATTAAAAATGGAAGCCTAAAGCTAGGCTTAGTCTGTATTTAGGCACCTAAATAAATGACCTGATTTTCAAAAGCACCCAACCACTCCTATTGACTTGAGTGTAGTTAATCCTGACTTACACTGGTGCAAGTGAGATCAGACTTAGGCCCTAAAGAAATCTCCACTGGTATTATTTACATGCCAAAGTATAGAAGACATGTAAGTCAAAGAAGCAGGGAATCTAGCCCCCCCCCTTAACTCATAGCCTCCTCAGTTTGCGTCTCCCACCACCTATTCTCCTCTAGCTCCTGCTGTCTTGTGTAATGTAACCATTGTCCCTTCGTGAGCTGTCTGGAGAGCTGAATCTTGGCCCTGAAACAATTGTCAGTGGTGTGCCAAATACACTATCATCCAAGCAATTGCTCCTAACACCCTATATGTATGAGTCAGTAATCATTGTCAACCATCTTCCAACTGGAACCAACATGGAACCTTCCCTTCCTGCTCAGTTGATTCCTTTATGGCATTAAGTTACACATCACCTATGTGTAATTAACACTACTTCATCTCTGCTTTTGATTTTTGGCCCTCTTTGCCTTCTTTCCTGAATATACTTAAGGCCCAGACTTTCAAAAAGTGAGGCACTCAATGAATATGAGACTACAGAAGTGTCGTGAGTTTTTATTTAAATTTTACTTTATCCTTTTAATGATCAAAGTTTTATAATTCAGGTTTCTGAACACAAATTGTTTATTTCTATTGGATAGGTCTCATCTGTTACATACATTTTGGGAAATGCTTTGTATATTGAAAAGACAGTTTTATGGCAATCTCAGGGCCTTCGTCTGCCGTCACTCAAGCAAAGTCCCCACTGACACCCTGCTTGACTGCCGGAACAAGCTTTTAGTGTGTGTGTGTGTGATGGAGGATCTGTTTCTTTCCAATCCAGGTTGTGTAGTGGCATTTTAAACATACAAAATGTTCTGAAGCACAATGTGAAGCTTGGTCTTGGCACAGGTTAGTAATTTACTGTGGAACCCCTTATTTTAGAGTCTATTTAGTGCACAAATGGCTATCCACATATTCACATTAAAGCATTAACATGCTTCCAATCAGTGGACCTGATTTTCCACTGCCTTGCATCTAGAAATAGTCAAAAAAATGTAGAGAAATGCTTTGAAAATGAATGAAGATAATTTTGTTCTACTAGTCAGAAATAACTGGAGTGCGATCTGGAATTATGATTTTCTAGATTATAGGATAATCATATTATTCTGTATATGATGTGTATTATCCTTATAGAGAAGATCATGCAAATATAATAAAACCTTCTTTAGGAATTCTGCAATAGACTCCTTGAAGACCGAGCATAATGATGAACCTTTCCCTATTTATCTTGTTTGCCGTTATGTAATATTAAATTAAAGCTCATACAGTTTCCACCCAGGACATTATCCCCAAAATTTCAAGATTTTGATCTATTGTAGATGTTGCTGGTGGGTATTCAGCTTCCATGTTTGATGCTATCAGGAGAACAATGTCTGCATCTAATATCCTTCAAATTAATAAAGTGAACAAGACAGAGACAGGCATAACCCTTAAAGAAGCTTTCCGACTAGCAACTCTTGGAGGGAGCCAAGGTAAAGAAACATTTTTTTCTTTCTCTAGAATACGTATGTGATGTTTTGATCACAACTTTGCAGTATGCAGTCCTCTCTTCTTAAAATAGGTCCAGATTTTAGGATCCCTGCACTTACTACAACTTCTGGCATCAATATGGAGTTGTTTGACACAGTGGTGTACCATGGGGCCAATGCTTGCATTTGCTCCCGCCCCACACAAGCCTCCTGTACAGGGCAGGAGGGGTCCTCGGCTCCCATCAGTTGGCACCATCCCCCTGCTGCCCTGGGGAGGGGGTGGGGCTGTACTTGTGGGGGAGACACGCCACTTCCCTTCTGCGCCGTGGGGACTTTTGGATGCTCATGGCAGCAGCTCCCTCGGCTCTGGCCAGGCTCCACTGACGCTTCCCCCCTTCACTTACCCACTATGTGGCACCTGCCTCTCCTGCTCCAGCCCCGCAGCCCAATCAGATTCTGCACCAGCTCCCCATCCTGGGCAGGGGGCCTCACCCCCCTGCCAGGAGGTAGCTGGGGAGGAGTTCCTCCTTCTGGTCACCCACAGCTCCCTGCCCGCTGCCTGTCCCTGGTCTCCATCCTGCGGCCCATCAGAGCTTCCTGCATCCCCCACCCCCTGCCCATTGTGAAGGGCCCGGCTGACGCTCCCCCTCCCAGGCTGTCACCCAGGGGCCTGGGCCCTTTCAGCGCTGCCCACCCCCCATTGGTCCACCACTGATTTGACAATGGCCTTGCTTTCAGTTTGGTAACTGCTTTAGGCTCTGACTTTTGCAACCACATCTGTTGTGCAGAGAAAGATAAGCTTTCCTGTAGTGGTATGAACCTAAAACTGGTAGGTGATTCATGGAGATACCAGTATGATGGCAGAAAGGAACTCATATTGATAAAGCCAGTTTGAGTAGTTGAATCTTGTTAATTTTTAACTACTTTACTTTATTTTTTGTTCTGAAAAAAAATCCTCAGACTTCTCTTTCGCTGGAAGATGGCGGATTTCTAAATGTCGCAGGAACTTAAAGGCTTTGTATTCTAGGCTGCCAACACTTCAAAACACTGTACAATTGCTGTAAAACCATATATTTTATATTTGTCATCACATTCATGCATTTTCTTTCCTCTTTTTGAGTCCTTATTGGGACAAACTGCCACTATGTTTTTCACAAAACAGTCCTTCTTGCCAAATCACTTCTGAGCCAGACCCAGGCTCCAACAAACTATAAACAACATATGCAACATGTTTTTTGTGAGACTGAGTAGTGTCCTTAGCCTGTAGCAGTATAGCCAGCGCATCCGGTGTTCCAGTTAATGATACGTTTTGAATGAATACGTACACTTCATGTTTTCGATAAGGTTTTTAAGATAGCTGAGGTTAGCCCTGCTTTGAGCAGGGGGTTGGACTAGATGACCTCGTGAGGTCCTTTCCAACTCTAATCTTCTATGATTATACTGTTTAACGGAAAGCAAACCCAAGATACATAATTAATACTGTTTAATTAGCAGAGGCACTGTCCTCAGTCATATCGTGCACTAGTCTACATTTAACCACTAACTGAGGTTGTCAGGTTCCAGGAATCTGGTGTCTTTAAAGAGGCACACCACTATATAACTTGTGTTGCATATTGATTTTTCAAAATTATTTAAATTGTATTGAATTGCCTTTTTCTCTTTCTTTTTTTCCTAAATTAATTATTTACACAACCTCCTGCTAGCTCCCTTAGACTCCATCGTGTGGTAAACTCTGGATTATATAGACTTCTTTTTGCCGACATCTGCTACATTCTCTTATTAGATTTGCGTGCTGTGACTACTGATCTTTTAGTACCCTCTTGTGTTTAGCATAGAAACTGCACTAGGCACACTGGAGAAAAATCTCACTCTGCCCTTTCAGGTGAACTAGGGGTATGTCTACGCTGCAAAGCAAAACCCACAGCTGGCCCATGCCAACTGACTGGGACTTAGGCTGCAGGGCTGTTTCCTTGCACTGTAGACTTCCGGACTCCATCTGCAGCCAGAACTCTGGGACACTGCCAACATGCAGGATCCTAGAGCCTGGGCTGCAGTGCAAGCCTGGACATCTACGCTACCGTTATGCAGCCTGAGCCCGAGTTGGCTGGCATGGGCCAGCCATGGTTGTCTTGAAGCTGTGTAGACATACCTTTGGTGTTTAATTACATTCAAAACTATGTTCCACAAAGCTAACGTTTTATCATTTCTGACGTTTTCTTAAAAATCTCGATAATGCTGTGAAATGTCCGTGGCTCTCAAATTTCTTCAAATTGCCATCCATTAGCCATTTAAAAAAACAAGAGAGCAAATTCTGTGTTGATATTACACCCTATGCAGTGCCAATGCCCAGGGACTTCTAAAACAGTTTTGGGGTGTTTGTAAAGTTCATTTCACGTTACAGATTAATCATACAAACATAAAGTCATCCTAGAACATTTCAAAGGAGACTAGAAAGACAAAAGCCCTGATTTTTAGAGGTGCTGAGCAAATCCTATTAACTTCAGATGAGATTGTGGAAGCCTGAAAATCAGACCCAAAGGGCTGTCATTTTATCTGACTGCATGAGGATCAAATAATAAAGGGGGGGAAAAAAGGAAACTTGTTAACAAATAAAACAAGCCATACAACCCTCTGTTTGGCCTTCATTTCATTGTCTGCTGTCCAAATGCAAGGAACAATTCTGCAGACAATGTACAGTTTTAAAGAATCTGGAGTTCTTTCCAGCAATGCTTCATATCCAGCACCTTCTTGTGAGATTCTCCTATTGACTGCTAGATTAGTTAGAGATGAACCAGAAAAATATAAACTGGTTGCAGACTCAGTAACATCACAACAGAATTTTTGCTGTTTTAGTTGAGAACAAATGACTTTATAAAGAGCACTTTCATCCAAAGATCCCAAAGCAGCCTGAAGACATACTCACCTTAATTACAAAGTATGTAGACACTCATCATTGAAACTGAAGGGCCTAATCCAATGCCCATTAAAGTCAATTTGAGTTTTTCAATTGACTTCATTAGACATTGAGTCAGGCTCTAAATGAAGAATGCGTTATCTGATTGGACTACAGCACGACACGTCTGCAGGTAAAAAGTAATAACTGCATAACTGGAATTTGCCCAGGAGTTGTCTACTGGAGAAGGCTTTTAGGTTTCAATCCTGCAAATGGCTCTGCCCAGGAAAACGCTTGAAGTCAGTAGGGCTCTATGCAGGCACTGCCTATGCAGATCCAGTTGCAGGACTGAGGCCACACTGTGTTCAGGGTTAGGGTTGCATTAGCTACACTACTCATACCAAATCCTGGAAGGGTCAGTTTAGCTCTGTACACTTCAAGCTAGAGAATTAGAGCTTCACATACTTCTGTGAGGTAGTCAGCACGTTCAGCTTCCATTTAAGGGAACTCAGCACCAGGCATGATCGGACTTTATATGATGGTCTGTTAGGTCAGATCGTGAAAATACAATCAGGCCAGGGTGAACCTTATGAAGAAAGCATGAGGTTGTGCAAACATCTAGGAAAATTCGGGGAGGTGGGTTGCAAAGCTAGTCTGAGTACACAAACCAATTTTTATTTATAGTTTAAGCCCATTTTTAAAAAAACATTTGCTTCTATGATGCTTGAGTGGATTGTTATTGCGTAAAATGTTGTTGTAAAACAGCTTCTCTGTGTGGACATTAGACATCCTGTGACACTTTTTATATAAATTAGTGTTGTGTACCATTGTGCTGGCCCAAAATTTTCCCTAACTGTTATGATCTGTGTTCTTATTGGTTGTTACACCCTCCAGAATAATAATACATACATACATTATGGTTATAATAAATACTTTCAAGTCTAGATAACCTTCTGTAAGAGAAGTTCAGGCTCAAAAGACTTTCCAGACGTTAACGAGCTAAGCCTAACATCCCCATCTTGGGATAGGCAAGTATTATGTCCATATTATCCCGATAAGTGGCTGAATTTCAGTAGTCCTAGAAATACATAGTTTTAAAGTGCTTTCGAATTCTTCAGGATGAAAGGAATTTTGGAAATGTAACAGATTATTCATTCTGGGTGTTTGAAATTAGAATAATCAATCACTTGATGACACAGTGGAACCTACATATGGGATGCCGTTAAAGAGGTAAAACAAAAAGACATTTAATGAAAATTAAAAAGGTGATATATATTTAATTTTGTCTTGCCTTTTATGCCTATCATCTCTCCCTAATGCCAAGAGACATATTTTTATGAAAAAAGTCTCTTAAGAATTCAGAGGTTACTTTATTTCACTATTTTAAAGGTCTTTTTCCTCATAGCAATTTCCATCTGGATGTAAATCTCAGACAATTTTTACCAGATACTTGCACATAGTGGCAAGTGGAATGTGAAGAAGAAGGCTCATTTATTAACTAATTTTCTTTCACAGTCCTAGGACTAGATGATGTGATTGGAAACTTTGAAGTTGGCAAAGAATTTGATGCACTACTCATCAACCCCAAGGCTTCAGACAGTCCTTTTGACTTGTTTGCTGCTGATACTTTTGAGGTAATCAAAGCACTGAGTTATTCAAATACTTCAGAAAGTTACTGAAAAAAAAAATGCTGCAGATCCAGGAGGCAGACGGGATGCTGTAGCATTCAGGGGCTGAAACATCACCAATCCCTCCAGGAGCACCTTAGGGACAGCCAGCATACTGCATCATACAGTATATCAGCCACACTACTCAGCGTCTGTAATGTGGTTGACAACTGTGACAATATTGGTGAGGCTCAGCCCCATTAGTCCCTAATTATCAGTTGCTCCTGAACATTGGCATTATCCCACTGCAGGACATATCTACCTCTGGTAAAAATAATCCCTAGGACTGTTCCACTGAAGTCTAGTGACATAGACTCATAGACTTTAATGTCAGAAGGGACTAATATGATCATCTAGTCTGACCTCCTGCACAACGCAGGCCACAGAACGTCACCCACCCACTCCTGTAATGGGGCCCTGACCTATGACTGAGTTATTAAAGTCCTCAAATCATGTTTTAAAGACTTCAAGGTGCAGAGAATCCACCAGCAAGTGACCCAGGCCCCATGCTACAGAGGAAAGCGAAAACCCCCCAGGGCTTCTGCCAATCTGCATGAATTTGAACCTGTTGATTCCAGTAATATAAGTCTTGTTTTCTAATGCTAACAATCTTTTAGCTAGGTTTATTTAGTAAAGAGAAAAGAACAAAGATTTTACTGGACAGAAATATACAAAGTTATTAGCTGATCAGTGGGAAGACAAAAAAGTGGGGTGGGGACTGTTATCACTTAAACAGTATACTTGTTGAAGTGTTATCCAATTTATAGTGCCACATTTTTCTGATATTGGCTCTTTGAAGAGATATAATCTCTATTTAAAATATTCATAGCTATTACCAAATAGACAAATCAAATTTTGATATTACAGTTAAAAAGCATGTGTTACGAGAATTTGTCTTAGCAACCTTCTTCTAGTCTCATAAATTGTGTTTTGGGAGGGGAGGAACTGCTTTCTGAAACTTTTGCTTTTTCCATATTTTCAGGATATTATCCAGAAGTTCCTGTATCTAGGTATGTTCCATCTTTCACTATACAGAAAAATTCTTTTTCTCAGACTTATATAGATAATCTTCTGACATAATAGAGAGATGGATTGCTTTTCCTTGTTTTTTTAAATCACAAATGTTTAAATAAGGATTAAGAAGTACAGCTTTTTTGCTTTGTTATATGGTTAAAATGTTTTACACAGTATCCTATGATATTCTAGGCTAAGGTTAACCCAACCAGCTAGCAGGTTTTTAACCATGACTATCTGTGTCGACACTGAGAGCTAAATGGTGTTTAACAGTGCATTAATGCTCACATAAATCATTTTTTTAAACACAAATCTCTTGCCCAGTCTATACAAAACCTAATGTCCTTTCATGAATTGGGCTCTAGTGTGCCTTGTTTTCAGGAAGAAAGATGGGAAGTCCCTTCTCATGGATGTTACCCACTCTTTCCATGGAATTGGCTGGACTAAGGGCTGACCTACATTCAGTTTTTGCATCAATTTAAGTAGATTGTTTGAATAACCACATTGTTAAATGGGTGCAAAAATGAGCATAGACCAGCCTTTAGTTGTACAGAACTAGCACTGGTTGTTTCATTCTCTTAAGATTTAGGGCAGGGTAGGGAATTCTTAATAGAAGGCTCATGCTACATGAACCCTTTCTCAGTCCAAGAGGGGGCTGTGTGCTGCAGTCGTTGGAAGTGATCAATTCCACACCTAGTGCTGAGTATTGTGTCACTTACACTAGTTGCATAAGACATATAGATTTATGCAAAAAATCTTTTGGCTTTATTCTTTCAGGTGATGATCGGAATATTAGTGAAGTATATGTGGCTGGCAAGCAAGTGGTTCCTTTTTCAAGTTCAGTATAATTTCATTTCTCTTCTGCAAAACATTCTATGGATCATTCTGCATCTGGGTTTGAAAGGATTGGTTAAATGCAGTGCCTCATTGTCAAGAGTGAAACCTCACTTTCTTTGGTTAATGCTATTAATTTGCAAAATAATTATAAGCCTTGTTAGATTACAATTTACGTTACCAATATTATCACATTCATAAAAGGAGAAAGGCTTTTAAGTCCATCTTTACAAATCACATATATAAGCAGTGGGAGGGCGGGGGTAGGCAGGAGAGAAAGCAGGGGCAACAATTGCTTCTTTTTGTATAAGCACCATCCAACCATGAAAATGTAGGGAGAGTTAACAACAGCAACAAAACTCCAGGTCTCTGATCCATCTTAATCTAGAAGATACCAGCAAATCAATTTTGCAAATAATGAATGCCATTTGACAATGCAGTTTCTTTAATATTGTCACTCAATATGAAAAACTGAGTGTCCTTTTTTGAGTTCACAAATTTGGAATATTCTTTTTGAAGTTTTGGAATGCTCTGACTTTTATAAAATATCTTTTCCTTTAGTTTAAAACATCATTTTTCAATAGAGATGTAACAAAAAACCATGTATTTTACGGAACTGCAAGTCTATATTAAACAAAAAGTAACGATTGGTGTTTGATAGTGAGTGTGCCCTGCTTCCTAGCTCTAGAGGTATATCGATGCTGCAAGTGAAAGTGCGGTTGTAGCACAAGTAAGTAAACTCTCATTAGTTCTCATCTAGTTAGCCCAGGTTATAAATAGTAACATGGCAGTATGGGCTAGTAATCAGAGTACAGATTGCCCATATATACCCTGGTTGCTAGCTTGTACTGAATCCCATGCAGCCACATCTACACTATTATTATTCATGCTAGCTAGATGAAAGCTAGTGCGGGTATACGCACCTGCCAGTGCTCCAATCATACCTTCTCTCGCATTGCAGGCGTACCTTAGCAAAGGTTCCAAATAAAAAATGTGCCATTGTCTGGTGCTTACAGATTGCAAGAGCCAAACGGAACTCAAGTTTTTAGTTCTGTTCTAATCCTATAAACCCCGGGCCTGATTCTCTTCACACAAACAAATTATATCCATTAACTAAATTGACTTCAGTGGAGTTATTCCTGACTTAAAATGGTGAGAGATCAGACGCATGATTTCTGCATGGACCAAATTTTGGTAAAGAAAATGCATAGATTTGAAGGCTAGAAAATGCAAGTTCTCCCACCCCAAATGTCATAACTTCCAAATGATCAAGAAGGTTTGTATAAAAAGCTTTTCCTTTTTAAGAGAGAAATGAGTGGATAAAAGGAAAGGATCCATAAATCTTCCTTGTCTATTCAGAGTATTTATAATTCCTTTATAACAAAACCAGAGCAGCCTAAATTTACAGAATTTATTTGTTCCTGCAAGTGCTTGTCAGGAACTATTATCTGTGTTTGAGCACAGAAGCAGGCATAATCCCAGTCTGGTTCATTTCCAATTAAAGCTGCCCTTTATATTTTTGAAAAAGTCTGTGATTAAACTCCTCCCTTGAAGTGCACACTTTCCTATGTGTTAGCTCAGCCATTTTGCCTCTGGAGTTAGGCAGTTGGTTTACTTCCTGCTGGCCTAATGCCTCTTTTTCATGATTGCTTTATAACACAAAGGAAGCACAATTGAATTTAAATATCTGCAGAGACCTTTCCTCTTAGGCCAGGTCTACACTAGGAAATTAGGTCGATATAACTATATTGTTCAGTGAAAAATCCACCCCTCCCGAGCGATGCAGTTAAACTGACTTAATCGTAGGCATAAACAGCGCTCGGTCAATGGGAAAATTCCCCCGTTGACATAGCTATTGCCTCTTGGGGAAGTAGAGTACCTATGCCAACGGGAGAAGCCTTTCCACCGGCATAGATAGTGTCTTCACTGACGCAGTGCAGCTGTGCAACAACAGTGTTTTAAGTATACACCTGCCTTTAGAGACAATGCTGTGTTGAGTAACTTAATTGTTTGCTAGCTGAGCCAATGTGTGATTTCAGGCATGATCCAAACCCTTTTGAAATCAGTGGGCATTGGATCAGATCTTTAGTTCATCGCTTGGTGCTGCAAAGGAAGCTGACCTCCCCTCTTTCACTAGACTGGGGAGATCCATCTCCTATCACACACTGTTCTAAGACAATGATTGGGCCCAGTATTGCTGATAACATATGCTCCAATTTAAAGACTATTAGTTTCAGAGTGCTCAGTTACCATTAAAATACAAAGAGTCTTCTTAGTATCTATCATACATGATCATATCTCAAGTCTTGAAAGTGATTCAGATTTTTCACACTCCACTCTTGCACGTATTCCTAGAATGTGTAGAATTCTATTTTTCATCTGTTCCAATCTCCCACACAATAATCCATTTTCCTGGCCAAGACAGCACCTTGACTAGATTCAGGTAGCATTTTCCCCCATTGATTTAATTGGCCTCATTCTCCCTTCCAAAACCAAAGATCTGTGAGGCAAACATTGTAATCTTCCTAGCTATTGCTTGAGACTGTCTTTAGAAAAATGTGCGGTTTGCAGCTATGGCTGCCTGTAGGAAATTATTCTGGGCTTGAGACTAGACTACACAAGTACCAAATGCCATACAGTTTTGCCATACAAAATGCCATGCACCTTTTTCCTGCCCAATTTGTGGGCTAAGTAAAGATTTCTATTAGGCCATAAGCCAAGTTCTGCCCTTGTTTAAAACACTCCAGCCCCTTGCCTTCTGCATAGTTGCATTAGTGTAAGTAAGAGTGGGAACTGGTTCTTCTTTTGATGTTTGCTTTTACTGGATGTTAGATATATAAAATATAACTAAACTGAATGAAGCTTAGCACCATCTCCAACTGGCTCAATTACTGGAAGACTCCCCAGTACAGACTACTACCAGTGAGTGTTCCACTTTGAGTCTTGGCTGTGATCAACATGCAGGATGCACTCCCAGCAAAATCCTGCCCCCCTCCCAATCCCATTAACACAAAATTGCCTAAATGAAGACGAATCAAAGCACAAAACTGCCACAAAAAATAAACACAAGCAAAATGCCACAACACATAAAGGGAACGTATGAAACAGCTAAGGAAAGGGTCAGATCCTTGGCTTTTATAATTTGCCATAGCACAGTAAACTTCAGCTGAGCATGTGGCCCCAAGAGTACAAGTGGGTGAGAAAATCTCTGGAATGCATATACCCAGCTGCTTCCCATTGTCTCTCACCTTAGTTCTCTGCCCAGACTGTGGATGGAATCTTTTATGTTGATTGTGTCTTTCATTTACGTGCAATGGCAGCATGCAGTTTAGACAAATAGAAAAAAGGATGGGTTGTGGGAGGCTAGCTTGCTGGAACAATACGCTTAACGTGCACTATGTTAAGACCAGCACTTTTTATTTATTATAAATTGAATCTATTTGAAATTTTATCTGTCTTTATCTTACTGTCACTTGTTAACCTACTGTTTTTTGTTGTTAATGAAATTGCTACTAAATATTGCCTATGCTTTATGCAACATTATTTGAATTATTTGTGTGTAGCAAGTGGTGATCTGCACTTTAAAATGTTGCCTTGGCCTAATGTTAATAGTTATTCTGTGCTTTTTGCAAACAGAAGGCATTGTAGACTGGGGAGAGAGACTGTATTTGTTCATTTGTACTGAATGTTTTTATTGCTGGAATGTAATTTCTGCTAGTAAAGAAAGAGTTAAAGGAATACTGTCAAGTAGTTTATGCTCAAATGTAGGTTGTGTGGGTGGGAGGGGATGAAGCTTTTAGTAAGTTTATAAAACCTGATATGTATATAAATATTTTCATGGAATTAAAAAATGTTCTGTGGAAACAGGCTTTTAAATTTAGCCTACAGTGTGGACAGCTAAATGCAACAAAAAGTAACATCAGTGGACAAAAGTAAATTGGAGTTCTTTTAAAGAATATTTTAGTTCTAAAAATCAAAGCTATTACCAACATAATGAGACAAGATCATCAAAACATGTATAATCTTAAGTGTTCCCAAAGGAACACTTATCAATAACACATGACAAGACGCGCAGTTTTTAATTTTATAATATGTTTATATAAATCAATGGTACAGCGTCATCTGGAATATTGTAGGCAGTACTGGTCACCCCATCTCAAAAAGGATATTGCAGAATTAGAGGGCAAGACCAATAAGAATGATCAAGGGCCTAGAAAATCTCTCATATGACAAGAGACTGAAAAACATGGGATTATTTTCCATAGAAAGGTGGTGAGTAAGAGGGAAAATGATAACAGAATATAAAATAATGATTAGTATTGAGACGGTATATCAAGAGCTTCTCTGTGTCTCGTAACACAAGAACAAGGGGACATTGAACAAAATTAAAATGTGGGACATTCAAAACTGATAGATGGAAATTCTTTTTCATACATTGTGCAACTCATTGTCATAGAAGTCAATGAGGCCAAAAACTTGCCAAGATTAAAAAAGGGACATGACATTTATATGGATATCAAGAATACTCAGAGTTCTAATTATCCAAGGGTAAATAACTGATGTTTTGGTTCCCTGGCAGTTCTGAAAAATAAAAAGACTAACGAAGACATTTAAATTTTTTTTGGTGAATTAAAAAAAATCCATTTAGTAATGTTTTCTTTCAGATATTTTTAAAGGGCTAGATTCATAAAATGCTGGTGGTAGCAGGTACCCTCCTTATGACTTTTAGCCCAGAGGTTAGAGTGTTCATTTGAGATGGGGAAGACCCAGGTTCCATTGTTCCCTGTGCTTGATGTGGAAAGGGATTTGAACTTGAGTATCCCACAGTGCAGAAGAACACTGGGCTATGGCACAGTCTGTGGTAGGCCTCACGCTCACTTTCTCTTGCTGAAGTTGTTCCACTTGTTATAAATAGTAATTGGAGCAGTGACTTGAACTTTGGTCTCCTACATCTTAGGCAAGTGCCTTAACATGACTTGTCCTAGTCTACACTGACCACAAAGTCATGGTCATCATCATCTCACCTAACTCAAGTGCTCCAGTTGTGTTGAAACACAATCTTCTAATGTAGATGAGCCTTCAACAGCTTGTCTGCTGAGACTGCCAACAGGGAATGATGGTGGCTTTTGGGAGGTGGATGCCTGTCCCAGAAAATCTTCATTGAGACTATCCCCCTTTACCTTTATGTTCCGGTTCCACATACAGTAAGGCTCCAAGCTAGTGGGTTAGGTTCATTACAGGGTGACAATGACCTATTTTGATGTAAATTTTAATGTAGGTCACTGACAGTAGGAAATTCACGAAGGGACCAGGCTGCAGTTGTGCAAAGCAGTCATACAACCTCTACTAGACCACAGTAGCCAGGGGCAGCACAAGACGCAGTGCTGGGCAGCATAGGCAACATGCTAATTCAGCACATCCCCTCAAAGTATCCTGGGGGGAAGCTCCTAGGAAGCTCTTGTGCAACTTAAGCTGTTCCCTGGGCAGTAATCTTGAGGAAGGATTGTGGCAGCAATGCTGGCAGCTCTTCTCATGCAACACACCCTTTTCTCCACAGAGTGTAATTTACACCTTCTTGGGCCGGTTTTACTGGAACTGGCCAATGGTTCAGTCTGCCTGGTTCCTGTTGTACCTAGGTCCTAGTTCTCTCTTTCCAGCTGTTTCTGAGGAAACACCCAACAGAAATAATGTTGTTCGGTTCCTCTTCCTGTTCTAATTATGTATGTTAGGGCGGGGGGAACATATCTGGAATAGTGAGAATTGCTTTTTGCACTGTTCTGCTTGTTTCTGATTGTGCTGAATGAGCACCCATGTACTGCTGAAACAAAATAAAGAGGCCTTGTGTTCACATTAATCACCATCTTATTCAGTGTTTGACTTATAAACCTGGCCAGCTCAGTATGTAAAACATATACGGTAAGGATCACAGACCAATGCATAGTATTTGCAAGATCCACAGAAGTTACCTTTTTGCCCTATCGATCTCTGAAATACACATTACACATAATCTGTAAAGCCTGCTTAATATGTATAGCTTTGTTTTATGGGAGCTACTAATCTTTTTTAGAATCAAAATAATAATTGTGCTTTATGTGACTTTATTACCAAGTTTACTGCCCTGATAAATCAGCGTAACTGCTTCACTGACACTTTTATTATTTTGTGCTTGAATAGACCATCCTGAAATGCCTCTTTCCTGCATATGACAGCAAGTATACAAATGCAGAAAAGAATCACTTATTTTTTAACATTTATTTTTCTCCACTTTATAATTTTGCAAAGGTTAGACATAAAAGAGTTCCATATCTCAGCAGCCATGAAGCACACTAGATGTGGATTTCCTTAAATCAAAAATCCCTTAGGAGAGCCATTAATTACACACTGAGGAATTATGTAGCAAGGTTTTGGGAATTATGCACGAGTGATTACTAAAATATGCAAAGTTATGTGCAGATGAATTTTTTTTCCATCAAGCAGCTTGTCAATGGAAGTCATCCAAACTGGTCAGAAAAATACTGAAACTCATCTGCTTTCATTTGTTATAATTCTTAATAAAAAGAATTCTGCAATACAGGAATTCTGTGGCTGTAAATGCTTAACACTTCATTTTGGAAAAGAGCTGTGATAACTGTTTTACTAAATGTTTGCTAGAGATGGTAGGTAAAGTTTTTTCTAAAGGATTGTCTACCTACAACAGTTGTGCTGGTTGTATAGTTAAAGTGGTGAATGCAGTTAGGCCATGTCTATACTATAAAATTACATCAACCTAACTTATGTTGGCATCCAGCCACTGCAGCTATTAGGCCCGGTCTACACTTACCTTCAGGATTCAGTGGCAGTCGATGGAAGATACGCAAGTGACGTAAATCACTTGCGTATCTCCCGTCAACTTTGTGGCATCTCCTCTGCGCGCCATCCACGCTGCGCTGCGTCATTTACCGGGGTGGTTTTCCTGCATCGCTTGCTGGATCAAGTGAGCAGGTCTACACAGACTGCTCAGTCGATCCAGAGCAATCGATCTGCCGGCGGCAAATTTGCCGTCATCTGTGTAAACCCGGCCTTAGATTGCTTGTGTGTGTACACACTTGGCTCCCTGTGTCTGAAGGGTATCCCTCACAAGAAGCACTTGTACTGTCAGTGGTGGGAATTGTGGGATGGCTCCTGAAAGCCAGTAACAGTCGATGTAAGCAACGCAGTGTCTAAACTGACACCACATCTACCTAATTACATCAAACCTGACTCTACACCATTCGGGGAGGTGGCATTACTAAATTGGCATAGAGAGGCACTTATGTCAGCAGGAGCCAAATTTAAGTGAAGACATTTCCACAGCTAGGTTGATGCAAGGCAGCTTATGTTGACCTAACCCTGTTGTGTAGACCAGGCCTTAGACTGGTGTAAGGTGCTTACACTTATATAAAAACTATGAGTAGACCAGGCCTGAGAGCCTTCAGGTAACTGGCTCAATAAATCTGGGGAGACAATTAGATTTTTCACCACAGTGAGTCACCATGGATGTCTTGTAAAAGCCCATTTTAAGGACACAAATGAGCACAAAATTAAGAAGTAACTAATATTTCAAACTCTCTCTTGAATTTTAACCAAAATAAAGGTGAGCATGATAAAAACATTACCAGTATATTCTTCATGGACCTCATCCCAAGGCCATGAAAGGAAAGACTTTTATTGACTTCAGTTAAGTTTGGATTAGGCCCAATGTCTGCATCATTTATAAATTAGTTTATTGGTTTACAGTTTGTGAATAAGGGCACAATTACGATGCCAGCAACATGGTGTTTGAGCTCTTCTTTCCCTCTGTGAAAGCCTTCTGTTTGAAAGAGCAATGTATGTCTAGTGAATTCACAGCTGCATCCTTGTATCTAATTGCAAGCAACAGTCATCTTTTAGATAGCCAGAAACAGCACAGGAACAAGGTTCAGCAGCACCAGTAGCAGCGGCTCCTTCATTTAGAATGGATTTGTATTCAGATTCCAAAAGAGAACTTTTTGTGGCCACGCCTTCCCAGCATCCCCTCACAGCATGTATCAAGGACCTAGACCTCCTGCTACGTAGCCACCAGCACCCTAACTTGAAAGGTGAATTTAGACTCCGGTCACTTTCCACCTCATCTCCAACGGCAAGCGCTATAAGCCACCTCTCACCAAACCAATTCACTAGGAAAAACACACGACTGTCCACCTCCAAAATACAAGGCACAGGTTGTGGATGTATGTGTAAGACTCCCTTACATGTTTTACTTTCAAATGGGTCCACAAAGCCTCAGTGTGGTCCTGCCTCCTGCAGGTCAACATGTATAGAAGAATTTAAGAGAGACCTATTTATTTGGAGCATTCCCTTTCCGGAATGCCCTGCAACGTTCACAAAGACATACATGGAACTGACCCATTTAAACGCTGATATCAGGGCTTTTTAACTATGAAAACTGCAGCCTTTCTGCTTACCCCGCTTACTAGAGGGATAAAGCTTTTCTCCTGAATTAGATATTAAAAATCAAGCCTAAAAAGCAATACAGATAAACATTCATTTCTATCAAATATACTTCTCATAACAGATTGTGCTGTGTTTTTTCTATTCTTTTCAACATATACTAGAAGATGTCCCTTTTGTTGTGTTTGTTTAAGCAGCTAAAGCATGAAGTCTTCCTGCAGGGAAGGAGTGGCAAATCTTGCAAGTTTTCCATCAAACTACATGGAAGACGTGCAAATTCCTCACTGCTGCCTAGATGGGACGCTTCCTTTTTCGGTTGTGGTAATAGCTTCCTTTTCATCGTCAACCAAGAAGGGACAAAATGTCAGCACTAAGACAAATATTCCCCTTCCCAACTGGAATTGGGCAGTGGGCTTTCATTGGTCTTGCTAGTCAGCCAATTACAGAAAATTGTGACTATTTCATTCAGTTGAACAAAAATATTTCCCTAATATTTTGCAATAATGTCCAAAACTAATTACTAAGGGGAGCAGTTCTGCTCTTAGCTATGTGGGTGAAACTACCACTGATTGAAGATAGAATTCTGTTCTGTCAGTAAGCTCCGCTTGATACCATTCATTCACTCTCTGGCTACCTGACTGCCTCTCACTCTATGTGGTTTATCTATAGCATCATTTAAAATTAACTGTCACCATTGTTATACTTTATGGCTGATGAAACTGCAAACATGTGAGAAACAAAAATCCAGCTGAAATGCCGAATAAACCCAACTTTACTGAATGTTGCTCTATACCCAAGCTGTGTGCCTAAAGACGTTGGTGTCATTTCCAGCATCATAATGATAAAATTCATACCCTCAACAAAAATACTTGAGAAAAGAGAGTAACTGGAGCTGCAGAAAAGAGGCCATTTCCAATTGAGGCTTCAGTAAGGGGTCATTAAATAAGGAGAGATTTATAGATTTTAACACCAACAGGAACCATTATAATCATGTAGTCTGATCTACACAACAGAGGCCATGGCGGATGGGGAATTAAGGCACCAAAAATCTATGAGGCAAAGTAATAAAAATATTTAGGCACCTAACTCCCTTAAAAATCAATGGGAGTTAGGTGCCTAATACCTTTAAAAACCTGCCCTTAAGTGACCAACTCAGGGTCACATAGGAAACCTGTGGTGGAGCAGGCAACTGAACCCACGTCTGCTAAGTCCTAAGCTAGTGCACTAACCACTGGACATTCCATCCTTCAACTCCCTCTTTAACCTTATTGATTAGCATAACCACTCTACCACGGAGGCAAGATACACTCAAGGCCTCCATTATACCTCACCCAACATGGAATAATAAATTACTTCTATTCAGGGCTGTAACTAGGGCGGGGTGAATGGAGCGGCTGCCCAGGGTGCAAAGATGAAGGGCAGAAATATGATGGGGGAAAAGACCCCTGGTAGGGGGTGCAAATATGCTTGCTCACCCCAAGCACTAAAATGCCTAGTTACGGCTCTGCTTATATTTAACTTCTTTGCTGTTTTCTCAGTAGCTCAATGCTCCCCAAAGGGTATTTTAATTAATCAAAATCCACTCATGCCATGCTGGTCCCTTATATTTAATGCTACTTTTTCTGCGGTTGATTCTGGGATGCATTAAGCAGGAGGCTTTATTTAAGGCTCAGCCATGAGATCTACATGTACAGACTGAAAAAGCAATAGCAGTGAAAGCTTGTGTTGCCCACCCCCAAAAGAGAGGCAGCATGACCCCAGTGGTTAAGGTCCCAGCCTGGGTGTCAAGATATCTAGGTTTTCTTCCCAGACCTTTCTTCGTGAACAGGGACAAGTCATTTAACCTCCCTACACTTCAGTTTCCCCCTCTTAAATGGGGAGCATATTTACATAATAATGCTTCTAGCCCCACCTTTAAACAACGCTTTGGTAGTTCACATTAGTAGATTCTTATTGATAACAGAGGGTGAGATAATAAGATTACAATCTGCCCTTAGTAAGGGGCAGCATCTAGCTGCACCAGCCCAGATGCCAAGCAGAGAACAGTTCCTGCATTTGCTATTAAGGCCCCCACAGCCTCTCATCTGGCCTGCCCCTATTGCAGCCTTGTTCTGGCCAATGTGGGGCCAGCATGGAAGTGCTTTCACCCCAAAAATGCGCAGGCTTCCCAGGGACTGTTTCATCCAGAGCTTTCACGCCCCAGCCTCTGTCCTGGATTAAGCAGTGCAAAGGGCCTGGCACTGGCCTGCTATACCATGGGAAAATTTCATCCAGAGTGAATGTTTCCTTCTTCATTCGTAAAGTTAAAGAGGGGGAAAAAAGTTTGCCAGGCTCCAATGAGCTACAAGGTGAGAGCAGAAAATTTTAAAGAGAGGAAACACAGAGCAGCAAGAAATAACCAAATCCTAAGAATGAACACCTGCTCAGCCCAGGATACTTCAATCCCAGCACATCAGCAATAATAGCAGCTGTAAATTAGACGAAACCCAGGAGACCATCATGTGAGAACAGCCCTCCCCACAAATGCACACACGCTGCTCCTTTCAGCAACCAAGCAGGTAGATTTAAGCTGGTTTATGTTTAGGCATTTGCTGCTTTATGTTACTGGCAGGCAAAAAAGCCAAAATTATTGCCCCAGCATGCTGCTTTGACGGTGCCCTGCTGTATTTGCCACTATCTGGTCATACATACATTTTTCCATACATTACTATAGTCCAGTTATAAAAAATTATTCCCACGACCAAAACAAACAACTTAATGGGAGAAAGAAAGAAAGAAATAGCCCCAGTAAGTCTTTTTTATTTAGCCAACAAATTAATGGCATGTCTGGTGCTATCGGGGTCAGAATATATATCAGCATCTCTAGCAGCACCGGCTTCCCCTGAACATAACGGGAAAGAGACAAAAGGGAAAAGCTCCTGAAATAGAATGTTTCTTACTGATTCTTATGAAAGAATAGGACAGAAAGATTTTATGTGACTTAAAAACAAACAAGTGTTAACCTGCCACAGAAAGGTACGTGAAATCTGTCAAACATTAAATCTCACACTGAGAAAGGATATACGTGTTTCATACACTGGACAGTTTAACAGACTCATTAGACATTACATGTAACAGCCGCAAGCCACTTAAGCTGCTCTTGCATGGTTATCAAAAGCTTTCGATAGAGTAGTACAGAGATGTGTAGCTCGCTTTGTGCTGTAGGTTATATTTCTTTCTTGACAGAATCTATGCTGTAGGTTCTGGGGCCTGATTTGGCACTGGTTCAAACTGCTCGCTGAAGTCCAAATTCAAGACTCAGGGCTCTGATTCTGGCCTTTGTGTTATAACCCCTTTAAGTTGGATCTGCGCTCCGGGAAATACCCCTGGGTAAGTGGCTTCCTTGGGTAGCACAGAGCTTCCCAAAAGACACTTTGCTTATTCCCACCCTCAGAGTCCCCAGAATAGGGGTGTGCTGAGGACATGTTCTGGCGAGAGAAGGCATGGCTGGGGAGCCCTCTGGCTACTGGCCAGAAAAGGACCACAAATAGTCAAAGCATAGCAGCTAACACAGCCCTCTGGCTTCTCTAACTTATGACAAAGACTGGACCCAGTCATCCCCTGAGGCCACAAAGGTAGCATCTGTGCTCCCGTCCTTACCCCCAAGCTGAGCATAGCTTAGCTCAACCACAGTTCAGAAGTGAGACCTGGTGTTTATATTTGGATGGGCATTTTGTACACTTCATTATTACAGTGTCTCTGAGTCTTTCCCTCATTTTTTCACCACTAGAAAAATTCTGAAGCCTCTGTTCTTCATCTTTTGGCTGCACAAATACATTATTTCTGCGAGGAAGTTAATTGTGATGGACTTCTGTGAAGGCATCTGGAAGACAGCAGGGTTATTTATTATCTGTGTGTGACATTAGGATGAGCTTTCTGCACGTGGCAGTTTAATTAATGTCTTGCTTTCATGATTTTAACTACTTCACTCCACCTGGTCACACAGCAGCTCATCTCAGTGTGTTCTGGGTCTTCTTGGCTAGCAGCAACAAAACCCTCGGAAATTCTTATTCGTGTTGTCTGAATATGAAAAAATCAACTCTCACTACCTGTCAGAAGAAATTACTCTTTTTTCCTCCACGTTGTCTTAGACTCACCTACTCAGTCTTTAGGACATCAGATTTCAGGAAAATACTGCAGTATTTCGAGTCAATGGGTGTGATTGCTCTGTCTCTCTTAAGTAAGAAGCCTCTTTCTGAAGACCCCTGTCTGGTGACTATGGAATCTACAGTTACAGGATTACTTTGGCTCTGCTTGACTTTAAATATGAAACAGCTGCCAGAAGATAGTAAGCAGTATGGTTAGAGCAAGATACTGGAAATCATGAGATACACAGATGTTCATTTCACCTCTCTGTGTGTCTACTTCCCTAGCAGAAAAATAAGATTTATGCTACCTTACTTCATAGTGACATTATGTGGAATTAATGTTTGTAGAACACTTTGAAATCCTCAGATGAATGGTGCATAAGATACATAAGCAGTAGATGAGACGAAATATGTATCTGCTACCAAACATTTACCACTATTTTAGACCCTCTTTTGTTTAGTCATTTTCAACTATTCCTTTAAAAACTGCTAGGTTATGGGAGAGTCCATGTCCTACAGCTATGCCAGTTGCTAAAAATCTAGTGTAGGCAAAGCCTAAGAACTGTAACTAATACAATGTCAAGAATTGGATACTATCCCTTCCAAGCATTGTTCAGCCATCTTGTGGTGCTGAGCACATTTTTTAGAAGCCACTAAAAGCCCACCAGAGAAGCAGGGTACATAGGTGCCTAGGCCTTGCATGTTACATATAATTAATAAGCACCATTATTTGGTCCCCACTGTGCTCATATGGTTCTTTATTTTATGTTTTTTGTGTAAAAAGCAAAAGTTATAGCAAGCAACAATGTCATAGGTTCCTGTCCTGGAAAGACTTAGACACGTGCTTAACTTTGTATAGGTGACATCACCGACTTATTTGTGTGAAGTTTGTATAGACACCTTTGTAGGATCAGGGCAATACTTTGTAACCTAAACTTCTGACTCCACTAGCAATGTATTTAGCAGTATAACTTTTAAGGTGTATTTGCGTTTGACTCTTGTATTTTGTGATTTTTCTCTCTATTTCTGTCAGTAAACTTTAATTGAATTTAAGGTGTCTAGAATTGTTGTTTAAACTATTAGCTCAGGGAGAGCTACTGTTGGGGGGAAAGGAAACTGACTTCTGACCTTCAGAGAGTGGAACGAGAAATAAAGAAATTGTCTGAGCAACCAGTAATGGGAGAAGGGGCTTGCAATCCCCGTCCCAAAAGGTGCCATGAGGGGAGTGGTTGGGAGACCAACTTTCTACATCATAAAGGTGCAGCAAACACTCCTTTGCATTTCAGCTTTAAAACTGTTTCAGTGCATTGTGTTTTACAGTTTTTATTGGTTAGGCTACTTAATCATGGCTCCTGAGCTCTGTAGCCTGATTTTGAATGTCTTAGTAATTTGAAGGGGTTATAGGCTCCCCAGTTGACCTGATCAGAAGATCATGAGGTTCTTGTCCCAGAACCAGACTCCAGAGGAGTTTATAGGGATCCCGGGGTGCACAATAGGAAAGGTCTTAGTGATGGTCAAATTTGTATACTTTTATAAGCTTTTATTAAGATAACATAAAATGATAGACAAATGACTGATACAGAGAAAATGAACAATCAAACAGATAATGGATAATACAATCTTAATTTTAGAGACTCATATGGTGTATATATATATATTTCTATGATATGCTTTGGATTAATATACTCACACCCTTCCCTGATGACCTGGTTAAGAGAGAAGTCTGGTTCCTCAACTCTTGAGTAGAGGAGTGGAGTAGGCAATGCTCCAGAGCTAAGAGCTATAAGACTGACTAACACTGCGAGTAATGCTAAGTACAAATGAAGAACAAAATCTTAACAATAACTAAAAAAAGTTTCAAGCAGGAGCAGCTGAGGATCAATCGCCCCAAGTAGCACGATTTGCACCTTCTTATACCCTGAGAATATGGGTCCTCCTTCTAAGTCCAAACTTGGATTTGTCACCCCCAAATTATCAGGGTACACCCATTCTATAGGCTGGCAATTTCGTGCGTATTAATGACATATCCACATCCTTTCCAGACGGTTCCAGGTAGTTCATTTATCTCACCTTTGTTATTTCTGGCCCTTTGTGGGTTCTGTGGTGTACTTCTGATGTTTACTCGGGGCATAACCTGTGACAGCCCCCCTATTTTGATGCCTCCTGATTTATCTAGGGTAAAGGTTATGACCGTCTATGTTTTATCCTTTTACTCATCATCATTTATCTAGGCAAAGGTCCCAAACATACATATACTAACTGCTTAGCTTTCATACATGATGTGGCCTATAGGGTACCTTGCATTACAGCTAAAATACTTTAATATAAATCTATGACTTTATTATAATCAAACAATCCTACTTAAATCTATAAAAAAGATATACATATATATGCAAGCAAGCAGGCTAGTCCTATGGGCTACAGCTCCATGAAGTTCATTATTAACAGCACCACTGTTTTGTGCACACAGCTATAACTCACTCATTCCCTGGCTCTCTTTAGTTTCAGTAAGAGACGTTAATGCAGAAGATTTTTAACAAGGCAACTAAGAATGAGATTTGGCTTCAGCTGCTAATAGTATGGAAATGAAAGCAGCCTATAAGATTTATTTTATGGCTTAATTACTGTTTAAAATAAAATAAATTAAATATCTGACAGTGGCAGAGGCAGGTTTGAGAACAGGGAAGAGGTGTCACTTACTCATAAACACTGAATTTCAAATAAGTCAAAGGCATAAGAACTGTCTCCGGTATTAGCACTGTCTTTGGGAGTTAGAGATACACACTTCTGGGGTGTGGAAGAAAGACGTAGGATGGCAAACTGAGGCTGATGAAAGAAAAGTTATATGGCCACCTTAAGACTGAGAGATGCTGTGCATGCCATTTGCTACCAAAAAGACCCTCAACACAATCTACATTTCTAAGTACTGCTGGTGAAGATGTTGTCATACACTGAGCAAAATGATGAGTACTGTGTAATCAGATATAGACATCTCAGTCATAGAAGAATCCTCAGCTGATGTTAATTCTCTTCATAGAAATGGAGCATAGGTCAAAACCTGGAAACTCGAGTGTAGCATCTGTGACAGATCCATCTCTTTAACTATGTAATAAACACTTCAGTAAGTAAGTCGAATGTTTCACCTTCAGAAGGCTATTGCCAGTTTGAAAATGTTGCCAGGAATTGAACCCTGGGTAGTTCAAAATGGAACTCCAGTTCTTCTCTTGCTAGGAAGGAGAGGTAAAATGAAACAAAAGCAGGTGGCTTAATTGCTGAATTCCAACACGGACCATTCTCTGACCAGTCTCTGAAGGTTAGGCCTTTTCTACACTACAGTTTTGTCAACGAATGTCAGGTTTTGACAACAAAACAGTGGAGGTGTACACACTGCAATGCTCCTCCCATTGATTTAACTCACCTGCTTTACTGACAAAATAAAACCACTTCAACAAGAGGTGTAGAGCTTTTTGTGGCAAATAGACTGACACATTGTCAGCATAGATACTGTGTTTGCCTATGTCGCTGTAAATGGCCTCCAGGAGGTGTCCCAAAATGCCCTTCCTGACCCCTTTGGTCAGCAGTTCGAATTCGCTGCCCTGCGGCCAGGTGCACAGGCATCCGCCCCTCCCCCTAGAATTTCTGAAATTCCACTTCCTGTTTGCTCGGCATGGACAGCTCACATCACATCTTTCCAGCTGGCCATGGCGGCTCCACGCACTAAATGATCACCCACGTGGAGCACACTGGAGTGGTTGGATCTGCTGGCTCTGTGGGGAGCGGAGGCACTGCAGTCCAGTTGTCGGAATTTTGATACCTACGAGAAGATTTCTCGTGGCATGGTGAAGAAGGGCTATGATAAGGACACATGTCATTGTCGTGTGAAGATCAAAGAGCTGAGGCAGATGTGCATGAAGGCAAAGGAATCAAACTGTTGCTCAGATGCTACACTGAAGACCTACTGCTTCTATAAGGACCTGGATGCCATTCTTGGCGGTGACCCCACCTTCACCGGATGGAACCCCATGGATACTTCGAGGGGGAGCGGGGTGCTGGAGACAGTAGCTAGCAGACTGAACTCTGAGGATGAAGTGGTGGACAAGGAAGTGGCACTGGAGGATGGGATGGCACAGGTGACAGGATTGTCTGCTAACATGGTGAGCCAGGATCTCTTCTAGAGCCAGGAGGGTTCAAGCCACTGTGGGCACTATGGCTCTGATGCACATGATGCAGGAGAGGAGCGATTTGGTGCTTATTTTGATTTGATAATGACTGGGTTACCTGAGGGAGAGCTGTCCTTTGTTTCATTACATTCTAGAAGTGATTTAAGGGATAGAAATGTTCAAGCAGTGTTCGCATCAGCTTCCCTGCCACCTCTTTAGCTAAATAGTGGGTACCCCATGAAAAAGTATGCACTTTCCTGAGATATCATGGGTAACATCCAGAGAGATCTCTAGGAAACTTTCCTGGAGGTTCTTGCCAATCCTATTGTGTAGACCAGACCTTAGACTTGAATGATAGGTAAAACAAAAGGTTATGACCAATTTTAGTAAGCATATAAACCTTTGGTTCTAGTCAAATTTCAGCTCACGCACATTTGTTCTGCCTACTTGCATTTCCTCTGATGATTCAAGCTGATGCAGGAATGTTCATACTTTGTGATATTGGGGGCTACATTTGCACCAAACCTAAATACACAAAAGAATATTTGCTTTTGCTTGAAACTTCTTGGTGACTAGGAATTTCAGGTTTTATCCTTGGCAAACTTAACTAACCAGCAAGCTGTTCAGTTTTGTACTTACCCTGCCCTTGTGGTAAAGGGAAGTCATGAATCACATTTGACGTATTTATTTTATTTCAATTTCTGTGTAAATAAAAATACCTCTCCTAAGCTTAGGGTACCGTGAGCTAAATTCAGAGGCTGCAGACACTGGGGCTGCTTTCAATGAGTTGGAGGAAATAAAGTGAGGAATGACTCATTGTGGTGATGATTCAAACTCAGTGTAATGTTGTTTAAATTGATTTCTCTTGCTCAGACAACCAGCACTGACCACATTAACAGGCCAGCCAGGGGCAAAAGATCAAATGAGCTCTCTGGGCTGACTTCAGTGGAATTATACCAATTTACATCAGCTGAGTGTGAACCAGGCCTCTCTGCTGACCTTTTTAAAGCTATTTAGGCACCTAAAGATGCAGATAGGCACCTACTGGGATTTTCAAAAGCATCTAGATCCCTAGCTCTTTGAGATCAGGAGTGAGTGATTCCATGGGAATTAGGTGTCTAGGTGCTTTTGAAAATCCCACTTGGTACTCATCTGCATCTTTGGGTGCCTAAATAACTTTTAAAATGTGCCCCTTGGTGAACACTATGTCAACTAATGGCTCCAGACTTGGCCTTACTCCTGTGTAAGTGGCATAATGGTAGGATGGGGCAAAATCACGTTGCGTTTAAGTCTAGCAGTATGTCCCTTGGGGACTTTTTCCGCCAGGGCAAGTTAGAACAGCCTTGAGACTGCACTAACTTGGACCCCAGGGTAAGAGGAGGTGGTGACAGAAGGTTACCTATGTCCCTAGTGCAGCTGAAACACATAGGAATATAGGACTGGAAGGTATTTCCTGGGTCACTGCGTTCAGTCTCCTGCTATCACATGTGATCCTGTCATATAATCACCTCAGCGTCTGCTCCAAAGCTTCAGTTCTGCCCTTAGAAATGGCAGTGAGGTACAAAGGCAACAAACTTTAGCCACAAGAGAGCTATGTGAGCTTGAGTCAGGCTTTTGCTCTGGCTTGGTTTCTCCCTTTGTGCAGAGAACTGGTGTGGCCGACTGCAAAGAGCTCCCCTCAAATTGAAACAGCACGATTATAGACCAGTGTCTATAACATGCTGCACAGGCAAGTTCTTTAAAAACCAACAACGTGCGTTTGAGTTTTGAAAACCAATGATTTAGCTCTTCTCAGGAAGCAATGAGTATTGACACTGAGGGAGCTCGAGTGGGTAAGAAAGACTATATTCTGAAAGAGAAAAGGGCTTGCAGTATTAGTGTTCAGGTAGAACAGTCCCATAGACGGAGGAAGACAAGCTCTTTAGAGCAACAGAGGCAATTCACACAATTTTTAAACAATTTACAAAAAACAGGAAACATTTGCTTCAGGAGACTATAGGACTCTGTTTGTATTCAGCTACACAAAAACTATATTTGGTTTAAAGACAGAACCTAGCCAAAAATATTAAGCAACTCCACTAAGAAATGTGCAAATTATACAGAAAGAGAGGGAAGCTACCAAAAATCCCTTGGCATTTACCACCAACAATGATCTTGTGTCAGCTTATTTTTTAAATATTTTGGTATTTTTAGCTTAAAACAGCATAATACTTATACTTAGAAGCAAGTAATGCATATATTCTCCAGTGTTAATTAATCCAAAGAAGATGTATCCCTGGCACACTCCTCTGCTTCTGTTTAGTTAGTTAAAAAATAAACCAACTCAGCAGCTTTTCAAATCATGTGATTGCTTTAAATAAATCTTGGCAAGTTTGCTCCAGACAGTGTTAATCCGCTATCAAGAAGGTCTGAACAGTGAAGTAAAGTACAAACAGGGTAAGCAGGAAAACAAGTTGGGCACAGATGGACATTTTTGGGAAAGGGTGGGGGTATTTTGGGACACAAATATAAAAACCACAAGAGTAAGAGAATTGCCGCATGCTGTTCATTGTGTTGTGTGGGTGTGGTGCAGTCTTTTCCTGTACAATAAATACCAATAATTGAAGGTTATTCACAGGCATTTTGGGGGAAAGAGAGAGGATTAGGGACACATCTTTAGCCTTCATTAAAATACACTGAGCAGATGGATATATTTGCTGAGACAGAATGGATAAACAGTACACTGTCTACTAATAACAGGGAAAGCTGCAACTAGACTGCAATTTATCTATTAACAGCATGTGTTGGAAGCATGACTTGCAGTTTAAAGGCCTGCTCAGTGACAAGTGCACAGCCTATCCTAACCCCTTCTTTACCTTGGAAAGCAGCTGTCTTGCCAGGGCTTGCAGGAAGATGGCTCTGTGGGGTGTGGTATCTGGGAAGGAGCAGTGGAATTCTGGGTATCTCCAAAGAGAGGGTTTTTTTGTTTGGTTGGATTTTTTGGGGTGTTTTTTTTTAATATATATATAGGCCTATGAGGAGATCAGGCCAGAGGTAGCTGTGAGAAATGATTGTTATGTAAGATTAAATGTGGCCTATTGGATGGGTCATCAGTATAAGAGACCAGAGAACTGGGTTTGAGTCCCATCTCTATCACTGAAGTGTGTAATGTGAGGCAATTTAGTTTCCTTATCCCAGTCACTGTTTACACTGAATGCTTAACATTATGTACCATACCACAACTCCTCAGGGCCATTTTCTAACTGTAAGTTTCCAAAGAGACAAATGCAAAAGGTCTAAAAAAGCTGACCAAAAAAAATTCAGTACACACCACTTTTATTCCTCTTGTCAGTCATTTGTTGATGGCTATGTTTATAAAAATGCACTTTTCACAAATGTATCTGGGTGCATATATGTAAAAAACAACAACCAAACCTAGGTGGCCCACGTCAGCTACAATGCCATCCACAAAATCAAAGGTAAACAGAAGACCAGTACCCACTGTCTCGACTGCCTAAGGCAAAAGCCAGAGAAAACAGATGTGTTTTGAAGTTCAATGGGCTTAGGCTATCTGAAACAAAGAGGGGGACTGAGTGCCCTCCAAAGATACCCTTCTGCCACCAACCCACAGATGGAAGCCCCAATTCATTAGATGATATCTGTTGTGATAGAGGATAAGGGGAAACCATGACCCAGATCCTCAAAAGTATTTAGGCACTTCACACCCCTTGATTGCAATGGGAGTGAGGTGCCTAAACTGCTCTGAGGAACTGGGCCCAGGTGATCTCGCCTGAAAGATCAAAGCCCCTGGAAGCTAATAGTGCAGTCTTTAGAATGCTGGTATAATGTGCTCCCTCAGCCAGCTCCATTAAGCAAGTGGACTGCTGCATTCTCCTTCAGAGGTAGTTTCTGCGTACGCTTCACAACTTACCATACAGAATACCAATCACTGAGGTGACAAAGGAATGGAAGACAATAGCAAGAGCCACGTATGAGGAAAAAATCGTGTCAGTCAGCATGCCAGACCCAAATGGAAATCAGCAATTCCCGCTCCTGATATCACCAGGAACTACAGGACCAGCTGGGATCGAATGAGCACCTCCATTTGGCAGACTACACTGACAAACCCTGGAGTCATAACGACAGACCCTGTCCCGTCATCATCTTCGGATGCTTCCCCCAGCCACTCCACCACCATCTCTCTCTTTACCATGATTCAGCCAGAGCTCCTGTTTCACCAAGCAATGGGAAACCACTACAGCATTTCCTCTGGATTTGATGACAAAGAGGCACAGAGCTGTGTGCCACCAACATAGCGAGGTCATTATAGCCCTAATCACCTCACTATCCCCCGCCAACTGATAGGCCTCATGAGCATGGTAGACATGAGAAACTATAAAGGAGAACTTTTCAGAGCCTACTGAAGAGAACCCCCTGAGTTGATGAATAATTGCATACACCACTCTGTGAGATCTATCTGGAGGAATAGAACAGAATAATTCATATTTGATCCCACCCACACCAGTAGAGTCTGCAAATAAGACAACAAAATCTCATGGTGAATGGTATGAGAGGCTGTTGACAGAAATAATCAATTGCTTGGTCCATGGCAACGAAGCTATCAGCCAGACTGACCACTTCCACCTTTATCTTACACTTAGGCCTGAAACCTAACTAAGAAGGATCAAGGTTTACCCATGGTCATAAACTTATTTTCCCCTCTATAAACCCTGAGGTTTTAGTATTTAAGATAGGACAACTAAAACAAACAAACAAACAAACACTTTACTCTAATCTAAACCCAATCCTACTTAAACCTAATCTGACCTGGTCTTCCAGAAGTGGTGCTGAAGTCAAAGGGTTCTATTCACATTCCATTTGCTACACCCTTTTGTGCTTGGGAACCTGTGGAAAAGGGTTCTGTCCACTCACCCCACTGACCTAATAACAAAGACCAGAGTAGTATAATATACAGGGTGTCACGGGATATGGAGTGGCTCACAACTGGGTGTGCCAATCTCAGGTCAGACTGTCAGAAAACAGGGCAGACACCCCAAACTGGTGGTATGTTTTATAATTAGATTTCACCAACCCCAGTAACAAATGTGTGCTCTTGGATTACTATATTAGTCTCACCATGAAGCCACAGTCAGTCCTCTTAAGTGCTCCAGTCAAAGTTACTAACCAGACAAACTGGACTTAATGATATTGGTCACATAAACCAAGAAACCACACTATATGAGATTCATCCAGTCCCAAGGGGCCAGTCACTTATCCCAGGTCAAAGTACACTACAGATCTCATAAAAAACAACACTGAAGCCAATTTCTCTAGTAAACTACTGTAACTAAAGCTTTATTAGCTAAGAAAAAGAAATGAAAGTTATTGAGAGGTTAAAGCAGGTAAAATACATTACAGGTTAACCAAAGTTTGTAAGTTCACTATGATAGCAGAGGTGCAGTACTTTGCTGGTTTTCCATACATCTCTCAGAGTTACCTAGAATGGTTCTAGAGATCTCAGTCCAATAACTCAGAATTCTACCCTGTCAGAATTCATCTGTCCAGAGATGAAGGATCATTCTCAGAGCACACTTTTATAGCTAGTTTCCCCAAAAAGCAGACAGGCAAATGCTTGCACTCACGGCATGGGCTCTTCCTTTGATTAAGAATGCATTTTGAATCTTTGACCTCAGGTCACCGCATCAAGGACCACTTGCTTTGAAATTAACATTCTGCTTCCTATGTATACACAAATAATCCAGTTACAGTGATATACATAATGCAATTGCTGGCTATTCATTCTAATAGGGATGGATAAGTAAAAGCAATATAGGTAACATTTATTGGGTTTCAGAAAGTTTGCACATCAAGTAAATTCTCATCTCAATACTAACACAATGCTTTGATCTAGGGTTAATTAAGTATGTGGCATGCATAATAGTAAATAAACAAGTTACAGATAAGTGAAGCAATTTCCTCTGAATTATGCCCACACACAAGTGAACTGGCCTGATCACATTACAATGCTGTTCGACACTCCTTTGATTTCTATTAACATGTGAGTGAATTAGCTGGTTGGTAGCTTGCTAGCCAGCATCATTCAGGGATTTGAAACAACCAAATAGATACCATCTCAGAAAAATCAATCACAAGTTTTAAATTAAACCCAGCATATCCTGGGACAAAGTATTTAGGAATGTTCTTTACTGTCAATTCTGGAGAGAGAGTCAGGCAGGGTAGACGTGTTTAATCAAACTGAAAGTCCTTTGCTGAAATCCTTACTTATAAAGAGGATGGTGGCGCTATTGTAACACGTATTTAAAGTGGGAACAATGACTAAATGAGTTAGCTTTTCACCGCTGAAATTCTAGGCTGAGCTCCTCACTGATGTTGCAAATGAAGATTAACTGGGTGGTCTCACTCTAGTTTCCATTTGTCTACATTGCAAAATCACCACACAATTTGATATCAGAACAGGTGTTTCGGGTCCAGATTAATGTGCATAGTCACAGCCATCTAGGGAAGCTTTCACAATCCCTGGCTGTGCTGTGCTTAGCTTTAGTTTGTGCTTCTAATTCTTCCCTCTCACAAGTGCTAAATTCACTCACAAACTGGAAATCAAAAACAACCAACCAAACACCCTTTAAGGAAACATGTGATAAACAGAATATGTGTGAAGGCTGTTGGCCATAAGCTTTAAATGTGAAATCAATCCCCAAATTGACAGATGTCGGTAGCAAATGTATAAATAAGTCATTTAAGATACATATAAGTTCATAGCACTTTTGCCATTAGATATGATTTTTAAAACGCACCTAAGCACTATAATCTTCAATTTTACAGAGAGGGAAGATGACGTGCAGAGAAGTGAAGTGATTTTGTCTAAAATCATATGCGTTTGAAAACAGAACCTCAGTCTAGTCGCCTGGCGTCCACTCACATACCCTATCCTCTGGGGCATCCTGCTTCTATCACTTATACTAGTTTTATTTTGGAACCATCAGATATTGCTATAGGAAAAGCCTGAACTTGTGTGAGAGTGAACTCGAAAGAGGAAGTTAAAAGTGATGTGCAGAAACTCTGCTTGGCACTTGCCCTCCAAAATACTTGTGTCCTTTTTTGTTTCTTTATGAAGTACCAAGAGGACCTGAAAGGTTTTATAAAATAAAATATTTATAAAATTCAGGTCCTGTCTTGGCTGTCTATGATAACTGGAGAAGAGCTAAAATAAATATACAGCCAGAATTTTTAGCAATATTTGGGCAACTTGAGACACCATGAATGCACCTGATTTTCAGAAAGCAGGTACTCAAGTTGGTCACCCAACAACTGTGGCACCTATAGTCATTAGTCATCTTTGAAAATAGAGGCTATATACTTATGTAAAATTGCAGGATGAAAAACTATTTGAAAATTCTTGACACACTATTTAAAATATATATAAATGTATTGCAAGGGCCGAGGATAGGGAGAGAACCATGCCTCAACTCATACATTCCATGGGATGTTTGTGAAAGAGATGGTTGCTTCCACGACCCACACTTCTGACCTGGTTATTTGGGGTAGGAGAATGTTTAAAGACAAAGGAAATGACCATGAAAAATGTTCTTACGTAACGTACATCGTGTCACATATCAAAACAGACATCAGAAAGACAAGGATTTCAAGACTATATGCACTTGCTTAATTTTGTAAATTATCACCAGTATTTCATTAATTTTGTGAAAAAATAGATATTTATGTATCGATTCAGTACATAAATACTCTAACCCTTCTAATTTCAGCTGCCTGCTTGCTTTAGGAATCCTCTACTATGCCCCTGAGGGGCCTGTCAGGAAAATATGCAGAAGAAAAACAATGTGTAATAGAAATGATAATTTATGCAAGAAAAGCATATTCCATGCACTTTCCCAACTAATTCATGCAAAGTGATGATTGCAGTGATTCATTGTCTCTTGAATAAGACTAAAAGTATAGAATGTTGGCTCCCTGGAGAATGGTATGTACTGGATGAGATTTCTCCCCTGCATCCATGATTCTTATGTACATTATGTGTTGATTTTTCCTTTTTTGTCAGTAGGCCCATTTGATATCAGTTTTCAAATCTGTATTCTCACGTCTCATAAGGGATATTAATTTTTCACTACAACTCTATTCCCTTTTATAGTGTGTTCCCATGTCTCCTCTTTGATGTTACCCCACACAGACATCCACTTTCATTTAAGATTATTTTTTACAGTCTGTCTGCACGGTGATAACCCTGACTCCTTCCAATCTGCACAAGCCCTTAAGCATTTGGACCGTCTCCTTTTCCTTAATCATTCACCACATATTTTCTTATTACAAGCTTCAGGCGAAATTCTGCTTTCTTTCATTCTCACACATAGACACATGCTTCTCCCACTGGACTAGATCGGAGTTGTGGATGGGAAAAGGAAGAATCTGGACCTCGGTGTTGTTTCCTTGCTGTTGGTTACCTTTCTTCTCCACTGCTGTCTCCTCACATGAATTTGCTCTCAGCATAAACAAGAACTGTCCATGTACTTCAATTGAACATAGCAAATTAAAACAAAAACAGGACTTCTTGGCCATTAGCAGGTTAAAGTTTAATTAGCAATTTAAAGGCCAAAGTACATTCTGCTGAAGTGCATATCATACAATGCCAAGAGGAAACAATACTATTTATATCAAAGCTATGAGAAGTAAAACGACATATAAAATTTTCTTCTGGTGGATTTTGACCTCCCATCACTGCAGTAATTGATGCTTATTGCACTCATAGCAAAGAACTTTGATCTTTGTTTGTAATTTCTAAAATTCCCTGACAAGGTTATCATTGTCATTTTCCTTCCCTGCCTCCAGATTAGGCTTCCTTTTTAGACTGCTGTTTTAGTACTGTTCTAATCCGTCATTTATTATTTTCAGTGCTGAGTGGTAATTTCATAAGGTCCATTATGTAGAGTACACTGAAGTTTTGTGGGGTTATACCTCACTAGCTCCTCCTACTTAAGTTTCAGGAGACATTGGCACTACATAATGCCCTTGGATACTTAAAGCTGAAATGGATATCCTTGTTCAGCCTATATTTCCTTTTTCAAGTCCCCCCGCTGGTTTGTTATGGCAAGGTTTCTTAGGAATGCTGAGCAAGTGTCACAGGTTTTGTTTCTGTGTCATTTGCCTCCCATTGTAAGTCAGCGATCCTGTGACTGATCTTTGGTAGCATGAGACTGGTGGACACAACGTGTACAAAATTCATGAACATGTGTTGTGATAGAAAAGTTTTATTTACCGTTCTGACTAATATGGTCTTCCCAAGCTCATACTAATTAAATATTTGAACTATAACTCTGCTGACGGTATACAAATACGTAATATATGTATATGTTCTCTCTCTCGCACAACTGCAGCTAAGCTTTGTTTAGGGTTTCATTATAAGCCATCTTTTGTGAGAAGGCTAACAAGAACATTTGTCGCACCCAGAAATTTTCATTCCTGGTAGGAGGATTGGTGCATGAATTCAGGAGTTATGGGTTATTCAGAATTCCCCACTGTAGAAGGTAGAGTCAGAAGTTTTTGATTGGCTGAGTTGACTCGCCAGATAACTCCTGTCAGTGAAGAGCCCCTCCAGGGTCGCTTTCAAAAGCTTCTGTTATGTCAGAATAAAACATTCTTTCAAAAACATTAACCAGAGCTCATAAATCTGCCCAATAATTTAGAAGATGTCCAACCTGACAAAAACCTATTAACTGGGTTATAGATTAAATGTAAGCACATGAGCATGCATCAAATTTCTCTGAAATGGGGGGGGGGGAACCAATGCAACACTCCTGAAAAAACACCTCTCGACAGAATTTAATGAAAAGTACAGGGTGGGATGAATTTGTGGATCTATCTCCCTCCCTACCCAGAATTAAAATTTCTAGGTGATTGACACATTTTCTCAATCTCATTTCAGCAGATGGGTCCATAAATTCAGTAATGATGGGAGTTTTGTATCAGCAGTACCGTCCCTCACATCACTATCAATTGTTGATTGGGCCACAGATGAGCTATGGGTCACAGCTTCCTCCGACATGGTCTGCTTCACCTTCACTTCACTGAAGTCTATCAACATTAGAGAATTTTGTGACTGTATGCAGTTATGCCCAAGATTGCTGCCCTGCAAAACTGTTCAGATGGTGATTCACCTCGTTAGCTCCCGCCTACAGCAAGAGGGTTTTTTTCTTTTGGAAGGTCAGTGACAGCTCCCCAACACCACCAGCCTTTCAGCCACTCACATGCTCTCTTCTGAACTATGCCAGTCCTAACTTCCCCTTGCAGGTTAACAAGGGGGCAGCCCAATCCCTGAGTCTCTTAGAATAGTCTCACTATGATAGCCAGCCTGACAAGACTCACGGAAATTCCTGATTCTCCAGATCCAAAGGTGCACTGTACCCTAGTTGCTCAGTTTTTACTTTAAGCCACCTCTCCTGTAAACCACACAGCACTTCTGAGCATTTATAATAAAACAAAAGTAGGTTTACTGAAAAAGGATTTAACTAGAATTAGTTAAATAGAATTAGTTAATTAGAAATGAAAGTGTGGTGGAAACAAATAGTTCTAATACAAAAAAAATAATCAGAAAACATGAACCTAGGTCTATGCTTATCAACAGTCATCTTTTCCATCTTATAAAGTAGATTCCGCCCTGCCACAAAGTTCAGTCTGTTGCAGAGAGGGCTGGTTTCTCAAGAACCAGGATCCAAACATCCATGAAAGCATATTGTATTCCAGCAGGGGTAGTCTCAGTGCCTGGACACAGCACTTCTCTCCTCTGTTATACTGAAAACAGCCGTTTGTTTCTATTCACAGATAGGACAAAATACTGTCTCATCATAAAGTTTCATTTTCACCTGTAAGTGGCGATTGTTTGTTGTAGCCTCTGATCGTTTCCCATTCAAAGTCTTGGGCTTTCTATGGGGCTTTCTAACTGTAATAGTAACAAGACTGGTGAATAAAAGGAACGTTTCCCCTTTGATGCACTCAGCCAAGGATATGGAGCACAGACCCTGCCCTTTCCCTTCTTTTTTTGGCCATTAACACAGCTAAGATGAGGGGAGAGCTTGGTAAAAGTCCTCACAATTGCCTGGAGTGTCACTAAGTAATTTTAATAGCCCTTCCAAAGGCAGTAACCCTGCATTACGAAGTGGAGAGCAGAGGAAAATAGATCTTAGAAAAAGAGGGGAAAAGAAAAGAAGCTAATCAAGGTATGGACATTCTACAGAGCACCTGATTCTGAGTACACGACTTGGAAGCAGGGAAAATTCTGGAGGGGCTGTGTAGTGGGAGAAGTTCTTTGGAGGAGTCAGCACAGCCAATCAAAAACTTCTGGCTCTGCCTCTTACAGTGCAGGGGACTGACGAACCTCTGACTATCCATTCCCCAAAGTAAAATTTGTCAGACTGAAAATGCAAAACGATGCTTTTTAAAAAATTCTGTCAAGTGTAAGCCTAAGATAAAAGAGCTGCTGGAGTTGCCAGTAGAATCTCCACAGGTTTGCTATGTTAAATAGGCACTCACACAGGGATATTGTGCATGGTGTGGTGATACACAGCACTTGCAAAGACATCTTTAAAAAGATATTAAAGACAACCACTCTTGTCAAGGAATGGCAAAATAGTGGGTTTGAGGTGCCACCCTTCCAAGTTTATAAATATTACTGCCTGGCTCCCTGTGGAAGGGCCAGTTAGATAAACATTGGTCTTGAGGGCATACAGCTGCCCTCACATCATGTTGGCAAAGGCAGATAGCTCCCATAGATCTCAGGACACCTGCAGAAGATTGTCCACCATAGTCCCTAAGGGCTCGTCTACATTGGAAAGCTGTACAATTTTAACTATAGTGGTATAGTTTAAGTGGTATTAATCCCTTAGTGTGGACAGTTAAACCAGTGTAGATATGGGACAGGAAGGGGAATACCACCAATAAAAGTCACCTTTATACCAGTAACTGCTTTCATACTATGGCTTTTGCCATTATAGCTATTTCAATGAAAAACAAGTCCTCACTGAAATAGTTAGCCTACACAAGTGAAGACCAGGCTTAAGTCTTCTCCTTCCTTCACCACTGCTCCCTTTTGAGTAGTGCAGGGTCCCAAATCTCCAGTTTGCCTGATGGAATCTTTGCAAGATTGGAAATAGGGTGAGGAGTAACACCATGTTGGCTCCCATATAGCGCTAAAGAATGTTGGCCGAACTATTAGGTATTGTGTCCCTTTTTCCCCTCTCTGCAACCAAAAGTGAAGGGAACAGAGGACTTAACCTGGAGGTATGCATTCAAACGGACAAGGACATTTAAAATTAAGTTACAAACATTATCTTTTTAAACGTCACGTGTGGGATTACTTATAAGTGCTGCAATGTATAAACATTTTTGTGTATCTTTCAGATCCTACGTTTGATGCCTGGAAAGTCAAGTTTTCCTTTACATCGCTGATATGTTGAATACACTGCACTATAAAGGAGTTTATGGTCACCTTAGCTCAATAGTCACCCATGAAACTAAGTAGCAGTCTTCACCTTCGTCAGTTTGCCATTTCCCCATGCAGATTAATTTATAGGGCAGGCTTTTTACTATACCATTGCATTAACTTTTGCATAAAATGAACTAATCACAACCAAAGTATAGTTTGATTTTATTTAACTTAAATCAGGTCATTCCTCCATCCTCCTCCCCATTTTTTAGTGTAATTTATTTATTATAATATATCACCCTAAGTTTCAGGGATTCATGATCTCATTTATCTAACACAGCAAAAGGATATTAAGTGATTGCTGTAGTCAAGTCTGCTGCTTTGGTCATTTAAAAAATAGCATCTATGGATGAACACACTTTAAAAAAATGCAAAAAGTACTTTGTGAAGGTAGCTAAATGAAAGATTTGACAGCTACACTATTTATAAATTAAAATTACCAAATTTTGCAATTGAAAGTTGATTCTATTGTAAGAAATATTCCCAGAAAACTGTACAAGTATAATTTTATTAGGCTATTCTCTGGAATGTGATGCAAGATTTTTTGAAAAGTCAGAAACCTAATGTCTACACTTAAAACACTGTAGCACATCCCTTTTGACACTGCAGCAAGGGGAAAGGCTCTCCCATCACTGTAAACAATTCATTTCCCTGACAGGCAGTGAAGTTTAGAATAGAGCAGCATTAAATCAATCAGAGCATTGAATCACAGCAGTCTAAAGGCCAATTTCTTTAAGAATTTAGGAAATGGACCTTTCACTCTAAGTTTGGGAGCAAAAACCTATTGTTGGTAAAAAGGAAAGTACAAGTACACCTAATCATTATCCCCATGCATACATAGTGCAAAACCAAAACTATTTGTGGTTGTGTTTATTTAGGCACCAATTCCTAAACTAGTAGTTCTAACCCATAACAAGGATTATATCTAGAATATTTGTGGATCAGTATTTAGGATCCTTATCCTAATAGGTTTAGGAAGCATTTTCAAGCACCAAGTACATACAAAAAGAAGTTGCTAGGAACAAGTCAGGCCTTTCAAATCCGTTTTATGTCTAGCAGCCCCAAACGGCCAACGTACTAGCTGGCAATCACCAAGGTTTAGGAAAAACAGACATCTCCCTGGCAGCTAGGAAGGGAGTATCATGGCCACCTGTCCTGCCCCCTCCACTTAGAGAATAGCAACAGCAGTTAGGAATAGCTTGCCATGGGAAGACTATGGAGATGCCCAGACCCTTTAGGCTCTTTTCCTAAAGCAGCCCCATTATCTACATTTCTCAAGACAACATGCATCATGAGCCTGACCACTTATTTATACATTCTTCCTCTAGGTCTTCCTATGGTTGTACGCATTAGCAAGTGTTGGTCACTACTATAAAGTAAACTGACCACTGGGAATTATAAAAGATACTTCTCCAGGACACATTTATATTGCACTCTTCAATTAGTTAAAAACATCTCAGCCATAGTTGTCTAATGTTAAATGAGATCTAGCATCAAGTGAAGTGATCAGGTTTCTTTCTTGGCTAGTGGTTTTCCTGTTTGTATCTGCCAATTTATATCCGAAGATTGATCAACAGAAAAATTGTCAAACTAGCCCACTAATTAGAATATTAACAACTATTAAAGAAAGTACTATAGTGGATAGCTCTTACGTGTTTGGATCATATAGTAGACACACACTTCTATTAGGCAACGATTTCATCCTTTTCTAGCTATCTGGCATTAGCAAAATCTATTGCTGAGAGAAATTTATCCAGATTAATTTTAAGCATCTCCGGCAATGGACTGCTGCTATTTGCTTTGAGGATATTCCATATTGAGACCTCACTATTACGAAGTCTATCTTAAAAACAGAAGTTATCCATTTTTAAACTTAATGCCTTTACTCATAGTTGTACCTTTCATGACAAGCTAAAAAATATACCTTCCTCCTCAGTGTTTACACTAGTACACCTAGACAATTACATCCCCTCAGTAACATATGCTAAGCAGTTCTTCCTCTCATTTGGGCATTTAATTGTCTTTGAATTTAGATTAAGAGGTTTTAATGTGTACAATTAGGGGAAGTACACAATGAATACAACGCATGACATAAAATTTAGCCAATTCTGGCCTCAGTCATACAAGCATACCATTGAAGGCCCTGCTGGAATATGAATGTTTATGCTTTTAAAAACATTACTTTATAAAGAAACTCAGTTTTCATAAACCATATGATGCCATGTACTACACTGTATGAGGATGTGAAATGAAAGCTAGAGCTGGTCTACTAACAGACTAAGTGGTATTACAGCTCTAAAATTAGCAGCATGGTTATTTCAGTACCAGTACAATTCAAATAAAGAAGGGTTAATACAGAATATCCCATATGCCTGAATTTGGCTTCATTAGCACAGCAGACCAGATGTTCTACCCCTTTGTTCCAAAAGAACAACAGAGAAACTGACCCTTCATGCACGGCTGCAGATACTCAGTGGGTACAGCTATCTCCTACCAGCTGGGGTCCACTGGATTGGACTACTGCACTGGGGCAGGGCAAAAAATTAGGCAGCCACATTCACCTTGCCAAAGGCCTGGACCCTGCTGTGCTGAGCAGGATTCTTGCAGAAAAGAATTCCAGAGATAAATTAGACCTGCATGCTAATTGCAAGCTGTGTGAAATGTTTTATAGCACCCATCTACACATGACTGAGGCAATTTTGAAAAATTTACACCATCTTTTCAGGGTTTTTTTTTTCTTTTTTAAACATTCATTGGGGGAGCACTTTGGTTTGCAGTTAATTTTATCTGAAGTGACATATTAACTACCTTTTTGCTTTCTTATCGAAAGAGTCAAGCCCCACGAGTTGAAAAAATGTACTATATACTTTTCATATAGACTCAAACCCCATCTGTAACAAGCTCACATGTAGATTAAATGTGATTGGATGGATCAGTGTGGGATTTACTCCTCTCCCACTGTTCCCCCCTTCTCTCCCACACAATATACTTTATCATCTAACAAGTCAAGGGGATAGGCATTTCTCTGAGAAAGATTAGGAAATGATGTAAACTGTATGTCAGTTAGGGATTTTTGAGAAACCCACCATGTGAATTTAAACTCATGTGAGTTATTGAATTCAAGTGTCCAATACATCCTTAGATAACCCCTACATCATACTAACACATGACATCACTGACATGTTTTCACAAACTGTTCTTGATGGCATAATTATGATTAGGGGTCTCTACCCACAAACTCCCAACCTGGATTATCTTCAAATATCCAACTGCAAATCTCTACTTCTCAAGATCATTGTGCTTTCTACTTTAAATTCCAGGGCTGGAGAAATGGTATTTTTCACTGCTTTAGCGGGTTCCTTTTGGCTTATACCAATATAGATTATCCTCAGCTTGGCATGTGAAGCTCCTGAGCAAGCCCTTTTCCCATGTCACAAGAATGTGCTGTGGAAATAAACAAGCACATGCAGCCAGCAGACCAGAAGGACGACAACTTCTATCTCTGTTTCCATTACAGGAAATTCCCATGTATTATCCATTGGTGAAGGCTGCCTCTTTCCAACAAGTTACCATGTGCCATGCACACCAACCTGTTGCTCCTTTGTGTAGTTGGGAAGGGCAACTCTCACAGCCCATGTATTTGAAATCCACATTTAGGTAAAGTTCCCAGGGAAGGGCCCAGCGCAAATGCTCTTGCTTTCAGAGGTTTGGATAAAATGGTGCTGTCAGTATACTAGTTATGTGTTCCCAGAGATCCACTGGAAACAGATTTGTAGGCAAAGCAGCAAGAAAAAAAGCCTTCAAGTTCACAGATAATGCTTTCCTTCTTCCCTGCAGACATGATGTTGCTGTTATTTGCTGAAATTATCTGGCCATCAAGAAAGTTAGTTTGTATTCCATCTGCCATGCTTTTTTCACCCAAAGAAGCCATCTTAAATTGGTAAATGAAAGCCAAACAGGTTAGAAATATGCAGACTTAAAGCACACAGAAAACAATGTCCACATATATCTAGAAGTAGAAACTAGTTGCAGTGCTTTCTCATCCACAAGACTAAGCCTCAGGATACCCAGTAACTGAAAACCCAATGAACTATAACAAAAGGAATTATTTCCCTCTGTACATGATTTTATTATTTACATAATACAATATAGCAGAGATGCTGGGTAGCATGATTATGTGCAATACATAAATATGAACTATCTGTACACATTTGCATATCTAATAACTCAGAACTGAAGGACAAGGTTTAAAGCAAAATCCTGATGCTTTTAATAGTGAAGTAAAAACTAAGACTGAACACTGCAATAAAAATCAGAAGTAGCGCCTTGTGTACATAGTTAACTATTTACAGATGAGAACAGGCATTACCACAACACTAGTCTAAACTGTACTGGTTTATATAAAAAACACAAGTTTCATACATCACAAAAAAACTTCCATTATAACACAGAAGTGATATTACCAGACAAGCATCAGTGAAGTATACTGCCTTTTCTAGAGTTATTGTACAATGCTGTAGATAATGCAGCCCATGCAATACACCCAAGAACACTACAGTCCTACACCCAAATACAATTAAAAATGATAAAGCAGCCCTCAGAGTGGTATCAGGTACCACTTAAGTCTACAGCAGCCATGTTGGGTACGGTTTTCCATGCAGAATGGTGCCATCTTACTACATTTTTAAAACTATTAAACGAAAAAAAGCTTATTCTCTTGAACCCAACTTAAGATGCATGAAAAATTAAACTGCTCAAATATCTTTGCAACTTAGATTCAAACATATCGTTACTTGATAGAACTGCTGTGGTAAATCTAGAAACAAGTAGCTTTTTTCATTTGTTAATAAAAATATTACAGCATTGTGCTACACAACATTTTTAGCTATGCAAGAGTAAAGCAGACAAACCTCCTGTTGCAGGCTAGTTCATGAAGTTTCTAAGGGGACTTTTCCTTTGGGAACCTGCTCTGATTATTTTGAACTATTTAAGGTAGTCATTTCCAGGGCTGTTCACCCTTTAAGTCTCAGAATTTCTTACTTTTCTCACTGCATTTATTAAACAACTTTAACTATACGTTAAATATGGCACCAACACTCCTTGCTGAAAGGTGGATCCTCTATGTAAGCATACATTCTGCTTCAAAACAATGAATTGTGGAAATTAAAGATAAAGATATAGCTATGGTAGAAGTAGACTGCCAACTTTTTTCTGGTGTATCCTTTTTTCCCCTCTAACAGGCACATAACACTAACCAAAGATGATATATCTCAATTACATTCCCAAAAGGCAGATCTGCTGCAGACATGCAGGTTTTACACATTTGTTTGGCACATGTGAACTAGAAAATTTGTCCTCTGTGCACTTCTATCATTCGGTGCAGGTCTTAAGTCATCCAATTTTACTCTGGGGAGGGCATATACATTTGAAAAGGGCTGTATCTATCCAATTCTGCCTGTAACAAACACCCAAACATCCTGAAATATCAATAAGACAGACAAGACTAAAGTAAAAACTCTGGAGAACATCAAAAGAAAATGGCCATGCATCTGCCCTTTAATGTCTTCCTAGGATATATTAAAATAAAAACAAAGTCAGTCTTTTCACAAGTGGATTAGTTTATATTCTCTGGATTTTTTCAGCCACAACAACTGGATTTTCTTTCCTGATTTTAGCTGCAGCTTCTGCTTTGTAATCATATGGGCAGTTGTGCTTGTCAGAATAACGGTGAAGTCCACAAAACAAGTTTCCACATCGGCAGTCAAACCCTGTACAAACAAACGGAAGCAGTGTCACTTTCAGCTCTACTTAAGCTGCAATTTTAAGGCTTGGTCACTACAGACAAGGACCCAAATATTTACAACTGTTCTGTCAACAGCAATATAGGAAGAACAAAGATTTAACGTATTTCAGAAACACATTAGCTATTTCACAGGATCTCATCCCAATGAATTTTGGAATGCTTCCTACCCCAAATGAGTTTCACAAAATACAAAGTTTAACCCTGAGAACTAGTCAAGGCAAACGCTAGTTAACAAAAGCTGTTAAGTATTGACAAAGTCTTATCATATACCTGTAAGGCCAACCTTCTTTCTGCACATGAAGCATCTGTTCTTCTTTGGTTTGGGCAATTCAGGAGCTCTCTCTTCATTTTGAGAAGTACTGGGTTGAGAAACTGATGGACTTGGTTGAGTAACAACTATGGAAAAGGAATAAAAAATAAAGCAAACTGAAATGAGAACTCCAAATTAATTTCAAATAATTCAGTAACAAGCATTTGTGAAGACTGTAGGTAAAGCACAAGACACTGCATTCTTTTCCCAGAAACTACACAACATTCATAGCATATACAATGTCATGAGTAAGGTTACTTTATATTAATACTGATGTCTACAGCTATACAGCTGCAGCTGTGTCTATTGCAGCTTGCACTTAGTGACAGTCAGGTGTGTATGGATTCAAGCCACTTCACCATTTACAGATGCAAAAAATAAAAAGAAAGATTAAATAACGCTTACTTGTCTACATAAAGAACTGAAGTCTATGAATGGAAAGTGTCATAAATACACTGTAAGGGCCATGTAAACTACTTTGAGTATCAATCAGTGTACACAGGAAAGTTTAAATTTCAAGTCACATAATGAGCCAAGTGTATAATTCTCCCCCAGTGTTTAATAAGTAAAGCATTTTGATCATCCAGTCTTTAAACAATCAACTGTACATGCATATTTGATTTTTTTTAATAAAAAATTCAAAGCCTTGAAAGCACTGAGCTATACAATACTTATTGCACAATTAATACATTCCAGATTAAAGCACTACTGTTTGTAATAAATATGAGATTAATATGGGTTTTTCAATCTAACAGTAGCCTGTTAAGGTTTAGGTCGTCTCCACAGAAGCACAACAGCTGCTGTAGCAGTTCAGCATAGGCATTACCTATGTCAATGAAAGAGATTCTCCTGTTAGCAATCCACCACCCCCAAAGGTGATAGCTAAACTGACGGAAAAATTCAGGGACTTAGGTGAACTTAACTATGCCACATAGGGGTATTCTTTTTTCATACCCCTGAGCAACAGTTCTGCCAGTCTAATTTTCTAGTGTAAGCCAGGCCTAAAACTGCAACAGCAGCTAAATTTCTGAATCACTACACCATTAGAGCCCAGAGCAGGGAACTGTATGAGCTATCCTCAGTCAGAGAAGAGTTACTTTTCCTATGAGAATGCTCCCCACTTTCCCATACAAGTACTCCTCAAAATAATTTAGAAAAGAACAGTCGACATTTATGCTGAACCCAGACATTCTTGTACTACAATAAGTTTAGTATGGCAGTGAAGGTAGCAAAGCTAAAGCGACTCTCTAAAGCCAATTTTCAGTTGCTTCTCCCATGAAGTTTTAGTGCAAGTGCAATGTAGTTTTACAAGGGGCAAGACTTACTTTAAAATGAAAAATAAGGATTTTTTTTGGCAGTTATTACTAAAACATGTCTTTTAGAAGGCTCCCCCCCTCATACCCAGTAGTTCTGAATGAGGTACATTTTGCCTTTTTTTAAAAACAGACATCTGAAAATAACATTCTAAGCATATACAGCATGTTCAGACCCTGCTCTAAACAGTTTATAATCTAGATTAATGACAAAATAAAACAGCTGGAAATAACAGATAAAATAAAGTTTTGGTTACTCAGAAGACTGGGACATGTAGATAAGCCCTATTTGCCAACACTTTCCTGACAGACTGTTTATGGAGCATTACCCATTCTCTCCCCAACTCTGACATCTACAAGCTTCTGGGAGAGATTGCCAGGTGCCAAACTCTGAAGTGCATACAATATACAGAGATACTCAAAATGTCTTTACCTCATACGCTAGTAATACCCACATTATTTAACCCAGTACCTGGGTAATATTTATTTCTGGAGGAGCAGCTGGCTGAAGTTCAATCTTGGGAAAACTGAAGCGACAGTGGGTAGAGAGAAATAATAATAAGATCAACAAGTTGTTTCCAACAGAGAGTATCTTTCCTACTGTCACCAAAATGGTATGTGGTTTTGGAATTTAGACATCTAGTATGAGCGTCCAACAGAAACAAGAAAAAGCACCCTTCTACCTATAGCTAGCCAGAACATTGCATCCTGTCAGTTACAAGTCTGACCCAAGCCAAGGGATTCCATGCATCTGTAACCACCAGACTGTTGTATTTGGGCACACACACACAAATCCACATGCTGACAAAAGCTGAAGGATACATATCACTGGTGCTCAGGTCTCTAATGACTATCCACTAAGTGAATGGATCAAGTCCTAGTAGTTATCCTCAAGATGCTAAATGGGCTGTGATAATTTGTTCAGAGGACAGCTTTTCCCTTTGTGATCATGATCTCCGCAAACAACTGTCATACTGCTAGACTATCAAACTCTGAACAGGGCAAAATTAGTAAGAGAAGCAGCCAGAGCCTTTTCAGCCAGCCTGCCTACTGATGTTCTTTTAAAAGGTGGTGGATGACAATGAACCTATATCTTGTCCAAACTAGTCCAGCCTCTTTGATACTGTTTTCTCATAACAGACTATTTCACCCATGACATTTTTCCCCCTCTTCCGTTTTGAGGGCAGAATAAAAACTCTAACAAATCCGAGATGTTGCTGCTGAATGTAGGAAGAAAAGAAAGACGTAAATAGTCCGCATGTAAGTTATTCCATTTTGAAAGGTGCTATGGTACTACAGTAAGCATACTAGAACGACTTGATAAGCAAAAAATTAGAGGCTAGATTCTACGGTCTGACAAAAGTGGCTTTAAGATACTCATGGAATGGCCATGTGTGGAAGTTTAGGGAGGATGGACTAGAGAAAAACACTGGACCAGACAGTAGATTTCCTGAAGATCCAAATATGCTGGAAGAGGGCCAGTGTAAAAATATCAAAGCAGAAAATAAAAACTAAGGTTTTCCAGTTATTCATAGGTTTTTTAATTCAGTTAAACTTCAACAGAACCCTTAGTTTTGAGTTCCACAGATGCATTTGCTATTTGCCCTGTAATTGGTAACATTTTTAATGTAAAATATTTTTATGAGGAACTTTCTCTAAGCAGCTTCTGTTAGCATAGAAAGGCTAGAGCCCTGTTTTGCATAGCATAATTTTTGGTGTCAGTTGGTTGTCTCTGTTGATCACAGAGGAGATCAGAGGCTTTCAAGTTACTAGTTTCAAAGATGGACTTCTGCAGTTTGGTAGCTGAAAATTCTTAACAGTTCAAAAAAATTAATGCGACGCTTGTCACACTGTCATTACCACCATATTTTACGTGTACTGTTTCCTTCTTCACTGGCATTCTCAGGTATGACTTCAAGATGCATTGTTAAAAAGGCAGAAGACTGAGTTACAGGAGATAATTTGAAACTTGCATAGTTTATAAAATAAGTCTCTTTAAACTCTGTATATATATATATATCCCAAAAAGGATCAGTGCAATAAATACACTTGTATTTACCAATCCATGTCACAATCATTTTATCAATACACGTCTTTTACATCTCAAATAGCCAGAGACTAAGTATGAATACAAAACAGTTTAATGCAAGATGTTAAAGGAGGAGAGAGCGAGAGCTAGACAGAAATAAATGGCTAGTTAATGTAATCTTCCTGCAACTCCTCACCTTCAAATTTTTCCAGTTTTGAAAAAGGATAATTTTGTGTAAATACCACAGAAAAGTTTCTTATTAAGCTTTGGCAGCTATAAAACTATCAGCACAAACAAACACTACAATAAACAAACATCTCCTTTCTCCACTATGGCTGAATACAAGAAGCCATATTGATGTCCACAAGCCAAAAGAAATTTGAGACAAAGCCACTCCTAGATTTTCAACAGAAGTTTCAATCCTTTAATTTTAGCACCCTGCTTTTCCCTTACAATTCTAAAAGGACAATGGTATGTAAGTTTAAGTGTTTTAAAATTTAAACTGAACGTTTTAAGTGCCAAAGCTTGCCCTCTTGTCAATTTTTCAATGGGAATTGTGGGCATGTCCAATGGTCAAGCTTACCCTAGCTATTTTTCTCTGCACTACAAATGTATACTCAATCATTCAGAAACACCACTTTGAGTTTTTAACATTTTCCTGATGACAGTGTTATGATACGAGGGAGAGACTTATTGAAGAGAAGATAAAATATAAACTGTCAACTTCTGTTAAAAGTCACTAATGGTATTAAAAATTAATTTGAAGGCATACCTGGCTCTGTTGTCTCTGTTTTCGGTGTTACTTTTTCCTCTCTTGAAATGCTCATTTCTGTCATTTGCTGTGTTACGGGCAAGGCGGCAACAGGCACATTTCTATTATGTACAATGAGAAAAGTAATTCATGTTAGTTTTACATTTACACTAAAGGCATCTGTTGTCCGAACTCTACTTAAATATCCTGAACAGTTTAGTCTATTTGTTTCGCCATTCATGATATATTATAGACGTAGCTTCTACCATATTTAAAGAAAGTAATGAAAAATGCTTTTTTAATAATTACTTCACTCACTCACTCACAGTGTTTCTCAATGACTGGTCCATGGGACCAGTGCCGGTCCCTAAGATCTCTCTGATATCTTAGGAATGCAATAAGCCGGTCCCCAGCATGAAAAAGAATGGAAAACTGAGGGAGCTATGTAGCAAACTGCTATTCAGCTAAGAGTCAAGAAAGCGTTCTTGTAATATCCAGCAGTCCAAGGCCAAACATTGCATACCAATTACACCAGAATTCTCAAATGCTACCACTATGTCTTCAAACAAATTCACAAAGCCATGTGTCAATTATAGTTCTACACCAGGCACATTATGGCAGCTATTTATTCCTCCAGAAAATAACTGTAATAAATTGATATCAGTATGCCGAGGCCATGATTGTTTTGGGTATAAATCATTCTATTTGTTTTATGGATTTAACTCAGTTTACCCTCAAAACAGTAATCTACAACTTACCTTAATTTGTCAGATGTGCTGCCAGCAGCACCTTCACAGTTTAAACTAGCATCTGCTCTCTGTACTGATGCAGAGTCTGAGGTAGGACTGCTTGAACCACTGGCTGTTCCTATACAATAGAAATTTGGAAGTTAATTTATAGTATACGTATTTACTTAACGTCAGCTACTCAAGTACTCTTCTGTACAATATTCGTTTAGCTGTTCTGACCCAATTACTTGATATTTGATTAGATTGCTTCATTTGTCTTAAAGCTGCATGCCAATAAAATACAACTAAAGTGATCATCTAAATATACGGATCAAGTGCTCAGCAGAGATGTAAAATAAACTATGATGTGGTGGGGCAGCAAGTATAGTGTGTTGTCCAGAATATACAAATGAACATGTATTTTTATTCTTTGCCAACTATGTAAGCATTGTTTCCTTCAACATTTTTCACACCCCTCCAATTAACTGCTTGTTTTCATTATAGCCATTTCAGATGTGTCTGCCTCCTACAATTCTTGCCATCTCAGATATTAAGATTTTTCCTAATAAAACTTTACCCATTGGACTGATTCTGCCACTATTCTGTTGTCGTTGAAGATGTTCTTTGTAGCAGACGGAGCACATTCCATTTGTCCTAGGATTCCCATAAAATCCACATCCTGTACTACACAGCATGGGCCCTGGGGTCTGGTTTGTCTCCTGAGCCATCTCTGTACTGTAAATAAAACCAGAAAACTGCATTAGAAGCTGGCATGTCACCAAAATCGATCATAGTTGGTATGAGACAGTCATTAGTATTTTTACTTTTTCAAGAAATAAATGATGTCAGCATTCTTAACAAAGGCTACAACTGTGTTATGTAAAGTTGCAGTAGTGGAAAATATTGCTATAAAAATATCTTTATAAAATCCTAGTAGAAAAATATTTTAATGATACCGTATATGTTGGAAGAAGAAAACAAGTAATTATGCACCCTTATGAATAAATAGATTCACTTCATTCATCGCCAAGCAGTTAAAAAAAACAACTACATTGTCACCTGTCAATGGCTATTTTCTATCCCTGAAGAGCTCAGATCTGCTGAATAAGCCACACCAAATCTGTGTATATTAATTCCCAGAATTGATTGGTGTAATCTATTTCTCAAGACTGAACAGCAAATAAGCTGCTTGTATGACATGTGGGTCTTGAATCATTTCAATACTCAGAAGTTCTATGAATTACAAGCAAACTATTTTGATAATACGATCAATGAAGCAGCGTGAGGCAAGTTTACTAAGTACTAGCAAATGGTCAATTTCAATATGCACTTTAACTATAGGAAGAATTTCCAAATCAGAGTAAGTAGTCTTGTTGTGTATGAAAGCTGACACTAAGTTAACTGGCAGCAACATGTGTGCAGAACCTTCAGTATACAGGGTCAGCTGGCATGTCTGGAACATGAATTCATTTTTCAGTGCTTTAAGAGGTGCATTTGCAACAGGTTTGAACAGAAATCTTGCAAAAAGTGATGCCTTTGGATGCTAAAATACATCCATTTACACAGCCTACTCATTTTCTAAAGCTCAGCCAAGTACTCTGGCTCAAGCAAGTTTACAGCAAGGTATCAATGTCTGGCATTGGATTATAAAATCCCTCACTCTCTGCATAACATGAAAAGAAAAAATAAGCACTGTAAATACCTCACGTGCACTAGTGGTTAATCTCTGCAATGCACGTTTAGTAGAAAATTTGATATAGCAATGAATCCTTGGTTCCCAAGAACACTATTATAACTTGAGCACAGTATAATCAAGTGATCTGCTACAAATCTAGGGCAAATTAAAATATTAAACTCGGCCACTAGAAAAATTAAGTTTTAAAACAATACACCTTTTGGGGCACAATGAACTTCTTAACACTTGAAAAGACTAGGTATTTTGACAAAATAGCCTTTCCAAATTAGTCTCTTTCTCTCTGCTAATAACATCCAAAATAAATTTTAGATATTTGAAAAGTCTAGTTTAAGGTTCACAGCACCCCAATACAATGGCAAACAGTCTGATGTTGATACTTAAGTTCTTGCTATGGACCAAAACATACATTCTGTAAATTAAAGGTCTGCATCTTCCATGGGTTATATTCCGGGAGTGGTTTCAGCTATCATATAGCATCATCACAGCACTTGTGGCTCCAATGGAGATTGAGGACCCCTTATAGTAAGTGCTGTAAATATACACAGAAACCACCCCTGACCCAGAATATTTACAAACTACACAAGGCAGAAGGTGGCAGAAAGGAGTGATTACATGTACTTTTTACAGATCTGGACTTAAGACAAAGAAATTAGGTGACTTGCCCAAGGTCACTTAGGTAGTTTGTGACATCTCTTGATCTAGATCTCTAATCTGTTTACAAGACTTTTTTTACACCAGCCATAGGCTTTCTCCTATCAAATTGTGGTTTTATAACCACTTTTTTATTTTAAGGATCCTTTCAGATGGAACTGATCAGTTCAACAGCAAAAAACAGTGGACTATACAAAATGCTGCTAGATGAACAAACTAAAAATACAGAAAGTATTTTCTTCTAATCTCTGGTAACTTTAGGTTTCACAGTTTAGATATTCAGAGGACAGAAGTGCTAAATTTAAGTGTGTGCTGACCCTTTAATGAGCAAAAACATGTTAACATCCATTAATGAGTCTCCAGTACTCCAACTTGCTCTTCTTCAAAATAAACATGTTGTAAACATGTTTCACCACTTACTATTTAAATCTAGCTTTTAGGTTTTAATAGTTGATAGAACATAAATACAAGAACCTTCATGGCTCCTGTCAGCACATTCTTTCCCTACTAGAAATACATGCCACTAATTAAAAGGACAAGTTGTTATTCTCCAATGACTGTTGAGAAATGAAATGGCACAATTTCTTCTTGTACCAGGTCCAAGTATCACATGACTAACCATTTCCTTTAAAAGCATACATCAGCATGAAGACAAATATACCACCACCATCCATTAATAAGTATTTATCAACCAAAAACTAAATTATGCTTTGTACCTTTGGATTAACATACTGAGGAAGCTCAAATGACCGTGGGTTTCATAAAACTAGCTGTTTCAAGCTCTTTACAACCATCGCCCACTAGGATGGGACTTCATAATTTAGCAGTCATCCACTTTACTCCACACATTCAGTTCTTTTTCCTCCTAGAAAACCAGCTTATAATAGTAACGCATGTGCCTGCTTTCTTTAATATTTCTCAGAAGCTTAGGTCACATGGGTGAATGCATTAGCTTCCGCTTGTCACAAGGCTGCAATGTGACAGGCTGGGCTACAGGCTCAGACAAAACCTCCTCAACAGCGGCCTCTGAAATCAGCTTCTATTTATATCCCAAAAGGTTGCCAACTCCTACACAATCCACAGAATTGAAGCAGCAAATCATATACGCACTGTAATGGGGAAATATAAAATCTAATTAACATGACTACAGCTTCCTCTCTGAAGAGGAGACAGATTCTTAAATTCTACCTAGAAAATGCAGCATCATGGGCTAGTCATCTCAAACAGCCATTACCATTTCTAACACACAGCATGAAGACAAAACAGCTGAGCCTGATCTGAGGCCCAAAGTTGACTGCTGTTACACTGCCTCTGCAAGCACACACAGCGTTTTTGGGTGGGTGGTTTGCCCACATATCACAATTTGTTCCTTTTTAGGTGGAAGGAAGAGACCAACTAAAAGGTTACGGATATCCTTGTTCAGCTCTGTCGCTTCCTATGACAGAAGGAACGATGTCTTGCAATTTGCATTCTATTACAGTAATCCGGACAGCACCTACTTACACAAGTTAGACAAGGGAAGGGAAATACGTGATCACCATCCGCACGCAGATGAAGCCCATATATGTGCTATTCTGGGGTGAACTGTAGCTAGGCTCCAGGGCACTTTTTAATAATACAATTAACAACGAATTTGGAGTGGACTTAATAAAAATGCCATAAAACAGCAGCTATGAACTTTGGCCAATAAAGCACTTTTGCACGGAGACCCGAACCCCAATATTCACAGCAGATACATTCCCCTTTTCAAACGGACTTGGACACGGGGCCGACCCAGGGCCCGTTTGGCGGTTGGGAAAGGGAGAGCCGCGGCGCCCCGAGGCCTCTGTGGCTACGTGGCGACCACGCACCGAAACGGGCAGCGACGAACCCACGCCGAGCCAGCGAAAGGAACAAAAGGAAACGGCGGCGCCAGCCTCTGGCGGCGGGAGCCTCTGGCCAGGGGGCGGGGACGGCGCTGCCCCAGCCGGAGCCGCAGCAGCAGCGTGCGCGGTTTCTCGCCCGGCCCTCGGCCGCCCCAGGCCGGGCCCCTCTCAAATCCCTGAGTCACGCTCCCAGCGCCGCCGCCCGCGAGCGCCGGGGTCTCCTCCCGGGCCCGCGGCGGGGCCCCAGCGGCTCGCAGCCCGTGCGCTCCCCCCCGCCCACGGCCGGGCCCTTCGCTGCGGGCCCTTCCCCCCGGGGTGGGGGCGCGCGCTGGGCCCGGGAGAGGGTCCGAGCCCTTCCCTCATCCCCGCCCGGCCCGGTCGCTCCCCCCCCCCCCCCGAGGGCTGCCGGCCGAGACACAAAGGGCCGCGGGGCGCCACTGACCTGCTGGCGAGGGCCGCGGGCGGGCGGTCAGACAAAGGCGTGTGGGGGAGGGGCTGTCCCGGCGCGAGCGGGGCGAGTCCGGCCCGCTGAGAAGCTCGCGCCGCCGCCGCTCCTCTCCTTTGTTTCTGCAGCAGCGCGGAGCAAGACGCGGGGGGGGGGGGGGGGGCGCTTGACTCGAGGCGGGCGCTCGGAGCCAGCAGCGAACCAGCCGCCGCCACCGCGCGCTGCCGCTCTCTGGAATCACACTGGCGGGCGAGCGGGGGAGGAGGGGGCGGGGGCCGGGGACTCGAGGGGAGGCAGGAAGGGGCGGGGCTCCTCGTGACGTCACCGAAACCGGAGGGCGCGGAGCGGGGCCGTGTGCACAGTGGCGGCGTAATCACCTCACAGTAAGCGTCATGGTCGCCCACCCCGGGGGGGGCGGGGCGTCCATGGGCGGGGGCGGTGGATAGGCAGTGGCGCGGTGTGCGCCTGGGGGCAGTCAGCGAGGGGGGCGGCGGGGTGCCGCGGGCAGCGGAGCCGTGGGGGAAATGCCCAGGGGCAGAGGCCGCGGAGGAGGTGTGGGTAGGGTAGAGGCAGCCATGGGGGGGCGGGCGGGCGTGCGCGTTGCATAGGGCAGGGGCATTGCTGGGGCTGAGGGGCGGGTGTGGGAGGGACAGGAGGGAGGCAGCTTCAGCTAAACTGCACGGGGGGAGGGTTGCATTGCAAATGCAAAAGTGCCCCCTCTCGGTGCAGTGCCGGCAGCCCGTGTGACGGCTGCGAGCGCCCTTGCAGCGAGATTCCTGAACTCAGGTGGCTTCACGTTTTCAACTGTGACCTTCCTTCCAGCAGCTCTCCCCTGAGGCGGCACTGGGCCATTGGGGGCACTGAGCAGGGATACCTGTGGTGACCCTTACCCTTTGCCTACCCTCTAAACACACCTATGGCATTATTTCCACAAACCAAAGAAAAAACCAAGCCCAACAGACTGCGTTCTGATACCTTGGTTAAAAATTCCACCTTAGATTAATAATATTCAGGTAGTAATACTAAATCAGGGACCCTTTGAGCTGCTTGGGCTCTTAAACAATTGCTTTCCCTGCTTATGCCTGTTGCCGGCTCTTACATCTCTGTTTCCAGCCAGGCAGGTTGAGTCCCCCACTAGGTAAGTGGAGCCCTGTGCGGATACAAAAATTTGGATCCTCATCTGCAATAATTGACTTGTATCCAACCTGAGAGCTGCACTCCACCATTTATATGTATCTGCACCCACACCCTGTCTCACTGTTAGAGCCCTAGTGGATACAGAAATTTGGATCTGCATCTGAGCCATGATCTGCAAAGATATTAAATAATACAACCTCATCCATGGATGCAGATATCCATGGATATGAAATGGACATCCATGGATTTACAAGGCTCTAGATGTGCCTTTTCTTTATCCTATGCAATTTCATTCAGATTTGGCTGTATTGTAGTGCTTAAGTGAAGACACTGCTATGCTGGCGGGAGAGAGCTCTTCTGTCAGCATAGTTAATCCAACCTCCCCGAGAAGCATTAGCTATGTTGATGGGATTTTTCACAGCACTGAGACACACAGTTATACCTACATAGGTCTCTAGTGTAGACCTGCCTCTCACTGGTTAAACTGTCTACATGGGGGTTAAAAAAATCTTTCAGTCACGGTAAGATAATTCGGTTTAATGAACTTGGCAAAAAGGTTTTATCAGTCATGTAGACAGAGCAAATAGGTGTTGGGACATTTGATGTATTTAACACTGTTGTTCATAAGAAAAAGTGCTATAAGATCTCTAATATTCATGTAGACCAGATATACCCAACACATAATTTTCAGTATTTCTGATAAGTTTTGTATGAATCCTTTTAAATATGTAGCACAAAAATATGTTTATAAAACTGTGTGTAGTTAGGGGTCCTAAATCCATATTCTGACATGCAGATGTGGACTGACTTTTCAAAAGTGATGAGCATTTCAGTCAGCCGTTCTGTCATTGGGCTAGTTTCCATGCCTAGTTTTTGCACTCCTTCATAGACCCAAAAGTCCCCACACTGAGTTCTTTCATACTTTGGGGCTTTATGCTACAGATGAACCATAAAGCAGCTGCAACCACTCCTAAACTTTATAAGTACTTGCAATCCAAACTTTGATCAAGATTTAAATGTTGCAAGTGATCCCATCTTTACATGATCAACCCCTAAGATTCAGCTATGGCCAAACTTTAGGCTGTTCAAAATCTAGATCAAGGTCCAAATTTGGATGTTTGAGCTCATGTCTTCTTGATATGCTGCACATTGTGTTGCATACTGAAAGATGTATACTGAAGATATGGGCATGAAGGCTGTTTCACAGACCTGGATGGAAGAGAGAGAAAGAAGGGTTATTTCAATATTGATAGAAGGTTCAAAGGTCATGGAGGTCTGGATAGTGTGGGAAGGGGAAAAAGAGTAAATGCTTCTTGCTCATTATAGGAGCAGCAGAGGTTAGATTTACACTTTAAAAACGTTAGTTATAATAGGATGTTCTACATGCTCATTATAAATTGAGTAGTAAACAATAGAGTTTAAGTCGTATTGCTCTCTGGGAGGGAGCATGTGTGTATTTATAGGCACAGTATACTTGAGATATAGCTTTGTGTTTTACACATGATCGCTATCTATCAGGTGTACAGGGTACTGTTTTACTGAATTCCAGTTCTACCAAGCTTACAGTTTGTCAGACACATGCATTGTCCCTACTTTCAATTTGCAGGAAGAAATGTTTCAAAATGAACTTCGACCCACTGGAAGGTAGGGACATATGCAAAGCTCAGTGAGATCTATGGAAAGACTCCTATTGACGGTGACCTTTGGATTGGGACCCCAGAGCAGTCAGAGTGATGTCTCCTTCATTCAAAATCCCATTATTTGAAAGTAAATGAAACATTCAGATAAATGGAGTTATACGGCATTAAAGTAAACTATAGCAAATGCAAAAGGCTACTACAAGAAGTTTACCTCTCCCATCTTGCAGATTGTGAAGTAGCAGCAGCCACTCCATGGATTAGGGTTCCAACTGAATTTCCGTTATAAGCCTGATTTGGGGCTTGCTGTGCAACCCCCAAATCCACAAAGTTGTTGCATTGTCTTCAAAACTGGCGCTTATATGTTGGGCCTGAAACATTTTTTCTGCTGTAAATTTGAAGGGAAAAACAAAACATTCCTGAATCATTACACTCTAAAATTAGAGCTGTGAATGTGGAACTGGTTTTAGGTGGTATTGGTGTGATTTAGGCACCATTTTATAGGGGGAAAATTGGTAAGGAGAGAAGTAAAATCAATTTTATTGTATTCTTGTTGCAGAGATCTTTGACCATGACAAAATTTAGCTGATTAAAATTTTCAAAATTTATTACAATTTGATTTAGTAATATTGTCATGGACATTCAGTTCCACCGATTTTTAGTAGCAGATCAGAGGACTGATGTAGACCTAAGTTTCCATTTAAAACATTTCTCTAGCCCTTTTTCTTTCCAAGGCAGACCTTGAAGTGCAATCAGATTTTTCAGGGAGGCTTGTCAAGAAAAAGAGAGGGTTCCCCTCCCCCAGTGAAAAGGTTCAGGAGGGCCACGGGAATGGGATGGAGGGCAGTGACCCATAGAATTTCTTCACCAAAGGCCCCTTTTCTTACTTGTGAACTCCTTGATTTCCTTAGAAAAGAACAATGTTCCTGCAGGCCACAGGAGATCTTCAGGGAAGAGTGGTGCCTAGAGAATGGGATCTAAAGAGCATATTGGGGAGGTGTCATTCTTCCCCCTTCATATGATTCTGCTAAGGTCTGCAGGAGCAAACAACCCACACTGAACCTTAGGACTTAGAAACTATCTTTCTAGCCTCCAACTCTGAGAAAGCTTCAAACCATAAGTTCACTGGGGACTCATCTCTGCAGACCCTGATAGGCTTTGAGTTCACCCATACACCTTGGTATCCACCTCCTCCCCCAAGCCTTAAGAATCACACTGGGGAAAACTGATCCATCCAAATATTTACTGTGTTTTGATATATGTAAACATCAAAAAGATTCTTAGGTGCCTTATCCTATATCAAAAATAGTCAATCAGCAGCCTCAAAAACCTCCCCTCTCTTTCAGTTGCCAATTCATTGATTTCACTGCACATTTTCAGCCTGTGGCTCACTTCTACCTCCCAAAATGCTTGGCAAAGAGGTCGGCCTGTATTTTAAATTATCTGAGGATCAGGAACCAATTTAGATTCGTTTGGGGCTGAGGAGCTGTGACATTCCCCTTTGCAATCCGGACTGGTGTATATCAGTGTCATCCCAATCCCTCACTCTTGGGTACTGTCTGGCACTTGTCCCCACTGCGTGAACCCCGTACTCCTGTGTCAGCCCATGCACAGGCACCTGCAAGCAAGCAGTCCCTGATTTAGTAAATGAGCACTTCTGGCCAGCCACTCATGGGATTATGCAATAGAATGACCCAGCAAATACCTCTAGTCCCAGATGCAACCCTAGGCTCTGACCTTTTACAGAGTTCAGTGCTGCCCACTGGACTCTGCATGTTTGTGTCCATCAATTTATCAAAGAAATTGATATGCACCAGCTCTGCCACTTTAAATGACATCTCGACACACACCCAAACCACTTGCACTGCTTTAGATACAAACAGATCAATTTATTAAGTATAGAAAGATTTTAAATGATTATAAGTCAGAGGAAGGCATGTCAGATTTAATCAGAAGAAAATAAAAGGCAAACTGCATTCTCAACTAAGCTTAACACTTCAGTAATCTACAGTCTTAGGCTGGGTCTACACTGACAGCAGCAAACTCGCCGCCATCACATCAATTGCTCTGGATCGACTGAGCAGTCTGTATAGATGCGCTCACTCGATCCAGGAAGCGACGCAGGAAAACCACCCTGGTAAGTGGCGTAGCGCTGCGTCGAAGGGAGTGCTTTTTGCCTTCGACACAGCACAGTATGGATGCCGCGCAGAAGAGATGCTGCAAAGTCGACGGGAGATACGCAAGTGATTTATATCACTTGCGTATCTCCTGTCGACTGCCGTCGAATCGCAAAGGTAGAGTGTAGACCGGACCACCACAGGCTAGTTCATCAGCCCCCAACCAGGCTCCCTCCCCTTGCTCCCGTGGATAGTCTTGATGTTGTCTTGTAGATGGATTGAAAGAGCTCAAGAGCCAAAACGTCTCCTCTTTTAACATGTTCCTCTGCCCCACCCCACCCCTTCAGGGTCAGGTAACAAAAGTATCCATGCATGATTTTCTCTACATCCTGAACTGATGCGCATCCCCTTATCAGATGCTTAGGCTAATCTATTGTTCCTGGAAGAGCTGGGCTGCTTTGTGTGCGCCTTACAAGGCGTGAGCTACCTTCAGTGTTTACCTGGATCTGCCTCAAGCAATGAGACACACACATTTGGGAATATTACATAGCAAAGCCTCATAACCGTACATATGACATTACAAGAAACATACTACTATAACGGTAATGTTTAGTATTTCATGAGCATTCCAAAAGCACCTTACATGACATGCTTTGCATTAGACGATTTACAGTTACATTATAAGGGTGAACATGAATATACACCACACCATAAGGGTGTACGTGGGATGCAGTGTGTCACAGGAGATTAAGTTATCCAGAGGTGTGGGGAGTTAGAGACCATCTTAACAATAAATATTTAGCTCTTAATATAGCAGTTTTCATCAGCAGCTATTAAAAATGCTTTACGAAGGAAGACAATATCATTATCCTCATTTGGAAGATGGGAAGTTGAAGCACAGGAAGGTGAAGTGACTTGCCTAAGGTCACCCAATAAGGCAAATAGATAGTAATGGACCCTAGGTATCCTGAGCCCCAGTCCAGTGTTCCATCCATTAGGCAACCTTGCTTTTAAGATTCATGGGTGCTGAGCCTAACTGCCTTCTAAGGCTTATAATGGAAAGAAAGGTCAGGGGATGCACAAATGGGAGACTCAACTTCATGGGAACCCGAACTTGGGGCTCAAGGAACATTAGGGAGAGAAAACAAGGGATTATTCACTCCTCAGGACCCCCTGCAGTGAAGAACAGGAGGAGGGTCTGCTATTTCTACTGATCTCCCCAACCCTCTTCTGCCATGTTTCCCCCCACTTATCCTTCCTGCAGACCACAGGCAAAGACCTTCAGCCCTTCAAACATGAAGGCAAAGGAGGGAAGCCACATTTCTATGCTCTTCCTAAGCTTTACAGGGTTTATATTTGCAAGGGTGGAACTCTGTTTTTGCAAAGTCATAGTTTTGCTTACTTATTGGAAAAATACCATCTTAACTTTGCCTTTCCAGGCTGTACCCCATCCAGCATCAGATGCTGGACCTACTTCAGTTTCTCCCCTTCCCAAACCAAACAAACCACTATATGTGCTTTTGAATTATTCTCCCCTTCTGGGTATGGTTTATCAACATAAAATAGTTGAACGCAAATCTAGAACTACCCCCTTCTGCTTCTTCTCCAGCTCACTAGTCCATTTCATCCCTCCTGGGGTCAGTCTCCCTTAAGGGTTTTGCTTCTGTCCCTCCTTGTAGCTCTAGCCAGACATTTCCATCTGGCTGATGAGATCTTCCTCCCCAGTTCCTTCTGATCCAGTATCCCTTGTGGGTTTCTCTCCTCCTTGCCCTTGTATCAGGTTCTAACTCATGCTCTGTCTAGAAAGCCCTCAAGCTACCTTCTTGTGATGCCTACTCACCAGACCCAAACCCATCATTTGGGAGGGAGATTACTAGGCTGAGGCAACTCCCCTTAAAAGTCCAGCCTAGTTTATGACAGGTTTTTGGATCCCCCCCCCTTTTTTTTAAAGAAAATTCTAAAACTCTAATGAGATGGATTCCAGTCACTGTCAGACTTCTGCAATATTACCTCACTATAACATTTGTCTCGGTTTATGCTTTTGTTATTTCTTTTGTTCTGGGAGGGGGAAGCAGGAGAGGTAGACTGTATAATGATACAAGGATTCAGTCATTACAACTCTGATGTATGATCCTACCGTAAGTGGCCATTGTGATATGCTGTGTTTTAAGAGGCGTACTTGTAAAATGAGAATACAAGTAATGCAGTTTTAATAAACATTCCTAATTTTATCTTGTAAAAAACCTTCAGTTATACTTTTTTCATTATTATTGAAATGAAATCTATGTGCACACTACTTCTAATTTTTTCCCTTATAAATATTTAAGGTGAAGTAATAAACTGCTAGAAAGGTTGTTACTCTTTCTTAGTAATAAATTGAATTTGATGATAAAACAAAGTATTAAGAATCAATTATTGTATGTGTCATAGAGGCCTAGTAGAAAAAATTAAAGTAAAATATGTCAAACACACTTAGTCCCATGACATTTTGGAACAAAATCTTTTTGCTGTTTTCTCTTGTATTAGTCTAAAATGTTAGTTTACAAAATTACACATGCAAAAGTGCTCAAGGGAAATTGATATCTTCTGTATTTAGTTTAATGAAAATATGTTAATACTTGTAGTAACCTTTCAAATATTTATTTATGTCAATTTATAAAGCACATGTAGGTCAACAACAATGCAAAAATTATGACAGAAATGAACTGCCCAGAAAGAACCATGTAAAACAGAAGAATAGTACTGTGATGCTTTGGGGGTTCACTCAAACCAGTAAGGCACTCTGTTACTGTCTTCCCTTTGGGTGCTTCTGTGCTCTGCAGGTTTGGCCTAGAGCACTGATACCAGCAGCTTGCTACAGCACAGTGGCCTCATCCTGGCTTTCACCAGCCAGGTTTCTCCTTGCAGGGTGACACTAACAGCCTTTCCAGTCATGAGTCTCCCCAAAACCATCTCACATAGGGTGTCCAGTCTCTCTCACTGGATACGAACAGACGTTATTAAGTTCTCTGCCTCCAAAGAGGCAGAGCACACATCAGCCTGTTAGTTTAACTGAAGATCCACCCGTCAGTTAATACATAGCATTGAGATGGTTTTGTAATGAAACAAGATGAGTTTATAAACAGAGAACAGATATCTAAATCCCTAAACAAGAATAGAAGACTGGTTACAAATCAAACAAAAGAAACTATTCTTTCTAGTGACTGAAATTTAACTTCAGCAAGTTGCAATCAATGTCAAAGCAGGTTTGTCACCTATAGTCAGTTCTTAGAGACTTCTATCCCCTTTAGCTGAAGGTTCCACCTTTCTCAGATTACAAGCGCTTTGGCCTCTTTTGTCCATTCATTTATGGATGCCAAGATGGCTTTCTGACTTTGCTTGTATTTCCTAAAAAGTCTGTAGTGTGTTTCAAGAGCTTGGAAGGTTTCCTGAGAGTGCCAGCTCAATCCCCTGTTGTGATTGTTAACCAGTCTTCTCCCTCACTGCGTTAGCTTGATGACTTTGTTTACCTTCTGTACAGAGGTAAATCTCATTGTCCTCTGTGGTGCTGCCTGGCTTGATTTACATTGGAGACACAGGAAAAACAATATTCCTTTGTCTAGGATACACTGAGCTTATGCACTGCTTGCAAAAAACATCTTTTAATATATTTTCAATCCACATGTATAATTCTTTATACACCTCACAATATTAATGGTGTTACCAATTTGCATATTCCATCACATGGCATCTTTTAGATTCAGATTATGACAACAGCATGTGGAGTGATAGAATGAGGCCTGATGTGAGTTATGTAATGGTGTGCCCTGTGCCAGTTGGCATTGGGGGATTCCTTGGGTCAGTCACCCAAAGCTAAATAATGAGAATCTCATTCAACTTCCATCAAAAGCACCATATCACAGTCCTGGCACAGCAGATGAGCACTGCAGTATATTCAGAAGCTTAACAAATCTGGGATCTGAGGCATGGAGCAAAATCCAGAGTCAAGGAGCCTTCATGGAAAATATCCTGTCACCAATTCCCTCTCATTTGAATAGGAACAGCTCTAATTCAAAAGTCTCTGCTGACCAGAGCTGTAAAGAGTCACATGGAGAATGATGTGGTTTCTTGGATAAAGAGGTTCCAAACAATTTAGGTCTTGACATGTCAAAAATCAACACCTTGAAGTATATTTGGTACCTAATCAGTAACCAGTACAGATTACAGAACAATGGTGCAGTTATATGCTCTGCATGAAAACCCACCTAAACATTTTGCACTGATTTCAAGTGGTCTCAAGGCAGAAAGCAGCTTATAATGGTGTAGCCTCAAGGTGGGAAACACATGGGCAACTGTAGCAAGGCCTGCATCTGACAGAAATGGTACTCTTCATCAGGCACAGAAAGGAAAAGTATTGTTGGCTATGTTGTATGGCAAATCAAGTCCCCTCTGGGTCTCACCAGCCAGCCACAGTCTCTTCTGGCCTGGGGTCTAAGGTGATTCCACCCCCAGCACCTCTCACAGAGCAGTGGGGTGCAGGCCTTACCTCAGGCATGAGGCCACCCTTCCACCCCACGGGAGGGTGGGTAGTCCCAGTCAGTGTATCTGACCCCAGGCAGGTACCTCTCTGTGGGCCCCTCCTGGGCCTGCAGGGTACATGGTGGAGCCTTGGAGGCTCAGAGGGCCACCAGTCCTTCCTGCAGGCTGGGGTCAGAGTCTCTCCTGCTCTGCTTCTCCAGCTGTAGGGGAAACAGTACTACCACTCCTGGGTGAGCCTCCTCTAACTGCTCCTGTGCTCCTCCCAGTCTTTAGGGAAGGCAGGGTTTAAATACACCTGGGTTAGGCTCTTAATTGGATCCAGGTGCCTCCAATTGACCTGGAGTAACCTATCCCCTGTCTGCCGGGGAAAAGGGCTTTTAGCATCCTGGGGCTCACATATCCCATCCTGGCATACCCTTTTGTAGCCATCTGGCCTGTCTTTACCACAGTTATTATCTCAACATCCAGGAGTAGCACTTGTTCTTGTGAACCTTTGCAACAGTTGGATGGATACATTATCTCAAGTAAGGGTGCCATTTAACCCTGCCAATGTTCCTGCTTTGTTTCCCCACTGCACCACTGTTGTCTCCTTCTTGTCTGGATTGAGTTACACACAGAATCTGGTGTGTACCTGCTGTGGATAGTCTGTTTTCTCCCTCTGTCTCTCCTCTTTTTCCATTATCTGGTCTGTCTCCCATTTAGTTGTGAACTTTAACCAAGGACTCCTCTCCAATACTCCACACTGCATCTGCTGGGGTTTCTTACGATATTGCTCACAGCAGCAACTAGTCTGAATCTAGTTTAGCTTCCACAGCTTCTGTATGGTTTTGAACAGCAGACACCTATAAAATTCTAGATGGAGAACAATACTTTACTAATTCATAGCCTGCAGCTGTACAGGCTGCGTACCTTTCTAAATCTTGTAATACTGTTCTCCCAGCAACCTGTTACTGACAGGGTCTCTGCTAGACTGTCAGTGTATGATGTGGATTGGATATAATCTGCCTGTATCCCAATCTGGTCCAAGTTTGTGTTTTCCTAGGCTGGAGCAGATACAAATATGCTCTGTGCTTAAAACACACGTTTCAAAAAAAATTATCATACATCAAACTGCATCAAGATTGCTAGCACAGTAACTAAACATTCATTCCTGAAACATTCATTACACTCTACGTTGTATACAATATGTATGGAATACTATGAGTAAATGTGATTGAAATTTTTCAAACAAAATAATTTTTCACTACAAAACAGCATTTTAAAAAACAAAACAAAAATATTAACAAACTGTTGGCTTTTTAAAAATTTATTTTTGTGAAAAATTTATATTTTTATCAAAATAATTGTCAGAATATTTAAATCTTTACAGAAAATGGTTATAGAAAATTTTTGTTTACTGATTACTCAGTTCTCAATAAATGAACAATTTTGATAACCATTTTAATAATGATTTTGATATAAATCTCAATTAATTTTTTGAAAAAACACCATGAAAAATGGATCAATTTCAAATCTTATGAAATATAAACAGATCTAACATTTTCAATAATTTTCAATAATTGTTTTTCATTTTTTAAACCACTTCTAATTATGACTTTTTCAGAAATCCTTTTGGCCTTCTCAAGTTGTTTCACACAATTTTGAATGTCTGATGTGTTTGATGAAGGAAGAGGTCACAAATTTAAAAAGAATGAATTAAATAAAACAAATTCAGGCCTGCTCCTGCTCCCATTGAAGTCAACAGGAGTTTTGATTTTGATGGCAGTGGGTGCAAAATCAGGTCCTCAGCAGATTCCCTGATGTCTGTTAATATTTTCTGTCTGTCACAAACTCTAATCTGTTTCACTGAACCATTCATCTGTATTCACGTTTGAATGAATAATTATTAGAAATTATTTCAGTTCTCCTTATCTGCTTTTACTGCACTTTCAGGATAAGTGAAACATATGTATTTTTTCAGTGCTTAAAAGTGTAACTATTAAGCAAAATGAATAAAAAAAGAATTGAGATATGAACAAGATTTTGTTTGGTTTTTTGCCATTTGTCTTTTTGCCTGTTAAACTGCTGTGACCTTTGCCATGTTTATTCATCACAAAGCACGTATGTTCTTGGTAGGATCTAGGAGTTCCATTCACACAACCTGATTGTCATGTTCTAATAAAATCCTACTCTAACTGTGGTTTGATAGAGTGAGACTAGCATTCTTTACATCAGAACTCAAGAACCCAATATTCTACTCTGCTAGGTCTTGCTCCTGCTCCTAAAGTCAATGGAGGTGTCATCTCTGCCATTAATGGGAAGAGGACTGCACCACTCGGGTTTATATATGGTGTAATAAATGGAATGTATAAAAGAAAAAATTAAGTGGGCAACAAAATTTATGAATCATCTGGTTATCTTAAGTGTGTATCTGAATTGGTAGGGACGCCTTAACCATATAATCCTTCCTTATATAACAATACAGTAACAATAAATTAACACAACAAAACAACATTCACTTATGAAGCACCTTCCATCTGAAGATCTCAATCCACTTTACCAATATCAATGAAGTTCATTTTCACAACACCCTTCTGAAGTAACTGAGTATTATCTCAGTTTAATAGAGGCGGGAAAGTGAAGCGAAGAGATGTTAAGGGACTCCAAGCTCCCCATCACAAACAGAATGGACAATATGCTGAAGATATTTTTCATGATATTGATGGGAGAAAGAGAAAGACAGAGAGATTAAAAATGTCTTTATAGTGTATTTTAGAATCCTAGTTCATCTTAAAGTCTGTTAGTGAATGCTGTCATGAAACTGGATTCTCACGCTTATTTACCCTTCAAAATTATTCATTGAATAGTTTCAATAAATAAGCCTTGGGCAGCTGATCATTCATGAGCGATTTACTGTAAATATTTGAAAGTCAAGAACTGTTGGTGAGTTTTGATTGAACAGGTAGGTCACATTGTATTGTTCTGTTCCCTTGTTGGAAGCAGGTATTTCTGATGTGAACACTTGCATTGAAATATACAAAAAAATCTTTCTAGGCATAGGACCTGATTCTCCTCTCTCACAGAGAAGTAATTAACTCAGTTGTAAATTGAAGTGCCAGAGTGGAACATAGAATTTCATCGTGTTTCTCTTGCCTTTGAAGTAGATCTGAGAACCACTCCCTAGCAAGGGTGAATTTCCCCTCTGTGCAAGGTCCCAGCATGAGCCTATGCACCACTTCAGTCCCACTTAAATCTCTTTTGAATTTCAACCTAAGATAATTTACCAGTTTTATAAGATATCTTTTAAATCAACATACTATTTAAGTATGAGTGGTTTCTTTACTCTGTGATTATTCATTTGCAATACTTCAAAGGCAAGAGACACACTGCTAAAGCTGTGCCTAAGGCTACATGACACAGTTTCAGCTCAAACTATAGTTTTTAGGATCCTTGTGGCCCTTAGGGCCACCAGTACTTTTAAAAAGTATTTTTTTAAATTAAACTAAATTTTAAAGCATGAAAACAAACAGTAAGTGAAAAATCATAAAGATATTTTCCGCTCTCATTATTAGATTTCTTGGACTTGATTTAGCTCTCATTTAAATCTGTGCAAATTAGGCCCGGTCTACACTTACCTTTGCGATTTGGCGGCAGTTGACGGGAGATACACAAGTGATGTAAATCACTTGCGTATCCCCCGTTGACTTTGCAGCGTCTTCTTCGCGCACCGTCCACACTGCGCTGCATCGAAAGCAGCGCTTCACCACTTATTGGGGTGGTTTTCCTGCATCGCTTGCTGGATCGACTGAGCGGGTCTACACAGACCACTCAGTCGATCCAGAGCGGTCGATCTGACGGCGGCTAATTTACCACCGTCAGTGTGAACCCAGCCTTAGTAATAGCCTCACTGAAGTCATCAGTGTAGAACTGTCGTGTGAGAAACATACAGGCCTGTACAGCTTTGGCATGGGATTTTCAAAAGCACATAGCACTGGCCAGACTCTGCTCCCACTGGAGTTAACAGTACAATTCTCACTGACTTCAATGGGAGCAGAATTACGATGCTTTTGAAAATCCCATGCTAAAGTGCTAACAAATTACAGCCCACGCATGTGTTGTCCACAGTTTGTCACATGCCACATTGCTCCCCTTTCTCAGCATATATATCATCCTCCTACCATCCATCCATCCACTTTGAGAAAACTGCAGAGCTGGCCATTTTGTTTCTACTGAGCACCTAATTTAGATGCTAGCCTTGCTCAAACTCTTTTTTCTTTTACTGTCCCAACTAATTCTGTTGTATGATTTTAATTTTTATGAGCACTTTTAAATGCATTTTAATAAAAGTCATATGCTAATTCATTGGGTAGGCACTGCCCAAGTTTCCCCACATTGCTGTCCTGTGAAGAGGTGAGACCCATCTTATTTTTCCTGCTCTGACCTTCTCTTTAATTTCTGGGTGAGCAAAGACCATCAACAGGTGTTTGATGGTGGTACTGACCTGGACAAATATCTACAAGCCACATATCCAGACATGGAAAGCCTAGTTCATTACCACAGAAATAATTAACATGTTTTCATTCATTCAGAAGGCAAGAAACATTTAAGGAATGGATTTTGCTATTACAGTGTTGACTGATGACCACATGAGTGGATAGAGGTAAATAGATGAGAATATTTTATGAAAGCGAGTGTGAAACATCTTCAGTGCATATTATTTTTTAATACAATATTCTTTTAATTCTTCTAACACAGTCACATAGCAAAATTCTGCTCTCAGTCATGCCTGTGTGAACACATTGTCCCTGGTGGAGTTACATATGTGCCTAGGACACAATTTGACTCACTGTGTTGTTAAGTGCATCTTTTCTGACTGACATAGGATGACAAAATATGAACTGGTCTTGGTTGACCAAAGGTAGTTTGTGATGTGAAGAGTAATTCCTTAAGGTCACAGCAAGCATTCAGGTTTCTACATATGCACTGTGTGTAATGAATCATGTACTAAGGGCAGGGATTGTATTTAGAATTGCTAGCCTTCCCATCATTTCAGAAATGGGAAATTTCTTGCGTTAACTTGGGTACATGGGCTACGTTTTTGCCTAGCACAAAGATGTAAATATTTGGTCAGACACTGCCAATTATTTGTGAATATCCCTGTGCAGGTCAGGAGGGGAAAAGCCCATTTATTCACAGAAGTTTTCAAGGCAATTTTATTTTGTTATTTTCTCTAAAGCAGGGAAGGGTTAAAAGGATGCTTGATCAATTCACCAGAGTAAATAAAATGCCATCTCCATTTCCCCACAGCCCAAGGTTATGCTTCTTCCTTCAGGTAGGTTGCTGTATGATCATTGTGTGTGCACTACCACACTAGATCATAAACAACTTATAGTATGTCTTGAGAGAAGAAAGGTATTGAATTTGGGGTAAAAGAAACCTGAGAGGAATGTATGATATTATCTCGCAAAGCTGGTTAGCTGCTTTGCACAGAAAAACAAAAGAAAAGAAAAAACCCAGAATTCTTTTGGCTTTGAGTGGTTAAGACTAGAGCCATAAAGAAAAGAAAAAACCTTGCATAGTCTGCACTGTGAAAGCTCGTGCAAGACTGGAAATGGTCTGAGGAATGGGCTACCAGAACTCTGTGTATACAGAAGCAAATATATATTTATTTTTAAAAACAAACTGGGACGTTTCAAAGGACCAGAATTTTAAAGACATATTTCAGAATTATGTATCAGTTCTTTCACAAGAAGGAACCTCTATACAGTGATTTTTTTTTTTAAAGTTCATAGTGGGCCTGCTCAAAAGCCCACAGAAGTCAATGGAAAGTCCTCCACTAAATTCAGCAGGCTTTGGATCAGGCTCAATAATTAAGGGTAAAACTTACCCCTGTGCAGAGAACCAGAACAAGTCCTTCATGAACTTATATCCCATTGAAGTTCTCAAAACTGCCCTTAAATGGCATTTAAATGGTGCCTAGGCCTTGTGCTGGGTGTTTGCAGAGGATTAAATGTTTATTACAGATGATCATGTGTTACTAGCTGGATGTCACTGGGAGTTGAGGGTACACAACAAAAATTAATATAAAATTGAAATCTAGAAAAAGTGAATGTGCACAATTTGCTTTGACCTGTCAGATACAGACATCAAGGCGGCACTGCTGAAGATGGTACCTGGAAAAGCAGCATGCAGGCCTAGTGAAAATGGTCAAGTCCTTGAAAGAGGTTGGAGTACGCTGGCTCATGAGAGTCCTATGCAGAAATTGAAAAGAAGAAAATGCCAAAACAATGGAGAAAGTCCATGCTAGTACTACTGTACAAGAAAGGTGTCACACATGACTGTCTGAAGTATCAAGGACTTACGATACTGTTAGAGAGAATCATAAACACTTGCATTCACTGAAAATTGGAGCTCATTTTAGGAAAAGAGCAGCTTGGTTTTAGAAAAGGAAAAACGACAGCAGATGGTATGTTCATTCTTAGACAGTTGGTGGGAGAGAAGCTGGAGGGAAACATCAAGCACTGTTGGGCTTTCCTTGACAGGACTGAGACCAAGGTCTGCGGTATCAGAGCAGCTGTAAGAGAAGAGGCTGAGATGATATGGCCATCTGTAAAGGATGGATAAAGGAAATCCTGTTCGGAAGACATGTGAGACCAGAGTTTGCATGGCCAATAAAACAGTGGGTAGACTGTACAGGAAGTCTATATATTTTGGACTGGCAAGCCTGGAAGAGATTGAGCCAGTGACCAGCTAACTGGGAAAAGGGAAAGAAGGAGTGGCATGTACTTTTCCCTTTATACACTCCATTAATCTTAATCACACTTGTATACTTTGGCGTTACCTATTTAAAAACAAATTTTACATTTGGGGCCAAATTTTCCATGAGGCACCTAAAATTATATCTGCAAAACATGCAAGTTAAATGAAAGGAAAAAAGGTCTCTTTTGCACATACAATCACATGATTTCCTTCTGCAAACCTCGGTTATGATCACAAGTTTTTCTGGGCTCATTAAGGCCAGTTGAAAAATTGTCCTATATTACATAAAGCATGTAAATGTCAAAAGCACCACTACTAAGCTGGTCAGCATAGGAGTTGATAGCACACACCACCCACATTTTTTTAAATTAAAATGTTAAGACTTATGAAGGCTATTTATTGAATTGAATTTGTTTAATTTCATGCGCCATGTGAAATATACAATACGAACACTTTAATGCATTGTATGTATGTGAGATTGTTGGCACACAATGATAAAACTGGTTACAATTGTAAGCATAACTTAATATGGTTGCAGAGAAGTGCCATGTCTGTCATTACAGAGGGATGGACTAACTAGTTCATAACAACATTTTAATAGTTAGCACTTACATATTGCTCTTTACAGTGGTAAGTAAGCACTATTATTCCCATTGTACACAGCAGAAACTGAGACACAGGTTAAGATCACATTTTAAAAAGTAACTAGCAACTCTGGGCACCCAAAAACTGAGGTGCGCTACCTGAGACCCCTCAAAGGGGTTGGTTTTCAGAAAGTCCTCAGCACTCAGCCTCTGAAAATCAGTCACCTTCAAGATGTCTCAAGTTAGCTCCTAAAATCTCAGAGGCAAAAATACAAGTTAAAAAGCTTGGTTGATGTGACTTGCTGTCATGACTGGGACATAGGCAGTCTGACCTAGTGGTCAGAGCAGGCCAGGTCAGTTACCAGCTAGTCAGAATCTGAGACAGGCCAGAGGGCAAACCAGGGTCAGATTACCCGGAGATCAGCAGCAGGGGAAGGCCATTCTAGTCAGGGAGGATCCAATGGTATGGACAGCTTCCTCGGCCTGTGCTTGGTTTAAAATTAATCTAGGAAGCAATCAGGATCCCCATCATTCTGCTAATCAGAGCCCAGGACTGGCATCCTCAGTCACAGTTTAGCTCTTCTTTTGACATGTTAGCATGGCCTTGGGTAGTAAGTAGGACTGTACTAGCACCTCAAAGCCCCATGGACCAGTGTTCAAGATCATGGTCCCTGACATATGCTCAAGGTCCCATAGCAGACCAATGGCATAGTGAGGAATAGAACTAAGGTCTTCTGCAGCCTGCTTTCTAGAGACTTTTAACGCTTGAGGCTCCCCATGACTTCAGCTGGAATTTTGGATTCTCTGCCCTTCTAAAAAAGAAAAAAAAATCAGGTCTTCACTTCTAGGCCAGTTTCTGTCCATAAGACCATGTCATAGCTGTGTGTTTAAAAACACAATGTTCCTTCATTCATAAGCAGTTTATTTCAGACCTACCACAAAGGACCCTCTTGTTTTGGGTCGTTAATTACCCCATGTGAACTATCCTACTTTTAGCCCTGATTGTAAACAAATTTTCACTAGAATTTTTAAGAGTATCATTCATGTTACCTTTTCAAAGATAAGATACTTTTAAAAAAGAGGTTTCATAGAACTGCCCAAAATACGGTGTGAGAGATGATGAATATGCAGAGTTAGCAAACCAGGCCAATGGTTTCCTTATTACACTCCAAATGGACAAGCCTAGAGAAACCTCACTTAATCTTCCCCTCCATCTCTTGGCATTTATGAGATTTCTTTTTTCCTTTGTATTCCCCTGACCTCTTCCAGATGTCGGACAGACACAGTTTATAAATTCATAGCTCTGGATCAGCTTTGCCTTTTTGAGTCTTCATACAAGAAAAATAAGATTGAATTTCCTTTTGAAAGGTCAAAAATAACAATATATAATTGGGCTTCAGTACAAGGCAGTGATAGTATGAAATACAGTACAGATTAAAAGGGTGTATGGCCACAGACATCCTGGACAAATGCTGTATATTCCATTGCATCTTGTGTCTTCTAATCTGAAATCATCAAAAAGTAGCAACTACATTAGTAACCTTTTCACTGAGAGCTAATTATATAGTAATTTCATTATTAATTAGTTTATATATTTTGTTTTATTACTTCTTTAATAAACATACCTACTACAAGAGAGAAAATCCTTGGCTGCAAGAGGTCCCCCCTGGCAGTGGAAGTAGGAATTCTTTTCCAAACCTTTGAAAAGAGGCCCTTTTTATTTAGGTGCCTAAATATGGATTCACTTACCTGACAGTCACCCAGTCTTGAACATTTTGGTCTAAATCACCTTCCCAAAGGCAACCAGTTTGTCAGTGGCAAGGTCAGGAAGAGAATCCAGCAGGGTGCTGACACAATTTTTATAGTAGGGGTGCTGAGAGCCATTGAATCAAACTTTAAACCCAGTATATAAATGGAAATCACTTCAATCCAGGGGGTGTGAAAGCACCCCCCACATCCCTCGTTCCAGCACATATTGAATCTAGGGATCTTGATTCCCAGGCGGATGTCCTAACCACAAGACAACACTAGTGTATGCAATGCGTTATTCCTTAAAATGAAAGATTAACCCAGCCAATCCATGACGGGTCTGCACACTTTCACCAAATATGTTTCCAGACAATCTTGAGCAAATTTGGCTTTCCAAATGTGTCTCTGAATGATGTTGGATTGTTATTTATACTGTCCTAATCTTCAGTGAACTGAAATCTTAAATTTACCTGATGGTACAATAACTGATTGCCCTGTAATCCAGAGGTCAAAAGCCACTGTAGCAGGCTGAAATACAGAGAGAATCTCCTTTGAAAGCTAGCACCATGTCTTTCAATACTAACTTAAGTTACTGATGGTCTCTTAAACAGTCCCAATAATTTCCGGTAAGGTTTAGGCTGGGTCTACCACAGCCAAACAATACCCCTTTTGCATGCTCTGTATTGTTCAGGCTGACAAAGCCAATTCATTTTCTTGTATAATAAACATCCCAAAAGTCAAACAAAACACAATAGCCTTTTGTATTATCAGTAGAAAAAAAGCTAGTACTTACTCTTCAGGCAAGTATACTGTACTTATCTTGTCTTTCTTTGCTTCTTCTTGCATTCTGTTTAGCATTTCGTTTATATCTTCTTTTTATACTGTTTATCTTTCATTGATTGAACTACATTTTATTTTCTTAACTCATTTTTGAACTTTTTGCACTACTTCTTGCATTGTGTTTTCTTGGTTAACATCACTCCTGGTACCTTTCTGGCTGTAGACTAAAATTTTTTCTAGATCTTCTCATCATAAGACTAAAGATCTGGAAACCAAAGAGGTTTTAAAGTTAGATACAGTTGGGTGCATCTCTGAAGTTTATCAGATTTAACTACACTGTTGAGCCTTACCCTATACCACCACCAAGCTCAGCAATATGATCTCTACCCCATCAACCCTCTTTCTCAGGCCTGGTCTATACTTACCTCCGAGATTTGGCGGCAGTCGACGGGAGATATACAAGCAACATAAAAACGTGCATAACTCACATCGACTTTGCTGGTTCCATTCTGCGCACCATCCACACTGCTGCACCAGTTTCAGACGTGATTTTCCTAGGTTGATTTCTGGGTCAACTGAGCGGGTCTCCACAGACCGCTCAGTCAATCCAGAGAAATTGATCTGAGGGCAGCAAATTTGTCGCTGTCAGTATAGATGTAGCCTCCATGAGCCCCAGATAGTCCACCTAATGCTCTCTTCTGGGAGGAAGCTCATTGGCCTGTTACATTATCTCAAGTGCCCAGTTTTCAATGGGTAATTAAAGGCCCACTCCTCTGCTCTGGTATCTACTCATCTCTTCTGAATGTGGCATGTTCTCCAATTCAGTCCTGACTTATCTTTTGGGGGAAGCTGAAAAACTAAATCTGGTTCATCAGGACCCAATAACCCTTCCACTGCATCTAGCTAATCTATCCCCTAAAAATTAGAAAGGCACAATGGAATTTACAGCCAAAAGTGCTGCACAGTATTGTAAGCCATAACAACTGGTTTCCACCAAGACAAAGCCAATACAGTGTATAAAGCATGATTATTTATAAATCTCCTAAGTATACAAAGTAAAGAGAAATTCAGAAAATGGGATAACTCCATGATTTCTGACTTTAATGGGAAAAAAGAAATTTATATCTAAAAATATAACCACTAAGCTGAAATGATATTTGTGAGAACTTTTCCTAGGACTAATAACTTTAGATTTGGAAATGCTTTCAGAGTTAAAGCTCTTCTACCCACAGATCCAAAAAGCCCAGAGGCAGTGGAATCATGTAATGATTCCTGGTTTTCCTATCACTTATTATAGGTGGAGCTGGTAATGATGCTTGTAGTTAAGGTTGCCTAACTCTTTCCATTATCAGTCCCAGTTTTCATTTACTAATAGCTTGGCCAAACTTGCAGTTGTATAATTAAAGACTATATCATAATGCAAATGCACAAGGGGACTGACTTATGGTTGCAAAAGCAACCTTAATTCTGGCATTTCCTAAATGATGAGCGCTTGACTTTGCAACCTTAATGTCCTTGTCATATAGGTGGTTTTTTATTTTAACTTAATGACATTACAAATCAGGAGTGAAGTCAGTGCAGTGACAAGGGTGTAAAACTATGAAAAGAGACTTAAGCCTTGTAATTCTCCCCTTCATGGGAGTGGGTCATTGGTAAGGCTAAGATTTAGTCATGGGTATTTTTAGTAAAAGTCATGGAGAGGTCACGGGCAATAAACAAAAATTCACTGCCTGTGAGCTGTCCATAAATACCCCCTGACTAAATCTTAGCTGCTCCTGGGATGCTCCTGGGAGGCGCCGATATCTGGCCCCTACTCCAGCAGTGGGGGCTAACTGCCCCCAGCTGCAAGCTATTCCAAGGACCCCCAGGGGGAGGGAGGTTACATCAAATGTAATTTCATTGCTATTTCTTTGGGGAAACCTATTAAGGGCCAGAGTGAGGCCTTTTTCCAGCTATACAGGAGTGCACAGGAAACTTCACCTTTTACACAGTTGCATGAGGTTCTGCACAAGGATTGTTCAACTTCTGCACCCCATACTGAAAAGGAGGCAGGAAGAGGCATGGACACAGTCAGCCTGCCACCCCACACACACTGGCCTGCAGAGCAGGGCTGGCACATCAGGGAAACAATCTGTTCATAATGGATGGAGCAGATTGTTCCCCATCATCTCCCATCTCTTCCCTCATGCTCAAGGAGCTGTGCAACCTCCCCAGTGCCTCTTAGTATCTCTCTGCACCACCTCACCTGGAGCTGTGGCATAATTGCCAACGTCCCGCTGTATCTTATTAATTCACAAATTAATTGCATCAGCTTCTTGTCATACTAGTGGAAGACTCCATTGACTTCAGTGGGGTTTGGATCAGAAACATTGCAAAATTGCAAAATCCACCCTGTAGCTGCATGTCATGTAGTTACAGATCTACAAAGTCAACTTAGCATGGGATAATCTGTGATTTGGTTTTACTATGCCCTCTATAAAGAAAGGCTCAGCCAGCATGTACACAGGCATGCCCACGACTCTCAGTTTTTCCCCAGAGCTTCAGCATTGCTATTTAAATAGCTGTGAATTAGGAAGCATTTTAGGTATTGGTGAATGCCAGTGAATACCGTGAGTGTCCTGCTTCAGAATATGAATGCTAATGCTCAGAATTTTTGTCCAGCTCATGCTGTTTCATAGTCGTGCTGCTGACTGTGCTCAAGGAACAAATGAAAACAGAGGGCTGGGCCTGTCTGTACACAGTGTTCTTTTTTAAAGTTCTACTTTGTGAAGGGGAATGATGGACGGCTTTCCACGCTTCTGGCTTTCATCTCTCTTTTGTGTGGGGTGTTTGCTTATTTCAAGTACAAAATTAGTCATGCTTGTAAGTGCTGTTGCCAAGTCTGTTGGTTATCAGTGACTTTGGGTAGGCTTTATTCAGGATTGTGAGTTTGCTCGGAGGAACTAATTATTCTGTGGACTGCTGATGCCAAGACAAGCCCAAAACTGCTGAAGAGAAGAGAATTCACAGGCTATCACTGTTGCATCATAAAATCACATTTCTGCTTATGCTGTTATATTTAGCTGACTTCAAATCAAGATAAGGGGTAAAATCCTGGTATCATTGAATGGACCCAGGATTTCACCTGAGATTTCTTTCTTCTTCTTCTAGGTTACACTGACTCCCTAAAATTAATGTTTTATGTCTTCTATTCCCAGTATTTCTGCCACTGATTTTATTATTGAGAGACTAAGAGCCTGACTATATATTTGTAGACAACATAGATACAGTTTAAGTTTGTGTGTGTGTGCGTTGTCATAATTAAAAACCACACAACATTATGACTGCATCAGTTTAAACTGATTTTGGAGCAACTGTCAGTTATTAAACGAGATTACAGCTGGTTTTACCTGCTGAAAGTCTGTTTTTAGACTTGTTTTAAACTACTTCATACTGCAAAAAGTCAGCCTCATGAGCTTAAAAGGTTATCTCTGAAGAATGCTGATTGTGTATAGTATTGCCTGAAGTCAACCAGCTGTTACAACAAACATTCCCGAGGCAGTGACAAATGACACAATACCATGGCGGCATTCAGATTTTTGCTTGTTTTAAAAGCTTTCTAAGTTTGTAGAGGATGAGCTTTATATTTTAGAGCCAACAATAGTGACAAAGTCCCATTTGTGTGTCTGATTTCCTTCAGTACTCTCTTTTTCTTGGTCAGTAGGAGCAATTTGTAATCATAGTGCTTGTTTTTGGGTTAGCTGTTGGAGAATACAGGGCTGTAGCTGGCAGTACTTCAGTTAATTAAAACCAAACCAAACCAAAAGTTAGCAGTGTCTGATTAAGATAATATTCAGGGTATATTATTAAGTACACTGTAGTATGTTTTATAAAAAGCTATGAAATTTTAGTAATATGGGATCTCATTACAATATTTGGTACTACGGCCTTGTCTACGCTAGAAAGGGCTTGTCAGTATAGATATACCTATACCAGCAAACCTCTGTAGTGAAGGGAAATCTTATACAATCTAAAGAACATTTTGGCCAGGTTAAACTGTGTCTACAATGGAGTTTTTTGCTGGCATGAAAATGCCATAAAGAATCGTATCTCTAACTGACGTTATTATACTATTCAAAGTTTCTAGCATATACCTGGCATCTGTCTCTGCTGAGGGGAAAGAAGCGATCACTTATTTTTGTGATGATTATGTTGTGTAGTTTAACAAACTGTAGATTAATGAAATTCTACTATGCTAACTACTTAAATAAAAATTTTAGAGTCAAGGTTCTAATACTGGAGCCTCTAACCCAGGATATCAGCAAAGTGCCTGTGTATTGTGTGCAAAAAGTGTGCAATAAAATAAAAATATTTGCTGGGAAAGAGAGCAGTGATGGGGTTCTGCAATGGTTTTCAAAAATTAGAAAAGGAATCAGTTTAATATCAGCAGTCAACATTACCTTAACTTTTGGCCAGACTTTAGGAATGGGTGACCCTTGTGCACTTTGAGATTTTGCAAACTAATTTGAGTTGTTAGTGTAGTGTAGCGTATCTTCTGTTTTTGTGCAAAGATGATTCAGACTATTTTTTAAATCTTTGTTTTTCACTCATGTGTATGAAGTAAGTATGAGGAAGGTTTTCAAAGCGTAGCCTGTGCATTTCACATACCCCACCAGCAAAACTGACAGAAGTAGGTACCCTAAAGTGTATATATTGTATCCAAAAAACCTGTGTTAAAGGTACATTAAGGTTCCAAAAGTTTGGACTTAAACATTAGGAAATGTTGGAACTCAGTTTGCTGATGCCACCTTAATTTAGCCTTTGTGTGCACACACAATCTATAATTACATGATCACATGCTACTTTTTCCACAGGAAATTTGGTATTCACAACCTTCATTCTGACATTTCCTAATTTTTGGGTGCTTGACTCTGGAACATTAATGTTTTTTTAATGGGTGTTTTTGTTTATTTGGGATCGGATTAGGTGGAGCATACAGTTTCCTAAAATTTTTAAAAATTTGAAAAACAAAAATTTCATCACATGGAACCATCCTGACTCCCTACCCATGAGTCATCAGAAGGGTTGGAATCTGTAGATTCACAGCAGAGTCCAATGTCATTTGAGACAACATAGTAACTGGTAGCTTCAGAAGCCTGAATGGTTTAAATTTGGTGAAATTAAAAGCAATTGAAAACAGGGTGTTAAAATGGAAAGTCTTGGGTGACCTTAATAGGAATCACCACCCGCATCGTCTTTTTTCTTTAGCATATTTTCCCATCTTCTCTCTCCCTTGCAACCTTTTCTTAAACAGAAGATGAATGTAGTGGTGTTCAAATCTGTATCAAATTTCCAAATCTCTGATGCTTCAGTAATTTCAAATTAGGCAAAAGGAGTCAATTTAATTTATGAATTTATACCTCATTTGTTCCCATGGTGTCTATTCTATCCATTCTTAGCTTGATGAACTATACGTGCAGCATTTTTCCAAATTACCCTCCACGGTTGCTGAGGTTAGGCCCAATCCTTCAAGGTCCAAAGTACCTCTTGTAAGGAGCTGAGTATGAATACTTGGCTGATCTTCTCATAGGTTCAGGTCTGCGTGGTAAACAAGAACAGATCACTTTAATGAAAAAAAGATGTAGTGACAAAAGAAATTAACTTTTAAACAAACTCCAGGAGAAAGTCGAAGACAATATTGTTTTTAAAATGCAAGCATTTTAAAAGGCCCAGAGGAACAACATATTTTAAAAATCAAAACCTACAAAACTCTTAAGAAAAATTCTTTTGGGCTGCAGGATGGAATGTACCATTCAGCTTTACCACTTGTAATTAAAATCTAGAGCGTATGTGGTGATTCTATAAAATGTTCTAGGAATGCTTATGGAAATCATCAGCCAGCTTGGTGATATGCCACAGGAAAAAGAATAGGGAAAGAAACAAAGGCCCCAGTACTACAAGTTGCTCTATGGGGGCAGATCTACTGCCCACACAGAGCTCATTTAATTTCAGGAATTAGCAGGTCTTGAGAGTGTAAAGGCAAGGGTGGGGGGGACAAGTCAGAAGCACTAGGGAAATTGAGTGTTAGGCTTGGTCTATGCTTAAAAGTTTTATCAACATAGTTATATTTTGACACTACAGCAAAGGGGGTCACATAAGTCCCATATCTATATAAATAGACTAGGCTGCAAGGAGCTAAGCTCTGGCCAGCTCGATGCCTATACAGCACCATTGTGATTTCGACCATTGTGTTTATTCACTTAAATGATCAAAATCCAGACATTTATCTTTCTCGTGCATTATATAGAGGTCATTAACATCAGAGGCCTAGATCCAATCTAAGACTTTGTCTACACTATAGAGTTTTGTCAACTCAAGTTACACTGATGATCAAAAAACGCTATTATTATATCGCATGTGCATGTTCACATAATGCTCCTTATGTTGGCAGAGCGCATCCAGAGTTGCTCTAGCTGCTCTAGCTTCGACAGCGAGAACAGTGCACTGTGGGTAGCTAGCCTGCTGTGCAACTCACCACCTTTGCAGCTAGGAGTTGTGGGCATGCGGAGTGAATCGCAGTGCATCATGAGTGCAGGCTTAGTGTCCCATGATGAAGTTTTTTATCCCAGCATTCTATGGGTTTCTGACTGCGTTGTGTGGCATTTTTCAACAGCCTCTGTTTACTGTGTGCCCACCATCTGTCTGAAAGAATGGAGCCTGACTTGCTCTCCACTGTTGTGATCACAGTTATGAACACATCATGGAGGATTATGCAGCTTATCATGAACTCCCAATCTCAACAGGAATCAGAGGTGCCTGACCTGTTGCATACGATGGAAAGAAACACCACCAGATTACTCTTGGCATTCACAGAGCAGCTGCACATAGTGGACTGTCACCTTGGAACTCAGGAAAAAAGCACTGACTGGTGGGATCACATGGTGGGATCCCCAGGTCTGGGAAGAAGAGCAGTGGCTGCAGAATTTTCAGATGCGGAAAGCAGCCTTCCTGGAACTGTGTGTAGAGTTTGGCCCAGCGCTGTGGTGCAAGGACACCAAAATGAGAGCTGCCCTCTTGATGGAGAAGCCCATAGCAATTGCCAAGCTGGCAATGACTGCTTCCAGTCGGTCATGAATCAGTTTAGGAGGTGGGAGGTCCACCGCTGGGGCTGCTTTAATGCAGCGTGCAAGGCCATTAGTTGTATTCTGCTACAAAGGACTGTGACTCTTGGAAATGTGCGTGAAATAGTGGCTGGCTTCGCAGCAATGGAATCCCTAACTGTGGCAGGGAGATAGATGGCAAACGTATCCCAATATTGGCCCCAGACCATATAGTGAAGGAATACGGCAATAGAAAAGTCTCTGTGGTATTGCAGGTGCACTCCATCATATTTGTGAGGTGAAGGGTGAAAAGTTTCCCCTGGAGAGCAGAGTGGAGAGCGAAGGTGGATCTCCTGGTGGCTGATTTTTAGCAACCAGATACCAGAGCTATTAGAGGGGCACAACAGGGGCTTATTCAATCAGGTCAGTCTGGAGGTATCATTTTGACAATGAGCACAAGTAATGTGTTTTTCTATACAGCACTCTGCCATGCTTTGTTAACTTGTCATCTTGCATGCAAATTTTGATGATTCCTGACCATGATTTGGAGTCTGCAAATGATCCAGTTGCCACTGTGTATTAATTTCAGCAGCAGCCACCGTGGGTAGGAGATAAATAAAGATTGATTATCTTTCAGAGAGTCTGTTTTTATTAAATACCAATTAGCAACACACACACACAATGCTTGGTGGGAAGAGAGATAGCGGTGAAGGGCAGGGTAGGCCCTCATAGCTGTGTGTAAGTCCAGCTCTCATTCTGGAAGCTGTCCGAAGGGGTGGAGTGAACCGGGTACCAAAATGGGCCGTGACATTGAAAGGAATGTGTGGAAGGAGTTTGGGGAGGGCATGGTCAGCAGTTCTGTGTCAGCTGCAAGGGGGCTAGCAAGCATGAATTCTGCCTGCAGCATGATTGGGGACTTTAACATCTCCGTGTGGTCCTCCATCACTTTTATCAGCTGCTCCTGGCCCATTTCACTGCTGGCTCTCCTTCCTGTCTATTTTGTAATTTTTATTTAAAGTCTCTCTCAACACCCTGCATTCTTGTTTTTTGGCCTCTGAGGATTGGAGCACTTTTTGAAACATGTCCTTCTTGTTCCTCCTCAGTCGATTTCTTATCTGGTGGAGGCACTTGGCCAGTGTGTAGGGGGTTCCCCTGAAGGCCACATCTGTGGAAGCACAAGAAACAATAAACAGAAGCATGATTATTAGTGCACTCACAGCATCGAATCATTATACTAAAATAAACCACTTTTTAAATATAAATCAGTTTCTCACTGTCCCTTGACAAGCACACAGCTTGGAGAATGCCTTAAACATGGTGAGTTTGGCTCAGGGGGGCGCCCAAGTTGGCACAAAGAATCTAGATTATGTTTTAAGGGGATTACTGCAGGTGAGTAGGGACAAAATAGTTAATTCTGCTATGTTTTTCCACAGGCGGGGGTCATAGAAGCCGATATCTCACACCTGAGGGTAAGCAAGGATGCATCTCCTGCATGTGAGTACTTCCAATCAGGTCCTTATGCTGTTTGCCTGTGTGACCCATATGTGCCCAGGGTAGCCATCTGATAATGCCAAGGTCAGGGCAGGCTGTAAAAGGAGAGCAGATTCTCCCAGCACTGGCAGGTGACACTGAAGTCAGACTTCCCAACCAGCCACAAATAGTGCTTCTGATTCCCCACACTGGTTATCAAGAAGCCACTATATAAATACACACAGCCCCCTTTACTGCATTTCAGTCTCTGGCTCCCAAAGTGACACTAGGTCCAGTAAAGAGACCAGTTATTTAAACTCTATGCTCTTTACCACAAAGGTTCCCTCTGACCCCAAAGGGCCAGCCACACTACCAGATCAATATAAGTTTGGATCTTGCCCAAAATACCATGCTGCCAGCCAATTCTTTATTAATTAAAATTAAAAGTTTGTTATAAAAAGAAAAACAAACAATAAGAGAAATATTAAAGGATTAAAGCAATCAGATACATACAAATAATTTGAAAGTCTATATACATCAGGTTTCTAGAAGAATTGTGGAGTTGCAGGCTTGTATAGTCCCTCTGGTATACATCCAGTACCTGGATGGGTCTCAGTTCTTTGTTTCACAGCTTCAGTTCAGTTGCAGATAGGTTGCTCCACAGGTAGATAGGTGGCTGAAAGCTGAACAGCTGAAGCCAGACTGATTGAAGAGACATAGATTCCAGGGCCTCTCCTTTTATGTCCTCTGGCCCTTGCTACGCTGCTTGTGGAATTTTACAGGAACCAAAATGGAGTCCAGAGTCACATGGGCCAGACCTGGTGACTCATCAGGTATATCTCTGGCTACTCCCCCTGGGCCCCCTGCACCTGGGAATGTCTTAATGGGCCATTAAGCACGCTATTGTTCTGCAGCCATCCTGTCTGAGGAGCGGCCTAGAAACAGCCCAACTTGAAATACTGATATATCAAACATATCCATTACATCCCTCACACATATAACACATGAACATAAACATTATCATCTTACTTAGCACATTACAGCCTTCCTAACAGTACCTGACATGGCATATCTCACATGGCTTACTATGATTTTGACATACTGATCTCAAATAACACAATAAATGCCCCACACCAATCTAGCCAGCGTGACACTCCCAATGCGAGATTGGTGTAGAAGGGAATAATCAGAGCTCCTGAATACACCTCAAGGGCCCCCCTCAATCTAGTCAGCATGACAGCCTGTGTCCCACTTTGGGCCCTGCACAGGTGATTGGCGTGGACCAGTTTTCTACAATGGGGGAAGGAATAAAGCAGCTCTGCCAAGGAATCTTGGGCAGAGGAGTCCAGGAAAGTTTCCTAGAGATCTCTCTGGAGGATTCTGGTGAAATCTTGGGGTGCATTAACACACTTTTGCACTTCACTGCTTAGCTGCACAGAGGAATGTGGAGCACACACAAACACAGCTAATCTTGTACATTTCTATCCCTTCACCCTCTTCTAGAATATAACAAAACAAAGGACAGCTCTACCTCATATAACTGAGCAGCATCAACTCAGAAAGATCACTTACCAGAGCTCCCCTCTCCTGCATCATGCGTGCCAGAGATGGACGTGTGGGACTGGCTTGAACCCCCTGGGGTGGAGAACAGGTCCTGGCTCCCTACGCTACTGGGCGACCCTGCCACCTGTCCCACCTCATCCTCCAACTTGACATTCTTGTCCATGACTTCTTCCTCAGGGTTGAGTCTGATGTCTGCTGTCTCCATCCTCACTGAAGTATGCACAGGGTTTTTGGGAGTGGAGATTAGGTTGCCACTGAGGATGGTGTCCAGCTCCTTATAGAAATGGCAGGTCTTTGGCGCAGCACCAGAGCGATGGTTTGACTCCCTTGCCTTCTGGTATACCTGCCTCAGCTCCTTTATCTTCACATGGCACTGATGCATGTCCTGTTCACAGCCCTTCTCCAACATACCATGAGAAATCTGACCATAGGCATCTTAGTTCCTACAGCTGGAGCAGAGCTGGGACTGCACAGCCTCCTCTCCCCGTATACTCGGCAGGTCCAACAGCTCCAGTGCGCTCTTAGTGCGAGATCATTTGTTGCGTGGAGCTGCCTTGGTCAGCCAGGAAGATGTGATGTGAGCTCTCCAGGCTGAGCAACCGGGAAGTGGAATTTCAAAATTTCCCAGGTCTTTAAAGCGAGAGGGGCAGATGCCTGTGTACCTCGGTGCAGAGCAGCGGAGTTCAAACTGCTGACCAAAGTGGTCAGGAAGGGCATTGTGGGACACCTCCTGGAGGCCATTTGCAGTAACATAACCAAGCACAGTGTCTACACTGAAACTTTGTCAATATAACTTTGCTGCAAAAAGATCCACGCCTCTCGTCGAGGTGGTTTTATTTTGTTGGCAAAGCAGGAGAGTTTTCTCAGCAGAAGGAGCACTGCAGTGTGCACTCCTCCACTTTTTTGTTGATGAAAGCTGACTTTGCTCGACAGAACTCTGTAGTGTAGACAAGGCCTAAACCATTATTATGTGCCTAGAGAAAATTACCGTCTGAATGACATGCCATAGTAGTGCAATCTTCATCTCCTACGACTGATCCTGCAAGTGCCTCTGCATTAACTGACTCCTTTACCCAAACTGTCAGTGGGGCTCATCATGGGTGGAGGGGTCACCCACACAGAGACACTTACCTGATTGGGCCTAATAGTCTATAAGGAGTTTGTGTCTGATCTCTAATGTATTTAAAGGGCCAGTATGTCATCTGGTGTAAATTGGTGTAGTTCCCTTTACACCAGTTTACACCAGCTGAGAATCTAGCGCCTTGAATGCCCAATTTTACATACATGATATTTGCTAAGAAAAGAAAAGTTTGACCTCTTTTCAACTGCCTCTTTATTCTTTTCTTTTTTTAAAGTGCCTAGCCAGCCAGCTCTCATTGTTACAGGAAAAGAGACAGCAAAAGAAAAAGATGTCCAGTGAAAGGGGTTTTATTTAATTCTCTTTCAGTGAAAGAGTGTATTGTTTCACCTCCAGAGCTTATTGCTGGCTGTGGAGAAAGGAACAAATGACTGAGTAAAGGCAAAGTTGATGAATGGGTATTGAACAGAGGTTTTCACCAAGGCAAGATCTGGCCAGATAAGAAATTAATTGATTTGTGTCAGAAGACTGATGGTATATTTTAATATTCCAATGGTGCCCACTTTATCTGGATGCCTTTCAGTACTGTTTGTACTTTGATTTTATCTTGAATTGGGCCTTTCAAATGGACTTTGTAAACCCCAGAGGGCAACAGTTGATTGTCAACTGTGATTAGGTTTAATTAGCAGAAATAGGGAATTTGCCAAGTCCCTTAGCTCATCAAGGGTTTTTGTAATTTTTTAAAGTCTTTTTGGGAGGTAAAGAGGAAAAAATATAGTACTGTTATTTGCATCCCTAGGTTCTGAGTCACACTATACTACCATATGCTTTGTGTGAGTTTGTTAAAATACCTTGATATAAAAAAATACAATACCAGATAGGTACAAAAAATTGATCTCCATCCCACTGGGGCTGTTATACAGGAATATTTCCCTAACATAGAGAGAGCCAGCTGCTTTTCCTTCTTCATAAATCTAAATACAAATACAGAAGTAAA